>JANAVB010000194.1:7331448-7931448 GCA_029216955.1 Iris pallida
TCCTATTGGCAGGTCTACCGGCAGTGGTTTCCACACGAATAGAGGAGAACGAATGGGGTTCGACCATGTAGGCTCGCGGTCAGGCCAACGGACAGAAACCGAAGGCCATTTATCACGTTTCCGTCCACCGTTTCCGTCCACCTCAGCCTAATCTAGTCCATTCCATATTGAATTTCGAGCTCCGCCAACGTGTGTGTGCTTATGTAATATGTTGTTGGCTTACTCTAGTACGTCCTTCCAAGAAAGATCATCATCATTAGGGTTTAGGCCTTCCCAAGCCTCGCATTTGGTCGGCTCCGACGAGTTGGCGGAGGCATTGTAGGCGTTGATTTGATCCGCAGAAACCATCGACGGAGTTGAGTCGGCTGTAGTCACCATCATACTGCTGCATAGATTGTCACTCTCGGTCCCAAAGCTGTTAGTCACTACTTCTGTGTTGCTTAAACTCGGCAGAGACCATGGTGCGGCCGTCGCGACCGAGTCCCGATTGATGATGCCAAGAGTGCCGGCGAGCACCGCCTCGAGCTGGCAGCTCAACTGGACGGGGTCGCCGAAGAGCGAGGGAGGGCCGTCCGACGACACGAGTCGGACCAGGCTCTGGAGCGTCTGGAACCTGGCCAGGTGCGCAGCTTCTTCTCCGCACCTGGCCAGGTTCCAGGGCGCCGCGAGCAGGCTGGCGAGGACGTCGAGGTCGGTGCGGCGCCGGTGCGTGACCGGGTCGATGCCCACGAGGAGGAGCTTCTTCCTGAGGTGAGTGTTCCAGTAGTTCTTGATCTCGTTGTCCGTGCGGCCTGGCAGTCTGGCTGCTATTGCAGACCACCTATAACAATAAAAATAATGCAGAATGTCACTTACAATGTCTTGTTGCGTATTAAGTAAAAACAAAATGTTATATATGTCGTATTGACTTGTTTCCGAGGATGGAGTGGAGGTGGATGATGAGGCGGTCCTCGTCCTCCGCGAACCGCCCCCTCTTGATGTCGGGACGGAGGTAGTTGGTCCAGCGGAGGCGGCAGCTCTTGCCGCACCGGTTGAGGCCGGCGCCCCGCGGGAGGCTGCGCCAGCTCCCGTGGCCGTTGTGGCTGATGTAGTCGAGCAGCTTCTTGTCCTCCTCCGGCGTCCACGGGCCCTTCTTCACCCCGACGTCGTCGCAGCAGGGGGGCCTCCCCATGGTGGCGTGCTAGCTCTAGCTCGAGGTCCAATTCTTGATCAACTTCAATATGCGTGTTGGTTGGAGAGGACAGTTAGAGAGAGTTGGCATGGTTTATGTGTGGGCTTGAATTTATAGGACGAGCGAGACCTTGATAAAAGTTTATTTTAGAGTTAAATATATGGTTATGGATTTTAATATCCAAAAGTAGTATTGAGAGTAGACTAAAGAAACAAAAAAAAAAAAAAAAAAAATGCTATGTGGCTCCCAAAATTTTTGGATGATATTATCTTCCATTATGTGACAGATGATATGGTTACTGACATGACAGCTGACATGACAAAATTTAATAATAAAAATAAAATTAATAGTAAATTAATCAATTAACATTAAATTAACATGATAATTAACATTAAGATTAATCTTAACATTAAAATTAACATTAACATTAAAATTAAAATTAACATTAACATTAATATTAATATTAATATTAACATTAACATTAAAAAAATTTGGGTAATTAAAATTTTGGGCTTAAATTTGCCATGTCAGCTGTTATATCATCTGCCATGTCAGATGTCATATAATTGTAGATGGTATCACCCAAATATTTTGGAAGTCAAATAACATAATTGAAGAAACAACCCACGTACCATTTCTTTTCATGCAAAACATGTAAAAAGAAGGAAAAAAAATCACATAACCTTTTGCTACTCGTCTCTTAAACTCAGTCGGAATTATATGAGTATTCTATACATTGTCATAGAATTTTTAGTGTAAGATCAGGGCCGGTCCTTAATAACTAGAGGTCCTGTGCGAATTTTAAAATGTGGCCTAAATTTATTTATTCATATTTTTAAATATATTATTATATTCTTTATCAAAATTTCTGGAGATGCTCTTGATTGTATATTATAACTGAATCTATAGGTAGTTACTAACAAAATAATTAAAGCTCAAATTATCTATATTCAAACACATTATATAGTATAATAAAGTTATTTTAGATAGAAGAAAAATATGGAGTTAAGGAGAAAAAATTAAGAAAAAAATTAAGAAAAAAAAAGTTATATAGAGTTAAGGAGAAACGTGATTCCTCCCATTCAACCAAGAATTTACTTTTCCACTATAAAAAATTCACTTTTTCTTCTAACTTTTTTTGCCCTTTCCAAACATCGAAAAAGAAAATAAATGTATATTGTAATTTATTTTTTAAAAAAGAACAAAAAGAAGAAGCAGAGGATTGATTTTTTTTTTTTTTTTTTTTTCCTTTACAATTTCCGCGAACAAAACTATGCCTAAATATGTAAACCCGATATATTTTGAAACTTTGGACGTAAGGCTGAAGATTTTAACACAAGTCAAAGTCCAAAGTGATTAAGAAAGAAGTAACAGTGTGTGAATTCCTTGAAGGACAAGTAAGCAAGAAAAATATGGAGGAGTTAGGTTTCTCTTCCCTGCCACGCGTCACCAAGCTACTGGCCAACCCATTGTTGTAGGTTACAACAAGCAAAAGGTTGGAACCACTCCGTTCCTAATTCTCGTCACCCCTTTGCCAACATGGTTTTGTTTCTCTTGTGACACGCACACGCACTCTTAGCTAGGGTTAGGGCTAGGGTTAGGGTTAGGGCTAGGGTTTCTGGATGTTGCTTGTGGCAAGCAAGCAAGAGTAGTCACATAGTTTTGTGGGACCCACACCAAATAGGCTTAGGTGGCTCATGGTGGTGAACTTGTCCTATATAGTGGGGGAAGGGGGGCAAAGGGGGCATTTTGACAATGCTTGTCCCCAATGGAGAAGCAACAATATTAATAATGCAAATTGTAGATAGGAAGTAGTTTAGATCAATGACGCAAGTACTATTAACTTTGTTAGGCTTGTAAGTAGCAATTTACTAAATATGCTAAACTTTTAAACTTGATACATTTCAACTATTCAGCGTGTTCAATTTGATAACCTAAATTATTTTACTCAATAATTTGATAACATCAACTAGAAATTTTTTAACTTGACACCAAAAATAAAAAATATGACGAAATTATTCCTCTTTCTCTCCCTTGCCCTCCCCTTTGTCTGCCCATCCCCACCCCCCACCTCGGTTGCCACTACCGCAGCCCCGCCACCCAGCTACACCATCTCGTCGTTGTTGTCGCTATCGCCGCCTCCGCTGCTGCTGATGCCGCTGTCGCCGCCTCCGCTGCTGCTGTTGCCGCTGTTGCTACCGCTGCTGTTGTCGCTGATGTCCTTACTGTCGTCGTGCTGCTGTCGCCGCTATCATTGTTGTCGCCGCCGTCGCTGCCGCGCAGAGGGAGGGGGGGAGCGAGGGTGATGCAGCCGGAGGAGGGGGGCAGCGGTGGGGGCAGCCGGAGAAAGGGGAGCGGTGGGGGCAGCCGGGGGAGGGGGTGGGGATGGAACAGTTGGGGGGGGGGTGGGGAAGGAACAGTTGGGGGGGGGGGGGGGGGGGAGGAGGGGGTATGGGGGAAGAGAGAAAGAGAGAGAGAGAGGGAGGGGGGGGGGGGGTTAATTTGGTCTTTGGTCTTTTTTGTTTTAGTGTATCGACTTGTATTTTATTAAGTTGAGGATATCATGTTGAACGAATTGAATAGTAGAGGGTATCAAGCTGTGATTTAGCCTACTTTTTATTATGGGGTCAAATTCGTCTGTCCCAAGTGGCATCAAATGGTATTTCCATTCCAACTCAGAGGTTATAATAAATTCATAGTTAATTTTTTGATATATTTTTACGCACGTGCAATGCACGTGCAAATTACTAGTATATAAAATGCAACTTGAAAATAACTCAAAATTGAGCCGTCTAAGCCGTTTATAAATCCTCCACTACTTAATTAATTTTTTTTTTTTTACTGAAGATAATAACTTTAAAACTAACTTTCTTTTTTCTTTTCTTCCGCATAACCGAAAACTATCTCTTTTACTCACATATATCCATAACAAATTATAATTAAAATATAAATAAATCTATAAAATATATTTAAATAATTAAACTATTTTCAACAATATAAAAAGAAAAAGAATAAATTTACTCGTGTGTGTGTATGAGGAAGGATCAAGATCCCCACACTTTTTGCATCCCCAAACATCGCTCATATTTATACCGTTGGATGTTGGATGGTGCTTTAAGTCATCTAATTTTAACCGTTGATTTACCAATGGTTAAGATTAGATGACTTAAAGCACATCTAACGGATGTGAACATGAGGATGTAAAAAGTGTGAGAATGCCTATCCTTCCTATATATACTAGTCTACATGTACATGCTTTGCACGTATTTTAATTAGAATAATATAAGATGTCATATTTTTGTCTTTTTTATGTGACTATTCATATGTGTGTGCTTTCTTTTTGCAATGCCAAGAGATTCGAAATACAAATTTGTTTTCTATAGAGAATAATAAGTTTTAGAAAATGGTAAGGACAGAAAAATTTATTACCATTGGAACATAAATAGTTGTATGGAAAAATAAAACTTGCATGCAAACTTTATTCCTTTGACTCTTAAACATAAATGACATACAAGTTGACATAATAACATCATGTTTATAAAATATTCAATGATATTTTAGGAATTTAAAAATTTTACCACCAAATTTTCTTATTATATAGTAGAATATATATATATATATATATATATATATATATATATATATATATAGAGAGAGAGAGAGAGAGAGAGAGAGAGAGAGAGAGGATTGATCAAGATATTCGCTCTTAAACATCATACAATAGTTGGATCTTACGAAAAATTGAACACTTTAGTTATCTAATCTGAACTGTTTTAGTAATCTAATTTGGAAAGTAGAAAAAGATACAATCGAACGACTATATATAATTATAAAAACATTCGATAGTTCCTGATGCCTCACTGAATTAAATGAAGTTACCATCATTATCAAGAGTCAAAAGATATACATCATATTGTTTGTTACAACAAACGCGCCAAACCGATAAATTGGAAGACAACAATTTGAAAAGAGAATTTGTTCATATGTACTAACTACTGTACAGTTTGAACTGATCAATTGAATAACTATCCTAATTAACATGATCACACTCATGGCCGACCCAAAGGATAAGTCCGACAAGACAGAGATCGAAGTCGCAGGTGATCTATCAAGAAGCAACCAAAATTAGCTCTGGCTATGACAATCTAAACGGGTAAAGTGCATTTAAACCCTCCTTAGATGTCACGAAATGCAAATAAAGACTCGCTGATCCGAAAAAGACAGTTAGTTACGAAAATGCTCAAATCACCCCCCCGCTGTTAAAATCCGTTAAAAAACGTCTTAAAAGACGATTTTGCCCCTCCCCTCTCCCCCCCCTCTCTCTTCGGTGGTGGGGGGCGGGTCGCCGGCGGAGGGAGGAGGGGGGGGGGGGGGGGGGGGGGGGGGGAGGAGGTCGGTGGGCGGGTCGCCGGCGGAGGGAGGAGGGGGGGGGGGGGGGTGGTCGGGGATGACCGTCGGAGGGAGGAGGGGGGGGGGGGGGGGGGGGGGGGGGGGGGGTGGTCGGGGATGACCGGTGGAGGGAGGAGGGGGGGTCGCGGTCGGGTCGCCGGCGGAGGGGGGGAAGGGGGGGGTGGGGGGTAGTTTAGGTAGTTACTAATTTTTTATATTTTTTTTAAGACTTAACGGCCATTTTAACGGTCATTTAACGGATAAGGGCCATTCTAAACAAAACAGATTTTTTTGGAGGTGCAAACTGCTTAAGTTTTCTAAGAGGTCTTATTTTGCAAACGAGGCAACTCTAGGGAGGGTTTAAATGCACTTTACCCCAATCTAACCCTCCGGACCGGACCTGATCACAATCGCCATTAATTAGTCGTTAAGATCGATCAAGTATGCAAATGATTTCCATATCTACTGCAATCTGTTTAGCTTAATTCCCTCACCCAATTAATTACAACATATATAATATCAAGGTAGGGACAAGATTCAAGTCCATTATAGGTTTAATTAGCATGAGGGTTAGTTAATGGCAAGGCTTAAATTATTCTAAGATCTTAGCCTTCGTCAACAAAAAAAAAAAAAACTTTGGAGGTCGTCACAGTATCATTAACTTGCAATTGTGCGATTAGACAAATTTAGTTTAATGAGCTACTCCACCATTTTTAATACTAAGGCATCACTAAGAAAAAATCATAGCAAGATGGTTATGGATATACAAGTTTGGGAAGTAGACTGAGATCCTTCATGAGACAAACTAATGTTTTTTTTTGTTTTTTGCATTCACAACTACAAGTTTGATTAGTCTTATTTATATGACATGACAATACTTTCTCTCTCTTTTTTTCCTCCTCTCTATATGTTCTACATTTTACTTGATTTCTTTGTTTTTTTAAACAAATATAAATTAGAGTGTTTAACTTCATTATTTGTCCTACTTTTCACACTTGCAAAGTTTTTGATTCAATCTTAGCTAGTTAGTTCGACTTACTGAAGTAAAAAAAAAAGAAGAAGCCTTATTTGTAACTTGATACCCTCAACTATTTCTGTTTTTCAACTTGATCATATCCTAAACAGGGCTGGGGGGAGGGGTGGTTTGAACAGAGATATTTTTGTCCAAATTTTTTTTAGGATATTAAATTATACCATTTTTTTAAGCTATTAAATTAAAAAACTGAAATAGTTGAAGATATCAAATTGGAACAACATTGTAATTTGTCAAATTGTTTAGTTACACATTAGACTGTAATATATTTGCATAGAACTCAAAAGTTCTTACGCTGATCCAAAGATATAACTAGAAATTCTAGCTTCATGGTGGACTGGGACGTGGGCCGACTCATATGGAAATTTTTTTTTATGATGGACTAAAGCTCACCCCAACCAAGTGTAGTTTCGCTCTAATTGTGCTGATCACATTAAAGAATATTCTTTTATATATGATAAGATTCTTGATACCAGCAATGGTGCACTAGTTTCTTACCTATCCAACAAACTTAATTTCCCTCCTCTCACATTGCAGATTGACAAGGGCAGTGGACCCAGGGGTTAGAGTTGTTATATCTGGAGCTAGTTTTGGTTGTCCTTTCATTCTTATTGTATGTCGATTCTTGAGGGTCAACCGTGATCCCGATCTTTATTGGGATCACGCTGAATATGGAAGTTTGTGCTAAGCAGAGGAGAGTTGCCCAAATTTGAAGGCCTGTCTGACTTATCCTTGGACCGGCCCACTCGTAGCTATAAATTATCTTTCTCCCTAGGTAGGTAGGTGTGTAGGTACATCAACTTCAACTTATAGCTAATTAACTAGGAATATGGGTGCATCTTGAAGAACGTTGGTTGTAAAATCTAGATTTTACAACAAATCTACATAGTTATTTATCCATACTTGTAAGTTATCTAACCCCAACAAATCTACATATATATATATATATTTATCCAGCGATAGACCTGCGACGAAAAATAAACAACGAAATATAAACTTCCGTCGCAATAGTCTAGCGACATAAATTATCAATATAGCGACAAAACTCCGTCGCTATTTTGCTGTATTTTTTTTAATAAAATGACCACATATATGAAAATGTAGGCATCTAAAACATGTAATATATTTCTGAATCTTTCCATCGGATAAGACATATGTATGGCTATGTCACTATCATTTTACCACATTGGTTTATGTTCAAAGTAGAGAGGAAGAAGATGGTCAAGGAGGCATGCAATGTTGCAACAACGTTTTGTCCAGCACCAGCAGCAAGTGGTTTACTTCAGCATGAACGTGCTTTTACAATGACTTTGGAGGAAGAGGAGGCTACCGCGGATGTTATCACATGTTTTGTGCTTCTCAATTCATTAACAACAATTACCCTCGTTTGATTCTGGAGCTTCACATTCTTTATAACTTAGTATCGAAACCTTCTAGTAGTTGTTATAAGATCATTACCAGTAGAGCAATTATTCCGGTTAGTGCGAATTCTTGTAACAACTGTCCAATAGAACTATATGGAAGAGAATTGCGGCTAGCCTACTCGTAATGTCAATTCGGCATCATTCATTCTGATGGCTACTCCTCCCATGCTGTCAGTTGCTGTCGAGTTGAAGCAGACTTTTCAAGTTTCAACCTGTCTTTCAAAGGGCAGGTTGTTAATGCTAGTCGGTTGGATTTTTTAGCTTTGAAGAATTTGCTTTAAAGTTGGGTTCTAAAATAGTCACAAATCATAATTAATACCCCCGAATAAGCTTATATTATAAAGAAGACAAGTAAGAACTAAGAATAATGGTGGAGTACCGAACTCGAGTGACTCTTGTGGTTACCGGTGAGATGTATAAGACCCTGGCTAGGTGACGGAAGATCAGTGGATCAAGCTACTGGGGCGTATTATTCCTTCCATTTATTTGGTGGAAGTTGGGAGGCAGTGGGCCCAACATGCATGTAATGCAGTGTGTATAAAGTCTCGTACGTATCGTCAGACATCTAAAAAAATGGTGGGGTGATATGCTTCTGGATCTCAAACAAAAGTGCACAAAAATTGTGGCAAGGTCAGTGCTCTAAGACTCTAACATCATGGTAGCGTAACAGTGAACTCCGGAACTCTTGATCTACGTTGCACCCAAGGTTCACAGTATTTATCGATATCAGAATCAATATCAGAGTATCGTATTTTTTTTAGTATCGAAAATAAAATAGTTATTAAAATTTTGTTTTTTATACATTTATGCATAATTTTAAGTATTTTCTGTGTTGTTTCTTAATAGTTTTGAAATTGAAAAAATATTTGCCAATTGTTTTACATGTGATAGATAAGTTTTCTTCTTTTACATGGTTTTACGTCATTGTTATGCTTTACACCATTGATGGATTGGACTTTGTCGTTCAATTTTATTTACCAAATTGGCTGGAAAAGAGACATGCCAAACCATCGGTATTGATCATATCGATATCGATTGGTTAATATCTGTATCGATCGATATCAGATCGCAATACATATGCCAAACTGTATTGATATTGACTGTATTGGATCGGTATCGGTCGTATAACAAACTATGGAATATGGCCACAAGGCACTAATACAAATACAAATATTTCCAATGTGTACACAATTTTTGGATAAGATTCGTGTTCACTACATTTAGTGCAATAGCTGCTTCATGTCCCAGTTCGAAAATATTGAGGATCAGGACACGTGACAATGGTCAACTCCGTATTAAACAGACTCCATTCCAAGTCAATACATATGGTTGACTAAGGTTGGATATTCTAGCTACCATTTATGTGGCTAATCTAACAATATAATATCATAATCCACGGAAGTAATTAAGGATAACAATAATGAACAATATGTACTAAGGTTGGCCATCTAATAATACATATATCTGAATACGTCCAAAAAGAATGACATGAGAAGGATCGAGGATGTGTTGTCGATATATATCCTCTTATAATATGTTGATGGCATGTTGATTGCTTCCAATAGTATGACAAAAATCAAGGAGATTCATTTAATGCAGAATTTGACATCAAAGACTTAGGTGGAGCAAAGAAAATCCTAGAGATGGAAATTCATCAAAACATGAAGGTTGGAAAGATTTGGTGATCCCAAATAAAGTATATAGAGAAGGTGTCGGAGATACATTCAACATGAAAGCCTCCATACATGTGAGCACCTCGTTCATCAGTCATTTCAAGTTATCCTCCAATGAGTATCCAAAGTCAAAGGAGAAGGTAAAGATGTCTCAGATTTCCTATGCGATTGCGATGGAATTGTTGACATATATTATGGTGTGCACCCATCTCGATATGTGATCAATTTGGCAAGTCGATACATGTCAAATTAATCCAGATAGACTTTATTTGGAGACCGTAAAGTGCGTACTTCAATGTCTTGAGGGTGCTAAAGTTCTAGTTTTGTTGTTTTATAAATTAAAATACGGATCGAGCTAGTTGCAGGATATGTTGATGCTGATTACACTTGTGCCTTGGATAAGAGAAGATCCACTATGGAATATATATACACACACTTGCAAATTCTCCAGTTAGTTGGAAGATGATATTTTAGGATATTGTGACACTTTCTACTATGGAGTGAGAATATATGGTGACAGTCAAGGCATCCAGGGACCATGTGGTTAAGAGGCCTTGTTAGCGAGTTTGTGTTTGAGAAGGTGTATGTTTCGATATTTTATGACAGTATGAGCGTGACTAATCTCGCAAGGAATATAGTATATACCATAGTCAGATAAAACGCATCAACATGCGCTATCATAAAGATATGGGAATGGTAAGGAGATTTATCCTTTGAAGATTGGTACTAAGGTTGATTCCTACGGAGAAGTTCAAGTTCAAGTCTACCTTGACTTCTATTTTAGTACTCTGGTTGGAGGAATGTTCTTAAACTTAGTAGGAGGGTATTAGCAGTTTCACGATATGGAGAAGATATCGTGTCAGAGATAGTTTCTTGGTTATGGATAAAAACATTATTACTGCAGGTTGTACTCAGTTTTGAGCAATATCATGACGGTGGTTCATTTCACGGTTCTAGCAAATGACCATGTAGGTGGGGAGAAAACAAAATCAAAGTTGAAGTTAAAGTTAAAGTTAAAGGAGCACGGAATATCAGAACACTTTCATGAGGTGGCTAGTTGAACAACTCGCTGTGGTAGAGATTATTGGATATGGAATAGAGTGTGCCAGACACTATCCTAGGAATCAAGGAAGATATATCTAATACATGGTTGTTTTTAGACAAAACAATATTATGTCGGACATGACAGATCTTGTAAAGCCTATTCACTAAGTAGGCAGTACACTGATAATGTACTGTCATTGTATGCGCACACTATTTTTAGCAGGTTATGAGGTGTCACGTCCCGATTCGGTAGAATCGATAGTCGTCCCCTGGGCGTGATGCCATACAAGTCTAAGTTGCGCTTGCACAAGACGGTTCATAAGGTTATCCGAAACAACAACATTTATAAGAGTACGCAAAGAATTGAACACATTTATATAAAGAAGGAAACTTGTATTTTTATTGATAATAAGTTAGATTACAGACTCGATTACAAAAAGGACTCTCGGGCTTACAACTGACATCGATGAGATAGTCATTCCATACATTTACATCCCTTTTCACAAAACAACAAAATGACTCTCTAAGACCTGGGATCGGTGAGAGTTTGCGCTGCATGATGCAGTTGAATTGAGTCTTCAAAATGTTTCAGAGTTAGCCTTCAGTCCCTTGGCACGCTATCCGGGTTACGGGTACCTGTTGAGAGCGAGGGTCAGTACATTACACTTTGTACTGGTGCGTGGCAATTTAAATCCCGTGCTCTCATTTGTTGAAGAAGTTAAGTGAACGTGCATGCAAATGTTTAGTAAAGTTTCTAGCCACCCTAATCAATTCAAACCCATATTTGAAGGCACAACAGTATAACGACGATAGATCTTACCCCCGGCAGAGCGCGTCGTTGTAGCGTAAACTTACCATGTTCTTCCCTGTCATGTAGATAATAAGGAAATATATATAATAGAGTGCATTCGTGAAGGTCACTGGCACGACAAGCCATCCTGGACATATAGCTTGGTAGACATAGGTCCTTCAGCGCAGGTAGCGAGCCCCGTTGAAAGCTACTGCCTACCGTGGCATGCATCCTGCATAACTATCCGTGTTTCCTCCTAGGTCGGAACGGTCCCGTAGCCTCGGGATACCGTCCGAAGAAACAATCGCCCTTGTCAACAAGTTGTCCATGACCGTGCTAAGTTAATCATTATTTCAAGGCACATCTTTATGGTATTGTTGCGACATTTATTTGATCAATTCGTCTTTTCTTAGCATGGTTCTATATGATACTGTAATTGCAAGCATGATAAAGTTATATGACAAGCATTTGTATAGTTCGTGTACGTGAGACGTCGTTTGACCATTCATTGGAATATCATTCATGTAGTTGCATTTTATCTAGCATAACACATGTCTAGTATCGATAACGTATTAGAGAAGAGGGTCGAGGAAAGAAGGGTAAGCCACTCACCTTAGTATTTACTTGAGACGAGAAACTGGTTGGCCGCGCTAGACGTTGCCTACGCGATCACCTGAAATCGCACAAGCAACTGATTAAAACACCGTGTTATTCAAGGAAATTCGATACAAATGTGAAGTTTGAAATGCAAGCCATAAAAACCATCAAAAATATTTCACAAAAACACATTCAGAAAACTAAGGCCAAAGAAGCAATTGCGGTATGAAAAGCAGAGCAACGGGAGGTCTCTCCCGACTTAGCCGCAGAGTCTATCCTCGAGACGTAACCCGCTGAATATGGGACTTGGTTCCAAAGAAGTCACTCCATAACGAGGAATGTGTCTTAATTCATCCGTTCCCGTTCGACCGATTCGAACGATCCCGACCTATCGGTCCCGACCGAATCGATAGCGACAGTGTTCCTTTCTCGCGCACCCCGTGGACGAAAAACGGGGCACGATGTAGGGACGAGACACTACACCATGACCAGCTAAGAAAAAGTTTCATCCTCGAAACTTAAGAACAGAACCTACCTCTATGAAAATAATAAAAAAAACTTTTCCTTTATCTCTGACTCGAGTTCCCATGTCGACTCTTCCGCCGCATGGTTCCTCCAGAGGACGTGGCGAGAGGGATCGCTCGTTTTCGCAGTAGCTTATCCTTGCGTTCTAAGATTTGAACTGGCACTTCAACGTAGGATAAGTCGGACTTCAGCTCCAGCTGCCAAAATCTACCACGTGGCTAGGGTCGTGCACGTACTTCTGAAACTAGGAGACGTGGAAGACATTGTGTACACCTTCAAGCGCCGATGGTAGGGCAATTTTATAGGCCACTGGGGTGACCCGCTCGAGTATTTCGAATGACCCAACGAATCTTGGACTCAACTTTCCCTTCGTGCCGAACCGAGTAACTCCCCGCATGGGCGACACTTTAAGAAATACGTGATCGCCTTCTTGAAACTCGAGGGGTCGACGATGAATGTCCGCGTAGCTTTTCTGACGACTCTGTGCGATCTTTTATCTTTCTCGAATGAGCCAAACTTTTTGCACAGTTTGTTCCACTAGTTCTGGGCCGAGAATCTGCCGCTCTCCGACTTCGTCCCAGCAAATGGGTGACCGTCACTTTCGTCCATTCAAGGCTTCATATGGCGCCATTTGAATGTTGGATTGATAGCTATTATTGTATGCAAATTCAGCCAGAGGTAGATGAACATCCCAGCTTGATTTGAAGTCAATTGCATAGAGTCGTAACATGTCTTCGAGAATCTGATTGACGCGCTCTGTTTGGCCGTCGGTCAGAGAATGGTAAGCTGAGCTGAACTGCAACTTGGTACCCAGTGCCGACTGAAGGCTACTCCAGAATCGTGACATGAATGTAAATCCCGATCATAGACGATGGATACTGGAACTCCGTGCAGCCGTACTATCTCATCAAGATAAATCTGTGCCAGGCGATCAACGCTCCAAGTAACTTTGATGGCAATGAAGTGCGCTGACTTGGTTAGTCGATCGACGATGACCCAGATGGCATCATTTCCTCGCGGCGTCTTCGGTAGACCTACAATAAAATCCATGCACATGTGCTGCCATTTCTATTCCGGAATCGCCAGATTCTGCATCCCCCCGCCCGGTCTCTGGTGCTCAGCTTTCACTTGCTGACAGGCCATGCATTGTGACACAAAGAGCGCCACATCTCTCTTCATCCCGTGCCACCAGAAGGTCGTGCAGAGGTCCTTATACATCTAGGTACTGCCTGGATGCAAGATATATTTCGCATAATGCGCCTCCGACAATATCTCCTTTTGTAGTTCTGAATCATCCAGAACACATAGTCGGCCATTCAATCTCAGCACGCCGGTCTTATCTTCCGTAAAGTCGGTCACACTACTTGTTGAAATTCGTACATTTTATTCAGGTACGGATCATCCTTCTAAGCGATCTTGATCTTTTCCAGCAAACTCGGCTCTAACTGTAGTTGCGCCAACCGTACATCCCTAAATCGAACCCGGAGGTCGATACCCATTTTTTCTAGACCCTGTAGTAGTTTGCAAATGATGGATTGCGAGGCAAGATATTTTCGACTCAGAGCGTCCACCATAACATTTCCCTTGCCCGGAGTGTAGTCGATCGTCAAGTCATAGTCTTTGATCAGTTCGAGCCAGCGCCTCTGTCGTAAGTTCAATTCCTTCTGGGTGAAGAGATACTTGAGGATCTTGTGGTCGGTATAGATCACGCATGCCATGCCATACAGATAGTGACGCCACAATTTTAATGCGAACACAATCGCCGCTAACTCCAAGCCATGTGTAGGATAGTTCTTCTCGTGCGACTTCAACTATCTGGAGGCGAAGGATATCACCTTGTCTCGCTGCATGAGCACACATCCCAAGCCCTGGCCTGAAGCATCGTTGAATATCCAAAAACTCTCTAGCCCATCCGGAAGTGCGAGTATAGGGGCCGAAATTAGCCGCTGTTTTAGCTCCTGGATGGAAGCTTCACAGTCATCCGACCACTCATACACGACTCCATTTTGAGTGAGGTGAGTCAATGGTGATAAAATCTTCGCGAAGTCTTTTATGAAGCGTCGATAGTATCCCGCCAAACCAAGAAAGCTTCGAATCTTACTAGCAGACGCAGGCCGCTTCCAATCAGCAACAACTTCCACTTTCTTCGGATCGACTGCAATGCCTTCGGACAAAATGATGTGACCAAGAAAGGATACGCTGCTCAGCCAAAATTTGCACTTACTCTGCTTTGCATACAACTGATTCTCTCGAAGTGTCTAGAGCACAGTCCTCAGATGTTCTGCATGCTGAGCCCTGTCCTTCGAGTAGACGAGAATATCGTAAATAAAGACTACCACGAATTTATCAAAAAAGGGTCAAAATATCCGATTCATCAGATCCATGAAGGCGGCAGGGGCGTTCGTCAGGCCGAATGGCATCACCAGGAACTTGTAGCGGCCGTACCGAGTGCGAAAGGCTGACTTTTACACATCGTCTCACTTGATCTTGAGTTGATGATAGCCCAAGCGGAGATTAATCTTCGAAAATACCGAGGCGCCTTGTAACTGATCGAATAAGTCGTCTATGCGGGGCAATGGATACTTGTTCCGGATGGTGGCCTTGTTCAGCTCTCTGTAATCGACGCACAGACGCATGGACCCATCATTTTTCTTCACGAACAATACGGGCGCTCCCCACGGTAAAACACTAGGCCGAATAAACCCTTTGCTAAGCAACTCTTGTAACTGGACCTTAAGCTCCTTCAGCTCGGCGGGGGCCATTCTGTACGGGGACTTAGAAATCGGTCGAGTATCGGAGAATGTATCGATGCTGAATTTGATTTCTCGGTCGAGGGGCATGTCAGGTATGTCACGACCCGTACCCGCTTTTCGGACGCGAGCACGTGAGCAAGCCAGCTACGTATCGAGCAGACTCTAGCCCCTCTCGAATACGTAAATGCTGTCAAGGCTATGGTATACTGCCAAATCATGGCAAACACATCTATATCTCAAATCTACAATAAGTGTATAAAACATGAATGAACACTATGGATCGTGGTCTGCAGCCCACTAGCACAAATGTCCGATAAGACTCAAAGAATATAATAAGAGTCTCTAAAGTGAATCAATAAGCAAGATATCTGTCACGACCCGCTCCCGAATAATCGGACACGAGTCGGATACGCCCAGCCTTCATCGTTGGACACGATGAAGTAAGCTGTACCAATCTAGGGAAATCTAACCAGATAATCATGAACAAGTATGAAATCACAGCATCTATAAATGTATCCCAAACCCAGAGTAAAGTACAAGTCTCAGAATTTATTACATTCCAGCAAAATGAAAGATAGAGTCTACTAGTCTCAAATACAAGGAAAATGTAAAGTGCTAATGGTAAAACTCTAGGCTTCTGCATCCTCTAAGTCAAGAGCAACTCCAGCTAGCTCTCCTGCATCAACTGGCTCTCGGCCATAATAAGTGTCGCACAGGACCTGTAACATATCCTATTCAGGAGCGGAGCAAAGTACAGTTCTAGGTAATGAAACATAAATATGATATGAACTGAGTACAGGAGTACAGAAAAATGAAATACAGGAATGAACATGAAAGTTCAGGAAAGTAGTACAGGAAATAAGTACAGGAACTACAATACAGGAATCTAAAGTACAGGAACATGTAATGTATAGGAATAAAACTATAATCCTGAAGTACCAGACATGATAAGTGCACAATATCGAAATACATCTAGTCTATGTGACCGGCTGGGGTGAGAACATGCACAGGAGTACATGAATATGGTACGACTTAGGGCCCGCGTGCACGATGCGAGGCCTAAGCTAGGCACATGAGTATAGTAACCGGGATTGGTCACATGGCTAGTATATTTCCCCACCCGACACTAACAAGTACAAGAGCAAGGGTACAGGAGTACATGATATCGTGCCATGACATGTCACAAGAAAGAGTACAAGAATGTAAATACACAAAATCGTAGAAAAGTACTTGTATGGCTCTGGGAAAGTACTGGTGATCAAGGAAGCTGGATATCCTCCTGGTAATTTAAATACAAGTTGGTTAAGCTATGAGTAAGTTCCAGTTAGTTTATTAAGTGCTTTTAATCATGTTTTTAACTACATTCTAGAATACTCTAGTTTGTTTAGTTATCACTTCTCAAAATCCATTTACAATTCACTTCTCTATTTCACCATAAGTTGTCATATAAGGGATTACAACCCAAATATATAGGCAACAACAAAATATATATTTTTCAAGGAAAACATTAAGATTCTAGACAAAACATAACTTAGTTTTCTTAGAAAAACCATAACATGTGTTTTGTTCAAAGAACTATGGATAAAAGGACTTGTCTGCTATAAAAACTAAGGTGGACTTCCACTTGCCAAATACTGCAGATGCAATTTGGCTTCATGAGCTTTAGGCTCTCAGTTATACACTGAGATTGGTTCTCAGGTTTATACTGGAAATCAATCTCAGGTTATAATGGGATTCTGCTCAGGTTATAATGGGATTCTGCTCAGGTTTAAACTGAGAAATCTTCTCAGTTCTACACTGAACCAGGCAGTGATGAGAACCCCAGTTCAAAGTCTGGCCGCAACACTGCATATGGGTTCCAGGTTTACTAATCCTATTACAACTTTTCTCAGTTATCCAATCTAAACAAATCTTGGTAACATTCAAATTATTTACTCATAATGCCTAACCAAACATTACTGTTGTGCCAACTGCTACATTCCTATCTGGCAATACTAAGGGAAAACTCATACAAACTTTGTTCCCATGAATCAAAGCATTGACTGAAATTCTTGAGTGCAAAATTGATTTCATCAAAAGAAAATAGTGACTCACAGGTGACAGGCCTTGTTCTAACTTCAAATGACACAACCCATATTGACTCTCGGGTCTTCAAAGTAGCCCTTGTACAGGACTCGAATCAATACCATTCTTCAATTGATCAGTACCAAGCCTGGTCACTGATACCCTGGTTTAGTTCACAACTGGACTGATAACTCAGTCCTGATTCCAAAATGCTTAGTGAATGGGACTTTAGTTTCCAAGTCTAAACAGTTCAACCTAGGGTCACTGGATAATCATCAAATGGTTCATTGAACACAGCCCAGTTCACACCAGTCCTTAATATGAATCCAACATCAGCCTACAGTTCCTTACAATCCTAACTTAGTTCAATATACAGTCCAATTTCCACATACAATTCAACCAATCTATTACCAATTAAACTGACAGTAACATGTACTATCTACAAATAATTTCTTCTATCCATACTTGCCATCAATCCAAGTAGCCAAGGAGCCTAAACCAATCTTAACAAGTTGCAAGAGAATAGTGTAAGTGATACCTGACTGAGATCATGCTAAGGTTTAACTAAAATAAATAAAGAATTTACCTGTTCCCAATTACCACTAGTTCCACTGATAATTGATTTCCCCCCCCAGCCTGTGATACATGTTCCCAGGTTACTGCTACTAAGAACTATAACTCAATCCTATTCATCCAGGGAACAATTCAGATGGCAACCTTGTCCATTTGTCCAATATCAAAACATAATCCAGGGTCTGAACTATATTCAAGGAATGAACATCTACTATGTATAGTTCTAAGAATTTGTAGTTGATTCAAAACAGTCCACATCATTCATACACAAAATATAATACTCAGTTACCCTGATTTCAGTACATATACAGGTAAAGTATAACATCAGATATTTAGATTAAGTCCAGGCTCTATAATTCAGTGCCAAATCAACCATTAAAACCAGCTGTATGTAGACTAGATGTTCTGTAGTTAAACAAATTCAAGCTATCGTATCAGTTGAGTTCAGAGACAACCTAAAATCAATCCCAAGATGCTAAAATCATCATTATGGATATAACCTATCCTGAAACAGCCATCAGTCCAAATGTGAAATCAGTTATCAGTCCTATATGTAGCTATACATCCGTCCAATGTGAAATCAGTTATTGTCAATAACCACCAAATTCTCAGGTTCTTCTATAGCCACACTCAATCCCAGGTTCAACATCTTCAGGACAGTGTATTCACATAAACTCAGGTTTTCTAAGGCTATCTCGAATTGAGACAAGTTCCAAGTAGCACTCATAGATAAAATATCTTAAGGATAAAACAATACTCAAGAGATAATCTATGAAATCTATTAACCATAAACCAATTACGAGGAATGAGCCTATTCTTAGTACTTGTGAAACACACAAACACCAACTCAAATAGGTTTAGCCTCTGGACAGTCTGGTAATGGCTTCCTGGAAGCAAATTAGAAATATACACATCAAATTCAGAGAAAGGAAAACTGGAGAAGAAATTGAGTGGTTCTAAGAAATATTCACACATTTCATCAAACATTTGATCTCAGAAAAAAATATGGTTCCCATAACCAGCCTTCCTCTGTTTCTTTCGAAACCTGGGTGTGCAAGTATTAGTTCACCCCAAGGATCTAAATCTAACTACCAAAAAATCAGAAGCTTAAAGGATCTGATTAAGATCATGATTCGACAACGAATTCTAAAATCGAAGAACCATGAAGCAAGAGTTATAAATTACTTACTCAAATATTGACTGATGCCTCTACTGATCGTTCCTTAGGTCCAATTACTGATGTACCTAACAATCGACAATCATGAAAGCCAACTGATCAATTCTATGATCGGAGAGTTCATCCTCAGTTAAGAAATAAAATAGAGAATCAATACTCACCACTTAGATCAATTCATTTGAAAGGATTTAAGATCTGATCACAACTAGAAGACCTTTAGAACTTATTACTAATTCGAAGACAATCTCACAATGATCCGATGAGTCTCGATCGACCTTGTTCTGGGATTTGTCAAGAACATAGTTACTGAAGAATCAATGAGTTTGCAATGCCTAGCCATTCACGAAAATCCTCACCTCGGTGGCTCCTGCGATTTGGTCGAACTCTGCTACAGTTGGAGTCGTCGCCACCACTGGATAATCGCCTCCGTCTTCGAAGCGCAGCGCCTCTGCCACGATCCTTGCCATCACAAATTCGAAGAGATCCCAAAATCTAGGGTTAAGGAAATTTGGAAGGATGAAGAAGATCAATGAGCTATAGATCTAAAATTTGCTGGGTTAAATAGAGAATTGCCGAGTGAAAATTTGAAGGGAATTAGAATTGGCTACAGGGAGAAACGGTTAGAGTGAGTGAAGAATTTGAAAAAAATGTGTTGGAATCAATTGAATGTTACTGTGCCTTTGATTCGAATTTAATAGACATGGTATGGCCTGTTGAGTTGGGCCAAATGAATTGGGCCTTACCAACTCAAGGTAAACACTAAATGAAAATTTCTATTTGCAAAATGATATGTAAAGATTTAAATAAAAAATACCCTGGAAAAATATCATATATTTCAAAAATATGGAAGGTGGGGCTACAAATCTCCCCTCCTAAAAAAAATTCATCCTCGAAATTCGAAGGACAACAAAACAAAATCGCTATGATCGCTCGAACAAACTATTTATTGAATTTAAATTTTTCCAAAAAATTAAATTGAATCAAGCAAACAAACTGGGATAACGCTCCCGCATCTCGTCCTTACGCTCCCATGTGGACTCTTACGGAGAGTGGTGTCTCCACATGATGCGGACGAGTGGAAAAGTCTGATTCTGCAGGCGCTTCTTCCTCCGATTAAGGATCTCCACTGGCTGTTCCTCGTAAGTCAAGCTCGGACCCACCTCTAACTCTGAATAATCCACCACATGGCTCGGGTCCGGAATGTAGCGTCGAAGCTGGGACACGTGGAAGACGTCATACACTCCCTCCAAGCTAACTGGAAGCGCTAGTCGATACGCCACCTCGCCAATCTGCGCCGTCACGTCGAAAGGCCCGATGTACCTCGGACTGAGTTTCCCGCCTTTGCTAAAACGAAAGACGCCTCTGGTCGGTAAGATCTTCAGGAATACTCTATCTCCAATGGTGAACTCCAGTGGCCGTCTGCTGCTGTCCGCCCAGTGCTTCTGCCGATCCTATGACGCTCTGAGCCTCGGAACCAAGTACACACAAGGAGTTTGAGATAACACGCTTGACAATGATCGGGGATCAAACAGTCACGAGGTGGAATGAATTTCAATTACATCTTAGAGGATAAGTCGTGAGGGCACGATCTTCTAGGCATGATTGAAAGTTTAGCACGATAGGAGAATCATCGTTAGATAGGTATGATCAGATCGAAGTTTAGGCAAAACATGATCAAAATATAGATATGATAAAATCTGATGGAATAGAATCCAAGTCTAGGAAGTCAAATTATCTGACAAAAAAATGCAAGAAGAGAATTTGCAACGGTCGATTTGAAAAATTAGATGGGACTACTCAGGAGGTATTAGTATCAAATCAAAGAAAATGTGCAAGGATTTGCGATTTTTGAAATATCAATAATGATATGAAAGGAAATATAGTCTCCACGGTGTCCGAAAACATATAGCCATTTGAAATCACCGTACTTAGAATCCTGCCTTGCTAGTGTACATCTGGCTGCAACGAACATTCAATTCCATGACTCAAACAACGATATATTACCGAACGAAACAACTCAAGAGAACGTATCAATAAATATATACACAAAATGATTAACAATATATTTTATCTACACAATATATATGCATACATATACCATTCTAGTCAAAGGTCCCACAAACCTAAAATGACATTTCAAGAAAACATATCATGTTAAAAAATAACAAATATATAAAAATATAGATATAACTTTAATAGCAATATTATATTTTATTAAACTATTATTTATAATTAGTTATTGTTCATAAAATAAAACTCCAATATACATGTAGTATCTATGTGGCCGTCTTGGTCGCACTAAGGGTCTACATGGCTTGGGCTCGGTTCGAGTCTAGTTCGGACTAGTTGAGTACAACCGGGTCTTCTGCAAGTCAATAAATCTTAATAATAAATAATTAAACTATTTATAATGGTCATGTCACAACTTGACCTGGTTTTCCTAGTTAGGTCACACTTATGGCTGGGTCCTCCCTAACATGATTAATACACTAGTCAAGGCAAGCCACTGCACTATCCATGCCATGATTCCTAGTCGTCTGGTACTTCAAAACTCAACCATGGCTAAAGTTATCTACCGTAGTAATTAACTAAATAATTATTTATAAAAATCTAAAAATTACCATTTAAATCAAATAAATAAATAATAATAAATATTTCAAAAAAATTTGGGAAGGGGAGCTACAAATCTACCCACCTTAAAAATAATTTTGTCCTCAAAATTTTAATTCATAACTATTTCTTAAAATCAAAGTCTACTATTACCTTAATCTTCTCAAATTTAATCTCTCAAAAATATTTTATAACCTTCTTTAGTCATTTCATAACTCCGAATACTTGAGGACTTCTACCCACCTTTGGTCACACTACTCCTCAAAATACGGTCACTAAAATCTTATAATTTTCTAACTAGTTGCCAAAAATTCTACCAACAGATATCTAGGGTGTATGGCATCTATAATCCCTCATATCTATAAGCAACCAAATATTTAATAGTCAAGCAATATTATACTATAACTTAAGAATTTCTGATAAATTCTAGACAGCACGATCGTTCGTCACCCCGAAATAGGAAGGGACGAGAATCAAGAGTACGGAAAGGCAAGGGAGAATAATCGAGAACAAATATGAAATTTCAAAGACGGTAGAAAAATTTCTAAGAAAATTTTCGAGGCAGAGTGGATTGAGATTTCTAAGGGTTTAGTCAAATTCACAGGCTCGCATCAGTACAGTTACGTAACCGATACGATATGCTCTGACCTGCATGGGCCACCAAAAAATTTGTCACGACCCACACCTGCTTTTCGGTCGCGAGCACGTGAGCAAGCCAGCTACGTATCGAGCGGACTCCAGCCCCTCTCGAATACGTAAACGCTGTCAAGGCTATGGTATACTGCCAAATCATGGCAAACAAATCTATATCTCAAATCCACAATAAGTGTACGAAATATGAATGAACACTATGGGTCATGGTCTGCAGCCTACTAGCATAAATGTCCGATAAGACTCAAAGAATATAACAAGAGTCTCTAAAGTGAATCAATAAGCAGGATATCTCATGATAATGAATGTAAAGTCATGAAAGGATAACAATGTAACATCACTGACAAATACCTGAATCATGCAAGCGATATCGTAATCATCTGAAACTCCCAAGTGTCATAATCATCCGCATCCAGAACTGCTAACTAACTCCACGCAATCGCTAAACCTGAAGAGATCATCAGGTCCTCAGAGGATATAGCAAGATACATATAAACATGCCTATCTAGCTGTTTAATCATGCATGATAATATAAACAGGATATAACAAGGAACGGCACTTAACATGGCAAGAGACTATGACCACACTGCTAACAAGTGACTAACGACACGTGGCTACTAACATGTGACTGTGAACTGGGATACAAAAACAACTACATGTAACTGAACTGCTGGATGAACAAGTGAACACGAGATCAATAGAATACCAAACCCTCGCCCCGAGTGGACTCACAGGTTTGAACTAATCACTAACCCTCGTCCCGAGTGTGGACTCTCGGGTTAGTTCTAATCACTAACCCTTATCCCGAGTGTGGACTCTCTGGTTAGTTTACGACAAGGCACCCTCGTCCTGAGTGTGGACTTTCTGGTGCAAGTACAACATCCTTATCCCGAGTGTGGACTCCCGGATGTAAATAGATCAAGACAAACACCCTCATCCCGAGTGGACTCTCTGGTGCCAAGGAAACAAACACCCTCGTCCCGAGTGTGGACTCTCTGGTGCAACGGATCAACCCTCGTCCCGAGTGTGGACTCTCTGGTTGAGGAAAGTCGATACAGGGAAATAGCAGTTCAATCACACGTACTCGTTCCAAGACACGACTAAGTCAGGGTACAGGTGAGACAAGGTATAGTTCGTCAAGACACAAGTAAGGACTGCTCTAGCATGGACTATAATGTGAATAAGCTGGGATACTATACTATCAAGTCAAGCAAGATAATAAACAGGTGAACATGGTATGAGGAAAACATATCAAGTCAATTTAACTAGAGAACTAAAGATAACATATAAATCCATCACAACTAGAGAACTGGATAATAACATATAAAATAAAAGACTATAAGCATGTAATTAAACTGTAGAGAAAGGCAAGGTATCTTGTCTGGAGGTTGCACGCAGATCCAACAAAATATAGTCAACTGCTAAGCCATAAAGTCCAAATCATCACAACTGTCGCCGAAAGCTGAAACAGACATTGCCAACATTCTCAGAATAGTCAAATTATCTAGAATTGTTCATCCTTAAGCCCAATTCTGGACACAGGGGCAAAATGATAATTTCGGACAAAAACGATGTCCGCCATTGGACCCGCTTTGCACCGAAAAATGTGCCAGAGTTAATGATCTCTAAAGTCATCAAACTACATGTCTACGGATCCGGTTTGATGATACGAACCCAACTGTATGTCCAATTTTGGATTCCGATAGGCCGTGCACAAAATTGTCCGTTGAATCGGATCGTGGGGTCCGTAAAACGGTGATCCAATCAACTGTCTCAGAATTGGACCAAACTTGGCATACAGGACCAGAAAAATGACACGGTCATGTTGGCATAAGTTTTGTCTCGATCTGACGAACGTGCACAAAGTAATTGAGAAATTTTCACAGAGGCCGATACGGTAAATTTTGACGGATACGTATCAAATTTTTCGCGCACACGCGACCAATTTAAATTCCGTCAAAGTCCACACGTCCACGAAGCCGTTATGCACCTTTCGATGCTTTCAGTTCGCGACCACGTCGCCCGGATTGGCGGGACGCACGTCGTATCGATGACTTTTCTAGTTTTTCGAAAACAGTTTCACCAAGTTTTTCTTGATTTTCACATAGGGTTTTCGTACTGCATAATGAACAAAAATTCAATCTAAAAGTTGGGTTTTAATCCTGCTTATATTGTATTTAAAACTATTCTGGTGTTTTCTAAATTACTTGATGGAGCAACGATTATTCGCCTTCCTAAACAGGGTCTGGACAGTTGTAACTCTGTTTTTTTTTACAAGTTTTTCTCCATCTTCGCATCGATTTTTCGAGAGATCAGAGGCTACGAACTACAAACTAATCGAAGGGACCTTGAGACGTATATGTTGTGCTCGTACCTGAAGTGGTAGATTGTTAAATGATCGACCATGCACTGTGGAAACTCGTCGCGAAGTTGGCTTCGCAGGACTGCTGCTGACGCAGACTGCTGTGGTACTGCCGTATGCGCGCGGCCTTCGGCCGCTCTCCGGCGCTGTTGCGACGGCGCGCGGTGGCAGAAGGGTACGCCAGGGAGAGGTGGTGGTGGCGTTAGGGTTTCGACAGATTTTTCGTGTATACGTGCGTGTTTATATATATGGATAACGAGAAAGCAGGGCTCGGGTCGGGGTTCAGGCTGAGCGGTTGTGGAAAACAGGGCTGGGGGTTTGCATGGGCTGATGTTGGCCCAATGATTATATTATGTTTTTGAATATGGTTAATATGTTAAGTTTAGCATTTTATTATCACTAATCTTCATACTATCGCTATAGCATTTCTACTTATACTTATACCTTTGGTGATATGTGCCTATTGGTTTACATATTAGTGATATGAGCTTATCTATCTTAAATTTAATCGGATTGCCAAAATTAAAAACTATATTTTTCACTACAAAAAAGTATCTTTTGGGACGACACTATAAGGAACACAAGTCTAAAACGTCCTAAAAGTATAGTTCTAGGGACGACTATATTTTTAGTAACAAAAAGTTATATTTTTTTGGGACAGATTGTGAAAATGGATCACTATTTGGGACTACTAAAAATTTTCGTTCCAAATAATACATATTTTTGTCCCAAATAGGTCGACGGGAATACCACACATTTGGCGGCTAATTGCCAAATTTTATGGAGGGAAAGTTTACCTCCATATGTTTTCATCTTAACCATTCGATCGGATGGCTTAATCTAGACCGTCCATCCCAAAACTTTGAGAACTTAGTAGATCAAAACTTTCAGAACTCAATATCAAAAAAACCTAAATCTCTCTCTTTCTCTTTTCGATCAAAAACTTGATGCTGCTGCTTTCTCTCTCTCTGACCTAGGTGCTCCAGTATCCACTCCATGAAGCAGGAGCCGACTCGACGCTGGCGCTGACGGCCCACGGGAAGTCACGATGGATCCGGGCCATCATCTCCGATCGCCACCTCCCCCGGTGCCTCGTCCTCCTCAACACGGCCTTCGCCAGCAGGCGGCGCAGGCCTCCGACCAAGAAAGCTCAGCATCATAGGTCAATGGTCCAAGTTTGGGCTCCTATATTGATTTTGTGGGTTTTTCCTCTAAGTATTGCTCATTTTAACCTCTAATTTCTTCATGTGTCTATAGAAAATTCAACATGAGGTATGGTTTTATTGATTTGAACTAGAATAGTATTTGTTATTTTCATATGATCATATCTCTACTAAATGTTTGTTAGCTTCATGTCTTTGTTAGGTTCATCTTCAACTTGGTACCTAATAAATTTGGTCTATGAAGCAAGATTAGGGGGCTAACCCCTGTCTGTCTTAGTGTTTCCCTCAGTTTCATGATAAAGTAAGGATTACTAATGGGGGTCATTTTTGTCAGACATTTTACTAGTGGTTAAAGACTTCCAAATACGTGTCTTGATAAATGTTGTATGGACACGAATATAAGGATTAAGTGTCTTGTGATATGCTGCACGGTCACAATACGACATAGTACGGTAGGAAACTTACATGTATACAAGGACATGATATCAAATTTTTCGTGTCCTAGTGTTTCCTGGAGTATCTATGTTGCATTAGATTCGTATTTTAAATAGACACGACAACGTTACAGTATCCGTATGGTTTTGGAGTGTATGTGCTACTTAAGTCTTTAGTTGTTTTGATGTTTGTGTGAGATATATGATCATTTTTGTGTTATCAGTTGTTAGTTTATGCAGAGATGAGCATGAGCGAATCCAGTTTCTTGTGTGTTTATCAGAACAACTATTTGTTAAGCAGTTTGGTATTCATCCAAACTATCTTTAAAGGTGCAGAAAAGGATGCTTTGATGAAAGAAGTAAAAAAATATTACTGCAGTTGAGACAATTATAGAGATAGAGTATGTTTTTTGTATCAATTTGGCATTCATGAAAATTATCTACAACTTTTCTAACAAAATGATTAGACTATAGAACATGTCCCTTCAATTTTTTGCTCTGATTCTTTAGTTTATATTTGCAAATTTTTAGGAAGAGAAGCAAATTCTTGTATCAGTTTATATATTGCAATTATGCAATGGTTTTGTATAATCTGTGCACTGTGTTTTATCTGTGTACTGTGTTATTCTTATCATTTATAGTCCGTGGCTCATCTTCTGTGCACGGACTATCTATACTTCTCGACATAATCTTGGTGTGTATGAACTATAAGATTAGTCACACGACACTCTTTAAACTTTTTTGCTGAATATATTTCAAACATATTTTGCTAAACACGTCTTTTATGCACATCTCTTTATAAAAGAAGCATCAATATTTTTTAACAGCTAAGGCTTGAATCTTTATATATGCCATTATATTTGACTATGGAGATGATATATATGATTCCCTAGATAAAATCTTATCATCTTATCTTTTCCTCTAGCCTCTTTCACAGTCCAAGGGAACTTTGGAGTTTTACACCTTTTTTGCATGCACTAATTGACCTTCATGGTTTTATGGCAAGGAACTTCTTTGGTTATAAGCTGCCTTTTCTAGGAATTTAGCACCGACTCATTATAGGCTTGATGTGTGGTCAACACTCAACAACCAACCACTTATGATAACTTTGAATATCATAGGTTAGTTTATATCAAACTCAAATGTCTTATTCTTCAATGAAATTGTAAAGCTTAGTTTATCTTTGATTCTTCTTTTAGGCTGGTTATATGGTAGTTTTGTAATGTTAATTGTATAAAATGATATTGTTTTCTTTACATAAATGAAAGCAATTGGCTTCTTTTTGCAGTTTTATGTTCTCACTGTTTAATGTGGTTATGGTACAGTATTCTTGTTCTGTCAAATTATTAGTTGTTGTCTAACAATACACAAACAAAGGTAATTCCTAAATTAAGTCAAGATATTCCCAAGTGAACACATCATCTACATGAATGGCCTCACACTCTCATGACACTGGCACACTAGGATACACTAGGATACATCACTGTTCTATCTAAGATACCCATTTCCCTTACCTATACTCATTCTCCACACTTGATACTATATGAACAACCCCTTTCTTTTGCCTACATGTGTGCCACACAGGTCATACAGTCTGCAGGGCATTTGCCACAACCAAACTAGCCAAGTGGCCCCTAATCACACTCCTGTGGAGCCTCCCAAGTCCAAGGCCAGTAGCCCCTATACTATTGTCCACTCGACTGATACCAATAGGGTCCTCTTCATGGACTAATACCTCCCTATAAACTGATACATGTGTTTCTAGGTAGCAATGCTACTTCTACCAAAATCCCCTAACTATCCATTGATGCATTCCTTTATAAATTAGTCCCACTCTCCCTGATACGATATATGCATATCCTCATATTCTGATACAGGTTATCAACTATAGGACTGCTACAAAAGCCCTTCACATATATCCCTTAGCAATATGACTAACTACTGCTAACTATACTCACACATATATATACTTCTCAGTTTCCCTTATTCACTCTACCCTATAGGTAATACACACACGTGTCAAATCCCTCTTCTACCCTCTCTCTCGATCACATATTCACACACCCCTTTACCTTAACTGATACTCACTAATTCCTTAGACACACACACACTCTCACTTAGACACTATAGGGACACACTCAAGATACATCTCACTGATCACTCGCACTAAGACACACTTGACAGTAGCCCTCTTCTCTCACTCTCTAAACACTCACTTGACACTCACATAAGTAACTCTCATTTGACACGTATTCACAACACCCAAATCTCTGATTCCTACTAACTACAGGGCACATATACCTATTGATATGGTATGTCAGGTTATACCAAGCCTCAACTTTATATAACATGTCCCTTGGATAGATCCACACCAATCTATTAACCACAAATTCTTTACTGATACCATGTATCAGTTTCTACTGAGACTTCAATTTGGCTAACACCCCACTATATGCACATATGCACCTAGCACACTTGACACTCGTACAGGGAACACATAGGTTCCTGGCCTGCGCAGGAAACAACCTCCCACTCAGTCACTGCCCTGTAGATAAGAATTACATATACATATTACCTATTTATCCCCCTCTTCAAATCCTAACACTGCTACCTTCCATTCCCTGCTACCATTCTCATGTAAACATACCCACAACACATGCTAACTTACTACACAAGGCCACTATCTGCCTGTGTAATCCATGCCTGCAGGCCACACTCTACTGTCCTGCATTTCTCCTATCACATGTGTGTAACCTGGGGCAGGAAACCCCCTGCCATAACCTGTTGTCCCAGGACCAAAACAAGGCCTGCCTAGTGTAGGAATTACCCTGCAACAGGGAAGAAATTCCCCCTAAGCAACAGGCTTTGCCAAGCCAAGGCCAAGCTAGGACCTGCCTACTTCAAGTCCCTGCAATAAACAGGGCTAATTTGGGCTAAGTGACCCAAATTTGTATAGGTGTCCTTACAGGAGTAGGTTGAGTTCGGTCCATACATTAATTAGTAGGTGTGGTTCGGTAAATATACTTAAGTCAATGGTTGCCCTAATCTCTTGTTAGAAATATGGCTTCAATCTCTTATAATTGTAACTCTCTGAAATAAAATAACTTATGCGCGGTCGTGGACGTATGATAAGATCTCCGAACCACGTTAAATCTTGTCAATCACGTTCATAAAAATTGGGATGTCAAGATATAGTAAAGCAAACTCCTCAACATCTTTACCTTACCTTTCTGCAGTAGTAGTAGTAGTAGTAGTAGTAGTAGTAGTAGTAGTAGTAGTAGTAGTAGAAGTGCTACCTGATAATATGCTGCATCACTACTTGCTGTAGGTAGTTTTTGTATTGCACTTTGCTCTGCAGTGCCAACTATGCAGCCAAACAACCCTGTTTTGCTTCTTATGTTGCAAGTCTTTAGTGTTTTTTCATGATATTCCGACAATGTATTTATTACTATATCGAAATTTCTATTGCTGGACGGTGGACACAGCAGATCGAGATTGAATGTTAGTTCTCTTTAACAATGATACTTAATATAGTCACATGGAATATAATCTCCACTGAAATTCCTTTTACTGCAGTGTCAGCTAAACGAATTATTAGCCTTCACTAGCTACTGCAGTACATACCATCAACGATGGATGGAATTTAGTTTCAATTTGAATAATCTATCACCATATTTACTTTTAGTAGAAAAAGGGCCTAATCCTGCCATTAGCACAGACACTTTTTCTCCGCATACACACACACGCACTCAAAGACACAAGGAAATGAATACTTACATGCTGTACACATACAAACAGACATATCTAGATATATTGGCATTTCTCTCTTCAATGAATGAGCCTTCTGACCAGTTGTATGGTAAGGCCTATTTATTAGGCTTTTCTATTCTTTAGAAGTGTTTTAGAGATTATGTTTGGTGAAATTTTGGTACGAAATGTATAGGAAAAGCTTTAATTAACCAGTAATAAAGCTCAATAACTTGTATGATGTTGACCAATCAGGACCAGATGAAAGGAGCATTCCTGGAAATACTATTGCCGAGCAAGCGGACATGCCTTACGTTGGCCTGACAGTATTTGGATCATAATTTTTATCAAAATTTGAGTGCTCACAAATGCCACATCCAGTATGGCTCATCTGAACCTTAAATAGGCTGCTCCTCCTCATTTCTAGAAACTAACAGTTGTCCTATGTTTCCTAGCTTCTGGAGCACATAGTATTCATTTATACTCCAGGGGTTCTTTCAGGCGAAAAGCAAAGAACACAACGTAGCTATGACTTTACAGGTGTTACATCCTGGTTTACGGACAAGTGTGACCTTATACTTCTCTTATTTGATCCTCATAAGCTCGATATCAGTGACGAGTTCAAGCGTGTGATTGGATCTCTTCATGGTCACAACGACAAAATACGGGTGGTTCTCAATATTATATTCATCAATGTAATCCCCTTATCCTATTTCTTTTCCATAATTGAATATAATTTTGTAAACTATTATGATCAAGATTTAAGCATCTTTTTGACAGATATTTGGAGAGTCTATATGCCTTGAAAACATATTACAAATGATTATTTCTACCATGAAAACATCCTACTAATCCATCTGGTATATAATTAGTATACCATGAGAATATATGATTTAAAACTCTAATACATCATAACATGTATCCTAAACATCTGACATTTGAACCAAAATCTTTGGCTTAGACTACATAACTGATCAGCTGTTATTTCTTCTTCTTCTATTAGTACACCATTGCATTCCTTCTTGTTTTCTCATCTCTAACCACAAATGGTCAGTTGCTGCTGCTTCTTCTCCTACTCCTATTTTTTGTTGATACAACATATGAATATTTTTTGATACATATGGTTTTGATTTTTTTAGACCTTCACCTAGCCTATATATTTAAGGTAAAAAACCTGTGAATTAAGACAATAAAACCATAGTTTCAGGAAGCATGATAAACATAATGTCCGAACATTTTTTGGAAAGGGTCAAGCACTAAATGTGAACTGGACTGGTTCAAAGTGATCCAGAAGAAAAACTACAAAAATTTAAATATGAACTGGACCGGTTCAAAGTGATCAAAACCAAATTGGCCCAGAAAGGTTTTACAACCCAAACTGTGTTTTGAGACTCCCATTGGTCGAGTAGTTTCAAAATTGATTCAAAAGAAACATAGTTAGCTAAAAGATAGTTTTCTTTTGTGGCGGGGTTAGGGGATGGATAGACCCCTTGGGTTGTTTGTTCTTAAGGTCACTGGACAGGAATGGGACTTCTGATCATAGAGAACACGATCAAACTTGTGTTGACACACCTCTTGAGAGTTGAGACTTAGCATAATATAACCAAATAATAAATTGTATGTTGAAAGTTAAAATCCATATTTTCTATGGTTCATAGTATCAGTATCCGAATCAGTATTTGACCTTTTCTATGAGTATTGGGATTGGAGGTTCGAATTGTAATATCAAATTTTTTTTGGTATCGAAAAGTAAATAATTATTAAAAATCAACTTTTTATACATTTATGAGTAATTTTAAGTATTTTCTATGTTGCCGCTTAGTAGTTTTGAAATTTAATGAAATAATAATCACCCTTTTTGATTGATTTACCTGCTATAAATAAGTTTTCTTAGTTTACATGCTTTTACAACCTTACAATGCTTTTACACCATTGTTGATTGGTCTTTTTTGTTCAATTCTTTTTTTACCGGATTGACTCGGTATCGGTTAGTATTGGTAGCGGTTGGTATCGAATAGGGACATATCGAAATGACAATTCAAAGAAAAAGTTGTAAAGAGTCAAGTCTGGAGTATTTCATGAGCTTTCTTGGTGAATGAAAAATTATACGATTAATTAGTTGCACATATTAGTTCTTGTAAGCTTTCAGTAATATATAAGAGCAAAAAAAGATGAGAAGAGAACTTATAATTACACCAGAATTGATCTTATAGTTAAATATGAATTTTCTATTGAGTTATAACCTATGAAATCGCCCAAAATTAGGCAAGAAAGTGCTTGAATAGGAGCTGTCTTGCTCAATAGTTCAAAAGAACCATTGGAGTACTTCTTCTGAAGGAGCCAATTGACTATAAAAAAGGAAAAAGAAGTCGTCCATATCTTAGTCCAACTAAAGTGCCAATAAGGTTATGCCAAGGTTGTGCCAAGGATACTCCCTTCAGACCTGATCCTTTCTCTTAGAGCGAAAGTTCCTTTCTCTCTTTGTTTGTTAAAGTGTAGATGATTATTCATATCATTTGGCTGATTTGCATTTAAATACCTTCAAGTATCACACATTTTTTCAGCTTCATACCCTGTACTATTTTTTATCAGTATGATGGGTAAAACCTAAAGATACGGGTTAGGTTTCTGTCTATTCTTTTCCCTCTTCTAATGGGTGGTGGCTCCGATACCTCCAATTAGGAGTAGGAGAGAATATGGAATGGGATATTTTCTCCACATTCTAATTGGAGATTCCTATATGTAGTGGGTGGCAATGCAGATCCTTGCAGCCATTTGTCAACTATCATGTAGATCAGTTACTTAATCTGAGTCTCTTGTTCTCCCTGTAATTTGCTTTAGAAATAATATTTCATATAGCGCCAATGGAACTTTTTGCATACAAGTCTCCAAACTACATATTTTTATATGTCCCCGGATATTCTTATTTGCAAGTATATGAATCTCAATGTCTAGCAATGTCAAGGCAGATCCTTGCATCCATGCATCGATCAATATAAGGGTTAAAATCAAATCTACGTCCCTCTGTATGTGTGTATGTGTAAAGCATATGGATTCGCGATTTAAGTAGGTATTTTCGTTCTATATTAGCTTATGCCTATTTTATTCCATTCAATTAATTTTGCCTAGAATCTGTTACACTTTGTTTCTAACGGTAGTATAGTGCTTTTACAAAGAAAATTTATAGAACAGGGACCAATTATCGTCGTCTTTGCAGGTATTCTTTGTGGCGCAATATGATTTGCCAACATTAACCGATATTTACCTACACGCTGATTTTATAATTTTTGCTGATATACGGAATATAATGGTTTAGTTGGTTGAACATTTTGATCTTGTATTAATATTGGATATATGTTGTCACCATTAGCAGGTTTATCCAGTTTGTTATTTAGCAATTTTCTTTATTAGCTATATTTTTTGTTTCCACCTATTTACTCTGAGCTTTCTGCACCCGTTCCCTTATATCTACCCTATTTTTATGTAAGTCTCCTAGTTGCATCTAGCAGTGGCAAGGCAGATCCCCTATAGCCATTCATGATTCCAGGCAAAGAATAACATGTTGATTTTTAGTTGGATTCAGATTCTCTCCTCTGTTCGGCTGGGGTGGTTTGGATTTGATTATGTTTTTGGTTGTCAATGTGTGGTCGGGTTCTCTTCTACCAAATCAGGAGAGAGGAACCAATTCTTTTAGCTGCCGGAAGACTTACTACGGGATGTCCTCCTATCTCCATGTGGCCTAACCCTTTATCTTAATGAGAAGCTTCTGCTCTCTCTTTCTCTCTCTCTCTCTCTCTCTCTCTCTCTCTTCCTCTGTTTTAAAAGAGGCAATGGTGATGATCTCCATTAGTAGGCTAATGTGCATTTAAATTCCTTCCACTCTTACGATTTTGTAGGTTGATATCTTGTACGAGGGATCTCCATCAGTAGGCTCATGAATCTAAAGGTACTTTTCCTTAGCAGATACTCATAGCATTCAAGTTGATGGGTGGCTATTTGACGGATGGATGCATGGTAGATGGACATCCTTTTGTATTTGTATATACATGTGCACCAAAACTAACAATTAGAATTTTGATTTTAATTCTATGATGGTCTTTTGATGAGTGACGTACATTTTCTTTCTTTTGCTAGCCAAATTTAAGCAAAGTCGAGCATTTTATTCAGGCTGTGGGTTCCTATGAGGACAGGATATTCCAGAAGAGAGCTCGCTTGCATCAGATGTGTATTCAGTGACTGGTTTTCTTTCTTTTCCCCCCTATTATTCCATACATACACCTACCTGCAACCTAGATGGATAGTTGTATTGCTTCCTTATGAATCCTTTGGGGTACTTAGATAGATTCTAAAAATGTCAGAATTCAAGGTCACAAGTGTTCCGAGATATTCATCTAACAAACTTATTACTGCTTCTCCAACTTAACTGTTCATTAAAGGTAGCTTTGCAATCCAATTTAAAAGTGGAAAAACATTGATTCAAGTGGTTTAATGCATGGAGGTACAATTTTCAGAAGGATGGTGCTCTTATTGCTATAGGAATATTATGTGATAAATTAAAGCAAACTGAACCTTACAAGTAAGAGCTAGAGCCTATGTTAGTGCAACATGTTTTTCCTGAGTTCACAAGCCATGTTGGCCATCTTAGAGCAAAGGTTAGGTATTTACTAAACTTAAGGACCCTTTTGCCTTTATATACTTATCTTTCAACTCGTGTGCTATTTGTTACTCGAGTATCAAGCAACATAGATTGCAGGCCAATATGCTTATACCAATTTCTCTGATCAAAATAATTTTTGGAAAGCATTAAATTATTTTGTTGCTGGGTCAAGGAATACTGAACTTGATGTATGTGTTGATCTAGTCTTTGCATTGCTCCTTTGTTGAAGCATGCAAAGGTAGATTTTTCTTATTGGCTTTTTCTCACATTCTTTGCATTGCGCTCCTATGATATCTAATTGTGATTTTTATGTTCTTGAACAAGGCAATGAGGTTACATGACTCGTAGTTTGATAACTTATCCATCCATGGGGCAGACAACTTATTCCTCTACCATCTTGATTTAAACACTAAAATCCATTTCATGTGATAAAAATTTTGCTATATGTTCTTGGTAGTAGAATTAATGCCAAAAGAAGTTTCACAACATACATGTTTCTTAAGCCCATTATGCAACTACCATTCCGTACCTCGAAAACTGTTTTCCTCCAGTATTCTTTGTAACTACAGGATGGAAAATTTTGAAATATTTTACTTCATTGCAGCATACTACTGAGGTTGTATAATAGGTTTATCTACTATTTGTATGATCAATGCTTCTTTAATCTAAAAATAATTGCGCGCCTCTCTAAGTTGGGCATGATTAGGACTTGTTCGAATTGTTAACTTCTACTTCTATTCTAACAATACCTTTGTATTTGCATCATCTAATTGTAACATATTGCAATAACCCTGCCAACCCTGTCAATGTTGTGGTAACATTTTTATTGGATCTCATCTTTGTGATTTCTTTCATTGTACATAAAATCTCCTTTTATGATTGTTGTAAGTATCCTTTCATATATATTGATACTAGACACATTTTCTAGATAATATTTTCTAGACTAATTGTTGTAAGTATACTTTTATGATAAATTTTTGCTTCTTTACATTGTTATTAGACACATTTTCTCAATGATTGATAAAATAATAAAATTTTCTTGCTAATATATTGGCATGTCTTAATTTTATTTGCAGGTCCTTCAAAAGCATTATGGATTTACTTAAATGATGGGCGACGACTCTTATGATGGAAAAAAATTTGGGTTAATTTTGTGAATGTTTAATAAATGATTCAAAAACATGGTGTAGTGTTTAATATTTTGGGTTCATAATTTTGTATGTAATGGTGGAGATGATGGGTTCATTTTGCAAGTGATGGTATGGGTGATGTATTGTGTTTTGGATTTATTTTGGAAATGATTCTACAGGATGCTTAATGTTAAGCTTTTCTGTTGTTTATCAATTGAACATTTTAGTTATATATGGAATTTGTTGTCTTCTACTTAATGTATTATGTTTCTTCTATTTTGTAAATGATAGTAAAGAATGCTTGATGTTGTTGAGTTTTTTTTTGTATGGGAGCTCCGACACTTGGAGATACGTCTGAGGATAAGCTTGACAACGGCCATGACCATATGAATTATGTTATATGTGTATTTAAATTGTATGTTTTATAGCTGAAAAAATGCAAACAATAATTTTATAAGTATTACTTTTGGGACGATTATGTAATTGTCCTAGATATAAATGACATCCTTTTGTGACGCTAGCAAATTTGTTTAGGACGGATGTTATTCGTCACAAACTCTTTTATTTTGGGACCATTTTGTAAACCGTCGTAAACATGTAATAATTCAAACTCTTTTGGTACGGTTACATTTTTCGACCCTAAAACCAAATTAGGACGGTATTTTTCGTCCTAAAACTTTTTGCCACGCCACCCTAATAGCACTGTCACTTATCGTCCTAAAATTCGTCCCAAATCACAATTTAGGACTGATTTGGATCTTTTTAAGACAGATTTTTGGGGTCCCAAAAAGACACTTTTTTTGTAGTGTTTAATTTTGGTTATTCAATTAATTTTAATAATTATGATATCACTAACATTTATGCTATCACCTTAGCACTTATACTTAAACTCAGCATTGTCCTAATGTGCATTAAACTTATCATACTTGCTACTATGTATATTGCTTTGTTCGTCTAACATGTACATGCAGAAAAGCAATAAGCAAGATCAATGTGGACATATGCAATGAAGAAATCATGGTGGGCCAAAGACGACGGATCCCACAAGATTTCTCTGAACCACCCTGTGGACGGAGAACGGGGCACGATGTATGGACGGGGCACTACACCAAGGAAAAAAGCCAGCACCTATCAAAGGAAAAAGCCAAGCCATGCCATCATCATTTCAAGACTCTGATGAAGCCTGCACCTGCTACAGTATATCTGGAGTCTTTAATGAGTCTTAGGAATAATTATAAACACAAGAAATGGATGGTAAAATCAAAAGCTAGGTAAAAATTAGCTCAGGATCATTTTCGGATAAAAATCGGCATACCGACGGTATACCGGTCTATACCGACGGATATCTTTGGACAGCTGCCGCCAAGTGTCACGCCCCGATTCCGTAGAATCGATAGTCGTCCCCCGGGCGTGATGCCGTACGAACCTAAATTGCGCTCGCACAAGGCAAAGTCATAAGGTTATCCGAAACACAACAACAAGAGAATGCACAGAGTAAAATTGAACACACATTATAAAGAAGGAAACTTAAGCTTTATTGATAATGAACATCATATTATAGACTCGATACAAGGACGCGTACGGGCTTTTTACAAACTGACTCCATTACAAAATAAACGTCGATGAGATAGCCATTACATACATTCATCCCTTGATTATACAACCATAATTACAAAACCACCTGGGATGGTGGGAAGTCGCTCCATCAGTCTTCTGATCTTCAACAACGGAGTCTTCAAAAGGTTTGATCCAAGCTTCGACCGCACGGACGAAGCTTCAAAACACAAGAGCGTTGCCTCCCTTCACGTAGCACGCTCCTTCCGATTTATCGCACCTGTAGAGAGAGCGAGGATCAGTACAATCAACATGTACTGGCGAGTGACTAATTAATTTCCAGGCTCTCATTTGGTTCAAGAATTTAGATAAAATCATATGACTTGCTTTTAGTGATTTTCTAGCCATCCTAGACATTTTCATACGAAGCATTTTGATGAAACATAAACCAAGCAAGTTACACCAGAATTTCCCTCGGCAGAGCGCGCCGTGCGACATAAAACTTACCATCACCTTCCCTGTTAGTTGATAACAATTTATATTAAGTGTTTGATGTGAAGGTCACTGGCATTAACTAGCCATCCTGGACATAGCCTGGTAAACGGGACCCTTGCAACGCAAGTAGCGAGCTCCGATGCAAGTCCCCGTTTACCGATTGCCTATTACCCAGCTCGGCTATAACCTGTTTCTTCCTAGGCCGAGTCGGTCCCGTGGTCCTGGGTTGCCGCTCGAAGAAACCATCGCCCTTGTCGACAAGTTATCCATGACCGGGATATGTTAACAAGGTATATTTTGGGGCTTGTTACGTAATCGATTCATTTACTTGGTAGTTTTGTAGGCCTAAATTTATTCTTTCTCTTTTCTACACAACTCATCTCTTTTTTCTCTTCTAGCACATAGGACTTGTATTCTTCAAGCGAATCATTCAATTTCGATATCATTACCCGAGTTCTCATTTTGAAATAGAGGGTCGAGACGAAGGAGGTCAGCCACTCACCTTGAGTTTTTGCTTGAGGCGAGAGACTGGTTGGCCGTGCTAGACGTCGCCTACGCGATTACCTGAAATTGCACAAGCAACCGATTAGAACACTGTATAAGGCAAAAAATTCGATAGGAAATGCGAGTTCAAAATGTAAGCCATGAAAACCATCGAAAACGTTCACGAAACGTATTCAGAAAACCAAAGCCAAAACCAACGCAAGCGGCATAAAAAACAGAGCAACGAAAGGTCTCTCCCGACTCAGCCGCAGAGTCATTCCTCGAGGCGCTACCCGCTAAATATGGGACTTGGTTCCGAAGAATCCATTCCATAACGTGGAATGGATCTTAATTCAACCGTTCCCGTTCGATCGATCCCGACCTATCGGTCCCGACCGAGTCGATAGCGACAATGTTCCTTTCTCGTGCACCCCGTGGACGGAAAACGGGGCATGATGTAGGGACGGGGCACTACACCATAACCAACAAAGAAAAAGTTTCGTCCTCGAAACTTAAGGACAGAACCTACCTCTATGAAAATAATGAAGGAAACTTTTCCTTCATCTCTGACTCGAGTTCCCATGTCGACTCTTCCGCCGCATGGTTCCTCCAGAGTAGGCGAATAAGAGGGATCATTCGACTTCGCAGCAGCTTATCCTTGCGTTCTAAGATTTGAACTGGCTCTTCAACGTAGGATAAGTCAGACTTTAGCTCCAGCTGGCCAAAATCCACCACGTGGCTAGGGTCGTGTACGTATTTCTGCAGCTGAGAGACGTGGAAGACATTGTGCACACCTTCGAGCGCCGACGGTAGGACAATTTTATAGGCCACTGGGGTGACCCGTTCGAGTATTTCAAACGGCCCAACGAATCTCAGACTCAGCTTTCCCTTTGCGCCGAACCGAGTAACTCCTCGCATGGACGACACCTTCAGGAACACGTGATCGTCCACCTGGAACTCAAGCGATCTTCGATGGGTGTCGGCGTAGCTCTTTTACCGATTCTGTGCAATCTTCAGTCTTTCCTGAATTAGCTTGACCTTTTCCACAGTCTGTTCTACCAGCTCCGGGCCGAGTATCTGTCGTTCCCCAACTTCATCCCAGCAAATAGGCGATCTGCACTTCCGGCCGTATAAAGCTTCATACGGTGCCATTTGGATGCTAGACTGGTAGCTATTGTTGTATACAAATTCCGCCAGCGGTAGGTGGACGTCCCAGCTTGATTTGAAGTCAATTGTGCAGAGTCATAGCATGTCTTCGAGAATCTGATTAACGTGCTCCGTTTGGCCGTCGGTCTGAGGATGGTAAGCAGAGCTGAACTGCAACTGGGTATCCAGCGCCGACTGAAGGCTACTCCAGAATTGCGACATGAACCGTGAATCCCGATCAGAGACGATGGATACTGGAACTCCGTGCAACCGTACTATCTCGTCAAGATAAATCTGCGCCAGGCGATCAACGCTCCCAGTAACTTTGATGGCAATAAAGTACGCTGACTTGGTTAATCGATCGACGATGACCCAGATGGCGCCGTTCCCCCGTGGTGTCTTCGGCAGGCCAACAATAAAATCTATAGTGACGTGATCCTATTTCCACTCGGAAATAGCAAGGTTCTGCATCTCTCCGGCCGGTCGCTGATAGTCATCTTTCACCTGCTGACAGGCCATGTATTACGACACGAAGAGCGCTACATCTCTCTTCATCCCATGCCACCAGAAGGTCATGCGGAGGTCCTTATACATCTTGGTACTGCCTGGATGTAAGGTATATTTCGCATAATGCGCCTCCGACATTATCTCTTTTCGTAGTTCTGAATCATCCGGAATACATAGTCGGCCATTCAATCTCAGCATGCCGGTCTTATCTTCCGCAAAGTCGGTCGCACTACCTGTCAAAATTCTCTCGCACATTTTCTTCAAGTACGGATCATCCTTCTGAGCGGCCATGATCTTTTTCAGCAAACTCGGCTCTAACTGCAGCTGCGCCAACCGTACATCCCTGAATCGAACCCGGAGGTCGATACACATTTCTTCTAGATCTTGTAGTAGTCTGCGGTTGATGGATAGCGAGGCAAGATATTTTTGACTCAGAGCGTCCGCCACAACATTTTCCTTGCCCGGAGTGTAATCGATCGTCAAGTCATAGTCTTTGATCAGTTCGAGCCAACGCCTCTATCGCTAGTTCAATTCCTTCTGGGTGAAGAGATACTTGAGGCTCTTGTGGTCGGTATAGATCATGTACGCCACGCCATATAGATAGTGACGCCACAAGTTTAACGTGAACACAATCGCCGCTAACTCCAAGTCGTGCGTAGGATAGTTCTTCTCGTGTAGCTTCAATTGTCTAAAGGCGAAGGATACTACCTTGTTTTGCTGCATGAGCACACATCCCAAGCCCTGGCCTGAAGCATCACTGAATATCTAAAAACCCTCTGGCCCATCCGAAAGTGCGAGTATAGGCGCCGAAATTAGTCGCTATTTTAGCTCCTGGAAGGAAGCTTCACAGTCATTCGACCACTCATACACGATGCCCTTTTGAGTGAGGCGAGTCAATGGCGATGCAATCTTCGCGAAGTCTTTCACGAAGCGTCAATAGTATCCCGTCAAACCAAGAAAGCTTCGAATCTCACTAGTAGATGCAGGCCGCTTCCAATCAGCAACAACTTCCACTTTCTTCAGATCGACTGCAATGCCTTCGGACGAAATGATGTGACCAAGAAAGGATACACTGCTGAGCCAAAATTTGCACTTACTCTGCTTTGCATACAACTCATTCTCTCGAAGTGTCTGGAGCACGGTCCGTAGATGTTCTGTATGTTGCGCCCTGTCCTTCGAGTAGACGAGAATATCATCAATAAAGACTACCATAAATTTATCAAGAAAGGGTCGAAATACCCGATTCATCAGATCCATGAAGGCGACAGGGGCGTTCGTCAGGCCGAATGGCATCACCAGGAACTCGTAGTGGCCGTACCGAGTGCGAAAGGCCGACTTTTGCACGTCGTCTGACTTGATCTTGAGTTGATGATAGCCCGAGCGGAGATCAATCTTCGAAAATACCGAGGCGCCTTGTATTGATCGAATAAGTCATCTATGCGGGACAATGGGTACTTGTTTCGGATGGTGGCCTTGTTCAGCTCTTAGTAATCGACGCACAGACGCATGGACCCATCCTTTTTCTTCACGAACAACACGGGCGCTCCCTACGGTGAAACACTAGGCCGAATAAATCCTCTGTCGAGTAACTCTTGTAGCTGGACCTTGATTTCCTTCAGCTCGGTGGGGGCCATTCTGTACGGGGCCTTAGAAATTGGTCGAATATCGGGAAATGTATCGACGCTGAACTCGATTTCTTGGTCGAAGGGCATACCGGGTAGCTCGTCCGGGAATACATCGGAGAATTTTGCCACAACGTCGGTCTGACCCATGTTTGCACCATCCAATCGCATGTCTCGGACGGACGCCAAATAGCCTTCGCACCCAGAATGCAGCATCCTCCGAGCGGAAATTGCCGAGATCAGCATGCAGGTCGACGACGCCTCACCACACGAAAAGTAGAATTCAGGCACTCCTGTTATGCGGAAGGTGACCGTCTTTCCGGTGCAGTCTATGGTTGTGTTGCACGGCCCGAGCCAATCCATTCCCAGAATGATGTCAAAGTCCTTCATGTCTAGAACTATCACGTCAAGACCGATCTTTTGACCGCCGATACAGATAATCCCGTCGGCGCAGGCTAAGTTTGTGAGTGTTGGTGTGCCCGAAGGTGTACTTATGCTAAGGTCGAGATCTAATGATATTACAGAAAATTTGTGCTCGGCGGCAAAGTCCGCCGATATAAAACTATACGAAACGCCTGAATCAAATAACACACGAGCAGGCACATTATTGAAATTTAGTATACCTGACACTACTGTATCTGATGCAAGAGCTTCATCCCGAGTCATGGCATAGACGTGGCCCTGAGTGTTGGGGCGACGATCTTGGCCATTTTGCAGTGCAGGTTGACGGGCTCGAGGCGCTGGGACTTGATTCCCTGGACGGTGCTGTTGGGGCGCCATTGGACGGTGCTGTTGGGGCACCATTGGGTTCGGCCTTCTGGTTGGACAATCAGCACTAACGTGGCCCCTCTTGCCACAGTTCCAGCATCCACCCTCTGGTATCTGACAGTCGTCGATAGTGTGATCGACATGGTGACATCAGTTGCAGTAAGGCCGTGGATCACGCCCTTGATATCCGCCTTGTTGCCCATTGTTCGGACGCTTGGTCACGTTGTTTCCTCTCACATGGCTTGGGCATTTGTGATTGTAGGTATGCACAGCGCCGGCAGCACCTGGAGGGTATTGGCATTCAAGGCGGAGGGCGTGGTTGAGGGACTCCTCTATCGTTTTGTATTTCGGAACAGACACATGGGCGTAAATAGATGGTCGTAGACCCACTTCGAACCGTCGAGCATGACTCGCCAGGGAGGGCAGGAATTCTCCAGTAAATATAGCTAACTTGTTGAACTCTGCTGCATACTGCTGCACCGTCATATTCCCTTGCTTTAGCTGCATAAATTCATTCTCCTTCTCTTGTCGAACGGCTTCGAGAAGGTACTCGATCTCGAATGCCTCTCGAAAGGTGACCCAAAAAATTGCCGCTGTCTTATCGTCGTGTCTGATTGCTCGCTTTTGTACGGCCCACTAGTCGTGCGCGTTTAATCGGAGTAAAAGTTGAGCGCATGCGACTTTCTTGGACTCATCAACGCCCAGAAGCTCAAACCGGTCTTCCAACTCCTCCAGCCAATCGATCGCCAATGAAGGGTCTTCAGTACCGTAGAAGGAAGTACGAAAGCTCTTTGTGAATTTTGACACGTCGAAGTTGGAACTTCTCGGTGCTGCAGGCATAAGCTCGGGTACCTCCGGTTCGACTTTACTTTGTCTGGCCGCAGGCTCGGTTACGGCATGGGTTACCGCAGAGTTTTTGTTGTTGGCCACCACTGTCTGGACAATCTGTTGAAGAGTATTAAGCTACTTCTGCTGCAACTGGAATTGTGCATCGAATCGGGCCTCGAACTGAGTCTGGCGTGCCTCCGTCTCCCGTCGATGTTGCTCATTCAGGCGTTGACTCTTCTGTCGATGTTGCTCATTCAGACTTTGATTCTTCTGAGCTTGTTGTTGTTGCGCTTCCAACATACACAACATCCTTTCCATGGCATCATTAGAGGGTCCGGGCTTCGAGCTACTCGAGCCGCTCGAAGTACTTTCTTCGTTCACCGCCGCACCTTCTGGGATTTTGAAGGTAAAATACATTAGTCATAAAACTTATTACGGACTCACTCGTATGGAACGACATATCTCATCGACACGAGACCAACAATTTTGAGACTGGAAACTCGACACTAGAGGCCAAGGACGTAAAGCCGTGCTCTGATACCATTATGTCACGCCCCGATTCTGTAGAATCGATAGTCGTCCCCAGGGCATGATGCCGTGCGAACCTAAATTGCGCTCACACAAGGCAAAGTCATATGGTTATCCGAAACACAACAACAAGAGAATACACAGAGTAAAATTGAACACACATTATAAAGAAGGAAACTTAAGCTTTATTGATAATGAACATCATATTACAGACTCGATACAAGGGCGCCGTGCGGGCTTTTTACAAACTGACTCCATTACAAAATGAACATCGATGAGATAGCCATTACATACATTCATCCCTTGATTATACAACCAGAATTACAAAACCACCTGGGATGGTGGGAAGTCGCTCCATCTGTTTTCTGATCTTCAACAGCGGAGTCTTCAAAAGGTTTGATCCAAGCTTCGACCGCATGGACGAAGGTTCAAAACACAAGAGCGTTGCTCCCTTCACGTAGCACGCTCCTCCCGATTTATCGTACCTGTAGAGAGAGCGAGGATCAGTACAATCAACATGTACTGGCGAGTGACTAATTAATTTCTAGGCTCTCATTTGGTTCAAGAATTTAGATAAAATCATATGACTTGCTTTTAGTGATCTTTCTAGCCATCCTAGACATTTTCATACGAAGCATTTTGACGAAACATAAACCAAGCAAGTTACACCAGAATTTTCGGTAGAGCGTGTCGTGCGACATAAAACTTACCATCACCTTTCCTGTTAGTTGATAACAATTCATATCAAGTGTTTGATGTGGAGGTCACTGGCATTAACTAGCCATCCGGGACACAGCCTGGTAAACGGGACCCTTGCAACGCAAGTAGCGAGCTCCGATGCAAGTCCTCGTTTACCGATTGCCTATTACCCAGCTCGGCTATAACCTGTTTCTTCCAAGGACGAGTCGGTCCCGTGGCCCCGGATTGCCGTTCGAAGAAACCATCGTCCTTGTCGACAAGTTGTCCATGACCGTGATATGTTAACAAGGTATATTTTGGGGCTTGTTACGTAATCGATTCATTTACTTGGTTGTTTTACAGGCCTAAATTTATTCTATCTGTTTTCTACACAACTCATCTCTTTTTCTCTTCTAGTACATAGGACTTGTATTCTTCAAGCGAATCATTCAATTTTGATATCATTACCCGAGTTCTCATTTTGAAATAGAGGGTCGAGACGAAGGAGGTCAGCCACTCACCTTGAGTTTTTGCTTGAGGCGAGAGACTGGTTGGCCGCGCTAGACGTCGCCTACGCGATTACCTGAAATCGTACAAGCAACCGATTTGAATACTGTATAAGGCAAGAAATTCGATAGGAAATGCGAGTTTGAAATGTAAGCCATGAAAACCATCGAAAACATTCACGAAAATGCATTCAGAAAACCAAAGCCAAAACCAACGCAAGCGGCGTAAAAAATAGAGCAACGGGAGGTCTCTCCCAACTCAGCCACAGAGTCAATCCTCGAGGCGCTACCCGCTAAATATGGGACTTGGTTCCGAAGAAGCCATTTCATAACATGGAATGGATCTTTATTCAACCGTTCCCGTTCGATCGATTCGATCGATACCGACCTATCGGTCCCGACCGAGTCGATAGCGACAGTGTTCCTTTCTCGCGCCCCCCGTGGACGGAGAACGGGGCACGATGTAGGGACGGAGCACTACACCAAGGGAAAAGCTAGCACCTATCAAAGGAAGAAGCCAAGCCATGCCATCATCATTTCAAGACTCTGATGAAGCCTACACCTGCTACAGTATATATGGAGTCTGTAATGAGTCTTAGGAATAATTTTAAACACAAGAAATGGATGGTAAAATCGAAAGCTAGGGTAAAAATTAGCCGATGATCATTTTCGGATAAAAATCGACATACCGACGGTATACAGGTCTATACCGACGGCATACCGATTTTGTTCACAGAAAGTTTCTGTCTACAAAATTGGCATACCGACGATATACCGGTCCATACCGAAGGTATACCAATTCAGTAACGTTTGAAATTCCAACAGTCGAATTTCGAGCTCTTAACGATCCCAACGGCTATATTTCTAGCCGTTGCATTCTAGAACGGCATACCAACGGCATGTCGGTCCATACCGACGGTATACCGGTTCGCTGATTGAAAAAAGTTACCTTTGAGCTCTTTTCAATGCTTTGGTTATAAATAGCCTTGAACCCCTTCATTCAAGGTTGATGCTTTGAGCCTAAATTTTTTTAAACCACCAAAGCCTATCCACAAACAACTCTACAAAGCTTTCATTTTCCATCCACAAATTGTGTTAGAGTTATTGAGTTGAAAAGTAAGATCTTCATCTTATTGTACAAGGAGATCAAAACCTATTGTGAAAGGTTGAAGTTGGAGAGTCTTCGTATCCAAACTCTCGGTTGAAGTTGGAGAGTCTTCGTATCCAAACTCTCGGTTGAAGTCGGAGAGGCCTTCAGATTAAAGCTCTTGTGTAAGAAGTTGGCGAGTTCTTCGGATCCAAACTCGTGTGTAACTATTTACTCAAATAGTGGATTAAAGCCGGAGAGAGTTCCGGGACTGGAGTGCCTCTTGGGAGGATACCAGGATATATCGTGTGTCGGTATTGTTATTGCTTCTTCTCTTGCACTTATATTTTTAAATTGCCTATTAGCTTGTGCTAAGTACTTGGTTAGTTAGCTTGAACCTATTCACCCCCACTCTAGGGTTCCTACAATTGGTATCAGAGCAATGACTCTATTGTTAGGTTCAACATCCTTAGAGTAGATCCTTGTTATTTTTCTATGACATCGTATTCCTCCTACTCCTCCTTCGATAAACAATGTTTTACTTCTAGTAGCATAGACAATCATGTTTCTTCTACATGCAAGAAATGCTCTAAGTGGAAAGCCATGGCTAAACAAACCTTAGAGATTTTTGACAACTTTCATTCTATAAATGAAGAACTTTCTGAAAAGGTTATTCATTTAGAAGAAGCAAATGAGTTTTTAAGAAATAAAAACAATGATTTATTATCTAGACTTGATTCTCAAAACTCATCTTGTGTTTCTTTAAAGAGTTTGAATGAGGCTTTAATCTTGAAAATCAAATCTTTTTCCTCATCTATAGAAGATCTTAAAAGTCAAACGCTTGTGTTAACTTCTTTGCACGATTCTTCTATTGATTCTTTAAAGAAACAAAATGATGATTTTATTTCTAGAATTGCTTTATTTGAAAAAGAGAATTATGCTTTAAATGCTAAATTTGATTCTCTTACTTGTTTGCATGATGATTTGCTATTAGAACATAATATTCTTAAAACTAAATCTTCTCATGCTCACTCTAGAGATATTTATTATTCTAGTATGTCACATGTTCATAATCATGCTCATTCTGATACATGTGCACACACTAGCATTAGGTACTTTTATTGCTCTCGCATTGGACACATGACCTTTACATGCCCTATTCGTAGGACCTTTACTACCAATGCTAGAGTAAGTGCTATATGGGTCCCTAAAGCTAATAAATGTGGATCCAAGTTTATTTGGATACCAAAGTCTTCATCTAATGTTGTAGGTGAAGCTTCTTGTATCTGAACATAGCACCGAGGAGCGTGTTGGTGGTTGCAAAGCTCAAATGTCATCTTTCAAGCAATTGTACCAACACAAGCATGGCCACTAGAGCCACTTTGGTAACAGGCAAAACGATTCTCTTTAAATTATTTATATTTGTAAAATCTAGCATGTTTCTCTTGATGTCTTGCTACTAGCTCATATTGATATCCTTTAGTTGTCTTTTATATAAATCAATGTGAGATTTAATACTAGCATGCTTAGTTAATTTTCTTATTAATTCTTTTATCTAGCATGACTAGTTGCTCAGCTTAAATGATTAGTTCACACTATATAGTTTATCACTCATTTTCTATTAGTGTGACACATTTATAAAGCATGCATATCACTCTAGTCCATAGGAGCTTGGTTTTGATTTGAGTTAATATGATTTTAACTCTCCGTCTTTAAAGTTTTTGAAATAATTACTTCTTGTCGGTTTGTATTTAATATCTCATATTTATCTTAATCGGTATTTGTGAATATATGTGTTTAGCACAAGCTTCTTATCACTTGACAAGTATATACTTATACTTTCACTTTAATCTTGTGCTCACATAATATATTCATTATTGATTCTCATGTTTTATTTTGATTAAACCTCTTATGAATCAATTATGTCTTTGCCTAATAAAGCTTATTTATATGTGTTTTGAATTTGTGATAGTTTTTCAAACATTTATTAGGGATACATGACTATATTTATTAAAATTTTCGTTTACATGTAGATCTTGCATTTCTTATGTTGATATTTTTTTTAAATATCTTTATGTGGGCATATGAGTTAAGCTAAACTTTTATATTGACTTGAAGAGTATTCAAATATACTTGTTACCTTCAAACTTGTGCTTATCTCATACCTTAGCTATTGATTCCTTTGACCAAATTTGTTCTTCTTGAATCAATTAGCTTCTTCCTTAAAGTCTTCTTTTGATGATATCTTCTTGACTTTTTGGTTGGCATTATGGATACATGTTCTTAATTGATTTTTGATCTTTTCATGTATGCCTATTCGTGATATATATAGTTTCATATATATAAATGATTCCTAACTTTTGATATTTACTTGTTTTATACCTTTAAGTTAGGATGCTGAGAGAAAATATTTATTAATGTCTTGCTCATGACTAATTATGGATGTTCTATTAAGGATCACATAGTTTTGTGCTTTACCTTGCATGTTAAATTTATCTCCTTAATTAGTGCATATTTTCTAGTCTGTATCTTTACAATTTACTATGGTGCACTATGAAAGCTCTTTAAAAAATGTACTTCTTGATATCTTTAGCATTTAGCCTTCTTGATCATAATAATCTTTCTTTGCTCATTCCTTGGGTTTATACTTCTTTTTGAATTATTGTTGCCCAATAGTTTTTGCAGCACATGAGAATACATGTAATTGATACATCATATTTCTTATGACTTTAGCTACTATGGTTTGAGCTTTTGTGTTGAGATTTTTCCATTTCTAGAGAATACACTTATTTTATAATGGCTATAGTATTTTGCATTCTCTAGATCGATCTATCGTTTCATTATCTTGGGTTAATCTCAATACTTGGCAAAGAGATTTATTTTATTATGTTTTCATGAATATCTCTTTTGGCCTATACTTGATAAGAGATTAATTCATTTATTTGTCATCTTATGCTCTTATCCTTGCTTAGTAAAGAGTCTAAATCATTTTGTTCATTTAAAATGTATTGCCCTCTTTGTAAACTCTATGCTTGAGCAAGTATCTTTAGTGTTAGTGACTTAAGATTAAATGAGCACATTTATCTTGTTAATGGCCTAACTCATTAATTCTAATTAGTTATGTAGCTTGCTTATTTATGATATATTGTTAAGCTATATAATTTGGTTCACTTTCACTCATCTAGCTATTGTTTTTTTTTCAATATATATATATATGATATGCTAGTTTACATAAACAAGATATGTGATTCTTCTAAATGTAATTTGTATCATATTTTAGATACATATGTTTGTTCTCTAAAACTAGTTTTACAAAGTTTTGATTAGATCTTGTTTCTCTTGGAGGTTTGTGATTTCTTTCTTTAAGTCTCCTTCCTTATTAGTCATTAGCATGTATCTCTTAAATTTTTCTCATTTTGAGTCATGATTTCATCGTATTATCATTTATATCTCTTTTTGATTGAATTTGTAATTATTTAAATGAGATTGACTCTTTCCCATATTGACTTGTGAGATTTTTATATGAATTTGTGAGTTTCTCTTGATGAGATTCATTGGATCATATTTATTCATTTGCTTTCTTTATGAATGATCATAATGATTGAGTAGTCCTAAACTATCTAATTTTGTAAATGTCAAGTTAATTTACTACTCTACTTCGACTACTCATGGATTATCACATAGTGTCTTTGCTATTTGAACTTTATTGGTCTTTCATTTAGATGTAACAAAGTTTGGATATTACCCGGTTGATGGGTACATATGTGATAAAACATGCCTAGTCTATGCAAAGCATTAAATTGATTGATTCTTTCTTAATTAGATAATCATGGACATGATATTTGTATTTTTATTTTTACTTTATTTTTTGTGCTATATTTCTCTATCATCATGATTGTTCTTAATTGACTTTATTCTTTTTCATGATGACATTTTCTCAAAGGATAACATACATTGATCTATCATATTTAAATATGAGATCCTTTTATATAGATTAATGTATACCATCTTTTGATTATACGTGCTTAATTGGAATATTCTTCTAAATTTTCATCTTTAACGGCTATTTATTGGATATCTCTTCTTGACTAAAGATAATATTATTCATTTTATAACGATTTTATAGCCTTATATGCATTGAGCAAGGGGGAGAAATCAATAGTTGATTTACCCATATATCTTGTAGTTATCTATTTTATGCTATAAGTACTTTAGAACTAGATACACATATTTTGAGGGGGAGGAAATTAATTGATTCAATTCATTTATACCCAGTAATATGTCGTATACCTAGTTCATCATGGACCCATATTTTCTTCTATTTTCATATCCTATTGATTGAGGTCATGATATTTTTTTTGTGAAGCATTTATGATAGTGTATGCAATTGTCTTCATCATATTATCTCTCTTTTATATGGGTTAAGTAAGTCATCTTGTTATATCTTATCTTGATGACTATTGTGCTTTCATTGTTTTGGCTTTCCTTATATGCTTAATTGATTTGGCTTTTCTTATTGAGGACTTACCTAATATTCATGTTTATCTATATTGGTAATACTTTGAGGGAGAGCATTCAAGTCGACTGAATGTCTCTTTCTCAAGTATTTTTCTCCTTTACCTTCATGTTTATCTAAAGGATATTCACATAGCATGATAAGGTAATTGAGTTCAAATGCATTAACTTGGGTAAGCAAATAGATTTTGCAAATAAAGAGATTATTTTATATCAATTGCCCTATTTCACTGATCATTCATTATTTGTTCCACTATTTATTTGTGCACAATTTTGACTTTCAAATGGCTTTTTGATCAATTTTTCAAGTTTATATTTCAATTGGTATTAAGTTTATATCATCCAACTATCTCAATTGGTATTTTTTTAATATCAATTACTTTGCAATTATCTAATCCTCATGGGCTTTTGACCGAAATTCTTGATTGAAATCTTTTATTTCAATTGGTATATCGTTTTCTTCCAAAAATAGAGTTTTAATTCATATAATATTATGTTTTGGAGTTTCTTTCTTGGATTTCAAGTTGGTAAAACTATTTTTTGACTGTTTATCCATTTTGTTTGTTTTACCAACTATATTGTGTTTTGATATGCTTTTTTTTAATAATTTGATGTTCTACATTGGCAATGTAGCCTTCTAAACTTGTCATTACACCCTTCTCCCATTGTTTTTCATTAGTATATCTTGATCATGATTGTCTATGAGTTCCCCATGCTCTGATTTCTATGCTTGAGATTGATTTTATTTTATCTCTTAGTGCGGGGGAGCCTATATTTGATCATGTCAAAGGGGGAGAAGTTAGTTTAAGTATGTATTTATAAGTAATCGAATTAGTATGCTTTTAGTGATATTGCTTATGTCTTTTGTATAATAGTGATACATGCATCTATTGTGTCCATACTAAACTTAACCGATTTGCCATAATAAAAAAGGGGGAGATTGTTGGCCCAATAATTATATCATGTTTTTGAATATGGTTAATATGTTAAGTTTAGTATTTCATTATCACTAATCTTCATACTATCGCTATAGCATTTCTACTTATACTTATACCTTTGGTGATATGTGCCTATTGGTTTACATATTAGTGATATGAGCTTATCTATCTTAAATTTAATCGGGTTGCCAAAATCAAAACTATGTTTTTGATTTTGGTTATTCAATTAATTTTAATCATTATGATATCACTAACATTTATGCTATCACCTTAGCACTTATACTTAAACTCATCATTGTCCTAATGTGCATTAAACTTATCATACTTGCTACTATGTATATTGCTTTGTTCATCTAACATGTACATGCAGAAAAGCAATAAGCAAGATCAATGTGGACATATGCAATGAAAAAATTATGGTGGGCCAAAGACGACGGATCCTACAAGATTTTTCTGAACCACCCGACGACATCTCCGGAGCCACGCAATCGGGGGTTCCGCTGCCTGGTCAGCGGACGGGGGTCGAGCGGACAGTGCCCCTCGTCGGGGGTTCGGGGATGAAGCCCCCGAAAGGTATTCAGTTTTTATAAACTGGATATCTTTGGACAGCTGCCTCCAAGGAAAAAAGCCAGCACCTATCAAAGGAAGAAGCCAAGCCATGCCATCATCATTTCAAGACTCTGATGAAGCCTGCACCTGCTACAGTATATCTGGAGTCTGTAATGAGTCTTAGGAATAATTGTAAACACAAGAAATGGATGGTAAAATCGAAAGCTAGGGTAGAAATTAGCTCAGGATCATTTTCGGATGAAAATCGGCATACCGACGGTATACCGGTCTATACCGACGGCATACCGATTTTGTTCACAGAAAGTTTCTGTCTACAAAATCGGCATACCGACGGCATGTCGGTCCATACCGACGGTATATCGATTTAGTAACGTTTGAAATTCCAACGGTCGGATTTCGAGCTTTTAATGATCCCAACGGCTATATTTCTAGCCGTTGTATTCCAGAACGGCATACCGACGGCATGCCGGTCCATACCGACGGTATGCCGATTCGCTGACTGAAAAGTTGCCTTTGAGCTCTTTTCAATGCTTGGTTATAAATAGCCTTGAACCCCTTCATTCAAGGTTGATGCTTTGAGCCTAAAAATTTCTAAACTACCAAAGCCTATCCACAAACAACTCTACAAAGCTTTCATTTGCCATCCACAAATTGTGTTAGAGTTATTGAGTTGAAAAGTAAGATCTTCATTTATTGTATAAGGAGATCAAAACCTATTATGAAAGGTTGAAGTTGGAGAGTCTTCGTATCCAAACTCTCGGTTGAAGTTGGAGAGTCTTCGTATCCAAACTCTCGGTTGAAGTCGGAGAGGCCTTCGGATTAAAGCTCTCGTGTAAGAAGTTGGCGAGTTCTTCGGATCCAAACTCGTGTGTAACTATTTACTCAAATAGTGGATTAAAGCCGGAGAGAGTTCCGGGACTGGAGTGCCTCTTGGAAGGATACCAGGATATATCGTGTGTCGGTATTGTTATTGCTTCTTCTCTTGCACTTATATTTTTAAATTGTCCATTAGCTTGTGCCAAGTGCTTGATTAGTTAGCTTGACCCTATTCACCCCCCCCTCTAGGGTTCCTACACTGATGTGGGGGTTTGGCTTTGGGCTTCTGGACTGATTCGTTAGTCATTTATTTATCAAAACTCTCATTACGTAATAATCATATTATTTAGGTATTCTACATACACTAACATGCCAATTAAATATGTAGCCTAACAATCCATAATACCAATAAATATATATAAGGAAATTGATTATCCTGTTTCTAAAAATGAAACATCAATTTAATAACGATATCATATTATATATACGCACATATATAACATTAGTATACACATACACACACACACACACACACACACACACACATATATATATATATATATATATATATATATATATATATATATATATATATATATATATATATATATATATATATATATATATATATCTTACTTATAAAATAATAACCCTTTAACTATTAAGAACGTGCAATAAATATATACACAAAATGATTAATAATATATTTCATCTACACAATATATATGCATACATATACCATTCTAGTCAAAGGTCCCACAAACCTAAAATGACATTTCAAGAAAACGAATCATGTTCAAAAATAACAAATATATAAAAATATAGATACAACTTTAATAACAATATTATATTTTATTAAACTATTATTTATAATTAGTTATTGTTCATAAAAATAAAACTCCAATATACATGTAGTATCTATGTGGCCGTCTTGGTCGCACTAAGGGTCTACATGGCTTGGGCTCGGTTCGAGTCTAGTTCGGACTAGTTGAGTACAACCGGATCTTCTGCAAGTCAATAAATCTTAATAATAAATAATTAAACTATTTATAATAGTCATGTCACAACTTGGCCTGGTTTTCCTAGTTAGGTCACACTTATGGCTGGGTCCTCCCTAACATGACTAATACACTAGTCAAGGCATGCCACTGCACTATCCGTGCCATGATTCTTAGTCGTCTTGTACTTCTGTAACACCCAGTTTTTCCAGATGAGGATAATTTTGAAATTTTGTATTTTAATTTATTTAATTATGGTATTTAAAATTTTCTATGATTTTATTGATTTTAATCATTTTAAAAACTATTTTAAAACATGACTTATGAATTGGTGTCTTGCTAGTATTTTGTTTATCATTTCTAGATTGAGGGGTATTTTAGTCATTTTTGTAATTTTGGGAATTATTTGGAATTATTATGTATTATTTAGAATCATTAGAATTTATATGATTTTTAGAGATTTTTAGTATAATTGATTTTGGTGTTTTAGTTGACTTTGACTTATGTTGACTTTTGAGACTAACCTAGTGGCTAACCTAGGTCATGACTATGTGATTAGGATATGGAACCCTAGGTTGACTTAAGTTAGTGATAATTAAACCATAGAATTAATTTGGTGGAAATAGGATTTAAATTGTTTAAGGAATAGCTTGTGATTTCACAAGTCATGACTTGTGACTTAAGGCTTAATAGCCCATAGGCCCACACCATGAACCAACCCTAACCCTAATCAGCCCATGGCAGCCACCTAGGGCTATTTCCCCTATAAATAATCTCTTCATTTAGGGTTCTTGCCTCTTTATTGAGTTTCAACATTTTGAAGAAGGAAAGGTATAGGAATCTTCCTCAAGCTCTAGTCTCCTCATTTTAATTCCTTTTTCCCTCTAATCTTTTGCATTAGGTTCTAATTAGTCCCTTCTTGCTGTCCATGGAGAGAAATCTCAGGTTTGAACCAATTTGGAGCACTTGGCCCTCAAGAAGAACACCCCCCCATTTGAAGCTTTTTCATGCAAATTGCACATATAGGTAACATTCTATTCCTTCCATAGATTTTCAATTTCTTTGCATGGATAGGAAGCCCTAGGTGTCCTCTCTCTGTTGGTATAGGCATTGTTAGGTTTCGTGTCCAATACGTGTTCGTATCGGACACGTATCAGACCATGTTGTAGGTGTTTGAGGAAATGCCCCAAAGGGCATTTCCATTGATTTTCTGAAATGTATTTGATTGGAAAAATAGGTTTTATGGTTGCTTATGGTTTTCTTGTGTCTTGATGTGGTTTTCGTGTCATGTCGGGACACGGAGGACACGAGTACACGCGGGTGCACACACGCGCGCGAGTGCGGTTGGCTCCCCTGCTGGCACGTGTCTCGTGCGCCCTGCACACAGCACGTGGACACACCAAAATTGGCATGGACACGGGGGCAGTGTCTGCGCACACTCCCCTAAAGTCTCATGACACCTCGTTTCGTGTCGGACACGAAAACGAGGACGCACGGGTCGTACACTGAGGCTGTATGCGCACAGAACACGCGTCTGATACGTGTCTCGTACACGCGACACGCCTCACGTGGACACCTCATGTTGACACGAGTGTGTAGCCCTAGTGTGGGCGTACACGTGTGCACGAGCACGTGTCTTAATTCGTGTCGTGTCGTGTCCACAAACACAGTGAACACGTGCACGACACTGCACTGTTTTCTTAGTTCTGTGTACCCGATTGGGTTTTGTGGTTGTTTGGACACTTCGTGTCCAGTTTCCTGGACACGAATGGACCCCCCCTGACACGTGCTAATGTGGGGGACATGTATGTGCACCTGTTTGGACTTCCGAATTAGTTTTGTGGATTATTGGGGTTCAAAACAAATGGGGAACCACTGATACACGTTTCAGTGTGTGATTTCTGGGATTTGTTTCTGTTGAACTAATTTGTTTGAAGTTAATTTGCCATGTGAGAATCACTCACGTAGGTGTAATAGATCACTGCTATGTAGTTATCTATTGGTGTTAGTTTTTTTTTTCTGATTCGAACTTGGTTTTGGGATGGTTGAGCTGAAATATATGCATTCACTGATTTCAATCCTGAGTTGATTCCATTTTCTGGAAAAAAAATTGATTGAATGTTAAATTGTCATGATTAATTCCTATACATCATGTTAGTTCACTATTAGTTAATTCTGGATTCGTTTCCAGTTTAGACTGAAACTAGATATTGACTAACATGTTTAATTCATGAACCCATGTACTAGATTACTGAAGTTAAGTTAATCCCTATTAAACCATTATTGTTCTTTTTGATTTCAATTAGAGGTTAAATCACTATTATATTAGTTGACATGTTTAGGTTGTGAGGATTCATTCTCTTGTGTTGAATTTATAAAGAGTGCTCGAATTCATTGGGATTGCAATGCCTTTGATACACTGTTTTCTTATTCCTAAATTTCAGAGATCAATACACACACAACCACCATTCCTGAGTTTTGAATTCACATGTTTTCCTGAAGTTTAATTCCTGTTTTTTTTAGACTGATTTGAATGATTAAATTAGCCATGTCATTTCATTTCATAGTGTTAGCTAACTGCTATTGCCTTATACTGTTTTGCAGTACCTGGAATTAGTTCACATGTAACCACACTATTCCCTAATTCCTAACTCCTATTCCCTGATTCCTATTGACACATTATGTTTGCACTGAACATTGATTCCTTTTCCTGAGACACAACAACTGAGATTAGAAAACTGTGTATTATTTGAAGAATATTTGGTTTGATTTAGTTGATATACTGACTTGGGGTTTTCATGAACTGAGCTTCATATTCCTGGGACTTAATGTCCATATCATTCACAAATGAACACACATAGTTAGCCCATAACATTTCACTCACCCACACAACACTGTCACAGCCATACACTGTTAACCTGAGATGAGAATTCCTGAGAACTCTTTTTCCTGTGCCATATATTATACACACACTCTAGTGTACTTTTCCTGTCAACACAAACTGAAATTATCTGAACACAGGTTCACATATTTCCATACACACTCATACATGTGCAGGTTCACACAAATTTCTGAGAGCACTCTAACGCATGGGTCAATACCCAGCCCACACACATGTTAAGCCTATATACACATTCTGAAATAGATGCACCCTCCACACACTGTTTCCTGTGATGATATCACACACACATATATGAAATTCCTTCTACACTAGGACATTTACACACAAAATCTGAGAACTGTTTGTTAGCTATAGTTTGATATGTAAACTGAATTACACCTGAAAATCTACTTTACATGAACACTGACACTTGGGTTTCGAATTTACTTTTGAACTGCCATTGTTCCCTAAATCCTGAAAACCATTCCTGTAATATGCCACTGTTCTCATACATTGTTAGCTGCCATGTCTTCCTTTTAACATTGTACTGTTTTTCCAGTTTTTCAAGCTTGAACTGTTTTTTTCCCTTCCTTTTGTTTTTACTGTCAACTGATTTCGAAATCTTTGAACTGAGAATGAAGGAGGGGGGGGGGAAGGTTATCTAATAACCTGAGACTGAACTGGGATTGATTCCTTCCTTTCAACCATGAACTGATTTTTTTTCCTATGAGTATTAAACCTGAGAATTAGGATTGATTTGATATGTTGGTACAGGAATCTGGATGTTAAATATGGACTGTTTTAAATAATTTAATGTGTGAGATTGTGTGTTCTTATGAACTGAATTGATTTCCTTTCCTTATAGAATTGACTGATAACTGATTGTGATTTATGTTACTGCAAACCTGAGTTGACACACACAGTTTGGAGACACACACATGTTTAGCCTCACCCACATTCCATCCCATTGACAGTCCCCCCTTTGCTTCCTTAACAGTCCTAATTTCAGCCCCCTTAAAACACTCTAAACCAGCCCTTTATTCAACCTATTACCTATCCAAATTGCACAGCCCATAGCTGCCATTCAGTCCATCTAAACAGCCTATATTCAGCCCTCCAAACACAGCCTATACTAGCTCCCCACCTTCCTGTCACACACCCTTTATTTAAACCCTTCCTGTTACATAGGTTCATATGTGCAAACACACAGGCCTCTCATGTACCACTCCTCTATCACATTGCTATTATACATTGTATTCCCACACAACATTTCACCTTGACACTTCATTCATATATATATCACCCACTATATCTCTCTATATATGTATTTTGATATATGGTAATATAAAAAAAAATAAAAAATAAAATATATATATATATATATATATATATATATATATATATATATATATATATATATATATATATATATATATATAACATGTATATATATAACATGTAACTTATGTATTGGTATATGTATGTAAGTATCTCTATATATATATATACATGTATATATATATATATATATATATATATATATATATATATATATATATATATATATATATATATATATATATATATATATGTACAAGGTGATAAATGAATGTATGTATGCAAGGTAGGCAGGAATGATATGTAATATGGGTAATACAATATAGGCTTGATTAATGTGGTAACTAAATATATAAATAAGTTGATAGTTTGTATAGCATTGTGATTGGTGTGTGATTGCTAGATTAGGCTTGGTTAGGCCTAGTGAGACTTATTACACTTGTTTGAGTCAGTCTTGACCTAGTTGACCTAGTTTGACTAGTGTAGTTGACCAAAGTTGACCAAGAGTTGACTTTGGCCTAGTTCGACCTAGACAGCATGCAGATGCATTGTAGACTACATTTATCATCCCCTGTATACATTTTGACTTGTGTTGCTCTAACTAGGAGTCAGGTATCTCATCTCGGACAGTACATTTACTTCAGACATTCAGATACGAGGCGAGTACATTCTCTGATTATTTCATATCCTGCTTAGAATTATTTTCCTGTATTGAATTACTTTACTTGATACTGTCACGTTGGTCACACAGATTAGTACAATATGGATCCCTTCCTGAGATGTTATCCCTTCAGGGAGCATCGGGTACTCTATGTTCTGTGCGTTTCACTTACATGGCGTATCATATGCTTATTTGGTTCTTTGATCACTTGTGACATATACTCATATGATCACAGAGTCTTCTCTGAATCCTTATCCCATTTATTGGGTCTATCAGAATCCCCATTTATGGGACTACTATGTACCACCCTTTGGGGGCTTACCACCCTTTGGGGGCTTACCACCTTTCGGGGGCTGTTACATAGAATCATAACATAACTTGGTTGGATCCTTGTGTATTAATTGGGGGTACGGGGGAGTATAAATAGCCATGTGAACAATTCCAAAGTAGAATAGCCATGTACGCCTCTTTAGTATAGCCATGTACAATCAAGCCGTTCACATGTCGACTTTGTACTCTAAATCACTAGTCACTAGTAGCTCTCTACTTATAGTAGATATTTCTATTACAGTTCTCTCTCTGTTTACATACTGCATTTCCTTCAGTATCTTTATCTTACTTTACTGCATGATTATATTTTCTAACCTGCTATGAATTGTTGAGATGTATTGTGCTCGCTCCCGTCCTGACTGGACCTGTTAAAAATTTTACAGAGGATGATGAGGAACCCTGCACCCCTTACTTGGAGCTTGCCTAGATGACACTCGCAACCTGGACCCCTCGGGAGGTTCAGACAGCTGCTCAGGATGATACCTTGCATAGTGTAGATAGCTTAGACTGTCCTTTCTTTTCATGTTTAGCGGTTGTCTTATTTTCAGAGTTATATATTTTAGAGATGTTGAGACTTTGTTATTTCTTTCTGCTGTACCTCAGTTAAGGATTTCTTATCTATTTTTCATCTTGCTACATTCTACCTTAGATTGTGATTGAGTTGTACCTCTGTGTTGGCCTCCTTATGGAGAATATTCACATTATGTTAGTTATAGTTCATGACCTAGAACAGCGTTCTACCGCTGACACTGTGGCGTAGGCTGGGTGTAGTTACGTTCTCGTACCCTCGCAGTGGGTGCGGGTCGTGATAACTTCAAAACTCAACCATGGCTAAAATCATCTACCGTAGTAATTAACTAAATAATTATTTATAAAAATCTAAAAATCACCATTTAAATCAAATAAATAAATAATAATAAATATTTTAAAAATTTTCGGGGAGGGGAGCTACATGGTAGCTCGTCCGGGAATACATCAGAGAATTCTGCCATAACGTCGGTCTGACCCGCGTTTGCACCATCCTGTTGCATGTCTCGAACGGACGCCAAATAGCCTTCGTACCCAGAATACAGCATCCTCCGAGCATAAATTGTCGAGATCAGCATGCAGGTCGACGACGCCTCACCACTTGAAAAGCAGAATTCAGGCACTCCTGGTATACGGAAGGTGACCGTCTTTCTGGCACAGTCGATGGTTGCATTGCACGGCCCGAGCCAATCCATTTCCAGAATGATATCATAGTCCTTAATGTCTAGAACTATAGTATCAAGACTGACTTTTTGACCACCTATACAGATGATTCCGTCTCCGCAGGCCAGGTTTGCAAGTAGTGGCGCACCCGACGGTACGTTAACATTAAGATCGAGACCTAGAGGTGTCATCGAAAATTTGTGTTCGGCGATAAAGTCCGCCGATATAAAACTCTGTGTGGCACCTGAATCAAACAGTACACGAGCAGGCTTATTATTGAAAAAGCAAAGTACCTGTTACGACCATATCAAAGGCGAACGCCTTATCTCGAGTCATAGCGTAGACGCGCCCTTGGGCATTGGGGCGACGATCTGAGCTATTTTATGGTACGAGTTGAGGTGCTCGAGGCGCCGGAACTTGATTCCCCGGACGGTGCTATTGATGCTGAGGTGTTCAAGTTTCTTCTACGGTTCGGGCAATATCCATGATAGTGACCCCTTTTTCCGCAGATGAGACACCCGCCATTATGAACTTCACAGTCGACGACAAGATGTTCGTTCCGGTTGTATTTGGTACAGTGAGGTCCCTGATTCCGCGTCTGATGTCCGCCCTGGTGCCCGTTGTTCGGACGCTTGGTCACATTGTTTTCTTCCGTGTGCTAGGGCGTTCAAGGCAGAGGGCGTGGTTGAGAGACTCCCCCATCGTTTTGTATTGCGGAACAGACACGTGGGCATAAATAGATGGTCGTAGACCCACTTCGAACCGTCGAGCATGACTCTCCGTGGAGGGCAGGAATTCTCCAGCAAATTTGGCTAACTTGTTGAACTCTGCTACATACTGCCGCACCGTCATATTCCCTTGCCTTAGCTGCATAAATTTATTTTCCTTCTCTTGTCGAACGGCTGCAGGGAGGTACTCGATCTCGAACGCCTCTCGGAAGGTGGCCCAAGAGATTGCCGAAGTCTCGTCGTCGCGTCTGATCGCTCGCTTTTGTACGGCCCACCAGTCATGCACATTCAATCGGAGTAGAAGTTGAGCGCATGTGACTTTCTTGGACTCATCGACGCCCAGAAGCTCGAACCGGTCTTCCAACTCCTCCAACCAATCGATCGCCACAGAAGGGTCTTCAGTAACGTAGAAGGAAGTGCGAAAACTTTTGCTGAATTTTAACACCTCAAAGTTGGAACTTCTCGGTGCTGCAGGTAGAGGCTCAGGTATCTCCGGTTCGACTTTACTTTGTCTGGCCGCAGGCTCAGTTATGCCATAGGTTTTCGCTGAGTTGTTGTTTGCCTTAATTGTCTGAACAATCTGCTGACGAGTATCGAGCTGCTTCTGCTGCAACTTGAATTATGCATCGAATCGGGCCTCGAACTGAGTCTGGCGTGCCTCCGTCTGCCGTCGATGTTGCTCATTCTGGTATTGATTCTCTTCAGCTTGTCGTTGTTGTGCTTCCAGCATACGCAACATCCGTTCCATGGCATCGTTAGAGGGTCCGGGCCTCGAGCTACTCGAGCCACTCGAAGCGCTTTCTTTGTTCGCCGCAATATTCACCGTCGTGCCTTCTGGGATTTTTGAAGGCAAAACACATTAGTCACAAAACTTATTACGGTCTCACTCGTATGGAACGACATATCTCATCTATGCAGAATCAAGAGTTCGAGTCTTAGAACGGAAGGTCAAAGGACGTAAAGCCGTGCTCTGATACCATTATGTCACGCCCCGATTCGGTAGAATCGATAGTCGTCCCCCGGGCGTGATGCTGTGCAAGCCTAAGTTGCGCTTGTACAAGGCGGTTCATAAGGTTATCCGAACAACACCATTTACAAGAGTATGCAGAAAAATTGAACACATTTATATAGAGAAGGAAACTTGTATTTTCATTGATAATAAGTTAGATTACAGACTCGATTACAAAAGAGGCCTCTCGGGCTTACAACTGACATCGATGAGATAGTTATTCCATACATGTACATCCCTTTTTACAAAACAACAAAATGACTCTCTAAGACCTGGGATCGGTGAGAATTTGTGCTGCATGATGCAGTTGAATTGAGTCTTTAAAATGTTGCAGAGTTAGCCTTCACGCTAGCAAGGTTTCAAAAGAAAGGAGCGTCGCCTTCAGTCCCTTGGCACGCTATCCGGGTTACGGGTACCTGTTGAGAGCGAGGGTCAGTACATTACACTTTGTACTGGTGCGTGGCAATTTAAATCCCGTGCTCTTATTTGTTGAAGAAGTTAAGTGAACGTGCATGCAAATGTTTAGTGAAGTTTCTAGCCGTCCTAATCAATTTAAACCCATATTTGAAGGCACAAAAGTATAATGACGATAGATCTTATCCCTGGCAGAGTGCGTCGTTGTAGCGTAAACTTACCATGTTCTTCTCTGTCATATAGATAATAAGGAAATATAATAAAGTGCATTCGTGAAGTTCACTGGCATGACAAGCCATCCTGGACATATAGCTTGGTAGACAGAGGTCCTTCAGCGCAGGTAGCGAGCCCCGTTGAAAGCCACTGCCTACCGTGGCATACATTCGGCATAGCTATCCGTGTTTCTTCCTAGGCCGAAACGGCCTCGTGGCCTCGGGATACCGTCCGAAGAAACAATCGCCCTTGTCAACAAGTTGTCCATGACCGTGCTAAGTTAATCGTTATTTCAAGGCACATCTTTATGGTATTGTTGCGACATTCATTTGATCGATTCGCCTTTTCTTAGCACGGTTCTATATGATACTGTAATTGCAAGCATGATAAGCTTATATGACAAGCATTTATATAGTTCGTTTACGTGAGACGTCGTGTGACCGTTCATTGGAATATCATTCATGTCGTTGCATTTCATCTAGCATAACACATGTCTAGTATCGATAATATATTAGAGAAGAGGGTCGAGGGAAGAAGGGTAAGCCACTCACCTTAGTATTTACTTGAGACAAAAAACTGGTTGGCCGCGCTAGACGTTGCCTACACGATCACCAGAAATTACACAAGCAACTGATTAGAACACTGTGTTATTCAAAGAAATTTGATACGAATGCGAAGTTCAAATTGCAAGCCATGAAAACTATCAAAAACATTCACGAAAACGCATTCAGAAAACCAAGGCCAAAGAAGCAATTGCGGCATGAAAAGCAGAGCAACGGGAGGTCTCTCCCAACTCGGCCGCAGAGTCTATCTTCGAGGCGCAGCCTGCTGAATATGGAATTGGTTCCGAAGAAGCCACTCCATAACGAGGAATGGATCTTAATTCAACCGTTTTCGTTCGACCGATTCGATCGATCCCGACCTATCGGTCCCGACCGAATTGATAGCGACAATGTTCCTTTTTCGCGCACCCCGTGGACGAAAAATGGGGCATGATGTAGGGACGGGGCACTACATGAGGGCTCCAAAACCTCCTACAAAATATACTAGTTGTATATTGGAAGTATATCGCAATAGTCGAATCTGGTCAATTTATGTGTGAAGATTATTTCTAAGGTGATCAATTAACTGTCATGTTTTCTCATGACTTAAAACAATGTTAGAGATCATATTTAAGGGTCTCCTCCAGCTGTAGGACTATATAGAAGTTTTCTTAAGGTTATTGGTGTGCTTTGACCAAGGGGTTTCTTAGGGTGTCTAAGAAGCCATTAAAGGATATTCAAGAGAAAGAATGAGTGATCTCATTAGAGATCACGTAAGAAGAGAGTTTTTGTGTGTAATCATGATAAAATTTCTTTTGTTGATTCAATAAAATGATGAGTTATTTATATTTACCGCTCCCTCCTCCCTCCCCCAATTTGATATTCATAAATCTCTTAACTCCCCTCCAATCCCCCAGTTTTAAATTTAATTAGCGCAACCCACCCCCCTCCCCACCCTACCCCCATTTAATGTTAAATACTATGGGGATAACTAAAAAAATACTTTGCTAATGTATGAATTGGGGGTTGCACTAATTAAATTTAAAAAAATAGGGGGGTGGGGGGTGTCACGTCCGACCCAGGAAATCGCTCATCCTCGCTAGATTTTACCTGAATCATCGTCCTCACTGGGGCGTGATGCTGCACGAGCCTGGAGTTGCGCTCGTGCAAGGTATGATAACAGGTTCGCATAAGTTTATCTCAAATTGATAACATAAGCAGCGGAAGAAAACAGAGTATACAATAAGAATATCTTTTATTAATAATAAACTGAGATTACGAGGCTTTGAATAGCCCAACTGAATATGCCCGTTGGCTACAATGCTCATGATCACTCTAGCTCACAAAGGATTACATTGTTCCATACATTATGCCTCTTTATAGCCAACAAGTAGTCTTCGACCGAACATCTTCATGTTGTAAGTCTGAACGCCAATACGGTAGCTCGCCTCGAAATGCTAAGGACTCTATGCCTCGGCGCGTCCAAGTCAAGCCCCATCCCGAGCCGAACATATCCTGAACCTGCAAGCAAACTAGTGGAGGATTAGTGATTTCGTCCTCGTTGTACTGATCAAGACCCACTCACACCCAAACCAACACTAAGTAAATTTAGTGAAGTATGCATCTTTATTTGGTAATCTTTCTATTTAGCCTTAGGATCAGTTTTATGGCAATATTCAAGCAGTTATCGATTGCAACTGAATCATAAATGTGTCCAATACCGTGTCCCTGCAACAAATACAATTAGACATAATATGGACATAATTATAGTGATCGTGCATGTCTTCCTCTTGTTTCGCCTTAGCCTGCTGTGAGCCCCCTGAATTTTAGGGATTTTTCAATTTTTCTAAATGAATTATTTTCAATAATTTATTTTATTTAATTATCATTAATGCTCTTTTCCGTGACTTTGATTTTTGGAGCATCGGAGATGTCAATCTCGAGGAACTTCCTTTACGAGTTTGTAGTAGACAAGATTATCTTCATTTTGATATATTATGTCCCACCCAAACTTGTTCCCTTGTGCTCTTTTTGCATCGCACAACTTTCGGATCAATTTAGGCCAATTGATCATCTACCGTAAAACCTGATCTAACTTCCAATTTAATTTCGGGGCCCGACATCGGTCCAATTTAATCGACCCAATATACGGTTCTGATCAATTTTGAGTCTACCATGCACGTGCCACTTGCGTGCCACCCAATTGATCTCCCATGTGCTCCTATTTTATCCATGATTATAAATGATTTAAATTTATAATTATGATCAAACCTTAGCCAAAACTTGACCCAACACCCAACCCAATTCTATGTAGGCCCCTCTCATGACTACCAAAACACCCACACAAATTTCTCTCTACTTGTGTAGATATTTCATTATCTCTCTCCCTCTTTAATAAATATCTCTTTCTCTCTCTTTCTAATTATATATATATATATATATATATATTTTATATATATATATATATATATATATATATATATATATATATATATATATATATATATATATATATATATATATATATATATGTACGTATATCTCTCTCTCTCTACTCATACACACAAACACTCCCATCACCATCAGCATACAACCCCCCAGCCGACCTCTCTCTTAACTTTCTCTCCCTCATTCTTTTATAATATCCCACTCTCTCTCTCTTTCTCTCTCTCTCTATCTCTCTCTCTCCTGTAACACTTACAAACACCACACCCCCCTTTCTTTAATAACAGACGCTCTCTCTCCTTCCCACACCATACCAGCACCCCTATCACCATCATAGCCGACAAGCACCTCCTTCACTTTTCTTTTACATCTCCTCCTCCTCTATACTTTTTCTTCTTCTTCTTCTTCTTCAAGACATTTCTACCACCATCACCATCATTCTCCACCCCCATCATCATCATATTCTTCTTCTCCTTTATCTCCTCTCCCTCCTTTATGGCAGCAGCCATGGGCTGCTGCTGCGGCAGCCACGATGAACCTCATCCACCCTCAGCCCCGATGAACCTCGACGAACCATCCTGGGGTGTCCTCGTCGTCTTCGATGCAAGACAGAGTCGTTTCGTGCATTTTGGACGAGAACCCGTCGACGTGCGCGAGTTTTTGAACTCAGAATTGGTGTTTCGTCGCAGCAACTTTGCGTACATTTTTGGGAAATCTGACATTTAGATCGTCGATCCGTTTCTTTCGTCTCTATCTTGGTATATACCCCTTTACCCCTGTCAAGTTTCAACCATTAATTCTGTCGTTTGCTAGATCAAAATCGGCCACCAATTTGACCCTTTAAATTGTGTATATTTTGGACAGTTTTGTAGAGCCAACTTCGTGGACTCGTATCTTCGTCGTTGCAGCTCCGTTTAGCGTACCACCGGTTCCTGTGCATAGCAGGTATAACCCTCTTTCTGCCCCTTAAGTTTTATTTTATTGTGAGCTTGTTTGATTGGTTGAATTTTACGTCAAAGTTGGCCGTCCGAATTCATAATTTCTAGCTTGTAAAATTTTAATTTTGAATCCGGGACTCCGAATTCAATTTATGACACCACCAGTAGACTCGTGGCATCGTTCTGGCACAAATTCATATAAAGTTTGCTTGATTTGGAGGACGTGAGCTCCGACATATTTCGGTGCAAGGCGGGCCCCACAATCTGAGTCAACGGACCATTTTGAGATCGGCTCATCGGAATCCAATTTCGGATATACCTTTGAGTTCGTATCGTCATTTTGGTCTCGTTGACATATACTTTGCTATAATTAGTGGACTTTGGTTCCGACATGTATTTCCGTACAAATCAGATTCCAATATCCGGGTCAACGGACCAATTTGAGATCGGGCCATCGGAATCCAATTCCAGATATACCGTTGAGTTCGTAACGTCATTTTGGATTCGTGGACATATATTTTTTTAGGTTTTGAGAACTTTTATCCTGGCACATTTTTGGTACAAAGTGGGTCCGATACGGACATCGTTTTGATCCAAAATTACCTTTTTGTTTCTGTGTCCAAATTGGACTTATGGGTAGGCTATTCTAACTATTTTGACGATTCTGGACATGTTGACGATGTTTATTTCATCATCCGACAACATCTGTAGATTTTTCCCTTATCTATCACCATTTGTTATAATTCTTCTTTTTTTGGTTCGTATTTTGAGATCCGTGCATCGAAATTGAGATACGTCGATTCAGTGATTTCATATTACTGAAATTGACTAGTTGACCATCTGGATGATTATAGAGACTAGCTTTAACCTAGTTTAACCTAGAGTTGACTAGAAGTTGACCAGTTGACCAAAGTCAACTGTAAGTCAACCTTTGACCAAGTTTGACTGAGTTTGACCTAGAATAGGCCTAAAGCATAAAATTAATGTATTTATATATATTGTTTACTCTAGAACACTAAGTAACCCTATAAATTCATGTTAGGTCTCTGTGACGTTGGTTCAGGCATAGACCCTCACTTATTGCTCAAGACAACATGCGAGTACATTCTCTGATAGTTTTTATTGTCTTGATATCTGCTATATCCGATTCAGCTGTAGTATTTTACTTGGTTCCTGACATGATGGTACACGGACTAGTATACGTCGGATCTTGTCATGAGATGCCATTCTTGGGTTACCATGGTATATTGGTACAATGTTCGATCTTGTTTTCTTGTACTTGTATATACGCCGATTCCTAAGAGGATTTGCTACCCTCTTAGAGAATCCTGCATCATGACGTGACTTGTCCGAATCTATTATACTACTCGAAGATGGGGAGTTATTAGAGATTATGTGATTATACCCCACCATTCATGTTTCATGTGTGTGTTTATCATACAACCCATGTATGATTAGCCAAGTGTTAGTCATACATCTCACATATGACTATCCAGGACATATTCTTATGCAAGTTTCTAAGCTGATCACATAACGCTCTAATATCTCAAGACACCATTTTATGTTTATATTATACATCAGATACTCATGTACTATTCTACATTCCTGTATTTCATACCCTGACATGATATTCAATTTTACATATCATGTTTATATTTCAGTCTTGATATTTTATCTTATATTTTATTATAATTGTCTCTTATAGAATTTGTCAATTCGCATGGAACTGTTATTTGTTTATGTACTCGCTTCTATCATGACTGGATACGTTGATAATATTTTTAGGAGTTTTTATGCCATCATTATTGGACTACAGGATGATGCTAGCTGAGGCAGATATCGATATTCTTTCACCGTGAGTTGTCTCCCAGGAGTTCTAGGTCTGGTAGTTATTTTTAGTTTTGTTATTGTTTTCCACCGTTTCATTTCTTGTCTTATTTGATCTTATGTAGATTCTAGTTGTTCTAGTGATATTGTTATCTTTCTTGTCTTATCTTACTTAGCATTTGTGATGTGATATGAGTACCTTTATAGTGATGGATCTTTTAGATGTTATAGTTAGTATCGGGTACTTGACACTTCTCTACCACCGATACTACAGTGTAGGCTGGACGTGGCTTACGTATTCGTACCCATATATCTGGGTGCGGGTCGTGACACATGCAATAGTTAGTAATTAACATAATCAACGACAAATCACGCAGCCAAACAATCAAAGTTAGACATATACATAAGGGTAGCAGGCTCTGTGCTTGCACCCGACTCTAGTCTCAGCCTACCGGTGCTATCTGTATGAAGGTCACGATGTTCCGTGCCGTAGTGGACTGGTATCTTAACTTGTAAGCCGGCGATCGCTTTAGCACGGGTTGCTAGTCCACTACTCAAAGGATCCCAAACTTACTAGTATTGTGGCTTATCACATCAATAGGAGGGCGCAACCCGTCTGAATGAAGTGCACCACTAATACCCCTTAATTCCCTCCGCAGTTGAACGATCCCGGCGCCTCGATGATCCTACGTTTGAAGGAAGCACGCCTATGCACGAGCCATACATCCAAGTCCATTGAGCATATGCAACGCGTTCTGATTTTCATACAACCAAACAAGTTCGCCTATCAATATTCCATTGGCACGATGCCCCGACTCAATATTCCTCAACATATCGACCCGAAGGTCCCAACCATCTCGAAGGCACCGTGCTATACTCGACAATTCCGTCACAACATTCGTGCCACAACTATTCTTTTCATAACGAAGCCATCTTTTATGAGTTTCGTGCACCTACTTACACTTTAACACATATATCATTTCTCCTTTGAGTCGTGCATTCGATGCACGCCTCGATACCATATTTCCATGTTCTAAGCCTTAGTGTTCGATGTTCTTCTGAGTCGTGCACTTGGTACACATCTCAGTACTTTCTTTCAATGTTCTAGCATCAATATCCTATCGCGACTCGTGCACTTGATGCACGTCGCTTCAATTGTTCAATGTTCTATCTTAATCTTCGACACACACTAAGACCTTTACTCAATTTGAGCCATGCTCATTAACTTGATAGTAGCATACGTATACAAGGATACATTTTATTAGACGTGAAGGAGTAGGTGTCACGTCCATAGGAGCGATCGTTCTCGCTAAGGCGTGATGTCGCAAGAGCCTAGATTGCGCTCGTGCAAGGTAGTTTCATAACGGCCGATTACAGCGACTACGACGGGGTCGTTGTACAGAAGTCTCAAGCAGAAACGTTGAACATGCAGCATAATTTAGAAGCAAAACACACGTTATTCAAAAGTGCTCTTTATTGATATTGAACAATAAGATTACAATGGGGCGCAAGGCCATGATTACAAGTCTCTTAAGCTCACCTTTCTCTCATTTTATAAGTCACTCAGCTCTCTCTTATCTCTCGATACAATGCTTAAGCCAGCGGAAGCTTTGGAAGGCAATGTCCATACATTATGTCCAGTATAAGTCTTGAGTCCACGCGGTCGCATGCTTTGAATCGTCAAGGAACTCCGTGCCTCGACGCTTCCAAGCGAGCTCCGTGCCACAAGCTTTTATCTGTGCCTGCACATAAAAACTGTGTGGGTGAGCTCCTCGCCCACCCATACAAAACTGACACGTTCATTTACTTTGTGCAGCTTAAATCCCTTTCGATTGTCTTTCTAGTCTTGCCTTAGGATCAGTTTTAATACAACGACACCTTGGCCTATATTTGGTAACGCAACGACCGGTTCGTGCTATTCTTTATTCGTGACTTCAATGTATTCAAGGCAGTACCTCGTCGAGCAGAAACCTATGCAACTCGATCGTGCCACGACTTTCACTTGTTTTACGTTCCTCTAGACCATTCTCGTGCCAACGACGTCAAGGAGACGACTCGTGCTGGTCGTGCCAATACACTTGCTCATGCCTTAAGGTCGAGGCCGTGCCTCCCAAGCAACACCCAGACTTAACCAACTTGCCTTACGGCCCCTCCTGACTTAACTCGAGATGATGCCACATTTATGCCGAAGCACGTGTCCTTGCTATAGCCAACTCATAGGCTCCAGAATGGTGATGCAACCGTACACACCTAACTCGCACCGACTCAAGGTTTGTGCTTGCTGAAAGTACGACTTGTTAACCCAACTCGTAACCTACTAGTACTCGATGCAATCCAAAGGCATACACGCGGATAGCTGCTCTTGCTGACACAACTATATGAGTGGTCACTAGCAATGTCAACCTATCCTTGATCTTTTGCATACGGTGACCATTCGCGTGGCGAGGTACGAACTCCCACCGAATGACCCGCAGCCTATATTGTAACAGTTCACTTCAATCGAGTCGTACCGTCGATGAAGGCCGTACAATATCTGCAATTCCTCCTAGGCCGACACGAATCCGGCGTTCCGGGATCACTCGAGAAATTTTGCCCTTGCGAGCAAGTTGTCCAATGACCATGCAAGACTCAACTTGATGTACCAAGTCCTTCCTTAACCATGACCATGCTTTCTAACTTTTTATCGAGACTCCCAAGTAGCGGGACCGATCTCGCGTGATTCCTTATCGAGACTTATCGAGACTCCTAAGTAGCGGGACCGATCTCGTGAACGAGACTTATCGAGACTTAGCGAGACTCCAAAGTAGCGGGACCGATCTCGTAAATGAGACTTATCGAGACTTAGCGAGACTCCCAAGTAGCGGGACCGATCTCATGTACGAGACTTATCGAGACTTAGCGAGACTCCCAAGTAGCAGGACCGATCTCGTGTACGAGACATATCGAGACTCCCAAGTAGTGGGATCGATCTCGACGACAACTAGTCGCATGGACTTCCTTTCTCCATGGCATGCTTTTCACTAAACCAACCGTAGCTCGTACCTTAGACAGACCTTGTCCTCTAGGTGACGCTATCGCTCAAGTCATATACTGTAACGCCCCAGAACCAGTATACTGGAGAGCGGGAGCGTACATAGCCAGCTACGTATATTGAAGTGCAACCCACCTCGCTATACGGTCACGGCTGTCTAGATACATGAGGGTTTAACTACAAGCCAACAGTCTCCTATGGTCATGAACAAGCCTATTGTCTCAATCTCAAGCAAGCAATAATAGTTACAAGATGTCAGAGCACCAAATATATAATAGCAAGGCGTCCCATACATTACATATTGGATGATCATGAACCTAGTCGTACAAAATGTCAAGACTAGCAAGAGTTAAGTCATACATGATCAACCCTAGGATCTGTCAATCATGTTACAGCCCATAAGCAGACAATAAGTAAAGGTGCAATCGAGCTAACACGTGCTCGTCGGCTAAACACCTTAAAAGAATAATTTTATAATAAAGTGGGAGGACAAAAAGAAACCCACTCGTTGCCAGGGTTACGCCTGGTGGTCACCATCTGGCTGGAGGTTAGGTAGATCCTCTGGGACTGCTCCGATATCTGGCCATACAAAACCAGCTGGGTCAGACCCAAGAAAGAGCAAGTGCCACAAGGAGGCTTCACTTAGGAACTAAAACCAGCACATCATAATAGAATAATTAAAGAAAGCTTATAAAAGAACTGATCATAATAATAATAGAGATAACAATAATAAATTGAGTACGAGGAAACCATTCAAGCAGCCGGACTGCAACCCTTAAACCAAACAAGGACCGGGGTTGCAGCCCTTCACCTGAATAGAAACCTGTCTCAAATACTAATGATAAGGTAACAAGACAATAAATGAAGAGAGGACTCAGAACTACTCCGGAAGCCAGGTTACAACCCTTAAACCAAACAAGGACCGGGATTGTAACCCTTTGCCTGAACAGAACTGGACCCCTGATCTTTATTGTTAAGGCCAGTATAAAGAATTAATCATGTCGTTGTAGTAAGGTAAAACATGACGAGCGTGGCATTGGGTTGCAACAAGACAATAACGAAGAGAGGACACAGAACTGCTCCGGGAGCCAGGTTACAACCCTTAAACCAAACAAGGACCGGGATTGTAACCCTTTGCCTGAACAGAACTGGACCCCCGATCGTTATTGTTAAGGCAAGCCTCAATAATCATGTCGTGTCACAATCTTGTACAGGATCGAAATAAGACTAAGTTGGGATAAACTCCATCCAATCAATCATGGCCAATCAAGAGTACGGCTTGATACTTTTAACTAACTAGGGTTATCACAGGCCTAGTTACTAACAAGATGCAATGAGATTATTCCAATAGCCACAAGCCCTGCAGACCATCCGGTTATCCAGGTCGAATATCCGTTTATGGAGAATGCAACACGTGACTGTGTGCTGGAAATGTGCCTACTCATCGGTAGGCTACAAGTCCACTTAATGCGCCTAGATAACGGGATTGCCTGTAGCTGGGAATCTCTTCATGTCTACTGAATTATTCTAGTTTATTAGCCTTAGTCAATTACTGTAGGTATCCCTGACCGTGGTACTCAGGGATCCCTATCCTAGACATGATGCAAGACAGTACTGGTTTATTTTGTACAAACACAATCACCTACGGTGTCCAGACCATTCAATTCTGTCATGACATGCTAGCCGTCGTAACCGCATTCGAGATATATATCATGTCAAATATACTGCCAAGAGTGCATCACGACGGGTTACTATCATGTCATGTCATTATTTAAAATTAATATTTAACCTGGTATAAGCGTGTATGCAAAACTAAATATAAACATGGTGCAAGAGTTGTGGAGAAATCATGCGGCTCAGGGAGACGGGGCATAACTTCCACATACGAACTCAAACTGAGGTGCTCCAGAAATATTCGGAAAGGCGAGACAGAGATCTAAAACTTTCATGTTTTAAGTTTTTCGAAATTATGGCTAAAAAATAGCTTAATTTGGCAAAAACAGTCATTCTGTGCACTTTTTATGCCAAAAAAATCAATCCTGCGTAAAATATGTAAAAGGGGAGGGTTCCAGCGTAAAATTTTACATTCTGGGCACCATTCAGCGTAAAATACGCAATTTCAGGGTTCCCTGCGTAGAATATTACATTTTGGATGATGTCCAGCGTAAAATACGCAATTCCAGGGTTTTCAGCGTAAAATTTCACATTCTGGATACAATCCAGCGTAAATTACGCAATTTCAGGGTTGCCAGCATAAAATTTCACATTCTGGATACAATCCAGCGTAAAATATGTAATTTCAGGGTTTCCTGCGTAAAATTTCACATTCTGGATACAATCCAGCGTAAAATACGCAATTTCAGGGTTCCCAGCGTAAAATTTCACATTCTGGATACAATCCAGCGTAAAATTTTATTTTACGCAAGCCTTCCTGCGTAAAATTTGATTTTACGCTAGCTTTCCTGCGTAAAATCTTATTTTACGCCAGCCCACATTCTTCAGCCGATATGAAAATTCAGAAAAACTTGTTTTGGCCATAAAAACTTCATTTTAACTCGAAGTGAGGTGAATCAAAAACCAAATTCACACAAAATTTTGTGCTCTTGCTCATAGAACTATTAGTTTTCAAAAATAACAAGTTTTAGTAGATCAAAACCAAGAAAACTCCATGAACTCAAAGTTAAAATGTAGATCTAGAAGAATCTATCCAACAAAATTAAAAACTCCAAGTTCCAAAGAGGTTTATAATCATGTAAAGAAGAGAATGGAACAATAAAAATTAAGATCCCTCAAGAAGCAAGTTGCACTTGCCTACGGTGGGGTTCGGTGAGGAAGAAGAAGAAGAAGAGCAGTAATGAAAAAGATTGAATGAAGAGAGAGAAAGGTGGTTGGGGTTAATAAATGATGATGGGGGTGGTAGGTAGGGGTTTTCCTTTGGTTCATTCTTGAACCAAGCAAACCAAGCCAAGCCGAACCAACCCAAGGATAAACCAATCAATTGAAAATGTCGAAATAAACCAAGCAAGGTGTCATGCAATACGAGTCAAAGTACGTATACGTATACCAAAATACGTAATACGAACAATAGGCATTACAACTCTCCCCACCTTAAAAGAATTCCGTCCTTGGAATTTAATCAAGAGGCTAGAGATGCAAGGACAAGCTATACTAATCAAATGCAAGCTATATTAGTTAAGCAATCAAGCAATTATTTATGCAAGCAAGGAATCGAAGGCCGGAGGCATAAGAAAGATATTATACCTCACGAGTCAAACAGGTCGGGATATCGCGATCGGATATCATCCTCACGCTCCCACGTTGACTCACCCAAAGAGTGATGACCCCAAGCAACTCGGACTAACTTAATAGTCTTCTTCTTGAGTATCTTCTCTCTCCGGTCCAATATGGATACGGGCCTCTCCTCATACGAAAGGTTGGTACCAACAACCAATTCCGAATGATCTAGGATATGGCTTGGATCCGAGATATACCGTCGCAGTTGAGATACATGGAACACGTCATGCACCTCACGTAGCGACGGTGGAAGAGCGAGACGATAGGATACATCACCTACTCGCTCCAGAATATCGAACGGTCCTATATACCGAGGACTAAGCTTCCCCCGTATGCCGAAACGAATGACGCCACGGTTAGGCGAGATCCTCAGGAATACATGGTCGCCGACAGAAAATTCAAGGGGACGCCGATGAGAATCGGCCCAATGGCGCTGACGATCTTGTGCAACGCGAATATGATCTCTAACTCTCCTGACCACCTCAATTGTCTGAGTGATCAACTCGTGACCAAGCATCTATCTTTCTCCAACATCGTCCCATGCTAGTGGGGATCTGCACTTCCTACCATACAGTGCCTCGAACGGTGCCATCTGGATGCTAGCTTGGAAACTGTTGTTGTACGAGAACTCCACCAGGTGCAGGTGATCTTCCCACGAACCGCCGAAGTCGAGTGTACATAATCTCAACATATCCTCGAGAGTCTGGATCGTGCGTTCTGACTGGTCATCTGTCTGTGGGTGATATGCTGAGCTGAACTAGAGGTAAGTTCCCAAACTCTCTTGCAGACTACGCCAAAAGTACGACGTAAATCTGGAATCTCTGTCCGAGGTGATACTGACTGGTACTCCGTACAATCTGACAATCCACCGGAGATACATCTCCGCTAGCTGAGCCGTCGACTGACCAACTCTGAACGGGAGAAAGTGAGCCACCTTCGTGAGCCTGTCAACTATCACCCAGATAGCATCTCTACCAGCTGGGGATCTAGGCAATCCAGTCACAAAATCCATGGTTATATGCTCCCAATTCCATTCGGGAATTGGCAAGGGCTGAAGTAGTCCAGCTGGCCTCTGATGTTCAGCTTTAACTTGCTGGCAAACCAAACATCGAGAGACAAATCGGGCTATCTCCCTCTTCATGCCATTCCACCAAAAGTGCTGACGGATATCTCGGTACATCTTCGTGCCACCGGGATGAATCGAATACTGAGAACTGTGAGCTTCGGTCATGACTTCCTGTCTGATATCTCTACTGGGTACACAAAGACGCTTACCATGTCGAAGTGTACCATCCTCATGAATGCATAATTCTGGTCTTCTCCCTGCTATACATTCTGTCCTAAGCCGCCGAAGCTTAGAATCGGAGGACTGAGCTATCTTGATTCTCTCAACTATATTGGACTGAACTTGCATGCTGGCCATCAAAGCCATACTGGTAGGGAGGACAACTTCTATACCCATCTTCTGAAGATCTGCTAACAATTCTGGTTGCGCTGTCAGAAAGAAAACTCCGGCTCTCCTGCTCAATGCATCTGCAACAACGTTGGCCTTCCCAGGATGGTACTGCAGGTTGACATCATAATCCACAAGCAGCTTTAGCCACTCCTCTGACGCATGTTAAGATTCTTCTGAGTGAACACATACTTTAGGCTTTTGTGATCGGTAAAAATCTCCACCCTATCTCCATACAAGTAGTGTCTCCAAAGCTTTAGCACAAACACCACGGCTGCCAGCTCCAAGTCGTGGGTTGGGTAATTCCTCTCATGATCACGAAGTTGTCGTGACGCATAAGCTATTACCTTCCCATGTTGCATCAAAACACATCCTAAACCTCGGCCTGAAGCATCATAATACACTGAGAATCCTCCGGTCCCATCTGGAAGTGTGAGAATGGGTGCCGTCATCAAGCCTCGCTTCAACTTCTCAAAAGAATCCTGACATTCTGATGTCCAAGCAAACTGCACATCCTTGCGGGTTAACTGCGTCAGTGGTGCTGAAATTCGAGTGAAGTCTGAAACAAATCGCCGGTAGTAGCCCGCCAATCCAAGAAAACTACGAACTTCTACGACTGTGCTGGGCACTGGCCACGTTTCGATAGCCACGATCTTCTGGGGATCCACTTCTACTCCTCCTCTGGTAATGATATGACCTAAGTACGAAATGCGATCGAGCCAGAACTCGCATTTACTGAACTTGGCATACATCTGGTGCTCTCTGAGAATCTGGAGGACAACTCTGAGATGCTGCTCATGCTCCGCTTCACTCTTGCTATAGACCAGGATATCGTCTATGAACACAATCACGAACTGATCCAAATAAGGCATGAAGATGCGATTCATGAGGTCCATGAATACAGCTGGCGCATTGGTTGCTCCAAATAGCATAACAAGGAACTCCCAATGTCCATATCTAGATCTGAATGCCGTCTTTGGGATGTCCTGCTCTCTGACTCTGATCTGGTGGTACCCTGACCGTAAATCTATCTTCGAGAATACTGCTGCTCCTCTGAGTTGATCAAACAAGTCATCTATCCTTGGGAGAGGATATCTGTTCTTGATTGTTACTGAGTTCAAGGTGCGATAGTCAACACATAATCTGGACGTACCATCCTTCTTTTTCACAAGAAGTATCGGGGCTCCCCAAGGTGATCCACTAGCACGAATGAATCCCTTGGTCCTGAGTTCTTCAATCATTTTGTACAATATCTCCAATTCTGACGGCGCCATCCTGTAGACTCTCTCTGACACAGGTGCGGTCCCGGGGATCAAGTCTATGGTGAACTCGATCTCTCGCTCTGGCGGCATTCCCGGAAGCTCTTCTGGGGAAACATCTGGAAACTCCTCGACGATCCGGGGTAACTGCACTGCTGCTACTGCCATCCGCAATACGGGAGGAGAAGGTTCAACTTCGCCTCGGGAAAAGAAAAACTCCGGCTCGCCTGGGATGCAAAAAACAACTCTGCCAATATGGCAATCTATCCTGGCATACTGGTCCCTCAACCAATCCATCCCTAAGACCACATCATAATCGGCCATCGGGAATTCTATTAACCTAGCAGAAAACTCTCTACCGCTAACTACGATCCGACACGAGAAAAACACTCTATCTACTCCCACAAGACCGTTACCAGTAAGTATATTGAGCCTTACTGATAATGACTCGGGTTCTAGTCCTATCCGTGTCGCGAATCGTGCAGACATAAATGAATGCGAGGCACCAAAATCAAATAATACTGAAGCTGGAAAGGTGTTGACGAGAATAGTACCTGCCACTACCTCACCGGGTGCTATTCCTTCCTCTCCCATGGTCAAGGCCAGAACTTGACCATGTTCTCTGGGTGCGGGTCCCCTCTGCTGAAAACTCCTCTGCCTGCTCTGGATCAGGGCTTGGGCTTGGGCATACTGCTGCGGTCTCTGCTGCTGGAATGCCTGGGCCTGCATCGGTAATGGCCTCGGAAATGGGTACTGCAGCTGTTGCTGCTGCTAGACTGGTGCTAGTCCTCTAACTGAAGGACTAGAGAAGGCCGATGAACTCCCCCTGTTCGGGCAGTTCCCAATCCTGTGGTCCGGGGCACCACAAACCAAGCACAATCCCTGCGCTCTGCGACACTCAGATACTACATGCCTGGGCTTCCCGCAGTGTGAACATCCTACTGCGGAAGACTGCTTCTGCTTTTGCTGCTGAGGGTGCGTCGGGGTGGAATGTTGAACCGACGTCACTGAGGCCGCCCGCCTCGGAGCTCCAATAGTCAAAGCCCTGGCTGCCGGGGCTGGTGCCGAAGACTGATTCATCTGACCGTGGGATCGCTTTCGTCCTCCGGTCCTATCCACGATCCTCTGGGAGGTATACTCATGCCTCCTAGCTGCCCTCAGTACTGCATCAAAATTCAGATGGTCAAACTGCTCCACTGCTAAGAAGATCTCGAGGTGAAGCCCTTGCTGGAACCGCTGGACTCTATCGAACTCGGTCGCCACCAAGGTGGGAGCAAACCGACTAAGCCTGGAGAACTCGGCCGCATATCCATCGACCGTCCTGCCCATCTGCTTCAGATTGGTGAACCTCGTCTGTAGATCGTACCGAGCTACAGCATCAAAATATTTGGTCTGGAATCTCTTCCTGAATACTGCCCATGAAATAGGGGCCACTAATCCATCGGCCTGCGCTGCCCACCAGCTGCGGGCAAGATCTAGTAACTGCAGGCACACTACGGCCACCTTCTCTGCTTTTGGGGTCCTGGCTGCTTCTAGAATCACCTCCGTGTCCTGAAGCCAAGCATCTGCAGCGATCGCATCTTCACTACCGTCAAAGAATGGAGGGTTCAGGCGCTTGAAGCTGTTGGCCGCGCTGTTACTCTGATGACCTCCTCTGGTCAAAGCGTCTGCCACCGCCTGGTGTAAGGCATCTCCCCGACGATCCTGGAAAGCTAATAATGACCTGATGAGACCCACCAAAGTGCCATCATCAGGATCTGCAGACTAGACGGGCTGAACTGGTGGCTCTCCTCCAGTAGGCATGACTCTAGAGGCTACCCCTGAATGTTGGACCTGATCTCCGGGTTGCGGCTGGTCCACGGGAGGTGCTCCGTCTTGCTGATCGACAGGTCCATGAACAATGCCACTGAAGAAGACGACATAGGAAAAAAATAAGGAAGGACCAGAACAGATCAACGATACAAGCATGTGGTCAGGTCAAGATTTTTAGGGATCAAGAGGATAGGGGCAGAGATCAAGGGCGAGTGCTGATTGAGACATCTATTCGGTAAACCCTCACATATCTTGATTCACAAGACCTGCATGGGCCACCACTAAAACCATGTAACGCCCCAGAACCAGTATACTGGAGAGCGGGAGCGTACATAGCCAGCTACGTATATTGAAGTGCAACCCACCTCGCTATACGGTCACGACTGTCTAGATACATGAGGGTTTAACTACAAGCCAACAATCTCCTATGGTCATGAACAAGCCTATTATCTCAATCTCAAGCAAGCAATAATAGTTACAAGATGTCAGAGCACCAAATATATAATAGCAAGGCGTCCCATACATTACATATTGGATGATCATGAAGCTAGTCGTACAAAATGTCAAGACTAGCAAGAGTTAAGTCATACATGATCAACCATAGGATCTGTCAATCATGTTACAGCCCGTAAGCAGACAATAAGTAAAGGTGCAATCGAGCTAACACGTGCTCGTCGGCTAAATGCCTCAAAAAATAATTTTATAATAAAGTGGGAGGACAAAAAGAAACCCACTCGTTGCCAGGGTTACGCCTGGTGGTCACCATCTGGCTGGAGGTTAGGTAGATCCTCTGGGACTGCTCTGATATCTGGCCATACAAAACCAGCTGGGTCAGACCCCAGAAAGAGCAAGTGCCACAAGGAGGCTTCACTTAGGAACTAAAACCAGCACATCATAATAGAATAATTAAAGAAAGCTTATAAAAGAACTGATCATAATAATAATAGAGAGAACAATAATAAATTGAGTACGAGGAAACCATTCAAGCAGCCGGACTGCAACCCTTAAACCAAACAAGGACCGGGGTTGCAGCCCTTCACCTAAATAGAAACCCATCTCAAATACTAATGATAAGGTAACAAGACAATAAACGAAGAGAGGACTCAGAACTGCTCTGGGAGCCAGGTCACAACCCTTAAACCAAACAAGGACCGGGGTTGTAACCCTTTGCCTGAACAGAACTGGACCCCTGATCTTTATTGTTAAGGCCAGAATAAAGAATTAATCATGTCGTTGCAGTAAGGTAAAATATGACGAGCGTGGCATGGGGTTGCAATAAGACAATAATGAAGAGAGGACACAGAACTGCTCCGGGAGACAAGTTACAACCCTTAAACCAAACAAGGACCGGGGTTGTGACCCTTTGCCTGAACAGAACTGGACCCCCGATCGTTATTGTTAAGGCAAGCCTCAATAATCGTGTCGTGTCACAATCTTGTACAGGATCGGGACAAGACTAAGCTGGGATAAACTCCATCCAATCAATCACGGCCAATCAAGAGTACGGCTTGATACTTTTAACTAACTAGGGTTATCACAGGCCTAGTTACTAGCAAGATGCAATGAGATTATTCCAATAGCCACAAGCCCTGCAGACCATCCGGTTATCCAGGTCGAATGTCCGTTTATGGAGAATGCAATACGTGACTGTGTGCTGGAAATGTGCCCTACTCATCGGTAGGCTACAAGTCCACTTAATGCGCCCAGATAACGGGATTGCCTGTAGCTGGGAATCTCTTCATGTCTACTGAATTATTCTAGTTTATTAGCCTTAGTCAATTACTGTAGGTATCCCTGACCGTGGTACTCAGGGATCCCTATCCTAGACATGATGCAAGACAGTACTGGTTTATTTTGTACAAACACAATCACCCACGGTGTCCAGACCATTCAATTCTGTCATGACTGCCAAGAGTGCGCCACGATGGGTCACTATCATGTCATGTCATTATTTAAAATTAACATTTAACCTGGTATAAGCGTGTATGCAATAACTAAATATAAACAGGGTACAAAAGTTGTGGAGGAATCATACGGCTCAGGGAGACGGGGCATAACTTCCACATACGAACTCAGACTGAGGTGCTCCAGAAATATTCGGAAAGGCGAGACAGAGATCTAAAACTTTCATTTTTTAAGTTTTTCGAAATTATGGCTAAAAAATAGCTTAATTTGGCAAAAACAGTCATTCTGTGCACTTTTTATGCCAAAAAAATCAATCCTGCATAAAATATGTAAAAGGGGAGGGTTCCAGCGTAAAATTTTACATTCTGGGCACCATTCAGCATAAAATATGCAATTTCAGGATTTCCTGCGTAAAATATTACATTCTGGATGATGTTCAGCGTAAAATACGCAAATCCAGGGTTCCCAGCGTAAAATTTCACATTCTGGATACAATCCAGCATAAATTACGCAATTTCAGGATTCCCGGCGTAAAATTTCACATTCTGGATACAATCCAGCGTAAAATATGTAATTTCAGGGTTCCCTGCGTAAAATTTCACATTTTGGATACAATCCAGCGTAAAATACGCAATTTCAGGGTTTCCAGCGTAAAATTTTACATTCTGGATACAATCCAGCATAAAATTTCATTTTACGCAAGCCTTCCTGCGTAAAATTCGATTTTATGCTAGCTTCCCTGCATAAAATCTTATTTTACGCCAGCCCACATTCTTCAGCCGACATAAAAATTTAGAAAAACTTGTTTTGGCCATAAAAACTTCATTTTAACTCGAAATGAGGTGAATCAAAATCCAAATTCACACGAAATTTTGTGCTCTTGCTCATGGAACTATTAGTTTTCAAAAATAACAAGTTTTAGTAGATCAAAACCAAGAAAACTCCGTGAACTCAAAGTTAAAATGTAGATCTAGAAGAATCTATCCATCAAAATTAAAAACTCCAAGTTCTAAAGAGGTTTATAATCATGTAAAGAAGAGAATGGAACAATAAAAATTAAGATCCCTCAAAAAGCAAGTTGCACTTGCCTACGGTGGGGTTCGGTGAGAAAGAAGAAGAAGAAGAGAAGTAATGAAAAAGATTGAATGAAAAGAGAGAAAGGTGGTTGGGGTTAATAAATGATGATGGGGGTGGTAGGTAGGGGTTTTCCTTTGGTTCATTCTTGATCCAAGCAAACCAAGCCAAGCCGAACCAACCCAAGGATAAACCAATCAATTGAAAATGTCGAAATAAACCAAGCAAGGTGTCATGCAATACGAGTCAAAGTACGTATACGTATACCAAAATACGTAAACTTCTAAGCAGACCGTGGGACCATTTTCCATGTTCTAACACATTCCGACTCGTCGGGATTATTTCCTTAGCTATGTGGCTGTATCTCTTTTATTATTAAGCCTAACTTGTGCAAGTTGAAAACATGCGAGTTATTATGTGAAGGCTAAGACAAGACAAGTTCATCGAAACTACCCCACCTGAGTGAGGAGTCGCCTCGACTGACTGAGTCTTCGAGCAGCCGTTGCAAGGCTAAGTCTGAACACCATCGGCGTTTCAATTCTTTCGATTAACTGAGCGGGACGGGACACTACATCATACACCACTCAGAAAAAGTTTCGTCCTCGAAACTAACTAAGTACTTAATTATGGACCACTTTGATCCAAGGACTCTCGTACACACTCCGTCTACGCGTTTCTTCGATTTCGAGCCACGCTCGCACTATTATCAATCTTTCCTTTAACACGATTTTAAAATTCCCGACCCTTTTCCATTCCTCGAGTCTCACTTGAATTCAACGTATCACTTGGTTGGATCGTGTACGCATTCTAGGCATCTCTAAAATACAAACATTTCAGCCAAGCCGCATGATAGAGAATTCATCATTCTCACTCGAGTCGCATCGTACACATATTCAGGCGTCCCTAAAATGTATGCATGTCACTCGAATCTCGTGAGGGGTATTCCCATATTCTTGATTTACTCTATCCATCCATACCAATCCTCAAGATCAATATTTCCAATGCTAATTCTTGAAACAGGGCATCTCGCCTAACCGCTAGGCCATTTCTCAAGGCTAAAGTCAATGTCAGGATTGGAATCATAGTTCCCCAATAATAATGCCAACACTGACCCTAATTCTAGTCAACCAAAGTTGGTAATACAGGGTTTTCTACCCAAGCTCGCGACACTCAGATTTTTAGACATCGAGCATTATCACCTAAGTCGCATCAAGGCATTCGTTGCGCAGATTCGAAACCGTTCAAATTACCAATTCTAACCAATTCATGTATTCGATCACGAGGTCGTCTAGCAAAACAATTTGCCATGCCCCAATCTCACGCAAGTTCGATTATCTACGTTGGACATGAATCACCATGCCACGTGTCACGACCCGCTACCCAAATTGTTGGGCCGGGCCGAGCCATGTCCAGCCTACGCTTGTTAAAACGTAGTAAACTGTTCTAAGAATAGACAATAAAGGATCTAAGCTGCTAACAGTTCTAAAATCACATTTAAAGGTTCATCACAACACAGCATCTATAAGTGAAGGTAAACAAGTACAGACTTAATAATACACTTCCAAAGTATCTAACTGGAGACAAAGTCCAGTATCCAAATATAAGTACAGACAAAGTCTATGTCTCAAAACACATGAAAAATATCTAAGCAAGGTTCTCCGCTGGGGCCTCTTCTGGAGCTAAGGCCAGATCCTCAAAAGCAGTGCCATAATATGAATCACATAGCATTTCCTCCTCAGAAAGTAAACCTACAACGTTATCCTGTCAGGACGGGAGCAAGTACAACCTCTACAACTAAAGTACTGAACATATAATGAAAAAGATGTACAACAAGAAACATGGTGTGATAAGTCTATAAAACAGGAAATACTGGAAACATGGCCTCATGGTACAACTGGGATCACAGTATCATAGTAGCATAGGGAACATGGCATAACTGGAATCATGGTATGACTGGAATCACGGTAAAATACATTTGCAAGGTGACACATGTATATCTAATGTTTAAAACTGGAGCAGGTACATGATCGGTCAATAGATGTACAATGTGCTGGGGGCACATAATGAAATGTACTTCCGTACAAGTGAAACGGCGATAGATGTACATACGCACAAATCCGCTTTGAGATAAAGGCCTACGACAAGGTATGCATATAAAATACGACCTTGCTCGGTACATACGTACGGAGAAGGGGGTCGTGATCACGTACTCAACTGTCAGTTTCCCCATAACCCATATTCTAACATGTGAGAGATACGAGAACGATATAGAACATGTGAGAGATACTGAGAACAGTGTAAGCATGGCAGGTACTGGGAGCAGAATAAAACATGTGAATACTCAGAGCAGTATAATGCATAGTAAAACATGTACTGAGAACCAGTAAGAAGCATGTGAAGATATAAGAAATGTCCTAAGCATGTCAGGTACTGTAAGTAATACAACATGTGAAGATTTAACTTGCTATCTCAAGGATCAGTATTTTTAACAGGGTTAATACATGTTCTAGCATTAAAGACAGTAAATGAGTTTGTAGATGTACTTGCCTCGAGCAAGGCAAGAATACTAGTACGAAGATATAGATGTCCGGTGTCCTGTCAATAATGATATACAAACTCAGTTCTAAGCTATGTTCAATATTACACTAGTGGTGTGACACGACTCCTAACTGGATACTAGCTAAGTGGGGACCTAGCATAAAAGTCTAATGTGGAGTGTCACTATATCCAAACTAATTTTTTAGAGTCTTTACACTAGTGTAGGGGGTGGTCCAATACTACAATAACTCAAAACAACACAAAACATTGCAAGTCGTAACTATTCAATAAATAAATCAAACTGTACATTGTGTTCCAACAATTTTTGAGATAGACAAAAAGCTCAATTATACATAAAATAAAGTACCAAAATGATCCTTGTTAATTATAGAAATTTATACTAATTTTTACGGAATTTATAAACCCTCATAGATATTTATTAAAAATCAACAAACATATGTATCCTGAAAATGAGCTCTGTTTTCCTATTTTTATAAAATACCAAAAGTACTTATTAAATGCTGGAAAAATTATAATAAATTAGCTAAATTAATATAGTATTTAAATACAATTTTTCCAGAATTTTTACAGCACTTAAAATATATTAAAAAAATTCAAAACAGCCTAACCGGATTATCCGGCGGATTACAGCGGATTACCGGCGGATTTTTCGTTCCGTCACAGCAAGTTTTGTGGTGAAAGTTCGGATTTTCCGACGGATTTCTGCGGATTTCCGACGGATTTTTCGAACCGTCGCAGAAAGTTGATTTTTGAACTCAAAACTTGTTTCGGCCATAAAAACTTAGTTTTAAATCGAAATTCGGACTTTCAAAAGTCAAAATTGAATAGAATTGAATTTCCTACAACATGGAAGTATTAGTTTTCACAAATCAAAACATTTGATAGATCAAAACCTCAAAATACTCGAAAATCATATCTAGAAACTCAGATCTACGTAATACTGTCGATCAAAACCAAAAGTGCTATATACTAAACATGTTAACAATTTAAAGAAGCAAATTATAGGCCAATAAAACTTTAGTTTCTATGGAAAACAAAAATAAATTATGGTCATGTCACTTTTGAGCAAGATGCACTTGCCTAGGTTAAGCTCCAAGCCTAATCTTCTACTCCACCACCAAGAGGGGTACGAAATCACACTCTAGACCTCAAGGCCAAGCTCCTGGCAAGCTCCAAGGGAAGAGAAGAAATGAAGAGAGAGTGAAGAGAATAAAAAGAGAGAAGAGAGAGAAGGTGAAATGGTATATATAGAGGAGAGAATTAATCTTAGCCGTTGGATCATGATCCATGTGAAAGTCTAGGTCAATCATGGCCATTCAAACAAAACCAATTATCCATTGGATAATAGAGTGCATATACACTATTTACGAAAATATCTTAAACACTATTCACGAAAATATCTAAACACTATTCACGAAAATATCTGAAACACTATTCACAAAAATATCGAAAACACTATTCATAAAAATATCTGAAATCGAAAATATCTAAAATGTGGAAAATCTGTCTGGACGGTATGCCGTCGGTATACTCCGGTATACTGGCGGTATGCCGATCAAGGAGAAAACCTATAGTTTTGGAAAAATTTAAAGCATTCCGGAAACCAAGAGAATACGAAATATGCTGCAAAATACGTATTTAAATTAATATAAATGCTATTAAAAATTATAAAAAAAAACTATTTCTTGCAAATAATTCATTTAGAAAATTTAAAATAAACCCTGAAATTCAGGGGGCTTACATCCTACCCACCTTACAAGAATTTCGTCCTCGAAATTAAAAATCATCCAATAGATCAAACTATAACATGTAGCTACTCTGGCTACGATACTCAAACTGCTACCCTTATAATCATCTCTTCTATTTCTCTTTACAATCTTTTTGGTTCAGGCTCAACAAGTTCAGGCTCAACAAGGTCCTTCTATCATAAACTACGTCATATATCCTTTAGAGTCTTCCATACTAACATGGAACCTTTATGTATACCCTAAACTATAGGTCATTCTCTGGGTATGCGTACAAGCCTAAAATGCTTAATCATCAATCATATTTCCAACCTCAATTGTAATTACTTGATTTCCTTATCATATCCTAATTATCCTTATTATATCAATCCACAGGCCCTTTGCATTATTTGTCGTCAATCCTTTCCTACAGCTTCTCCTTGAAATCATACGTTTAATACTTATACTTGGCGTAGAGCATTCTTCTTTTCACTTAATAACTCCTCCGAATATAAATCCTCGATTTCAAAACTCCCGATTTATTAATTACCAATGTACATATGTCTTTGCCTTGTTTCTTGTCATTTTAACTGATATCTTTCCGATCTCATACGCAATATTATATCTCATTCTAACTTATTCTATATCATTCCACATATCGATATACCCTATAATCACATGTAATTAGCTATAGATAACCCACCAAAATTCTACAAATGCTAAATCCTTAATTCGTAAGTACAGGGTTCGGATCTTCAATCCGTAGTCACAACAATATAATATTTCATTTCTCCGTCTTAGATACCCTGTCATCAAGTCATACTATCAATACAATCGTTCTTAATGGTTTCCAAGTCTACTACAGTCAGTCACTCATACTTGTCCTATAAGGTTAATCTAACCAATCCTTAGGAAAAGTATTTATCACAATCACACAATACATTTACAGTTATACTATAGAATCAGTTAACAAGGTTTTGCTATTTCGGTCGTCTATCAAGTAGAAGGTAACAAGGCCTAAGATTGGGTCAAGCAATCCATAACAGTGTCCAAACAAGTTAAAGGTCAAGCAAGACAAAAAAGTTTATTGGAATATCTCCAAGAATGGTACGAAGACAACGAGATGCATAACGAGAAGAATTACCCAAGAGGTTAACGAAGAAGGGTTTAGTCAAGTTATAGGAAAGATGGAACGCAAAAATAATTATGTCCAAAAAGATAACATGAAAGCAATTCTGTTGGAAAGTCCTAGAGAACCTATAATCCTAGTTGTAGATGTAGATAGAACAGAGTTAATCAAGACGGGGAAGAATGATAATAAGGATTTATTCCTGCTCATTCGGTTATAATAAAGTAAACCAAGTTAAGATACGATCTGATAACCATACACGTCTTCCTGAAATCATGTTGCAAGAATTTTTGCCACACCAGTAAGCTTAGATGCAATAAACGATAGAGTCAAAACTAAGGTATACATCTTCTAATCATGTTATCTAGAATCCTCGCCACGCCAACCAGTATGGCTGCGAGAAAATCTAAATTCTATGAATAGGATAGTATATTCAAAATCAGTTTCTATGTTTTTGTCATACCAGCTAATATGGCTACGATAAATTCTAAACTCCATAACTAAAGCAGACGTTTACCTTATCAGGATATATCATAATTCAATCCACAAAATTTATCACGATGCAAGATCAAAGTCAACAACGAAAATCTGAAATCAATTTCAACAACAAATTAAGGAAGAGCAAATGGAAATAAGTGAAAACAGATTTCTAGATAAGATTAGAGTGAGATCCTCAGGGGTCATCCCAAGGGGTACTAATTTGGTCAAAATTGTAACCCACTGAATTTAAGCAAGAGACTAAATACAGTTAACGGTTCTATGCTGTGATGAGTTCTCCTATGTTGCAATCCTAGAAATTCTCTAGGTGTTCTAAATGTTTATCCCTAGTGTTAACAAGTTGTCAAAGATCCTAATTGCAGGTATGTTTGGTACAATAACGTAACCAAACAACTTAAGTCGAGACCTGCATGGGCCACCACTAAAAATGTGTCACGACCCGCTACCCAAATTGTTGGGCCGGGCCGAGCCATGTCCAGCCTACGCTTGTTAAAACATAGTAAGCTGTTCTAAGAATAGACAATAAAGGATCTAAGCTGCTAACAGTTCTAAAATCACATTTAAAGGTTCATCACAACACATCATCTATAAGTGAAGGTAAACAAGTACAGACTTAATAATACACTTCCAAAGCATCTAACTGGGGAAAAGTCCAGTATCCAAATATAAGTACAGACAAAGTCTAAGTCTCAAAACACATAAAAAATATCTAAGCAAGGTTCCCCGCTGGGGCCTCTTCTGGAGCTAAGGCCAGGTCCTCAAAAGCAGTGCCATAATATGAATCACATAGCATTTTCTCCTCAGAAAGTAAACCTACAACGTTATTCTGTCAGGACGAGAGCAAGTACAACCTCTACAACTAAAGTACTGAACATATAATGAAAGAGATGTACAACAAGAAATATGGTGTGATAAGTCTATAAAACAGGAAATACTGGAAACATGGCCTCATGGTACAACTGGGATCACAGTATCATAGTAGCATAGGGAACATGGCATAACTGGAATCATGGTATGACTGGAATCACGGTAAAATACATTTGTCAAGGTGACACATGTATATCTAATGTTTAAAACTGGAGCAGGTACATGATCGGTCAATAGATGTACAATGTGCTGGGGGCATATAATGAAATATACTTCCGTACAAGTAAAACGGCGATAGATGTACATACGCACAAATCTGCTTTGAGATAAAGGCCTACGACAAGGTATGCATATAAAATGCGACCTTGCTCGGTACATACGTACGGAGAAGGGGGTCGTGATCACGTACTCAACTGTCAGTTTCCCCATAACCCATATTCTAACATGTGAGAGATACAAAAACGATATAGAACATGTGAGAGATACTGAGAACAGTGTAAGCATGGCAGGTACTGGGAGCAGAATAAAATATGTGAATACTCAGAGCAGTATAATGCATAGTAAAACATGTACTGAGAACCAGTAAGAAGCATGTGATGATATAAGAAATGTCCTAAGCATGTCAGGTACTGTAAGTAATACAACATGTGAAGATTTAACTTGCTACCTCAAGGATCAGTATTTTTAACAGGGTTAATACATGTTCTAGCTTTAAAGACAGTAAATGAGTTTGTAGATGTACTTGTCTCGAGCAAAGCAAGAATACTAATACGAAGATATAGATGTCCGGTGTCATGTCAATAATGATATACAAACTCAGTTCTAAGCTATGTTCAATATTACACTAATGGTATGACACGACTCCTAACTGGATACTAGCTAAGTGGGGACCTAGCATAAAAGTCTAATGTGGAGTGCCACTATATCCAAACTAATTTTCTAGAGTCTTTACACCAGTGTAGGGGGTGGTCCAATACTACAATAACTCAAAACAACACAAAATATTGCAAGTCGTAACTATTCAATAAATAAATCAAACTGTACATTATGTTCCAATAATTTTTGAGATAGACAAAAAGCTCAATTATACATAAAATAAAGTACCAAAATGATCCTTGTTAATTATAGAAATTTATACTAATTTTTATGGAATTTATAAACCCTCATAGATATTTATTAAAAATCAACAAACATATGTATCCTGAAAATGAGCTCTATTTTTCTCTTTTTATAAAATACCAAAATTACTTATTAAATACTGAAAAAATTATAATAAATTAGCTAAATTAACATAGTATTTAAATACAATTTTTCCAGAATTTTTACAGCACATAAAATATATTAAAAAATTCAAAACAGCCTAACCAGATTATCCGACAGATTACAGCGGATTACCGGCGGATTTTCCGTTCCGTCAGCAAGTTTTGGAGTGAAAGTTCGGATTTTCCGACAGATTTCCGCGGATTTCCGACAGATTTTCCGAACCGTCGTAGAAAGTTAATTTTTAAACTCAAAACTTGTTTCGGCCATAAAAACTTCGTTTTAAATCGAAATTCGGACTTTCAAAAGTCAAAATTGAATAGAATTGAATTTCCTACAACATGGAAGTATTAGTTTTTACAAATCAAAACATTTGATAGATCAAAATCTCAAAATACTCGAAAATCATATCTAGAAACTCAGATCTACGTAATACTGTCGATCAAAACCAAAAGTGCTATATACTAAACATGTTAACAATTTAAAGAAGCAAATTATAGGCCAATAAAACTTTGGTTTCTATGGAAAACAAAAATAAAGTATGGTCATGTCACTTTTGAGCAAGATGCACTTGCCTAGGTTAAGCTCCAAGCCTAATCTTCTACTCCACCACCAAGAGGGGTACGAAACCACACTCTAGACCTCAAGGCCAAGCTCCTGACAAGCTCCAAGGGAAGAGAAGAAATGAAGAGAGAGTGAAGAGAATAAAAAGAAAGAAGAGAGAGAAGGTGAAATGGTATATATAGAGGAGGGAATTAATCTTAGCCGTTGGATCATGATCCATGTGAAAGTCTAGGTCAATCATGGCCATTCAAACAAAATCAATTATCCATTGGATAATAGAGTTCATCTATACTATTCACGAAAATATCTTAAACACTATTCACGAAAATATCTAAACACTATTCACGAAAATATCCGAAACACTATTCACAAAATATCGGAAACACTATTCATGAAAATATCTGAAATCAAAAATATCTAAAATGTGGAAAATCTGTCTGGACGGTATGCCGTCGGTATACTCTGGTATACTGGCGGTATACCGATCAAGGAGAAAACCTATAGTTTTGGAAAAATTTAAAGCATTCCGGAAACCAAGAGAATACGAAATATGCTGCAAAATACGTATTTAAATTAATATAAATGCTATTAAAAATTATAAAAAAACTATTTCTTGCAAATAATTCATTTAGAAAATTTAAAATAAACCCTGAAATTCAGGGAGCTTACACCACGCTCTCGCAGGATAATCGTCCTTATTGGAGCGTAACTCTTGCTTGATTCTAGACTAATTCATTCTCGATACGCAGATTGGACCTACTCAATCCTCAAGTTTAATTCATCAAGCACACGGAGTCATTCTCGAGTCCACCTTTGCGTCAAACCATAAGTCAAAGCAATTATGTTGCCACGTAATGCAAGTTCGATCACCCTCGCTGTATGAATCACCATACCAGTGCTTACGCAAAGTGATCGCCCTAATCGATATGACGTATATGCGAGGCTAGAGTTGCGCTCGCATAAGACAAAAACGTTAACGTTGTGGTTATCGTCGAAGCAATCCGAACATTTCATTTTCAGCCGAGCCAAGATCTCAGTTCGATAGTCCGTTCATCATTCGTTCAACTAGAAAATCCTCGAGTCAAGTCTATCTTTTCCTCGACACATTTCAATATTCCGAGTATAGCATCCTTCGGAACAATGATATTTTATATGATCATCATTCCTTGAATCAGAGTACCCCCGAGTTATCGCACATCGATCTTTGATACGCCTCAATACCATCGATGATGTACATAACCTGACGATCTTCTTTTGCAATGAACTTCGAGTCGTACAACCGATGCTATTGTCCGAATTGGATATACCACAATTCTATTCGACCAAATCTAAAATCATAAGTGCGATCCTCTAGGTTTCCTCGTTCAAGACATTTACTTTTATTCATCATTCTGAATCATTTTCTAACTCGCGTTGCCCGTTCACAAGTTGTCCGAACGACATCTCGTTCGGGACATTCGAAGTCACGATCTACTAAGCGTGACACGTTCTAAGGCTTTGCGCGTTCGTATCGCCTTGCCTTGCTGACATACTCGTTGTCAACTCTAATCCGCAATTTTTACTCGAATGATTTCCTGGATAGACCATTCACCACTCAAGATTCGAGCCATCCGATTTAGTCCACAATTATGTTCACATCATTAGCTAAAACATCTTTCAGATTCGTTCGACGAATCTCTAACGTAATCACTCACGTCGTCTCGACGAACTAAGTCGTTCGCACTATTTCTTAAAATTTAAACCAATCTTCCGTGTACGCCTAAGCATTAGTTCAATAGCGTTTCTATCGATATACACTATAAGTGTATCTCCGTTTCCAACCGAGCGATATATCACTCATAATTCATTTGCACCATAAAGTCTAGGTGCGAGACACGTGACACAACTTAGCCAAGAGGCTGTGTGCATAGCTATCCTGTACGGACTATACTTCGAGTTTGCATGCTCATTTGCTAATGTCGTCGTGGGACTATTTAGGTACGCACCTGACTTGCTAACTTTAGCATGTATTTTCTATTAACTCAAGTTTTACACCTTTCGACACAAAGGCCATCGTCTACCGATGCGTTCGATTGAACACTTGTACGAGCTTTTAAAAATATTTAGATTTATTGTATGGGCATGTCGTAGGACATTTGAGAGAGAGCGCATACTTCTTTATCAATGACGAGCTTTCAAAATTGAGTGATTCAACTTGAAGTCCAAGGACTCAAAGCCATGCTCTGATACCATTATGTCACGCCTCGCTCCCGTAGGAGCGATTGTCCTCACTAAGGCGTGATACCGCACGAGCCTAGATTGCGCTCGTGCAAGACAGTTTCATAACGGCTGTTTACAGCGGCTGCGACGGGATCATCGCACAGAAGTCCCAAGCAGAAACGTTGAACATGCAGCAAAATTTTGAAGCAAAACACAAGTTATTCAAAAGTGCTCTTTATTGATATTGAACAATAAGATTACAATGCGGCACAAGGCCAAGATTATAAGTCTCTCAAGCTCACTTTTCTCTCATTTTATAAGTCACTCAGCTCTCTCTTATCTCTCGATACAATGCTTGAGCCAGCGAAAGCTTTGGAAGACAATGTTCATACATTATGTTCCGTATAGGTCTTGAGTCCACGCGGCCGCAAGCTTCAAATCGCTAAGGAACTCCGTGCCTCGACGCATCCAAGCGAGCTCCGCGCCATGAGCTTCTACCTGTTCCTGCACATGAAAACTGTGTGGGTGTCAGTACTCAACTGTACTGGTGGAGTGAGCTCCTCGCCCACCCATACAAGATTGACACGTTCATTTACTTTGTGCAGCTTAAATCCCTTTCGATTGTCTTTCTAGTCTTGCCTTAGGATCAGTTTTAAGACAACGATGTCTTGGCCTATACTTGGTAACGCAACGACCGGGTCGTGCTATTCTCTATTCGTGACTTTAATGTATCCGAGTCAGTGCCTCGTTGAGCAGAAACCTACGCAACTCGACCGTGCTAAGACTTTCACTTATTTTACGTGCCTCTAGACCATTCTCGTGCCAACGACGTCAAGGGGACGACTCGTGCTGGTCGTACCAATGCACTTGCTCATGCCTTAAGGTCGAGGCCGTGCCTCCCAAGCAATACCCAGACTTAACTAACTTACCTTACGACCCTTCCTGACTTAACTCGAGATGATGCCACATTCATGCTGAAGCACGTGTCCTTGCTATAGCCAAATCTTAGGCTCCAGAATGGTGATGCAACCGTGCACACCTAACTCGTGCCGACTCAAGGTTAGCGTTTGCTGTAAGCGCAACTTGTTAACCCAACTCGTAACTTACTAGTACTTGATGCAATCCAAAGGCATACACGCGGATAGTCGCTCTTGCTAATACAACTATATGAGTGGTCACTAGCAATGTCAAGCTATCCTGGATCTTTTGCATACGGTGATCATTCGCGTGGCAAGGTACGAGCTCCCACCGAATGACCTGCAGCCTATATTGTAACGGTTCACTTCAATCGAGTTATACCATCGATGAAGGCCGTACAATATCTGTAATTCCTCCTAGGCCGACACGAACCCGACGCCCCAGGATCGTTTGAGGAATTTTGCCCTTGTACGTAAGTTGTCCAATGACCATGCAAGACTCAACTCATTCTATCAAGTCATTCCTTAACCATGACCATGCTTTCCAACTTTCTATCGAAACTTCCAAGTAGCGGGGCCGATCTCGCATGATTCTTTATTGAGACTTATCGAGACTCTCAAGTAGCGGGACCGATCTTGCGTGATTCCTTATCGAGACTTATCGAGACTCCCAAGTAGCGGGATCGATCTCGTCAACGAGACTTATTGAGACTTAGCGAGACTCCCAAGTAGCGAGATCGATCTCGTAAACGAGACTTATCGAGACTTAACGAGACTCCTAAGTATCGGGACTGATCTCGTGTACGAGACTTATCGAGACTTAGCGAGACTCCCAAGTAGCAGGACTGATCTCGTGTACGAGATTTATCGAGACTCCCAAGTAGCGGGACCGATCTCGGCGACAACTAGTCGTGTGGACTTCCTTTGTCCGTGGCATGCTTTTCACTAAACCAACCATGGCTCGTGCCTTAGACAGACCTTGTTCTCTAGGCGATGCTATCGCTCAAGTAATATACTTTATACGACGAGCCTTGATCTTGTGGGACTATGTGACTTGACAACCGCAGCCAACAGGGGACAGTGCTAGAAATGGCTTCGATCGACCGGCATAACTTTGCCTAACTTATTTACGCAATGACTTGACGAGCAAAGGCTATGCCAAATTTCGCATCGAGGAAACGTGCCGTGTCACGCCCCGATTCCGTAGAATTGATAGTCGTCCCCCGGGCGTGATGCCGTGCGAACCTAAGTTGCGATCGCACAAGGCACATTCATAAGGCTATCTGAAACACAACATCAAGTTAGAGTACGCAGAGAAATTGATTTACACATTTGAAATAGAAGTGGACTTTTCATTGATAATAAAACTTCATTTACATTGACTTTATTACATTCATTGCCGCACGGGCTACAACATGACTCGACTTACAAAATGAACGCCGATGAGATAGTCGTTCCATATATTACATCCCTTTTTACAAGCAAAAACCATTACACATTTCTACCTGCTATCGAGGAAAGTCGAGTCGCCATTCTTTTCTTTTGGACTGAGTGCGGGTCTTCTTCTAAAGGAATCCACAAACAAGCCTTCACAACCGGACGAGGCTTCAAAAGTGTCCACGCCGCCTTGAGATTTTAAGCGGCACGCCCTTCATAGTTTGGGGTACCTGCGTGGAGAGCAAGGATCAGTACATTATACTTTGTACTGGTACGTGGCTATTTAAGTTCCAAGCTCTCATTTGGTTGAAGAGTTTATATGACTTAATGTATGAATGTTTCTAACCATCCTAATAGATTTCAACAAGCATATGACAAGCAATAAAATTACGTCGAAACTTACCCGCGGCAGACCGCGCCGCGCCTTATGAAACTTACCATGTTCTTCCCTGTCAATTGTTAACAATTTTCATATCAAGTACAAAATGTACGTGTGATTGGTCACTGGCATCACAAGCCATCCTGGACGTATAGCTTTGTTAATCGAGATCCTTTCAACGCAAGTAGCTAGCTCCGTTGCATGTCCCCGCTTAACCTGTGCTGAAACCTTATGTACGACTATACCCTGTTTCCTCCTAGGCCGAAACGGTCCCGTGGCCTCGGGTTGCCGCTCGAGGAAACTATCACCTTGTCGACAAGTTGTCCATAAATGTGTGAAGACATATTTTCCTTTTTAGTTATTAAGACATAGCCTACATTCTCTTTGAAAACTCAATCCTTTTCCCGTGTTCATGCCCTTGCATTTATCCTTTCATTCGCACAACATTATCGATTTACCTAGGAAGGGGGTCAAGAAGAGAAGGGTCAGCCACTCACCTTGAGTTTACCTCGGTGAGAGAACTTGTTGGTCGCGCTAGACGTCGCCTACGCGATTACCTGAAACCGCATAAGCAACTGATTAGAACACTGCATTGTTCAAGGAGTTCGATAGGAAATGCGAGTTCAAAATGCAAGCCATGAAAACCATCGAAAACATTCACGAAAACGCATTCAGAAAACAAAGCCAAAACCAACGCAAACGGCGTGAAAAGCAGAGCAACGGGAGGTCTCTCCCGACCCAGCCGTAAAGTCAATCCTCGAGACGCAACCCGCTGAATATGGGACTTGGTTCCGAAGAAGACATTCCATAACGAGGAATGGATCTTAAATCAACCGTTCCCGTTCGATCGACTCGGTCGATCCCGACCGAATCGATAGCGACATTGTTCCTTTCTCGCGCACCCCGTGGACAGAGTACGGGGCACGATGTAGGGACGGGGCACTACACCATAACCAACTAAGAAAAAGTTTCATCCTCGAAACTTAAGAATAGAACCTACCACTATGAGAACAATGGAGGGAACTTCTCCTTCATTTCTGACTCAAGCTCCCACGTCGACTCCACGACCGAATGGTTTCTCCAGAGGACGTGGACTAGAGGAATAGCACGGTTGCGGAGAAGTTTATCCTTGCGCTCCAAGATTTACACCGGCTCTTCGACATATGACAAGTCCGCCTTCAGGTCCAGCTTACCCAAATCTACCACATGTCCCGGATCGTGCACATACTTCCACAATTGCGATACGTGGAAGACGTCATGTACCTCTGACAATGCAGACGGCAAGGCAATTTGGTAAGCTACCGGGGCGACTCGCTTCAATATTTCGAACGGGCCAACAAATCTTGGGCTCAACTTTTCTTTCGTACCGAACCGGGAAACTCCACGTATAGGCATCACCTTCAGGAATACATGGTCGCCTTCCGAGAACTCGAGGGGGCGTCGGTGCGTGTCGGCATAGCTTTTCTGCCGGCTTTGTGCTATCTTCAATCTTTTTCGTATTAGCTTGACCTTCTGCACGGTCTGTTCCACCAGCTCCGGACCAAGTATCTGCCGTTCCCCAACTTCATCCCAGTAAATAGGCGATCTGCACTTCCGGCCGTACAAAGCTTCATATGGCACCATTTGGTGCTGGACTGATAGCTGTTGTTGTATACAAACTCGACCAGCGGTAGATGGACGTCCCAACTTGACTTCAAGTCGATCGCACAGAGTCGTAGCATGTCTTCAAGAATTTGGTTCACCCGCTCTGTTTGACCGTCAGTCTGAGGATGATAAGCTGAGCTGAACTTCAACTTGGTCCCCAATGCTGAATGTAGACTACTCCAGAAGCGCGCTACGAACCGTCCATCCCGATCAGAGACGATAGATACGGGGACCCCGTGCAGCCGAACTATTTTATCACGGTATATCTGAGCAAGGCGGTCGACGCTCCAAGTAAATTTGATGGCGATAAAGTGCGCTGACTTGGTTAGTCGATCGACGAAGACCAGACAGCGTCGTTTCCCCGCGACGTCCTTGGCAAGCCAACAACGAAGTCCATAGTGATGTGATCCCATTTCCACTTTGGAATGGCGAGGTTCTGTATCTTCCCGCCCGGTCGCTGGTGCTCGGCTTTGACTTACTGACAGGCCATACATTTTGACACAAAGAGCGCTACTTCCCTCTTCATGTCGTGCCACCAAAAGACAACACAGAGGTCCTTATACATCTTGGTGCTGCCAGGATGTAAGGAATATTTTGCATAGTGCGCCTCCGTCATTATCTCCTTTCTAAGTTCTGCGTCGTCTGGTACGCATAGCTGTCCCTTCATGTACAACACTCCCGACTCGTCCTCTGCAAAGTCGGACGCTTTCTCTGTCGATATCAGCTTTCGCATCTTCTCCAGGTATGGGTCATCCTTCTGTGCAGACTTGATCCTCTCCAGTAGGCTTGGTTCCACCCGCAGTTGTGCCAGTTTCACGTCTCTGAAACGAACTCGGAGTTCGATGCCCATTCCTTCCAAGTCATGCAGCAGTCGATCGTTGATGCATAACGAAGCTAAGTACTTCCGGCTCAGCACATCCGCTACTATATTTCCCTTGCCCGGCGTGTAGTCGATTGATAAGTCATAGTCTTCGATTAGTTCGAGCCATCACCTCTGCCACAAATTTAGTTCTTTCTGGGTGAAGAGATACTTGAGGCTTTTGTGGTCCGTATAAATCCTGTACGCCACGCCATAGAGATAGTGACGCCACAGCTTCAACGCAAACACAATTGCCGCTAGATAGGTCGTGCGTGGGGTAGTTCTTCTCGTGCGGCTTCAACTGCCGGGAAGCAAAAGATATCACCTTATCCCGCTGTATGAGCACACACCCCAAGCCCTGGCCAGAAGCATCGCTGAAGATTTGAAATCCCTCCGTCCCTTCAGGAAGAGCAAGTATCGGGGCCGAAACGAGCCGTTGTTTGAGCTCCTGGAAGAAAGCTTCACAGTCGTCTGACCACTTGAATGCGACTCCTTTCTGGGTAAGGCGAGTCAACGGTGATGCGATCTTCGTGAAGTCCTTCATGAAGCGTCGGCAGTATCCCGCCAAGCCTAGGAAGTTTCGAATTCCGCTAACTGATGCGGGTCGTTTCCAATCAGCAACTGCCTCGACTTTCTTCGGATCGACTGCGATGCCCGCGACGGAGATAATGTGCCCAAGGAATGAGACGTTGTTCAGCCAGAACTCGCACTTGCTCATCTTCGCGTACAACTGATTCTTTCGAAGGGTTTAGAGTACCGTTCGCAGATGCTCTACATGTTGCACTCGATCCTTCGAGTAGACGAGGATGTCATCGATGAAGACTACTATGAACTTGTCAACGAACGGACGGAACACCCGACTCATTAGATCCATGAAGACGGCAGAGGCGTTTGTCAGACCGAACGACAATACCAAGAACTCGTAGTGGCCATAACGAGTGCAGAAGGCAGACTTCAGTACGTCATCTGGCTTGACTTTGAGTTGGTGATAACCCGATCGCAGATCAATCTTCGAAAATACCGTTGCATCTTGGAGCTGGTTGAACAAGTCATCGATGCGGGGCAGGGGATATTTGTTTCGGACGGTGGCTTTGTTCAATTCCCGATAGTCGATGCAGAGCTGCATCGATCCATCCTTCTTCTTCACGAATAGCACGGGCGTACCCCACGACGAGACACTCGGACGGATAAATCCTCTATCAAGTAATTCCTGAAGTTGTGCCTTCAATTCCTTCAATTCTGCAGGGGCCATTCTGTACGGGGCTTTCGAGATCGGCCGGGTGTCGGGGAATGTGTCGATGGTGAACTCTATTTTTCGATCGGGCGGCATACCGGGTAGCTCGTCCGGGAACACGTCTGGGAATTCTGCCACAACGTCGGTCTCTCCCGCGTTTGTACCATCCTGTCGCATGTCTCGAACAGAAGCTAGATAGCCTTCGCACCCGGAATGCAGCATCCGTCGAGCAGATATTACGGAGATCACCATACAGGTCGGCGACGCCTCACCACACGAGTAGCAGAATTCAGGCACTCCAGGTATGCGGAATGTGACCTTCTTTTCAGCGCAGTCTATGGTTGCGTTGCACGGACCGAGCCATTCCATGCCTAGTATGATGTTCAAGTCCTTCATGTCTAGAATTATCGCATCAATACCGATCTTTTGACCCCCAATACATATGGTTCCTCCCCCGCAGGCTAAGTTTATGAGTAGTGGCACGCCCGAAGGCATACTTACGCTAAGGTCAAGGTCTAACAACATTACAGGAAATTTGTGCTCGGCGGCGAAGTCCGCCGATATGAAAGTATGTGAGGCACCTGAATCAAATAACACACGAGCAGGTATATTATTGAAATTCAATATACCTGTCATGACAGTGTCGGAAGCAAATGCCTCGTCTCGAGTCAGAGCAAAGACACGCCCCTGTGCATTAGGGCGTCGGTCGTGGTTATTTGATTGAGTGGACTGAGGAGGTCGTGGCACCTGTCCTCAATTTTCTTGACGGTGTTGTTGTGGCGGGTCATTACGACTCCATTTCTGGGGGCAATCTTGTTTATAGTGACCCTTTTGTCCGCAAAAGAAGCATCCCCCATCGTGGACAAAGCACTTGCTCGCCTCATGTCCAAGGGAACCGCACTTGGCACATCGCGATGATGGGTTATGTCCCCGGTAACCGCCGTGGTTCGGACGCTTTGATATGTGATTGTTGCCTCCCGTATAGCTAGGACGTTTGTGATTGGTGTGGCGCACAACGTCGTCAGCACCAGAAGAATGCAGGTTCTCAAGGCGGAGAGCGTGATTTAGAGCCTCGCCCACGGTCTTGTACTCTGGGACCCCGACATGCGCACCGGAAGAGTGTCGCAGACCCACTTCGAACTGTCGCACACGACACTCTTCAGTAGGCAGAAATTGACTAGCAAACTTAGACAACTTGTTGAATTCTGCGACATACTGTTCCACTGTCCGGCTTTCTTGCTTCAACTGCATGAATTCATTCTCCTTCGCTTGACGAACGGCTGACGGAAGGTGCTGGACTTCAAAAGCCTTGCGGAACGTGGCCCAAGAGATCGGCGCGGTGTTGTTGTCCGGTCGGATCGCTCGCTTGCGCACGGCCCACCAGTCGTGCGCGTTCAACCGTAGTTGAAGTTGTGCACAGGCAACTTGCTTCGATTCTTCAATGCCGAGAAGCTTGAAGTGATCTTCCAGTTCTTCCAACCAGTCGATCGCCATAGAAGGACCTTCGGTACCGCTGAAGGAAGTGCGGCACATCTTCTTGAATTCTGACAATTCAAAGTTGTACTTTTTTGGTGCCGCTGGTTGACGCTCGGGCCCCTCCGTATCGACTTCAATGGGTTGGATCGTCGGCACGGTGATGGTAGGCGCAGTCGCAAAATTCCCGTTACCTGCCATTGTCTGGACGATCTGCTGCAGGGTATCTAGCTGCTTTTGTTGAAGTTTGGCATGTACGTCTAAACGAGCTTCGAAGCGAGCTTCGAATTGGGCCTGTCGTTCCTCCGTCTGCTGATGTCGGTTCTCGGACTAGTTCCGCTGCGCCTCCATCATGCGCAGCATCCTTTCGATGGTATCATTAGAAGGTCCGGCCCGCGAACGATGCGAACTACTAGAGCCGCTAGAAGCGCTCTGTTCTTGCTCGGCCGTGGGTTCCGTCACTTCTGCTATACGAAGGCAAACACATCAGTTACAAATTATTACGGACTCATTGTATGGAACAACTTATCTCATCGATACGAGGTCGAAGGTTTAGAACTCTAGACGCGAGGCCAAATGATGTAAAGCCGTGCTTTGATACCAATATGTCACGCCCCGATTCTATAGAATCGATAGTACTCCCCCGGGCGTGATGCCGTGCGAACCTAAGTTGCGATCGCACAAGGCACATTCATAAGGCTATCCGAAACACAACATCAAGTTAGAGTACGCAGAGAAATTGATTTACATATTTGAAATAGAAGTAGACTTTTCATTGATAATAAAACTTCATTTATATTGACTTTATTACATTCATTGCCGCACGGGCAACAACATGACTCGACTTACAAAATGAACGCCGATGAGATAGTCGTTCCATATATTACATCCCTTTTTACAAGCAAAAACCATTACACATTTCTACCTGCTATCGAGGAAAGTCGAGTCGCCATTCTTTTCTTTTGGACTGAGTGCGGGTCTTCTTCTAAAAGAATCTAGAAACAAGCCTTCATAACCGGACGAGGCTTCAAAAGTGTCCACGCCGTCTTGAGATTTTAAGTGGCACGCCCTTCGTAGTTTGGGGTACCTGCGTGGAGAGCGAGGATCAGTACATTACATTTTGTACTGGTGCGTGGCTATTTAAGTTCCAAGCTCTCATTTGGTTGAAGAGTTTATATGACTTAATGTATGAATGTTTCTAACCATCCTAATGGATTTCAACAAGCATATGACAAGCAATAAAATTACGTCGAAACTTACCCGCGGCAGACCGTGCCGCGCCTTATGAAACTTACCATGTTCTTCCCTGTCAATTGTTAACATTTTTCATATCAAGTGCAAAGTATACGTGTGATTGGTCACTGGCATCACAAGCCATCCTGGACGTATAGCTTTGTTAATCGAGATCCTTTCAACGCAAGTAGCTAGCTCTGTTGCAAGTCCCCGCTTAACCTGTGCTGAAACCTTATGCACGACTATACCCTGTTTCCTCCTAGGCCGAAACGGTCCCGTGGCCTCGGGTTGCCGATCGAGGAAACTATCGCCTTGTCGACAAGTTATCCATAACCGTGTGAAGATATATTTTCCTTTTTAGTTATTAAGACATAGCCTACATTCTCTTTGAAAACTCAATCCTTTTCCCGTGTTTGTGCCCTTACATTTATCCTTTCATTTGCACAACATTATCGATTTACCTAGGAAGGGGTCGAGAAGAAAAGGGTCAGCTACTCACCTTGAGTTTACCTCGGCGAGAGAACTTGTTGGTCGCGCTAGACGTCGCCTACGCGATTACCTGAAACCGCACAAGCAACCGATTAGAACACTGCATTATTCAAGGAGTTCGATAGGAAATATGAGTTCGAAATGCAAGCCATGAAAACCATCGAAAACATTCACGAAAACGCATTCAGAAAACAAAGCCAAAACCAACGCAAGCGGCGTAAAAAGCAGAGCAACGGGAGGTCTCTCCCGACTCAACCGTAAAGTCAATCCTCGAGACGCAACCCGCTGAATATGGGACTTGGTTCCGAAGAAGACATTCCATAATGAGGAATGGTTCTTAATTCAACCGTTCCCATTCGATCGACTCGTGGTCGATCACGACCTATCGGTCCCGACCGAATCGATAGCGACAGTGTTCCTTTCTCGCGCACCCCGTGGACAGAGTACGGGGCACGATGTAGGGACGGGGAACGACATGCCGTGCACGCGTTCGACTTGAACGACCAAGTTCTTGGGTACCTAGACTTAAGCCACAAACCATGCAATATGACTTAACCCACGGGACATGCGAAGGCTATGCCAAGCCTTGGACGACGGGACCGTGCATGATTTATCAATCATTCACGCGGGCGACGCCTATGACTTAGGCTATTTCGAGTGTTGTGGCAACTTAGCAACTTAGGCCAACTTTTTTCTCCCAAGCCACGGGACGAAGGATCGAGTATCATTTTAAAAGAACGCTGAGCAAACTTCTAAGCAGATCGTGGGACCATTTTTCATGTTCTAACACATTCCGACCCGTCGAAATTATTCCCTTAGCTATGTGGATGCGTCTCTTTTATTATCAAGCCTAACTTGTGCAAGTTGAAAACATGCGAGTTATTATGTGAAGGCTAAGACGAGGCAAGTTCTTCGAAACTACCCCACCTGAGCGAGGAGTCGCCTCGATTGATCGAGTCTTCAAGCAGCCGTTGTAAGGCTAAGTCTGAATGCTGTCGGCGTTTTAATTATTCCGATTGACTGAGCAGGATGGGACACTACAGTAGGGGAGAAGAGTCATTAACCCGCCTACCTTAAGCCGATATGCCTTGTCGTTTTATCGAGCTGATGCGGCTCAATTATATAACTTTGTTCCACGGCCAACTCTCCTGACTTAGCCATTTCGTTAAACTATTCGACTGATTTGGCCTACCGTGTCCATGCCTTAGTTTGTTGCAAGGCGACGATTTGGTTTTGCAGACACCTTTGCAAATAAGGCAAAAAGTCGACCTCTTATCGTCCAGCGTAAAAGTATAGTATGCATACGAAATCAACTAAAGTCAATATTTCTTCGAATCGGACTTATGCCTTACATCGTTTCGATTCATAGATTCGAATCAACTTAAAGCTTCTTTCGGGCCAACATAACTCTGTCATCAATTCGCATCGATACCTTATCGGGTCCATGCAACTCTTTGAGTCAACGACTCATCGTAATGCACTGTTGCGGTGCAGGACATTACATAATATACCACTCAAAACAAGGTTCATCCTCGAACCGAAACCAACACTTAATCAAAGTATTTCTCTAGATCGTTTCTCGATCTCGTGCCACTATCGTATGAATCATACAACTTAGTTTGGATCATACACATATTTTAGACGTCCCACCAATATATGCATTTCAGCCAAGCTTAGTTGTAGGATAACGTGACAAGGCTAAAAGGTAACTTCTCATCCTCGATTACTTGACATCTCGTACTCTCAATTGGACTTGATCTCCACTGTTTGTTTTCAAAATTCTACCGCATATGCATACGTGATTATCCGACAAAAGTCACGGCACACGATGCGATTCGCAAATCGCATATCACACTTCATAGGTTTCGTATGGGCCATTAATTCTATACGTTGCGTTAAGTCGCATCCGATCGCAACAATTCCTGAGGTCCCGTCTCAATGGCATGAACTAAGTTTAACATGCCCCAGTCTCGTCATGACCATACAGTTTTGCAACTCACAACTCTTTACGTTCTCAAAGTTATCCACATATCGCGTCTAGGGTTACCCCCGCAAGGCAACTTATCCAGACATCGTGCTTAATCCCTTCCGACACGAGAGGTCAACTTGAGTCAACAATTCTCAAAGGCAACAATCTTTTCGATCCAAGGTCTCTTTACGTACGTTCATCTCCGATTCTCGATCGAGTATGAATTCCTTACTCAATTTTTGAATCAATCCCACTAGTTCATTTTGCACATAGGTCGTTTACTTAAAGTACACGACTCTAGCCGTTACATGGGTCAAGCTCTACTACACAATCTCTAGGGTCGTTCCCCTATTCGTTGCACTCATACGTAGCATGATTTCTCACAATCGTCCATTCGGGTCGCTTTGCTAAGTCCGTCCATCTATCCATTCGAACGTAGACCGACCAAGTCTATTTACGTACTTATTCAATCACTTAGACTTATCCTCAATATGCACTACATCATCATTCATCCTCGACGCGATTTCTTATGCGACTTCATTAGGGTCGTCCTACGGCCTCCGACATTTACTTTGATTTGGCGGTCAAGTCTTCTAGGGTAAGCTACCCCGAAGCTATGCTCGATAATTGAACATCATCAACGAGGGACAGTTACTACGAACCATGCTATATCCTATCTCAGAGCCAAATCAATTTTTGACATTTACTATGGGACTTTACCCAATTCGACATAATTTATCAATCCACAATTTATCTGCCCACTAGCACAATTGGTGCGTCGATACTACTCAAATCACTCATGCACTACCGTTAACAATATCGCAACCGAGTAATATTTGTTCGCCTTGGGTACGAGTCTATTCACCCCGATCAATATCTGACACACTCTAGGCTTATTACAATAATCATCGAATTCACCTTCGTATCAAACCACAAGTCAAAGCATACAAATTGCTACGTCTTAATTTTTCGAGTTCGATCAATCCCACGACATGAATCACCATGTCAGCGCTCACGCGGAATGATCACCCCAAATCCAACGTGACGCATGTGTGAGGGTGGTGTTGCGCTCGCACAAGACAAGAACGTCAACGTTGTGGTCATCAACAAAGCAATCAAGACACTTTCGTTTTCATCCAAGTAATGTCCATCCACTCGTAGATTGTCCGAAGCATTTCCACTGTTATCATTCGAACTTGCATCAACTTAACTTGTATCTTATTCATCCAACAATAAGGCACAATATAATTTTTGTTTATTCAATCAGAGTATTCCCAAGTTAGTGCATATCGTCTTTGATACGCCTCAATACCATCATCGATGTGCGTAACATGAACATCATCCTTTCTCATAAACTCCAATTCATTACATTCACTGTTATTATCCGAACTCGAATACGAATCAAGTCTCGCACACGTCAAGATCCATTCAGTCGTACTTAGCTAACTTTTTTCGTCAAGTGACACAATTTTCTAATTCCTTATACCCACTCTCATATTCCTAACTCGCACTTCCAGATCGTGCTACCGACTCTTCGCGTTCCGAATAGTTTTTGCATCGACTTGACTTAATTCCGACTGAGTCAACTATTTCCTCAACGTAATATTCCTTCGCTATGTGCGACCTATCGTTCGGCTTACACTCAACAAATTCTTGTCCGATGTATCATCCATGGATACGACTTCGCGCATAATTGTTCAACTCAATTCATCGAAGCATACTTGCATCGACTTCTATCGAGTCATTCCCACTCGAGTCTCGGCACTATTCCGTCCGTTGAGGACAAACTTATCGTAACAACACAATCGTCTCGACGCAATCTATTGCAAGTCACCAAACGGTTCCACGTAGCTATCGCCAAGTGGTATTACATATACCACTCGGAAGTCGAGCCTATCGTCATCGAAACAATGCTTTACTGCACTCATCGCACAAGTGGTATTGCATATACCACTCGAAATCGAGTCATACTCGACATTACACTCCGCATAGGTTCGATGTTTATTTCAAATTAGCTATCCCGTATGGCGATCTTTCCCGATTCCCAGCTCTAGCGTTCTTTTACTCGAGTTGGTACGATAATTTGGTCAACGTGCAATGTCGTTCGCTCAAGTTTGACATTCATTCAAGCTAACCATGCCTTGGTGATCATATCGATCACAACGTAACATTCACTAACTCAAGGCTCAACACAATATACAGCCAACATAAACGTTCGCCTACTTCGAAACTCGATTCAATTCGGTCAACTTACAAGTTTGCCTACTCAAACTTGACTTAGCGACCAACTCGACTCGCTACTATCGCATCCGAGATTTCTTAATCTCATCTACTGCAATTCGTGTAACAATTTATTGTCGATACTCAAAGCCACTACTCAAATCCATTTGATATCCATTTGCGTAATCATACCCAATGTAACATCCTGTAGCTCAACTTATTATACCGACGCAACAATTCACGTGACGGGCTACACCAATGCAACAAACCATTGCACAAGGTGCAACCAACAATTCGAAACATTACTCCATCTATTCAACATGTTCGCTATCCATTCGCATAGCCACATAACACGAATGCCTCATATATGAAGGCCCGGACTTAATACGAGGCCCATGAGGCAGTAGCCTCAGGCCCAAAATTTTAGAGGGCACCAATTTATATATATATATATATATATATATATATATATATATATATATATATATATATATAAGCTTATTCTACTGTAGATGACCCTGGTCCAGCTGAGTTCTCTTCATTGGACCGTTGCAGAGCAGGGCAGCAAATAACCCAACGAAGAGCAACAAATGGACCAACGGTTCCGCAATGTTTTCTAGGTAAGGAATAAATTTTCTTTTTTTAGGTTTTTAGAGTATGTGGCCGACTGCTTGGAGACTTTGGAGTTCTTTCTTTCTTTCTTTCTTTTTATTCCAATATTTGAACAAACTCACAAGTCACAAGTCTCACATAAGGTCGGCTGCTCCTTTTTGAAGCAAGAAAAGGAATCATCCATTTTCCTCCACAACACAGGTGAGTCTTTCTTTCTTTCTTTTTTTTATATATAATAATATAAATTGTTGTAAGTTTTGTAATTTATTAATACTTCTTCAGGTGAAGTATGTTCCAATTGTTTTTTTTAAAATTTATTAATATATTTTTTCCTCCAAAGAGTGTTCTAATTGTATTGTTTTATAGGTTTTTATAGAGAAAACTCATGTGTCTGACTCCGGGAGTTCCTAAAAGATCTATAGTTCCCAGTCCCTCTACATAAGGTGAGCTTTGTAATTTATTAATATATATATTTATAAATTGTTGTTGATTATATTTAATTCTTTATTTGTGGTTGACTAATTTATTAAGAAAGTGTTTTAGCAATTTGATTACATAGTTATTCCTACTAATATTGAAATCAATTAATAAAAAAATTGAGAAAGAAAATATTTTTATATTTATTTTTTTATTGTTTATCATTAATTATTATTCTTTATTGAAAAAATTATGAAATATAATTTGATTGCATAGTATTCGTATCCATATTATCAAATTGAAATGTCATGTGATATATTGTTATAATACGTTTCTTTTTTTTCCTATGCAATAACAACAATAAGAACAAAATTTTATCTCAAAATTAATAAAAAATAAAAATATATATGAAATTATGTTTGAATGTATTAAATATATTATTTTATTTTTAATATTATTTGGTTTCCGAAAGCAAGAACTTGAATTTGTCAAAACCGTTGGCACTTGTACTTATTATTATAAGAAATCTAAAACCGATTCGGTATCTCTCATCTCTTAATCATTTATTTTCTAGAGAAGCAAACATGCCTCCAACAAGAAAATAATTTGGCTATTTTTTTATTAGTATGAACATTAAGTTTTGAGGGCACCACTTTTATAGTTCGTCTCTGGCATCAAAAATCGAAAGTCCGACACAGCATATATCGACTCGTTGTACTGATGCAATGAACGACTCACGACTTGTTGCACTCCGTACAACCAACAACACGTAACTTTTTGCACTTCGTGCGACCAACAATATGTATCTCTTTGCACTTCGTGCAACCAACACCCCCTTATTCGTTGCACTTCGTGCAACCAACGACTTGCAACTTTGTTGCACTTCGGGCGACCAATATTTCATAACTCGTTGCACTTTGTGCAACCGACATTCTCCGATAGCACTCGGAGATAGAGTGATAGTCACGACATACTTGTGACAGATGTGCGCAACTTAATACAGACATATTGTATGGAACATCCAATGTAGCATCGAGTAGATCCATGAGCCATGCGGTTGCAGAAACAACTTAGAGTCAACTAATATTGATAGCGAAGCAATTGAGGGTCAAAGAGATTCGTTCACAGTCCAGAGGATGGAACCGCTCTGATACCAACTTGTCACGTCCCGACTCAAGAAATCGTTCATCTTCGCTAGATTTCACCCGAAACATCGTCATCGCTGGAACGTGATGCCGCACGAGCCTGGAGTTGCGCTCGTGCAAGGCAAAATAACAGGTTCGCGTAAGTTTATCTCAAATTGATAACATAAGTAGCGGAAGAAAATATAGTATACAATAAGAATCTCTTTTGTTGGCTCCAGGATTTATAGAATACTACGACTGGTGCGCTTCTTGCATCAGCTCGTTCCTCAGTTCGTCAGTTGGTACACAAAGCCTCGTACCATTCTTCAGTGCTCCATCGCTGGCGGTAGAGAAAACTCTCAAGTGTTCCTGCCAACACTTGATCTCTAAGTTTGCAAAGTGTCTCATCTTGAAACTGCGTCTCCTTGATTTTTTTTGTCCATCAGACTCGAGCTCACTTGCAACTTCATCAACAATGGATCAGCATCCAGCTCCTTCCTTCCAGGTAGTATAATCTCCAGTCCAAGCTTCTTGATGTCCTTTAGCAGGTGTCACTCCCTGGTCAAAACATCGCCATAGGGTATCGACTAAGTGCATCTGCGACCACATTAGCCTTACCCGGGTGGTATTGCAGGTTGATGTCAAAATCCTTCATCAGCTCCAGCCATCGCCTCTGTCTCATGTTCAGCTCCTTCTGAGTGAAAACATATTCCAAACTTTTGTGGTCTGTAAATATTTCCACTCTCTCCATAAAGGTAGTGCTTCCATAGCTTCAATGCAAATATCACTGCTGCAAGCTCCAAATCATGTGTGGGATGGTTCTTCTCATGAGTCCGTAATTGTCTAGATGCATAAGCAATCACTTTTCCATGTTGTTGAAGAACGCAACCCAGTCCTTTACCTGAGGCATCACTGTAGATTGAGAAACCACCAGTTCCTGCGGGTAGCGCAAGGATTGGTACAGTGGTAAGTCTCTTCTTCAGCTCCTCAAATGATGCCTGGCAACCTTCTGTCCAGATGAACTCTTCATTCTTCCGAGTGAGCTTCGTCATCGGCTCAGCAATTCTGGCAAAATCCTTCACGAACATCCGGTAGTAGCCAGCCAAGCCCAAAAACTCCTGATTTCAGCAACTGAGCTTGGGGTAGACCACTTCTCAACAGCGGCTATCTTCTTCGGATCCACCAAAATTTCTTCTCCTGTGACAACATGGCCAAGAAAATCCACCTTGTCTGGAAAGAAATCACACTTGGAAAGCTTACCATACAGCTTCTCCTTCCTCAAAGTTTCCAGAACTCTCCTGAGGTGCTCTTCGTGCTCCTCTTTCGTCTTTGAATAGATCAGAATATCATCGATGAAGACAACAACAATTAATCTAGGTATTCATGGAAAACCTTGTTCATAAGGTTTATGAACATCGCAGGAGCATTCATCAGTCCAAACGGCATGACCAAGAATTCAAACTGCCCATAATTGGTGTTGAATGCCGTCTCGGGAATATCTTCCTTCCTGATCCTGATCTGGTGGTAGCCAGATCTAAGATCAATCTTCGAAAACATCTTGGCTCCACTCAATTGATCAAATAGGTCATCGATCCGGGACAGAGGGTACTTGTTCTTGATGGTGATATTGTTCAGCGCCCGGTAGTCGATGCACATCCGCACTGTTCCGTCCTTCTTATGCACTAACAAGACAGATACTCCCTAGGATGAAGTTCTATCTTGGATAAATCCTAGAGCCTTCATTGATCTGGTCCTTCATCTTCTTGGCCTCCTTTGGGTTGACCCTATAGCATCCCTTAAAAAATAGAGGAGAGCCAGGGACTAGGTTAATAGTGAACTCTATGTCTAGATCTGGGGTAATCCGGAAAGACTATCAGGGAAAACATCTGCCATAAAGGTGTAACTAAGAATTTTATTCATGTGGAGAATTACAGCAAAAACTCTTATGATTGATCTAAGGACATCCTGTTACAACTTCCAAAAAAATGGATAATGCTATTCAGCAGTCCTAGGTACTATTCTTCATGGTTCTGGCTCTTGCATGAGCAGTCTCCAACAACTTTATCTTCTATGAACCTCGAGTCTGTATCATGCCTTTTTGTAGGAGGCAAGGTCTGCTGAATAGGAAGAGAGTCACTAGGTTGCGACGTAGCAGGTGTTGCTGGGATATGTGCTCTGGTTTGAAGGAAAGATAAGTGGCAGTCCTTTACCCGATGTTCAGCAGATCCATATGCCAAACATTGTCCCCATCTCTTACGGCAGCTAACGGCCTGATGACCAGGCCTCTTGCAGTAGTCACAAGCCAATAGCCTCTTACGACAAGACTGCCGGAAAGTAGAGTACTTGATAGGGCCCAAATATCTTCTAGATTCAGGGGTATACCTCCTAGGATGAGGTTCCGCTCCAACTTGGTTGGAGATAGCTAAGGCTACATCATTGACGTTCTTCATGACTTCTCTCGTGATATCCATCTGTTCCTGCTGGTCTTCAGCTTGAGCCTTCTGGGACTCCAGTATTTCTTGAAATAGGGCAACTATTTGGAAGGTGTTCGCTGGTACTGGTGGAGCATCAGGAATAGGTACTTCCTCAAGGAAGTGCAGCTCAGTTTGAGAAGAGGTAGGATCCGTCGGTGTAGTAAAAATTTTACTGGATGCATTATGGGGACGGTCAATCAGCTGCGAGGGAATAAAACCTGGACTTGGTTGAGGAAATGGGGTATGATCCGGAGATGACACCTCATCGCCAGCAGGATTGGTCTTGTCAATGGCTATTCTCTGAAAGGTTTAGGATACGCACATAAGTAAGGTAGCCTACCAGTCTATAATCAGACAAAAATATTTATTTATATATAATTCGGACCTATGTTGTGATAAATCAATGTTCTAGTGTTCTAATTGTTTCTAGGTATGTTTTCCTAAGTTGTTGTTTGACCTGCATGGGCCACCACTAAAAACATGTCACGACCCGGTCCCAAATTCTTGGGTCGAATCGGATCATGCCCAGCCTGCACCGTTGTTGAGACGGCGGCAGTAAGCTGTATCACTCATGCAGGTAATAAACAACACAATCCAATTGCCACAACTTTAATATTTCGAATAGTTTAAAACTTTTTACAACAAAATGAAAGATACATCTGAAATATACTATTTTCCACAAACATCATGAATCATAAAAAGAAGAAGAAAATCTAGGCAACCAGCTCATCAGTCTCGAAATCATCGTCCTCTAGTTGGGACCTCGGGGAATATCGTGGAACAAAGCCTCATCAGTGTTACCTAAAAATGTTGGGTCTCCAGTCAGGAGTGAGCAAGGTACAATTCATGCTAATTTGACAATTGAAATAATAATGGAATCATGCACTTTTAAACAATTTAGAAATGAACAGTTTTCTAACAGTAAAACAGTGTGATTTGAATAGGCAATGAATATGACCGACTTGGGTTTGTTACAGTTCAGATACGGCTTATACCTGTGTGTATGAGGGGTAAGCTAATAGTTACAGTAGTTACAGTAGTTTAGATGTGGTCATACTCATTACACTACTCCCCCAGTCCCCAAACAGTTACAGTAGTTACAGTAGTTACAGTCAATGCTCTCAGGGAGAGTTCCATGTTGTATCGTAGTTTAAACTTGCAGTAAAGCGATTATTAAATAACTATAAACTAACACAAAATGTACTTGCCTTGGTTTGACTGGATTTGAAAGGTTGAAGACTTCGAGATAAAAATTAGACTCGTCCTCGTAATCCTATATTCGAGAAGTTCGACTCAGAATCCAGGGTTACCAAGCAAACTATGCTAGTTGAAATCTCTAATTGTGTCCTAATCAATTTTAATCTTTATTAATGCAATCACGAACAAAAACTCGATTATCGGTGCGTTGTAAATAATAACGAGGGAAAGATCATTTAAACTTGTATTTTGGAAAAACTCGTAGTTTCCAATTTAATTGATTAAAACTTTGTATTTTCGTAATTATACATATAAAACTAAATTTCTTATTTTAATGAGAAATACATGATCGTTGTTTAAATATTAAAACTTGTAAATTTTATTGTAAGAAAACTTTATTAATTTTCTATATGAAAATAATTATTATTAGATTTACGCGTATGCTACAAAAACTCGCAAAACCAGAAAACAACAGAAAATCCTATGCTACCAACTTACAAGTCACAGGGCCAACAACCAGCTGGGCTTATGCCCATTACAATTTATTTACATAAATTGAAATAAGACAAAAACGGTCGTTAGTTCTAAACTTCCTATAATTTAAATATGAATAAAATAAATAATAAAATAAATTAAATAATAACGAGTCTCAGATATGGTCCAATCGTCAACTAGGCTAATGTCTCAACGTCCGGACGAAGCCGGATTCGTTTGCACTTAGCCGGGGCCCACAGATCGATACGGTCGTCGCCCAAAATCCAAAATATTTAATATATATCCGAAATCTATTTTAAAATCATTTTTAAGAATATAATTAAATTTACGGAAAAATTCGGCAGCATTTCCTCTATTTTTGGTCAACCCAAAAACTGGGAAATGTGTGCCAATATTTTCCTACAAATCCCAAACCAGGGAATCCCAAAAAATATATATATAAATAACCACAAACATTCCAAATATTAATTCGGAGCGACCCGAAACAATTTCGGGAGTCCGAAACTAAACCAGAACATCACAGCACAATAATCGAAAAGATCCGAAAACTAAAGTATTTAGAAAACCATTTCCAATATATTTCGGAAATAAGGAAAACCAAATAACAGAACTTCCCGACGTTCTTCGGAAATCCCGGGAACGACGTTCACCCCAAAAATTGAATTTCCCAAAGGAAACTCATGGACCAATTCATCATCGACACCGGGGAGGGACGAACTACTGTGATTAACCAGGGTTTACCAAAAATGACGGAATCCGAAGGGTTGCCTCGGACTCGGGACGCACAAATCCACAGATCGGGGTTGAAACACAGCGAAGGACGCTGTCCAGAACAACGGACAGCCTCAGGGTGCACCGGGGAGAACAACATTCCTCGTGCTAGGGCACAGGAAACACGCGGGATCAGCGCTGGCCGGCGGAGTGGGGCGCCGGGGGCTGCGGGAGGCGCACCGGGGCTGGGCGCCGGCGTCGGGCGCAGGGAGCCGGGGACTGCGAAGGGGTTGGCACCTGATGGGGTCGGCGCGAAGGCCGGGAGGCGCTGGAAGGCCGCGCGGGGTTGGGGGTCCGCTGCGAAGGGGGTCGGGCCGGTGAGCCGGGGGTCCGGGCGGCCGGAGGAGCCGCGAAGGGGGCGCTGGGGGCCGGCGAACGGGGTTGGCCGGAGGAGACGGCTGCGGGGCGCGGCCGGCCAGGGGTCGGGCTCGGAAAGCGTTCTGGAGGGTTTGTCGGGAAGGATGGAGGGGAGTTTGGGGAAGAGGAGTTCGGGTGAAAGGGGTTGTTGTTCTCTGGAGAAAGAAGAGTAGAGGGAGAGGTGGAGTTTTTGAGTGAAGAGGTGGGGAGTTATAAGAGGGGGAGTGGGAGAGTTGTACGTGGGTGTGAGGGTTTTTAGGAAGAGCAAAGTGAGGAGGGGAGAGTAGTACGTGGGTTGCTGGTCCAAATTGGACCAGCTCAAAGGAAATATATATATATATATATATATTTAATAAAACAAATCAGATTTCAAGAGTAAGATTTGGGCTGGGTCTGGGTTCGAGAATCGGGTCCGGGCTCGGGTCTGGGTCAGCATCCAAAAATCCATATTTATTATTATTTTTTTTGAAATTGATTTTAAAACCCAAAATGATACTAATAATTATAATAATATTATAATACTAATAATAATAATATTACACATACAAAAACTAGGTTTCACAATCTTCCCTCCTTAGAAAATTTCATCCTCGAAATTAAAGGCAGGGTAGGAGAATCAAACAGGTACGGGTACTACGCCCGTAACTCAGCTCCAACAATAAGAATTTCCAAGGCAGTCGTGGATGAGACGGTTTAGGGACAAGTTTTATTTATGATATCATCCATGTAGAAAAAAATACAAAAGCGAACCAAGGTACACGAGGTTGATCAGACCATCATGCACCGGTCCTGATTAGACAATATATTAGTGGATGTACCCAATAAAATACTGTCATGATCAAGCTTGATAAAGAGATTGCTTGCAAAACTAGGCTAACTTAGCAGCATCAGTCAAGTTTAGAACGAAAAGATAAGAAATAGAAGTTTATGCGATGGCTCAAATTCTGATCTTCTTCTCACCTCTGACTACGCTTGCAACTGGTTTCTCTGGCACTGAAAGGTTGAGTCCAATCTTCAGCTCTGACTTATCCAATATGGGACTCGGATCCGAAATGTAGCATCTGAGCTGTGATACGTAGAAGACGTTGCACACTCTCAAGATTAGCTGGTAGAGCTAACCGGTATGCTACTTCTAACTCGTCTTAAAACTTCAAATAGCCTGATGTACCTGGCCTCAATTTTTCCGGCTCCGTCAAGACTGATTGTTCCTCTGGTAGGAGAAAACTTCACAAAAACGCTATCTCCTTCTTCAAACTCCACTGGTCGATGACTACTATCAACCCTATGCTTCTGTCTGTCTTGGGCAATCCTGAGCTTACATTCACCATCTCTACTGCGTCTGTCACCATCTCTGGACCCGACAGTACTCTTTCTCCTACGTCGTCCCATACAAGTGGTGTACGCAACGATGTCCATAGAGAGCTTCAAATAGGGTCATACCAATGCTGGCTTGGTAGTTGTTGTTGTAAGAGAACTCTACCAAGTGCAAATGATCTTCCCAAGACCTTCCAAATTCCAAGACGCAGGATCTCAGCATGTCTTCTAGCGTCTGGATTGTTCTCTCTGATTGTCCGTCAGTCTGGGGATGGTAGGTAGTGCGGAACTTTAATTGTGTTCCCAAGCTGTCATACAAACTCTTTCAAAAGTGAAAGATAAATCTCGTATCTCTGTCAGATACAATACTTACCGGTACTCCATGAATCCGGTAGATGTGTCGTATGTACAGTGCTGCCAACTTCTCGGTGGATAGACCAACCTTGAAGGGGATAAAGTGAGATGACTTCGTCAGTCGGTCCACGATAACCCATATGGCATCCTTCCCTCCTTAGGATCGAGGCAGTCCCGATACAAAATCCATTGTTATGTGCTCCCATTTCCACTCCGGAATGTCAAGCAACTGCAATAGTCCTGCTGGTCTCTGCCTGCTAGCCTTCACTTGTTGACAAATTAAACATCTAGCAACATACCTGGCTACGTCTTTCTTCATTCCAAACCACCAACCAATCGTACGCATATTCCGATACATTTTGTTGGCTCCAGGATGTATGGAATACTGCGACTGGTACGCTTCTTGCATCAGCTCGTTCCTCAGTTCGCCAGTTGGTACACAAAGCCTCATACCATTCTTCAGTGCTCTATCACTGGCGGTTGAGAAAACCCTCAAGTTTTCCTGCCAACACTTAATCTTTAAGTTTGCAAAGTGTCTCGTCTTGAAACTGCGTCTCCTTGATTTTTTTTGTCCATCAGACTCGAGCTCACTTGCAACTTCATCAACAATGGATCAGCATCCAGCTCCTTCCTTCTAGGCAGTATAATCTCCAGTCTAAGCTTCTTGATGTCCTTTAGCAGGTGCCGCTCCCTGGTCAAAACATCGCCATAGGGTATCGATTAAGTGCATCTGCGACCACATTAGCCTTACCCGGGTGGTATTGCAGGTTGATGTCAAAATCCTTCATCAGCTCCAGCCATCGCCTCTGTCTCATGTTCAGCTCCTTCTGAGTGAAAACATATTTCAGACTTTTGTGGTCTATAAATATTTCCACTCTCTCCATAAAGGTAGTGCTTTTATAGCTTCAATGCAAATATCACTGCTGCAAGCTCCAAATCATGTGTGGGATGGTTCTTCTCATGAGTCCGTAATTGCCTAGATGCATAAGCAATCACTTTTTCATGTTGTTGAAGAACGCAACCCAGTTTTTTACAAGAGGCATCACTGTAGATTGAGAAACCACCAGTTCCTGCGGGTAGTGCAAGGACTGGTGCAGTGGTAAGTCTCTTCTTCAGCTCCTCAAATGATGCCTGGCAACCTTCCGTCCAGATGAACTCTTCATTCTTCCGAGTGAGCTTCGTCATCGGCTCAACCATTCTGGCAAAATCCTTCACGAACTTCCGGTAGTAGCCAGCCAAGCCCAAAAACTCCTAATTTTAGCAACTGAGCTTGGGGTAGACCACTTCTCAACAGCGGCTATCTTCTTCGGATCCACCGAAATTTCTTCTCCTGTGACAACATGGCCAAGAAAATCCACCTTGTCTGGAAAGAAATCATACTTGGAAAGCTTACCATACAGCTTCTCCTTCCTCAAAGTTTCCAGAACTCTCCTGAGGTGCTCTTCGTACTCCTCTTCCGTCTTTGAATAGATCATAATGTCATCGATGAAGACAACAACAATTGATCTAGGTATTCATGGAAAACCTTGTTCATAAGGTTTATGAACACCGTAGGAGCATTCGTCAGTCCAAACGGCATGACCAAGAATTCAAACTGCCCATACTTGGTGTTGAATGCCGTCTCGGGAATATCTTCCTTCCCGACCCTGATCTGGTGGTAGCCAGATCTAAGATCAATCTTCGAAAACATCTTGGCTCCACTCAATTGATCAAATAGGTCATCGATCCAGGGCAGAGGGTACTTGTTCTTGATGGTGATATTGTTCAGCGCCCGGTAGTCGATGCACATCCGTAATGTTCTGTCCTTCTTATGTACTAATAAGACAGATACTCCCTAGGATGAAGTTCCATCTTGGATAAATCCTAGAGCCTTCATTGATCTGGTCCTTCATCTTCTTGGCCTCCTTCGGGTTGACTCTATAGCATCCCTTAAAAAATAGGGAAGAGCCGGGGACTAGGTCAATAATGAACTCTATGTCTAGATCTGGGGTAATCCGGGAAGACTATCAGGGAAAACATCTACCATAAAGGTGTAACTAAGAATTTTATTCATGTACAGAATTATAGCAAAAACTCTTATGATTGATCTAAGGACATCCTGTTACAACTTCCAAAAAATGGATAATGCTATTCAGCAGTCCTAGGTACTATTATTCATGGTTCTGGCTCTTGTATGAGAAGTCTTCAACTGCTTCATCTTCTATGAACCTCGAGTCTGCATCATGCCTTATTGTAGGAGGCAAGGTCTGCTGAATAGGAAGAGAGTCACTAGGTTGCGACGTAGCAGGTGTTGCTGGGATATGTGCTCTGGTTTGATGGAAAGATAAGGGACAGTCCTTTACCCGATGTTCAGCAGATCCACATGCCAAACATTGTCCCAATCTCTTGCGGCAGCTAATGGCCTGATGACCAGGCCTCTTGTAGTAGTCACAAGCCAATAGCCTCTTACGACAAGACTGCCGGAAAGTAGAGTACTTGATAGGGCCCAAATATCTTCTAGATTCAGGGGTATACCTCCTAGGATGAGGTTCCGCTCCAACTTGGTTGGAGATAGCTAAGGCTACATCATTGACGTCCTTCATGACTTCTCTCGTGATATCCATCTGTTCCTGCTGGTCTTCAGCTTGAGCCTTCTGGGACTCCAGGATTTCTTGAAATAGGGCAACCATTTGGGAGGTGTTCGCTGGTACTGGTGGAGCATCAGGAATGGGTACTTCCTCAAGGAAGTGCAGCTCAGTTTGAGAAGAGGTAGGATCCGCCGGTGTAGTAAAAACTTTACTTGATGCATTATGGGGATGGTTAATCAACTGCGAGGGAATAAACCCTGGACTTGGTTGAGGAAATGGGGTATGATCCGAAGATGATAACTCATCGCCAGCAGGATTGGTCTTGTCAATGGCCATTCTCTGGAAGATTTAGGATACGCACATAAGCAAGGTAGCCTACCAGTCTATAATCAGACAAAAATATTTATTTATATATAATTCGGACCTATGTTGAGATAAATCAATGTTCTAGTGTTCTAATTGTTTCTAGGTATGTTTTCCTAAGTTGTTGTTTGACCTGCATGGGCCACCACTAAAAACGTGTCACGACCCGATCCTAAATTCTTGGGTCGAATCGGATCATGCCCAACCTGCACCGTTGTTGAGACGGCGGCAGTATGCTGTATCACTCATGCAGGTAATAAACAACACAATCCAATTGCCACAACTTTAATATTTTGAATAGTTTAAAACTTTTTACAACAAAATGAAAGATACATCTGAAATACACTGTTTTCCACAAACATCATGAATCATACAAAGAAGAAGAAAATCTAGGCAACCAGCTCATCAGTCTCGAAATCATCGTCCTCTAGTTGGGACCTCGAGGAATATCGCGGAACAAAGCCTTATCAGTGTTACCTAAAAATGTTGGGTCTCCAGTCAGGAGTGAGCAAGGTACAATTCATGCTAATTTGACAATTGAAATAATAATGGAATCATGTACTTTTAAACAATTTAGAAATGAACAGTTTTCTAACAGTAAAACAGTGTGATTTAAAAAGGCAATGAATATGACCGGCTTGGGTTTGTTACAGTTCAGATACGGCTTATCCCTGTGTGTATGAGAGGTAAGCTAATAGTTATAGTAGTTACAGTAGTTTGGATGTGGTCATACTCATTACACTACTCCCCCAGTCCCCAAACAGTTACAGTAGTTACAGTAGTTACAGTCAATGCTCTCAGGGAGAGTTCCGTGTTGCATCGTAGTTTAAACTTACAGTAAAGCGATTATTAAATAACTGTAAACTAACACAAAATGTACTTGCCTTGGTTTAACTGGATTTGAAAGGTTGAAGACTTCGAGATGGAAATTAGACTCATCCTCGTAATCCTATATTCGAGAAGTTCGACTCAGAATCCAGGGTTACCAAGCTAACTATGCTAGTTGAAATCTCTAATTGTGTCCTAATCAATTTTAATCGTTATTAATGCAATCACAAACAAAAACGCGATTATCGGTGCGTTGTAATTAATAACGAGGGAAAGATCATTTAAACTTGTATTTTGGAAAAACTCGTAGTTTCCAATTTAATTGATTAAAACTTTGTATTTTCGTAATTATACATATAAAACTAAATTTCTTATTTTAATGAGAAATACATGATCGTTGTTTAAATATTAAAACTTGTAAATTTTATTGTGAGAAAACTTTATTAATTTTCTATATGAAAATAATTATTATTAGATTTATGCGTATGCTACAAAAACTCACAAAACCAGAAAACAACAGAAAATCCTATGCTACCAACTTACAAGTCACAGGGCCAACAACCATCTGGGCTTATGCCCATTACAATTTATTTACATAAATTGAAATAAGACAAAAATGGTCGTTAGTTCTAAACTTCCTATAATTTCACTACAACAAAAAACCCTTTTAATGACGCTCGACAAGGAGTTTTAATGACGGCTGATACATAAGCGTTATCAAAGTTCGAAATACCTTTTTTTCTATGACGGTTTGGGCCAAATTTGGGCCTTTTATAACGTTTATAAAACAAAGCGTTATTAATATTTTAGAGCGGTGGCAAACTTGTAATATTTTGTAAACTTATTAATATTAAGCATTCGAAATAGTTTGTTCTCATTCCATTTTCCCTCTCCTCCTCCTCCTCTTCTTCTTCCTCCGCTCCCAGCGTCCAGGCCTAGGGTTAGGGTTTCTCCACCGATCCAAAGTCATAGCCATGCCGAAGAGAAAGGAGCTCTCCTCCTCTTCTTCCTCCAGCGCCGCCATGGCCGGCACTTTCCTCCGCAGCAGGTCGGAGATCTTCCTCCACCGGACCCGGTCTGGGCGAGCCCGGCCCGACCCGCCCAAGCGCCACCGACCTATTCCTCTCTCTCTTCCCTCCTCCTCCTCCTCCTCCTCCTCCTCCTCCTCCGCCGGCGTCGTCGTCAAGGACCTCCGCCTCAAGCGGGTCTTCTCCGACCGGACTGCCACGAAGGCCAAGATCGACCCGCCGAAGAACATCGAAGGTCCCACCGTGATAGAGTCACCATCGACGGAACCTGGTGGCGGTCCTGTTGACGATCCAGGGGTAAAACCCTAATTTTTCTTCATTTTAGGGGTTTTCTTTTTGGTTGTGCTTCGACACAGTGGGACATGGACATGGTGCCGATTTCTAGGGTGTTGGTTCCCTTTGTTTTTGATTCTCACATTATAATAAAGTGTTCACTGTGCTGATCGATGTACTTCCTGCTAATTATCAGGTGGGAGAAGTAAAAGGAACAAGTTAGTTTGATTTCTGTCCGTAATTAAGTACATGATGGAAGGATTCGGTGGGTTCGGATTTGGTAGCACGGGAGCCGTGGCTAAGAAGAGGAGGAGCTCTACTCCAAGGAGGCCTCAGTTGTGCCGGGACATCCAAGTTGGCCGAAAAAGTAAGTTGTCAGGACGTGGACGGAGATTGATTTTGGCAGTACATTTACTACGTTGCTTCCCTATTGTGGAGGGAGAGGTGGTGACAATGAGCTCTAGTTAAGAAGTTATAATTTTTAGGTAGTATTGACAGAGCATGGACAGAGATTGATTTTGCCTCCTCCAATCTGTACACGCCGATCTCTTTTGGACGCTGGGAAAATGGATGAGAAAATAGAGGTTGGAGTAATGTATTCGTCGTCAACTCCAAGGGTCCAAACCTGTTTTCATCCCCTATCCTTAGTACGACACGGACACTCCGAAAACACTATAGGACACGCGTCTACTGTCTGCTCTTTTAAAAGTTTGTGATCTTAATTTGGAGAGATTTTTTATTTCAGGCGCGAATGGGCGGACGGGGAGGGAGTGGAAGAAGCTTCTCCCATATCTCTAAGAACGCCTCGGTCCCCAATGCAACGTCAGCTCTCTTTTCCTTATTTCTTCACTCTCTTAAGCTAGGTGGCACGGACACGATACACATGCCCCAAAATCAATGCCGCCTTGACATGGTTGTACTGTGTCGTATCGTAACATAGTCCTAAACCTATGTTGCACGAGCACGAGTACTACAATACATTGATTTCGCTTCAGCACCCAATTTTTATAGCGACTTTGCTTCCTAGGTCTTAATTATACTTACTGGTAAGGCATTCACATGTGGGAATAATTTGTGAGCAGATTTGTCAGAGCATCACATTGGGTCGATATCATGCGGTGGACATAACAAGGGAGGTACAGACTTTCGTTAGAAGCATGGATGCACATGAATTTGTTGTTCGTAGAAATTATTTTTTTTAGTTTTTATTTTGCACAATTTATCTATTTTCTGAGTAATAAGTTTTTGACTATTCTCGCACATGTAGGCAATAAGGGGAGGGGCTGATGCCGTTGTAGCTGTTGGGGGCGATGGTTCACTTTATGAGGTTAGACTTTTCACTTTGGAATACTTTTTGTTTGATCAAGTGTATCCTGATTGTTCAAACATTATGCATTGTACTATATGCATGCCCGTTAGTGAAATTGGCCTGTTGGTGAACATTCAAGAATATGTACTTCGACTTCCAATTTATCTCATACATTAAGTGTTCGTATTGAGCAAGAAACCACAAGATGTAACACCCATCCTTGCAAGAGAGTTGAAATTTGAAGTAGGGATTGAAGATGACACAAGCAAGGGTATCATATTAATATGCAACAGGGAAATTCTGGTTCTTTGGTTGTCCTTCATTCGAGCTTGGTAGTGCATTGACTTTTCAATTGTTTGAAACAGTTGGTTGTCCTGTAGAGGTTCTTGTAACATCTATTCTTTGCGGTAAGTAGTCATGTCCTCTTCCCTATTAGCAAAAGCCATCTCTTTTTCTCACACTCTCAATTCAAGGTCGCTTAGGTCTCCCCCTGTATTGCACATTTCCAAACCATCTCAGACGTTTTTCTCATCCTACAATAGCCTTAAGTTGGAACCTAATTTTTTTGAAGTGGACAAGTGCTTCTCTAGTATTCTGCAGTGACCAAATACCCATGAAGTTTAAGGGGATTTTCACATGACAACTATAAGACAAATGGTAACTTTGTTAGTTAAATTGATGGACAAGAAAGAAACAATATATCTTAAATATGTTTAAGGTAAATGTTGGGATTGATAAAACATGTTAACCTAGATATCCTGGAAATAAGAGTGAAAAAGGAAGTCCTCAATCAATGTAGCTCTAAGATAAGGAACTTGTACTAGTTTTTCATCTTGACTCAAATGTAAAAGATGGGGCTGTATCAAAATTGTGGTGAACGGGGAAGGCAGGGGCGGGGTGGTGGTGGGGGATGAAAATGATCAGTAGTAGCAAGATAGGACAAGAAATTATATAAAAATTATCAGTAGTAGCTAGAAATGATATAAAAATTGTCCTAATTCTATACATCATGCGATCAAATTGAAGTAGTGACTTTGCTAATGTATTAAATATGGTATGACATTGTTAGTTTATTGTTCAACTTGTTATGTCTGATAGTTTCAATTGTCTAATCATTAGGGACTTCTCAAGTTAATAATCAGAAGGCACAGATGAAGTTCCATGTAAAGAGTGGTTCAAGACTCAAAATAAAAAAATGAAGGGCAGAGGTAACTGTTTTCCATTCGGACCGAATATTATGTATATGAAAGTATTTTATTACATGATCCTCAATTGCTAGTTTCTTGTTGGAAACTTGGTACCAACTCTTATAAGACATGAGGTGGTCTTTGGTAATATTTTTTTTTATCTTTTTCAGGGTTTTGCTACGTGATGCCGACAGTTTTGATGTGCTCAAAGTTGAAGCCAATGTACTAATAGTTTTGAGGGTCTACTTACTAGTAGTAGTTGTAAATATATGTATTTGGATGTCCTACTTTGAAAAAATGTAATGAAGATGGTGATATATTTTATGTATATATTTGTAAATGGATTAAATGGTACTCTATAACATTTAGATGTTTTCTTGTGAATATGGTTCAAAATGAATGTTTTGAAATTGAATTGAGCAACATTGAGCATTGATCTATAATTTTTTGGAAAGTAATATATAAATGTGCAGAATTGAGCGTTATAAATGTGCTGAATTGAGTCTATACAGATTATCTATTCATAACGCTTTCAAACTATGCTGAAAATAAGTGTAGCAGAAACTCATCATATTCATGACGTTTTTATTTATGACGCTTTAAAAAAATATTTATAACACCCGTTTTCATCACGCTTGCTTTGGAAAAAAAGAGCGTCATGGTTTGTCATTAATGAAGGTTTTTAGCCGTCATTAAAAGGTATTTCTGTTGTAGTGTTTAAATATGAATAAAATAAATAATAAATTAAATTAAATAATAAAGAGTCTCAGATATGGTCCAATCGTCAACTAGGCTAATGCCTCAACGTCCGGGCGAAGCCGGTTTCGTTTGTACTTAGCCGGGGCCCACAGACCGATACGGTCGTCGCCCAAAATCCAAAATATTTAATATACATCCGAAATCCATTTTAAAATTATTTTTAAGAATATAATTAAATTTACGAAAAAATCCGGCAGCATTTCCTCTATTTTTGGTCAACCCAAAAACTGGGAAATGTGTGCCAATATTTTTCTGCAAATCCCAAACCAGGGAATCGCAAAATATATATATATAAATAACCACAAACATTCCAAATATTAATTCAGAGTGACCCGAAACAAATTCGGGAGTCCGAAACTAAACCAGAACATCACAGCACAATAATCGGAAAGATCCGAAAACTAAAGTATTTAGAAAACCATTTCCAAAATATTTTAGAAATAAGGAAAACCAAATAACAGAACTTTCCGACGTTCCTCGGAAATCCCGGGAACGACGTTCACCCCAAAAATCGAATTTCCCAAAGGAAACTCGTGGACCAATTCATCATCGACACCGGGAAGGGACGAACTACTGTGATTAACCAGGGTTTACCCAAAATAATGGAATTCGAAGGGTTGCCTCGGACTCGGGACGCGCAAATCCACAGATCGGGGTTGAAACCCAGCGAAGGACGCTGTCCAGAACAGCGGACAACCTCAGGGTACGCCGGAGAGAACAACGTTCCTCGTGCTAGGGCACGGGAAACACGTGGGATCAGCGCTGGCTAGCGGCGTGGGGCGTCGGGGGCTGCGGGAGGCACGTCGGGGCTGGGCGCCGGTGTCGGGCGCAGGAAGCCGGGGGCTGCGAAGGGGTTGGCGCCTGATGGGGTCGGCACGAAGTCCGGGAGGCGCTGAAAGGCCGCGCGGGATTGGGGGTCCGCTGCGAAGGCGGTCTGGCCGGAGAGCCGGGGGTCCGGGCGGCCGGGGGAGCCGCGAAAGGGGCTCTGGGGGCCAGCGAACGGGGTTGGCCGGAGGAGACGGCTGCGGGGCACGGCCGGCCGGGGCTCGGGCTCGGGAAGCGTACTGGAGGGTTTGCTCGGGAAGGATGGAGGGGAGTTTGGGGAAGAGGAGTTCGGGTGAAAGGGGTTGTTGTTCTCTGGAGAAAGAAGAGTAGAGGGAGAGGTAGAGTTTTTGAGTGAAGAGGTAGGAAGTTATAAGAGGGGGAGTGGGAGAGTTGTACGTGGGTGTGAGGGTTTTTAGGAAGAGCAAAGTGAGGAGGGAAGAGTAGTACGTGGGTTGCTGGTCCAAATTGGACCAGCTCAAAGGAAATATATATATATATATATATTTTTAATAAAACAAATCAGATTTCAAGATTAAGATTTGGACTGGGTCTGGGTTCGGGAATCGGGTCCGGGCTCGGGTCTGGGTCAGCATCCAAAAATCCATGTTTATTATTTTTTTTGAAATTGATTTTAAAACCTAAAATGATACTAATAATTATAATAATATTATAATACTAATAATAATAATAATATTACACATACAAAAATTGGGTTTCACAGATTGTCTTTCTAGTCTTGCATTAGGATCAGTTTTAAAACGTAGACGTCTGACCAAACCGATGTTCTACGACATGGTCGTGCTATAATGCCAACGTGTATTTCGATCGAGGCAGTGCCTCATCGCTTATGTACTTGACTGAACTTTAACTCGGGACGGCAGGGTCGTGCCATGATATCTACTTGTTGTTTGCCATTGATTGTAAAAGAACAGAATAATTATCGGAGGACTGAACTTAGACTCACAATACAAACTCGCTCGTACAAAGAAAGCCTAGGGACAAAAACCTAGGTACAGCAGACTAAGTACGATTGTTTATTTTTGATTCTGGGGGGTGACGATAGAGGCTCGGGAAAGCGACGGCCGCTCTGCCTTACTCCTTGGACGATCAATATGCAGCCTTGGCTCGGGGAAGATCTGCTTGGCGTTGACGAAGAAAGGCTCTTCTTACTCTCCTCGGGTGGCTCTCCTGGCTTCTCTCTCTCTGTGAGTATCAAGAAGAAAGGGGGGAGCTCTCTCTGTGTAGATCTCTCTCTTCTTATTTTTTTATTCTTTTGTTGCCGACCTCTCTCTCTCTCTCTTCTTCCCTTTTTTTTGTATGGGGAGGATGCTGGCTATTTATAGGAGTGGGGTGTGATCATTAGGGTTTGCTGATGATTATCTGTTTGGAATGTCGGCGCTTCCTTCATTCTATCTGAGCCCTTGATCCTGATCATAATGAATCTCGGCCACTAATGCTGATAGCACCAAATCTCATGAGCAGTTAATGCTGACTGCTTTAAATCCTCGTGATTGATTATGCCAATATTGATTGCTCGCCACGTGTCCTATTGGCTTGATGATAAATGATATGCCCTGATCTCGGCAATTATGATAATGGTGTCAAATATTCTTGTTGGGATTCGGTTGAATCTTCAATGCCACGTGTTTTAATTGAAGGTCCTGCCAGGGCCGCATAGGATGGCCAACACTTGAACCGCAGGGAGATACTTTTCATGAGCCGCATGAGTCAATGCCTCATCGAGCCGCAGGAGACGAACTTTCCGTGAGCCGCATATGCGTAGTCTCTGCGAGCCGCAGGGGACGAACCCTCCATGAGCCGCATATGCATAGTTTCTGTGGGCCGCCTGAGTTAACATGGTATTGAGCCGCATAGACCGGGCTATGGGTGGACCGCATATGGCGAATTCCTGTTAATCATATTAGAGTGATTCCTCAATGAGCCGCATGAAGCTGTTCTCTATCCGAGCCGCATGAGACTTTTGCCACGTGGCAATCTAGGATTTCTGACAGATCGGGTCAGAGATTGTCTTCTTTCCCCGAGGAGTCTGTCATTATGGCAGAGCCATTATGACGCTTTATGTCAGAGACGTCGCAGCCGTCGAGTCGTATCAGAGCATTAAATGAGGCCATTACTCCCGTAGCCAGCTGTGGGGGGGATCACACGTGGCGTCAATTGAGCCGCATGTTCCTGCTGAACCGCATATATCCCCGAACCGCATGAGTCTGAGGGTCTTCTTTCGGGCCGCATGGGACAACTCCAGTTATGAGCCGCATAGGCTTGCTACCCAAAGCCGCATGGGCTATCTATGCTTTTATTCTAATATTTTCCATGCTTCTACAGGACCCCCTTCAAAGTTTTCAATTTGTAAAATTGAAACACTTTGAATAAGAAGCATGGCCCCGTTTATGCCGCATAGGATGTTCTGTTTACCTGAGCTTCCTGGCCGCATTAGCATCTCGGCCGCATCGATCCTTCTGGCCGCATAGGCTCTTTGCCACGTGTCCTGACCTCGTGAGCAAATCTTCATTAATTGCTTTCGATTTGATTTAACGCCGTCTTTTGGGGGAGGATCCCAAGGGTCGGTTTTTGCTTTGACCGAAGCGTTCTCACCTTTATTTTTGGAGGCGGCGCGTAATCCGAGGCGTCTTTCTACTTCATGGATCGCCTATAAATAGGAGTCTTTCAGCTCTTGGGGATTTCTTTATCTCCTTTCTTTGCTTGAATTCCCTGTTGTCAGTTTTGCTCTTCGTCGTCCTCCTTCATCTATCGACCATGGCTCCTAAGAGATCTGCTGCATCGAAGGCCGCGAAGGGCAAGGCAGTTGCTGCGGCGGCGACTGCAGCGACGAATGTGGTCGCTCCTCCGTCGGCTGCTGTAGGCGTTGTCCATCCTGATGTTCACCCGCCCATCGCTGGTAAGGGGGTCACTCCGAAAAACCCTAACTGCTGCCATGGCTCTGTTGCATACTTTATGTACAAGCCACATGTACGAGATGTATCGATGTGGCCGCATAGGCACTTCGCCCATTATGGCCGCATGAGTTTGTCATATTCGATCAGTGCCGCATGTGTGTTTTCGACTTGGGCCGCATAAGCGTTGCTCACTTTTGAACCGCATGAACTTGATGGTTTGTAGCCGCAGTGGTTTATATGAGTCGGGCTTAGTCGCATGAATCTATAAACCCTTCTGAATCTGAGTTGTACGGATTTGGTTAATTCAGAGCCGCATGGGGCTATGACACGCAGAGCCGCATGGACCTATCTGCTGATGAGCCGCCTGAGGCCGTGGCAACCTTATCCGCCTAGACTTCAGTAATCTTTTCCAATATTTCTGTCTTCTTTGTTTGTCTTCTGACCTTGTTTCTTTTGCCTGTCTTCAGTGACTCTGCCCGTGAATCCTGCTGGGGAACTTATGGTAGGCTCGCGTCAGTTAGCCTCGGGCGTTCATCGGGATGACTTAGTTCGTCAAGTGTCCGAGCAGCTACTTGTTGATGAACCTTTAGAACGGCTAAATGTCATCAGAGTTCAATCCTTTCAATTCCTTGTTGATATGATAAGCTCTGGGCAGTCTGACGGAAAGTATCTGAAACCGGTCTTCCTCTTTGGGGATGCGTTGGTTGTAGAAAACTCCCGAGTGTTGGATGTTTCGGAGAGTTGGGATTTTGACCTGGATGGGATGCCGATTCACATCCCTATTATGAAGCACCATTTCCCTTTTGAGTGGTTCAATATGGTCGTTCTGGATAGGCAGATGCCGGACACCCTCACTCCAACCAGACCGGGGATGTTTGTTGGTAATATCCGTCATAACAGAGCCACTAGGTCAGTACGCGCAGTCAAAGATCCAGCCAGTCGGTCCGTGATGGGGTTAGTTCCAGGTACCTTCATCAACACCCCGGGTCCTAATTTTTCATTCTTCCAGGCTGATACCTTTCTGAGTCAGCTAGCTTGCAAAGGGTCCTATCCTATTGGTAGGTTGGTCCTGCCGAGCTGGGTACACCCCATTCCTCCGTGGGCTAATCTGTCTTCATGGATCCTACGGAAGTATGAAGAGTTTTTGCGGGGAGTCAACCTTTATGAAGCTATACGGGGTACCAGCCACGGATTGCCCGTTAATAAGCCACTGTTCATGGCCCTTCTGGAGATGTACAATCATCGAACGGGGACCTTTTTTACCCCTGTTGGAGAATTAGGGCTCGCTCTTCACGAGATGTATGCTGTCTCCAAGCTCCCCTGGGGGGATGAACCCTTCGAAGTGTATACGCCGACGAATGAGGAGCTCCAAAATTTGGATCAGCGATTCCCCGGTTTTATCACCGTGTATCAAGAATTATTATGCCATCATAGCACCTGTCACCGGACGACTATCCAAAAAAATGATAGCTCGGAGGGGGACTCTCCCCATACTAAATCTTGGGTTGCATACCTTTTCAAATTTAACGCGGCTGGCCGAGTTACTTCCCGAGATCGTTTAACTCCTAAAGAAGTGGAGGTCTTGATGTCGACTGCCCGGAGGTCGAGGTCTCACAGTGACAGGTTCGGGAGCCAGATTGACTCCTTTAGCTACTTTCGTTATGGCACCCGACGGTTGTCCGAGAAGGCACTCTTGGCCGGATTTTTAATGGTGTGGCTGCACAATTGCGTGGTCTCAGGAGGGGCAGGCTCTATTGAGAGGATCAGTCGCCACTTCATTCTTCCTGCCGTGAAGTTGGCCTTTGGGGTCAGGCTGGCCCTCCTTCCTGCCATGGTGTGTAGTATTCAACATGGTCTTCGTGCCTTCTCGTCCAAGGTCATTGCTCGTGACGTGGCAATGGATTTTGAACGTGTAGAATTGCCTTACCATTACTTACTGGGATGGCTATTGCTGCATTATCAATCCTTGATGAGACCCGGGATGGGAGAAGGCGTTACAGGTGATGACGCATTTCTTTTCAAGTATCACCACCAGCCTTGGGAATGTAGTACCATGCCGGCGTGTCGGAGGATACTGGCGAGGGTGGATGGGTACAATTTCTTCGTATCCGTTCCTCATTTCACTGATCAAGAGGTGAGGAGTGTTCATGTTGATGGGGTCGGACCTCCTCATTTCTTGCCTGAAAAGATGCGTTTTTGGCTGCGCAACATTCGCCCGGCGCATCTAGTTTACCGGAATCGCACCACTGTGTATTTGGAGCCCTACTTGCCTAGTAGGTTTGCCCGTCAATTTGGGTATAGTCAGCTATTCCTCGGGCACCCCAGTTCTCACCTGGGATTTGAAGGCAGCATTCTTGACGGTATCAGAGCATGGAGCTACTATGACACCTATCATACTCGGACTAGCTTCTTGGTCCCTGCCGTAAATGTGACGGATAAAATCCTGCATATGGCAGCCCTGTATCATGTCACGGTGAATCCTTCTCCCCTCGATTTTGACTTGAGGACTAGCTTCATTGTGGGCACTCGCCTAGCGAAGAAGGCTATGACGTCGAGAGCAAAGAAGAAAAGGGCGAATAGGGTTCCCTCGCCCGATTCCGAATCCTTTGACACAATTGAGGAAAATAATGACCGGGACAGTGAAGACTCCTTTTCTTCGGGTGATGGGATAATGGCGGGTCAGCCTCCAGTTATGGCGGCTGAGATGGCGATGGAACAACCGTCGGCCGTATTTGACAAAGCAGTGGACCCGTTACCGTCTACGTCAGAGGAGGTACGGGTAGATCTATCGCCCGCCATGCCTGGTCCTTCGCGTAAGCGAGGCAGGCATGAGCCTACCGGCGGAGAAGTAACTTTTTCTGTAAAGAGAGTGGCTGTCGGTCCCTGTAGGCTGCTTATTACGGAGAAAGGTGAGGGTGTAGACGATGTTCCGGAGGTAAGTCCAAGCCAGAGTTCTATCTTTATTGTAGTCTTCTTTCCTCTCGGGGACATGACTTGGTCATTTCTTTTTATAGGTGTCTGACGAACCAGGCTCTCCTGGACCATCCGCTGCTCCAGTAGTTGATCCGGCCCTTGCCGTTTTGATTGGCGACATGTGTGCCGCGGTCCTCTCTGCGGGGGCTCTCTCAGCGGCGACTAAGGACTCCCAAGCTGCTGAGGCTCCAGCCCGGGGTGATGAGATTTCTGAATTTCAACGAGATAACACCATCCCCGGTGCATCCCCTTCCGAGGATGCAAGGGCAGATGAGTCTTTTATTCCTGACTCGGAGGCTGTTGGTGAAGAGGTTGTGATGGCTGTAGGCAAACCTCAGCCTCCACATTCTTCCACTGGTAAGCTGAGCCACATATTGACTACCGAGGGGGCTTATTCGCTCTATCAACATATTCTTTGGGTCAAGTCGATTCATGGTTGCCTTGGCCCTGCAGGTCCTGACCTTTTACCTCCCGTCGCGGATGTTCCCAGGGAGAGTTCGGTTGGCCATTATCCGGACGAAAGGAATGTTTCTTCTCCTCTCTCTCATGTTGAAGAGCCTCCTGCCGTCTCCGGGCAGACGGGGAGGGAGTTGGCAATGGTTTCCGTCTCGTCTTCCGCTGTTGACACGGCTCCGGAAGTCGACTTCTCGACCTTGTCGAGCATCCAAATCCTGCGGGCTGCTGAAGAGGAGTTGGTCGCTGTTCAAGCGTCTTTCCGTGCGGAGTTGGTTTCTCTGGTGGCAGGAGCGGCAGACTCCATCGCGTCTTCTTCCGTGCTACCAGCCACACTCCCGCTGACACCGGTTTCCTCGGAGGCTCTGGACGAGGTGACGCAGGATGTGGTTGACAGCTTTTATCGCCACTTAGGGAGGGGTATAAATGTTGTCGTGGACCGGGGGGTCCCTTTTTCTCTGTCTCTACGGGGAGCTCGGGATCAAATTGACACTCTGAAGGGTCTTCCTGGCGGGCTGGGGTTAGCAGCGTTCCTGGAGCCTAAGCTGACAGAGGCTGACCAGCTTGTGACCCAACTGCTGGCAGTACGGCAGGCTGGTTTGCCTGCCGCGATCGAACGAGAGCGGGGCTTCCTGGTTGCGGCTCGGGACAGGATCAAGCTCGCTCGAGAAACTGCCGGACCGGCTGTGCAGGGGGATCTTGACAAGTTTTCCGCCTCCTATGACCGGCTGGGTCGTCGGAGTCAGGCTTGTAGGGCCCAGGAAGAGTCTGCCTCTCGTGAAATAGCTGACACGAAGGAGCGGATTCTCGCGCTCCAGGAGGAGTTAGCCTTCTTAGAGTTAGAGCGGGAGACTGCTCATGCAGAACAGGAGTCGATTGCTCGGGAGGCCGAGCGGATTTCTCGAACTTCTGCCAACCTGGAGCGATCTTTTAAGAAGTTCGAGGACAACTGGCAGGCCCACGTTCATCTGGAGGACCCGGCGGTGTTGAACCAGGAAGCTGAGCGTCGAGCCAAACAGAGGTTTGAGCGGTCGGTCGCCTTGATAAAGGACCGCCTCACGGTGTTATGTGCCCAGGAACAGTGATCCGCCCTCTGTCTTCTTCTGCCTCTTTTTTTTTGTGTATATTTTTATTTGCAAGGGATGTGATCCCCAATGATGTTGCCCTTTGATTTTTGGATAAATGAGCATGTTTTAACTCATCATTTCTTTCTTGTATCGGCGTTCATGGAATCGGACTTGCTGGGGGATTATTTGTGGACCTGTTACCCTAGGCGTACCTTGGTTTTAGGTACGGATAACAAGTTTGATCAGGATGTCCGGGACAGCCATGACAAAATGGTCATGGATGTTCTCGGTACTGGGGAAAGGAATGCCGTAGAGCAGCCGGGCTCCCGGGGCATGGTAAGATGGTGGATTTATGCTAAGAAGCTTAGCAAGGGATATTTGTGGACCTGTTACCCTAGGCGTACCTTGGTTTTAGGTACGGATAACAAGTTGGAAGGAAGCCAGTCATATTTGCTCCGAGGTTACGAGGGCGTAGCAAACATGAGGGTTTTACCGTAGAATCTTCCTACTCAGAGGTAATGAGAACATGGTAGGGGGAGACTTCACAGAAGACTTTTCTATAATCAATAGTGGTCAACAGAGGACGTTTGTGGTCAACAGAGGACATTTGTGGTCAACAGAGGACATTTGTGGTCAACAGAGGACGTTTGTGGTCAACAGAGGACATTTGTGGTCAACAGAGGACATTTGTGGTCAACAGAGGACATTTGTGGACCTATTATCCTTGTCGCACCCCGGTTGTGGGTACAGACAATAGGTTGAAAGGGAACCAACATACTTGCTCAGAGGTAATGTGGACATGGCAAATATGGTGATTTCTTCGACGAAGCCTTCCCACTCAGAGGTAATGAGGACATGGCAGGAGTGGGCCCAATGAAGAAGGGGTGCATAGAATTACTCAGAGGTAGGAGGACATGGAAGTTTTATGCGAGGGGGCGGTTTGTTTTTGGTGGAAGTGAAAACGACTCAGAGGTAATGAGGACATGGTCGTTTCGGGCCGTTCTTAACCGAGACTCAGGTTAAGCTCCGTCTCGGAACCGTCGTGGGGTTAGGAGTAAAGCATCCCGAGGTTGGCGCATCTCGTTGGGCGTGGAGAAGCATTGGGAACCCCAATATCTTTCTTCGGAGCAGTTTCTTTTCCCGTCCCCTCGCCCCGGCATAGCGCTTCGCTTTCGCTTCTTCGGAAGAATCAAATTCTCCCTTCTTCATTGATCTGGGGGAAAAGGAACCGTCTACCAGTTGGGAAGCTAGACATCAAGGTTGTGGCTTGATGAGGATAACTAAGCTGAGAACATCACCGAGGCTTCGCCGATTGAGAACATCACCCGTCAGGGGCCTTCTCCTTCCCTCTTAGCCTTCCTACCCAAGTAGGGAGGCTCAGAGACCCGGGCTTGCTTTTTTTGAGTTAACATGAGGACGTTGAAGCTTGTGTTAAGCACGGATCTTCAATGAAACTCATGGATCACTCAAATTGTTTACCGGTCTCTGAACCGTCTTCCTGACTTGTGCAGTGTAGGACGTCGGTCGGATTTTAGGCATAGCAGTGTTCCTATGTTGACCGCTAGCAAGTTATACGCATACAACTCACTGATCACCGCCCATATGGACCCACCCCACTCCGAAGTTATGGTAGAGTGTCCGACGAGGGATTTACTCGGTCATTAGTGGATCGATTACCCTTTTTGTGCACTGGGAGCACGGGTAGTGGATCATGAGGAAGGATCTCTTTCAGAAAGAAAGTTCAGAGGTATGATTATACGTGACTTACTATCTGAGAGAGTGACCGGAATGTAAGTACATAATTTGGATTTTCTAGAATATTGAGGAAATGAGAGTTCAGTGGCACCAGCGGGTGCATGGCTCGGTAATCTGAAATGTTGTGGATGTGGGTTCAGTGGTATCAATGGATACATGACTCGATAATTTGGAAAATGGTGGGTGCGAGTTCAGGGGTACTAAGAGGGTACATGACTCGATAATTTGGAGAATGTTGTCTAAACATAGTATTTCTTCAGAAACTTGCCGTTGACGGGCAACATAAGCAAGTCCCCATTCTGCTTGGCGAGGCGGTAGGCGCCGTTGGAGAACACAGTCTCGATGACAAATGGACCTTCCCATTTTGGCTGGAACTTGCCTGCGGTTTTGTGAGTCATGACCATTGGTCTTCGAACTGCCAGAACGAGATCGCCCACTTGGAATGTTCTGATTTTGACCTTCTTGTTGAAGGCTCCTGAGATACGTGCTTGGTATAGCTCGATCCTTTGCTGGGCTAGTAGGCGCTTTTCGTCTAAGGCCTCCAACTCTTGTAATCGACGTCGATAGTTATCATCCATTGTCAATTGATAAGTGAGGGCGACGCGAAGTGAGGGAATCTGAGTTTCCAGTTTGAGGACTGCCTCACTCCCGTATACTAAAGAGAATGGTGTATTCCCAGTAGCTGTTCGAACTGTGGTGCGATAAGCCCATAAGCATTCGCCGAGCTTCTCGTTCCAGTCGCGTTTGTTGGAGGAGACAAACTTCTTGAGGAGTTTGATGATTGTTTTATTGAATGCCTCTGCCAACCCGTTTGCTGCTGGGTTATATGGTGTCGAAGCGACATTCTGAATGCGGTGCTTATCGCATAATCGGTAGAATACATGGCTTATAAACTGTGGACCATTATCATGGATGATCCTCCGCGGTAGTCCGAAGCGGTAGATGACATGATGCTTAAGGAAGCTGATCATGTTTGAAGTCTTAACTTCTGTGAGTGGGACGGCTTCCGACCATTTGGAGAAGTAATCGGTGATCGTAAGTATGAAGCGATGTCCTCGGGAGGAAGGTGGGGTGATTGGGCCAATGATATCCATTCCCCATGCTTCGAATGGCCAGGATGCCACCGTTGGATGTTGAAACTCGGAGGGTTGGTGAATGAAGTCTGCGTGGACTTGGCAAGCCTTGCATTTTCTGGCATAGTCTATTGCGTCTGCCAGCATCGTTGGCCAGTAGTAGCCCATACGGCGAAGGCGGTCCTGTAGCTTAGGGCCAGGGTGATGGGCCCCACAGACACCATCGTGAGCTTCTCGTACAGCTTCTTTGGCTTCTGCGTTTGACAAGCACCGGAGTAATAATCCGTCGTAGGATCGTCGGTACAGCATTTTTGTCTCTGTGTCATAGAAGAGTCTGAGAGAACGCCGTCTGATGGAGGTGGCTTCCCTTGGGTTCTCCGGGAGGATGTCGTATACGACGAAGTCAATGAACGACTGTCTCCAGTCTGGTGTTTCGTCGACCGTCCGGGCGGAATAGCTCGCCACGAATTGAATATTATTCTTGGGACAGACCAGTTCGTGGCCTATCACCTCAACCGAGTGATGCGCTTGGTTCGGCACTGCTAAGGAAGCGGCAAGGCCTGCTAGGGCATCGGCTTCGATATTTTGAAGTCTGGGGACGTGTTCGATGAAGAATCCCTCGAATGAGGAGATAATATTGATTGCTATTTGGTGGTAGAGGATCATGTCTTCATGGCGGACTTCGTACGACCCCCGAATCTGATTGACGATTAATTGTGAATCGCCGTATGCTTCGAGATATTCTACACCCAGCTCCTTTGCGAGTTGGAGGCCAATAACCAAAGCGTTGTACTCGGCCACATTGTTGGAACAGGGTTCCGTGAGAGAGTAGGCGCGATTGATCACTAGCCCGGTAGGAGAGATCAATACCACTCCGACCCCGACGACGATATTTCTCTTGGGTCCGGTTCTTGAGGCGCCATCGAAGAACATTTGCCATATGTTATCGTGAGTGGCTGTATTCGAATCGGCGACCTCATCTGGGATCTCTTCATAGATTCTGGATGACTCCGATCCTGGGTGGGCTGCCAGAAAGTCTGCTAGGGCTTGACCCTTGACAGCCTTCTGTGGGACGAAGATCATATGATATGGGGATCGCAGTATTGCCCAGGTAGCGAGGCGAGAGCTGAGCGCCCCTGGTTTAGTCATGAGGACCCTGAGGGGATTTACCCGTGAGATCACATGTATGGTTTGTCCTGTAACATAGTGCCGCGTCTTTTGAATAGCGAACACCAAGGCGAGGCATTCTTTCTCCACGGCAGTGTATCGGTGTTCGGGCCCGACCATCATTCGGCTGAGGTAGTATATGGCCTGTTCGTGTCCTACGTCGTTATTTTGTGCCAGCAGGGCACCGAGGGAGTGTTCCATTGCTCGTACATAGAGCAAGAATGGTTTTCCAGGGACCGGGTCCACCAGGACTGGAGGATTTGACAAATATTCTTTGATGTCGTCGAAAGCGCGTTGGCATTCTTCGTCCCATGCGAATGAGACTCCCTTCTTCATGAGGTGTGTGAACGGTCGGCATCGTCCGGAGAGATTGGAAATGAACCTTCTGATATAGGCTAGCCTCCCTTGGAGGCCTCTAAGTTCGCGGAGATTTTTCGGGGGACCCATCTCCATTATTGCCTTGGTTTTCTCAGGGTCTACATGGATACCCCGTGCAGTGATGATGAAATCTAAGAACTTCCCGCTGGATACGCCCAAAAATGACTTTATAGGGTTCATCTTTAGGTTGTGGGCTCGCATCAGGTCGAATACCGTTTTTAGATCTTGCAGATGATCCTCCTTGCGGCGACTCTTGACAGCGATGTCGTCGACGTAGCATTCCACTATTTTGCGCAAATGTTCTCTGAAAATGATACTCATAGCCTGCTGATATGTGACACCAGCGTTCTTTAGACCGAATGGCATGACTGTGTAACAGTATGTGCCGATCGGTGTTCTAAATGATGTGTGCTTCTCATCGTCGGGGGACATCTTGATTTGATTGTATCCCGAGAATCCATCCATGAATGACATACGTTCGAAGCCGCATGTGTTGTCAATCATGATGTCCATGATCGGGAGGGGAAATTCGTCTTTCGGACATGCCTCATTTAGATTGCGGAAGTCGATGCAGATTCGGATCTTCCCGTTCTTCTTAAGGACCGGGACTATATTGGCGACCCAGTCAGGGTGTTGCTCCTCACGGATGAAGCCGCTGGCTATCAGTTTGTTGACTTCGGCTTCGATCGCGTCCATGACGCCCGGGCGGAAGCGTCGTTGCTGCTGCTTGACTGGCTTTGCATCCGGCCGTATATTGAGTTTATGGAGAGCAATGTCGGGATCTAATCCCGGCATGTCTTCGTAACTCCATGCAAATACGTCAATGTATTCTAGGATGAGTTCCAGCAGTGATTCTCGTTCCTTGTCTGTTAGGCTTTTACTGACGAAGATTGGCTTCGGAGAGGATTCGGTGCCGAGGTTGACCTGCATAACTTCGTCCTCCGTAGGAGGTTCTCTTAGCTCGAACCGCTTTTTCCATTGTGCGTCTAACTGTTGGGCCCACGGCTCAAGCTCGAGAATTTCAGGAATGTCCTCGTCTTCTTCGTAAGCGTCGGCAAATGCCATGTTGACTGATAGGACTTGTCTGAATACGTCCCCAATGCTTGTGTTTGAGTCAGAAGTTGGTGACCCGGTTGAGTGTGATTGCCAGTCGCATTCTTCATCTGAGCTTTCAGGGGTCATAGTTGGCATTACATACCCTAAACCGCATCGGGTTTTGTTATAGTAATTCCGTGGTTTGCCCGCCGGGGCTGGCGTCTTCAAAGGTAATCGTCGTCCAGTGCCGTAGTTCAGTCCTGGCGTTATCTCTAGATCATACCCCTGTTTCTGCATGAGATATTTGGATTGAGGGCTATAGAGATACAGAGGCAGTCTTCCGTTAGCTGACCCGAAGTCGACTTCTTCCATGGCGAGGGGATGCGGGTTGTTCATCCGGCCGAAGATGATTGGGTGGTCCCCTCCTTCGATTATTCGGTAAGCGTCTTCTACTGGAGTAAGTTGGATAGCGGTGTACACATTTGTCACCTGTGTTTGTAGGTGAGTGCCTATACCGTGGTCCATAGCATACATTGTACATAGCTTGTTGAGTTCGATGTAATTCAAAGATAGCCCTTTATTGATAAAATAAGGTATCTTCTCGAGAGGGATTACATCATCCGCGGAAGGGGTATCGGAGTGGGCAGCCACATACTTGGCTAATTCTGGTTCTTCTTCGGCCACCCCCTGTATAAATGAAGACTGGGAGAGCGACCTAGTCAGCTTGATCTTTAGGGGCTCGACCGGAGGAGCAGGTCGTGGAGTTGTTGGTGGACTAGCAACCCCCAGCTTGGCATCTGACGTAGGGCAAGAAGTGGCTGGTTCGCTGGAAGTGTCAGACCTCGCGTCGGGGTGACGGCCCTTTTTAAGAAGACGTATCGTGAGCGGTCTGTCGGAAGGATTGAGTTTCTCCGCTTGGAGCTGACCGACTCTCGGTAGTCTGATGGTAAAAGGTCCTGGTGTGGGTCTCGGCACTTGGCCAGACCTCGGCAGCCGGATCCTCATCTGCTCTTCTTGTGCCGATAGACTGATTGCGTCCTTACGCAGAGTAGCCGTAAGGGGTGCAGAACTGCCCGGTTTGCGAGCCTGGAGATGGATTGTCAGGGGTTCTTCTGATCTTGTGGTCGTCTTGGTGTGAGCTTGCACCTCCTCTTCGACCAGATGCTTCTTTGATTTTTCGTAAAGACAGGAGTCTGAGTAATAAGATTCGACCCCCTTGAAGGGATCGATATCAGCAAACTCTGTCCTCACGAAGCTGTGCTTATCGACATATTTGAAGCACTGGTGTAGCGTGGAAGGCACGATCATGTAATCGTGTATCCAAGGCCGCCCCAGAAGGATATTGTAAGAAGTGTCGGCATCTATGACGTAGCAGGTGACTTCTGATTGGAGATCGCCAATCTGACATTTCAAGCGAATCTTCCCTATTGGGTAGCTCCTGCCCGAATTGAAACCGCTAATGGCGGTGCTTGTAGGCGTCAGGCGATGCATTGGAATGCGAAGATGATGTAGCAGACCCTTCAGAATGATGCTTATGGAGGACCCGAGGTCAATGTGCATTCGGTCTACCTTTACGTCGCCGATGTATCCAGTGTAGTACAATGGGCGATCGTGCAGGTTAGTTTTGATGAGCATATCCTGAGGAGAGAATACGATATTGGGCATTACACCTGTACACGCACTATCTTGGAGATCTGTAGGCTGATTATCTCCCGTGAGGTTGACCTGAGCCAAGTATGCGTCGGCATTTTGGAGCGCCTCACTTAGAGCTGTGCGGACATCTTTTGAGAGTCTCAGGAGTTCGTATAAGGACAATTTGGCCGGTGTGTTAGCCAATTGCGCCAAGATGTCGAAGTTATAGGGCCTCTCCAGCCCCTGAGGTGTCTCCTTTCGGAGAGATTTGTCGAAGCGAGTCTCCTTCGGCCTAGGCTTGTCGGTCGTCGAAGGCTGAGCTGGTCCCGGAGTATCAGCGTTTGTGGGCTGCTGATCATTAGTCGGATTCTCGGCCACTGGTTGGGCTTGTGCTCCAGATCGGGTAGTGACGGCTGAGACTTCCTCCTCCTCTGCCGAGGCGGTGCGGCATGATCTGACCTTTCCACTTTTCTTTTTAGAGGATAAAGTGGGCTGAGTCACCTCATGGACTAGGTCCGGATGGACCCACATGATCTCCCCTCGTGATGTGGTGAGGGGTATTAGGCCGGGAGTTTGATCACGGGCAGGCAGAAGGTTAGTGATTTCCATTGTTGCCAGAGGGATGGGCATGACACCGTCTTGAGTCTCTGTTGAAGGGAAATTGCCGAATTGTACGGACACCATGTTGGCTGCTACGGTTACCTCCAAAAAGTCGATAGCCAGAGCGTTTGAATCGATGAGGTTCTGGATATAGCATTTCAGTTGGTAGCAGTCGTGTGTAGCATGGTGGACGTAGCGGTGGTAATGGCAGAACTTCAGATTTTCCAAATCAGCAGGCCGAGGTTCCCGCCTTGGTGGAGGAAGCTGAATTCTATCTCCTTGTATAAGCATGTCCAAGATAGGATTGACGTGGCCGTCTTCGAAAGAATAAGTGATTTGAGGCCATTGTTTGTCCGCTGGCTGTTGCTCGGGCTTCTGGGCTGTATCGGTCACCATGGCCTGCTTGCCTTTGTTGTCTCGGTTGGAGGGGCTACCCCCATTGTCGTTGCTGGCGTTGGGACGCTTCCCCTTGTTCTCTCCCTCTGAGATATGCAACCCCAGTTGGCGGGCTTTCTTCAATCGTTCCTCGGCACTTGTAGCGCTGATGATAAAGGCCTTCCAGTCCTTGAATTGAGTTTCGCCCATCCAGAGACTAATTGTTGGGAGTAGTCTCTTTTGGCAAATTTCAATCAAGGAAGAGTCCGGGTTGCCAGATGGTAACTTCATTGCGGTTTGACGAAACCGCTCAATATAATTCCTTGTCAGCTCTTTCTCTCTTTGGACGACGTCCATGAGGGTAGACATCGTGACGTCCTGCCCTACCTCATAGAACCTTTCCAAGAACAAGCGCTTGAAGCCAGCGAAGGAGTGGATGCAATTATCTGGCAGGTTGCGGTACCAATCAAAGGCGACTCCTTCCAGTGCCCCAATGAATAACCGTGTGAGGATGGCGTCCTCATGGGGCAGATGGTCGGTAGTGACCTCAAAGTAAGTGATGTACCGGCTTGCTGAAGTCTTACCATCATATGGGTTGATATTGAACGGCTTATATCTTGGGGGAAAGGGCACATCCCTCCATTCAGCTGGGTATGGTTGCCGTATTCTGAGCTCTTGAGAATTTTCTCGGGCGTGGAACATCGCTCGAAGCTCCTGAACCTCTCTCCTTACTTCTCGGGCCTCATCTGTCGTGGTAGGGGTCGTTATCTCGGGAGCATTATTGCCCGGGTTTGGTGCCGCTGAATTTGAATCTATATTGTTCGTGGGACCCGTACTTGTCTGACCAGGTGTCACTCCCTGCAGAGTAGGAAGTGCCGCTTTGATCTCATCTACGGACTTGACCAAGGCGTGCAGTATGGCCTCCAAAGTGTCGATACGTTGGCGATCGCCGGAACCACCTTGGCTGTTGTCTGTCATGAATGCCGTCCTCACGTGAGGAGTGACAGAAGGAGAGGTGGCGGACATGCCCTCCGAGTCATACTCATGCATCGAGAAATCATCGGGATATGTGGGGATGTTCTCTTCAGGTTCGGACTCGGAAGGAACAGTACCCCCAGCTTCAGAACTTACTTCATTTAGGACGTCCTCGAGGGCGTCGGTATCTGTTCTATCCGTCGGAGGATTTGCTTCCTCCAGTCTGTCTTCTTGGAATGTCGGGTTGTCGTAAAGGTTTGGAGGAGTGCTACCCCCAGTTCCGACGACCCCCGTAGACGTAGACGGCGAACTTCCTACTGTAGCAGTTTTCGTCTTTGAACGGGTGTGTTGGAAGACTCCAGTAGAGGATAATCCTTTAGACGACGGCTTCTTAGCTGCAATAGTTGACACCTTTGGGCTGGAGATGCTTGTCTTCTTCCCTCTCCCCTCCACGGGGACTTTCCACGCGGAATTGCAGGAGGCAACAGGAGGTGCCTCGTCTTCCGAGCTCGGATGTTGTAATCTTTGGAAGACGGATGGCCGGTCTTCTGTTACTGCCGTGTTGTTGCAACAGCAGTTGACGATAATCTGGGTGCAGTGACGTCCCTGTGAGGACTCTCTGCACGCTGAGGCTCCTTCTCTTTCTTTGCGTTTGTGGAGGATAGCTTCACGTAGGTCAGAGGAACCACTTTGTCCGTTTGCCGCCGGGGGCTGGACTCGAGTGGTTTTATACAACTTCCCGTCAGAGGCCCGCGTGATACTCAGCGGGACACCCCGATAGTCAGAGGTTGGGGCAGCTGTCTGGACTTGATGAGTCCCCGCTGCCCTAGACTTTTTTTTAGCACTTGTGGGTGCGTAATAGGAAGAGTCCACATTAGGTATCACAGAGTCTGGATTCTCATCCAGCGAGTGATCAGAGTTAGGACCGCATGAGAGTCGGTCGAAAACTGATCGAGAGAAGCACGGTAGAGACGCTATGCGGCTAGCGTTGGGTGCCGTGCAGGCTATCTGCATGCGACTGTCTTCTGTTGTGGGACGAGTTCTTATGCGGTTAGGAGTCACGGCCGTGCAGGCTGTCCGCATGCGGTTGGCATCTGTGGCCGCATGGGTTTTCTGCAAGCGGTTGACTTTACTAGCCGCATGAATCTCATCCATGCGGTTGGGAACTGTAGCTGCATAAGTTATGCGGCTGACAGAAGTGGCCGCATTAGTTTTCTTTATGTGGTTGACGGTCGTGGCCGCATGGATTTTCTTTCTGCGGCTAATACCCCTCTGCGGTTCAGGTTGAGCAGAGATCCTCTTTGCCCCTGCAAGTCCAGCATCATAGTGTTTTCTTCTGTCGGACTTGGGGACAGCAGAGGTGTCTGCGATCTGAAGTGGGGCCGCAGGAGAGTCTTTCTCGCCGTCTTGAGCGACCGAGGGTATCCCATCGAGGGCTTGGGGAGGAGCAAATGACTTTGGCCTCCACTCTTTGCGAGCCTTCGTGGTACGGGTGCGTTTCTGGACCGGGCCAGCGTTGCCTTCAGAGAGCATCTCTTCGAACGCCTGTTGGTCGAAGCGGACGACCATCTTCTGTTGTGTGGAGCCAAGTTTGGCTGCATCCGATTGCGTCACCAACTCCTCAGCCGTGGGGAAGTTAATCCCCAGCAGAGTCGCCATCGTGTTTGCCATTGATTGTAAAAGAACAGAACAATTATCGGAGGACTGAACTTAGACTCACAATACAAACTCGCTCGTACAAAGAAAGCCTAGGGACGAAAACCTAGGTACAGCAAACTAAGTACGATTGTTTATTTTTGATTCTGGGGGGTGACGATAGAGGCTCGGGAAAGCGACGGCCGCTCTGCCTTACTCCTTGGACGATCAGTATACAGCCTTGGCTCGGGGAAGATCTGCTTGGCGTTGACGAAGAAAGGCTCTTCTTACTGTTGCCTTTGTGGGCTACGGCCGAGCTGACACGTAGAAATGGAGAGGATCTTTCAGTTGCTGAGATCTTGGGCGATTAGCACCCCTTTATAGGTTGAATCGAGTCAAAATACACGTATTGTAGGTCCATGGCTCAAAGATATCGGATTTAGTAGAGAGTAATCTGAGAGGATGCGCCTGGGATTGGGCGCATGAGGAGACTTTAGCTTGTAACTTTTAGGAGTCATGAACCAGTCTGGGCGCACGGCTTTTGAGGCGCATGCGGGGCTTCAGTAGTGACTTGACTTCTGTCTTTAGGGATCAGAAAAAAGTCTGAGGCGCATGCAAAGATTTGGGCGCATGGCTACAGAGGCGCATACGAAATGGCTGGATGACCACGTGGCTCGCGGCCGCCGGAGGAAAGTAATGATGATGCTGACGTCAGCATCGTTTCATTTTCTGAAAAGGCTGTCAACTATTCAGTCCTCGGGGACTGGCTGTTGTCGTGTCAGTCTTCAGCATTTAATGTTCTTTGATAGGTGGTAGGTTATTGAGTGGGCGCGTCGATCTGTGCTCCACTAGGCGCATGGGGGCGCGTAGGACGCATCCTTATGAGGTGCTTAGTGCTGATGGGTGCATCTATATGATGCACGGTCCGACCGGCATATCCGTTTGCATGACACGTCTTTATTGGTCCGACTATTATGTTCTTCGAGTGCTTTAAATAGCCATTTTTGACTTGGCTGAATTCGAAGCGTCAGGTTCATCACCATTAATGCAAATTCATTGCACGGGATTCGGAGAGCCCGCCACTTGGCGCATGGGTTTGATTTGCTCGGCCTATGAATAGTGGCAAGGAGAGAGTTTGCTTCTCGTTCTCTCACGTCCTCCCGAATGAACTTGTTTGCTCGAGCACATTCTATTAACGAGATGCTCCTAAGGGTGAAGATGCGACGACTTGTCTTCATTGATGCACTCGTGAAGGTGACTGTTACATCCAAAAGTCGGAGTCGAAGGCTTCTGAGGCAGGCGGAAGGTGCCTGTTGCATCCAAAGATCGGGATGCTCGAGCCTCGCCTCCGTTATGCTGGAAGAGCCGCAGATCGGAATTGCGGTGTCCCGGCTTTGGAGGCTCTTTCTTCTGTCAGAGTGGGTGTTGCCCATTCTGGTTGTGTTAAAAGCCTCCTTTTGTTGCGGATCGATTGCGGTGCTCTCCTCTTACTGCTAGGGTTTTGATTGCCCACCCTGGTTCTGCTCAATAAATGCTTCATTAGTCGAAGCATTTGATCGAGTCGAAATAAGGCGCATATGCTGAGACTTCATGATGCACATAACTGAGACTCTTGAAGAGATGCGCCTGACTGAGACGCCGAAGAGATGCGCCTGACTGAGACGCCGAAGAGATGTGCCTGACTGAGACGCCGAAGAGATGCGCCTGTTTGAGAGCGCATGGCGGTTGCTGCGCCTGGCTGTAGACTTAGGGTTGTAGAAGTTCTCCTTTGTACAGCCTTTTTTAGACATGTAATATAATTTTATATGAAATAAAAATCTCCTTTTAATGTCTATGTTTTTGTTGTTTGCTGTGCCAAGTACTTCATTTGGGCTTCCTGGCGCATGTAGTGTTAGGCGCATAGGATTTATGTTCCTGAAATTCCATGCTTCTACAAGACCCCCTTCAAAGTTTTTAAAACTTTTTATCAAGTTTTGGAATACTTTGAATAAGAAGCATGGTAGCGTCTTCAATGGGACACATGACTGTTCGGGCGCATGAGTACTGCGCGTCAGTGATGGGGCGCATGCTCCTCTCAGTTAATGCAAATGATAATACTTCGAAGTAACCAAAAGGATTAATGATGATCTTTTTGGATTTATTAGCGGTTATCACTTCATGGAACCCGAGGTGGCGGCTGATGTCACTCCTCATTGGTTTTCGCGTATGCCTAAGCCTATAAATAGGCGTCTGATGGAGACAGAGGGTTCTTCTCCACTTTGCTTTCTACTTCTCTAGAGTTCTCCTTTCGAGAAACCCTAACTACTTCTTTCACGAGATGGCCCCCAAGACTCCTCGCGGTGGTGCTGGTAAGGGGAAGCAGCCTGCGGAGTTCGTCGAGGAGGACGCTCCTGTCACCATCGTGACTCCGGTCGACGTTCGTCCTGTGGTGACGGGTGGGTGTGATCCCTCAACTTTTTTAGACGAGTTTGGAGCACATGGATTGCTGTGCCCTAACTCTTTATCGCCGACGCGCATAGACTTATGTCCTGATGATGCGTTGAGGTTATTCAGCTGACGCGCATGGGTTTAGGCCCTAATTATGTGCCGAGGTTTCACTGCTAACGCGCATGGGTTTAAACCCTGATGAGGCGTCGAAGCTTCCCTGCTGACGCACATGGGCTTAAGCCATGATGATGCACCGAAGCTTCCCTGCTGACGCGTATGGGTTTAAACCCTGATGATGCGCCGAAGCCTCCCTGCTGACGCGCATGGGTTTAAGCCCTGATGATGCACCGAAGCTTGACACACTCAATATTTTGTCTTCTTAAGGCTTCTATGTTGCCTGACTTTTGTTTTGCTATGTCAGTGTCGATGACTATCCCTTTGTTGAATGAAGTCCTTCTGGATGCTTCTCTTTGCCAAATGGGAGTTGATTTCGACGAGGAGGTTATTAACCCCGCGAAGGCTGCTATCCTACTGAATCAGCCTTCCAAGAGACTACTGCAAATCCGGGATCAGTCTCCTGTTTACCTCCAGAGTATGATGGAGAGCGACAAACTAAAATCTGCCGAGTCGGAGGATGTGACCTTCTTGAAACCTGTCTTTCTATTTGGTGATCGCTTGAATTCCACCGAGGCGAAGGTGCTGAAGATCAAGGAAGACTGGTTCTTCTCTGCAAAGGGCATGGTTCTGTACATGCGGCAACTTGAACGCCAATTGCCGCTGACGGCCTTCTACCGTTTGGCTTCCAAGAGAAGGATGCCATGGGAACTTACTCCTTCTCAAGGAGGGGCCGTGCCCTTTCGATTGATGTTACTTCGAATCAAAGGGATACCTTGGCCGCCTCGCGAGCCGGGCCTTCGTTCAGTTGCCGAAATTTGCGCCCTGGGAGCCTTTATAGTGATGTCCCTAATGACACCTTTGCCTTTAGTGCTTCGACCTTTGCAAATCGAATGCTAATATCGAAGGTTATGTGTCCGAAAGGCGGCTTTAGGGTTGAAGGTTGGTGTCACCACGTGCCGAAGTGGGACGAGTTGACCCTTTTGGTGTTGTCGAAGTTCAAGGCCGAGCTTAAAGAGATTGGGCTGACGGCTGCTATCCGTGCCACACAGGCCGACGTGGATCTTAACAAGCATATGTTCCTTGCACTCTTGGAAATGTTCAATACCCAGACTGGCACTTTCTTTACTCCAGTAGGGGAGTTGGGATTGGCTCTCCATGAGATGTACGAGGTGTCCATGCTTCCCTGGGGCTCTATCACGACCCGCACCCTGATTAGGGGTACGAGTACGTGGTTACGTCCAGCCTACGCCGCAGCATCGGCGGTAGAACGCTGTCTAGGTCATCTATAAATACTACAACTAAACAGATAAATGTACCTGTACAGTATATACACTCGGAATGGAGGTGACATAGCAATACAGTCTCAATCACAAATGTAAAACTAAGGTAGATAGTATGGAAAGAAAAATACAAATGATGAGAACATGAAATAAGTTCAAGATCCACAAAAGTCCAGAGCTATACACAAACAACCCAGAGTCACATAATATATAAAAACTACTACAGTCTAAAAAGTACTAGCTGGCTCGTAGGCCAGGCAAACCTAACTAAGCTATACTACTCAGGGTGAGCAAAGTCTAGTGGCTCTACTAACAAACCACAGCCCGGGTCTACTCCATCAGACTCGACCCCATAATAGGTCGGACAATCTGCCTCAGAATCATCTGTAATATGTCAACGGTATCCTGTCAGAAAAATGTGCAAGTACAAACACCAACAGCAGTTCCATATGAATTGATAAATTCTATAAGAGACAGTGTAATGAAATACAAGACAAAATCAACTGGAAATATATATATCATGGTGTGAGTACTGAAAAGGACAACGATATGAATGTATATAGGGCGACTTGGGAACTGTTCGGAAAGCCGAGTTACAACCCCTAAACCAAACAAGGACTGGGGCTGTAACCCTTCTCCCGAACAGAACTTAGTTACCACAGATAATAAATATAAAAGGTGCCTAGAATTATTAGTGCGTCATGTGATCGGCTTGGGAAACATGTTCAAGCTTTCCATCTGACCGGCTACAACCAAATAACAAGTGTGAAGCAACAAGTGTGATGATAAGGCCGGTCTCCATGGAAAGTTATGAACAAGTAGCTATGGACAAGTGTCGAGTACAAGTGTGAAGCAACAAGTGTGGATTTTGATCACACAACCACTAATAACTCCCCATCCCCGAATAGTATAACGATCCGGACATAACACGTCATGACATAAGATTCAAAAATAGGTGATCAGCCCACTCCCAAGTCCATGTCTATACAAGTACAAGTAACAAGTCGAGTCTTGTACCAATATACCAAGTAATCCGGGAACAACATCTCATGCCGGGATCGGACATATACTAGTCCATGAAATATTGTGTCTAAGAATCAAGTAAGACACTACAACTGAATCGGATATAGCAGATATCAAGACAATGAAAACTACCAGTAAATGTACTCACCTGTGGTCCTGAGCTGATAAGGTGAACAGACGCTCAGAGTAAATCATAGACCTAAAATGAGATACTATGAGTTAAACAGGGTTTTATACTGAAAAAAGAAACTAATTTAAGTCATGAATGCAAGTCTAAGTCAAAACTAGGTCAATCTAGGTCAAACTGAGTCATACTAGGTTATACTAGGTCATACTGGTTCATACTAGGTCACGAGGAGTCAATCCAAGTCAAACTAGGTCAAACGGGGTCAAAGGTTGACTTACAGTTGACTTTTGGTCAACTGGTCAACCCTGGTCAACTCTGGTCAACTCTAGTCAACCCTGGGTCAACCCTAGGTCAAACTAGTTAAATGTTGACTAACTGTTGACTTTCAGTCAACAGGTCAACTCTGGTTTGGTTTCGGCCAATTCTAGTCACTTATAGGCTAAGTTTGACTTTCGGTTGACTTTTGTTGACTTTTGGTCAAAATGGTCAACCGAGGTCAAAACTAGTCTAAGGACACTAATCCTAACCATTACCAACCAAGAGAACCTAATTCTAACTATATCTTAGAAGTTAAACTCAATATCTTAACTATACCCTATTACCTACATTTATCCTTACCAAGGTAATCCCGATACCTTGCCCATTACAAAGGAAACCCCGCTAATACTCAAGATACTAGCCTAGGCTCCTTAGGGTAGCTAGATACTATCCTATCTAGGATTTACCAACCAAGAAATCTAGAGTTCTTGGGCATCAAAACTATTTTTTCTAATATGTTACTCTCCTACACATTACCTTAATGTAATATTGAGATATCAAGATACCACATCTAACATAACTCATTCTTCTAAACCACACTCACTCTCCCTCACAAACATCATCTATCTAACCCACATCTAACTTAGAATGCTACTTCTAAAATAACTTCTCAAAAACTAACTCAAACATCTACCACTACCCTCAAGATAACATAACATGGCATACTTTCTAACATTGACAAACCTTATTTTCTACCACTATAAACACTACCCTACTAACCGCCTAACACACTAAAAACACTATCTAACTTAGGGGTTTCGTAGTACTAAATGTGGTTGATAAGTGTGGGTAGGTATTTGGGGCTAAGGTGGGTCAAAAGGGGATGTTTCGAGACCACAAAAATCCTAAAAAACCATCCTGCACTGCTTCTGCTTACTGCTTTTTCCTGCCTACTGCTTATTGCTTACTGCTTACTGCTTACTGCTTTTTCCTGCTGCTTTCCTGCTCATTCTCTCACTCTCTAACCATCTAAACACACACACAAACACATATACCAAATCTACCATCCTTCTCTTCTAACACACCTACACACATCTATATACAAACACACTACCACTCAATCAAAACACAAATCACTCAACAACTACACTAGCTTCAAGTCAAATAGGATGGCATGATCCTCCCAACTCTCTCACCTTCACAACCCACACACTACACTACCATCTATACAATATCAAACACACACTAACACATATCCTCTATCAATCTCACTTCTCTCTACTAACCACACACATCCTTATCTCATTCAAACACACACACTATACTAACATATATTACATAACAATAATATATATATATATATACATATATGTACTATATCATATATATTCTTGACAATCAATGATACCTACATTCACATGATATCCATACTAGGCTCATAGGTTACACAAAATGCCTACGTCGCATAGTCACTCTTCTACTTAAAATCAATACTGTACCAATTGGACCTTCACAAAATTCTAGGATTAAAGTATGTTGTAGGTCTTCGTGTTAGCTTTCCGAAACTTTAAACGGATCATATTTTCGTGTCCGAAAGCTCCCGGAATCGCGAAAACACCGAAACGCGTTAGTCTTTCATACAGCTGACACTCAAATAATTCTACAGAAAGTTCTAGAACGAATTTGGCTTATTAAAATATATATTTGGAAAGCTAACTTCGATACGCTTCTTTAAAAAAAACGGGAGGTTAATTGGAGTTATGAGCTAAAAGTTATGACATTTCTAAGTTGCTCTAGCTACTAAAAACGTGGATAAAAATTATGACGAATTTGGGTTGTTTGGACAAAAAAACACATGTAGGCCAAAATACTTGGATACCAACATAGCTATCTAAATAAAACATATTCTAACCATCCTAAATAAGATCAATCCACTCTCTAAAAATATAAATCTGAGATTAAAACACTACTTAATCATTCCTACAATATATATATGCATACAAGTGTCCAACATAGGGGTTTTTCCCACTAGGACACAACCACAACACAAAGGACACTCCTATGACCTCCAAATGGACACAAAATGGACACAAATGGAGATACAACCATGGGCGTCATTCCTATGGGTTCAAAATATTCTTATATGCATGTAGGGATGGATTAGAGAAGAGATTATACCTTCCGGGAGAGAGTTTCAAAGGAAAAAGCCTTCCGACTCGACACTGACACGTAGAGATTCCAAAAGGACACGAACGAGCTCCAAATCCTCCCAAACTTGGCTAGCACCCTCTAACTATGAAGTAGAGGAGAAGAGAAGAAGATTTGGTAGAAAAAATGGTGGATTTGGAGATGAAATCAATGGAGTTGTTCTTTAGAAATTCGGGGAAGAACAAGAGAGAGAAAATGGATGGATAAAATAAAATGGAAGAGATGGTGACTCACTCCTTATCCCCCCCATAGGTGGCTGCCCAAAAAGGGTGAGGTGTCCCCATTTTGAATGTCCAAAATGCCCTCCACTAATCTATTTGATTTAAATTAAGAATGGGTTAAAGGTTGAGGTCAATTTAGTCTAGTTTTAAGTCTCTAATTAAACTAAACATATCCATAAATAATTAGTCTAACTACTAACTAAAATTAATATTATGTGGACTAAAATTAATATCATGTGGGCCATGTCTAACTAGTGTGTGGGTCCCACTAGAGTCAAACTACCCCCCGGGTCCCCGTTTCAAGTCGGATTGAGTTAAAATTCGAACCCGACTCAAATAACCCCAAAACAATATCATAAATAATAAAATAAATTTCAACCCCAAAATAATATCATAAATAATAAAATAAATTTTAAAAATATTCAAAAATACAAAATGACAAAAATACCCCTGTTTCAGAAAATTAGGGGTGACAAATCTATCCACCTTAAAAAAATTCGTCCTCGAAATAAAAACCAAGCAATCACCAATGCAAAATATCAAAATAAATCAAAGAGGTCTAATGACCAAAATACCCTTGGGCCAGAAATAACACTGAAAGTATCCTAATCACATGGTTAGGCTCCAGGTCAAACAGTCCCTAGGGTTTCACTAGTAAAACATCAAAATCACAAGTCATGGCTTAAAAATTTAAAATAATTAAAATCTCCAAATTCAAAGCATGAATTAAATGACAATAATTAAATGACTAAAATTATAACATTTTAAAATTATACTCAAATAGAAACTAGGTACTACAAGTCTATCCACCTTAAAAAAATCATCCTCAAAATTTAAAACAAAGTAGCCACAGAAAAATTCATGCAATTCGATAATCGTATGCGTCTGTCCAAAATCATGATACTCAGAATCTCCGTCATGCCAGTGAGCATGGCTACGATAATCACAGAGTCCTCAACTACGGTACATACCTCTAGAATCATGGTATTTAAAATTTTTGTATTACCGCATGCTTGGCAGCGAAAATCTTAAATTCCCATACCCGAGAAATACGACCATAATTCGACTATATGTCCTCACTATGCCTGCTAGCATGACCCTAGAGGATTCTAAAATCTCATAATCAAGATGACCTAGCCCATACGACTTATCTCAAAAGAATATCACATCACAAGAACAAAATTTCATCCAACGATCAAGAAAGAGATGGAATTGAATTTTAAGACAGTTTATAAGAAAGCAAATACGGAAATGAGATCAAAAGATTGGAACCTGCTATCTGCTCTGCTACTGCCTGAAAATAAGTCACTCTCATCCTGAAGACGATTTGAACCCAAGAGATCAATATGGCATAAGATAAGATATTATCAAAGGAGGACAATTGAATTCAAATGCAAGAAGAGTTGTCATGGTAATCAAAAGATCAGAATTTTCCTAAAATGTGATTGAGTAACTCCTATCATACCCTAGATCCTATGTCCTAGTCGCAGGCTCATAATTAGTACTCTAAGTCGAGCACCATTACGAGATCGCACTAATTGCGACTCTGACCTGCATGGGCCACCACAAAAACGTGTTGCGACCCGCACCTTGATTAGGGGCACGAGTACGTGGTTATGTCTAACCTATGCCGCAGCATCGGCGGTAGAACGCTATCTAGGTCATCTTTAAATACTACAACTAAATAGATAAATGTACCTGTACAGTATATACACTCCGAATGGAGGTGACATAGCAATACAGTCTCAATCACAAATGTAAAACTAAGGTAGATAGTATGGAAAGAAAAATACAAATGATGAGAACATAAAATAAGTCCAAGATCCACACAAGTCCAGAGCTATACACAAACAACCCAGAGAATCACATAATATATAAAAACTACTACAGTCTAAAAAGTACTAGCTGGCTCGTAGGCCAGGCAAACCTAACTAAGCTACACTAGTCTGGGTGAGCAAAGTCTAGTGGCTCTACTAACAAACCACAGCCCAGGTCTACTCCATCAGACTCGACCCCATAATAGGTCGGACAATCTGCCTCAGAATCATCTGTAATATGTCAACGGTATCCTGTCAAGAAAATGAGCAAGTACAAACACCAACAGCAGTTCCATATGAATTGATAAATTCTATAAGAGACAGTGTAATAAAATACAAGACAAAATCAACTGGAAATATATATGTCATGGTGTGAGTACTGAAAAGGATGACGATATGAATATATATAGGGCGACTTGGGAACTGTTCGGAAAGTCGAGTTACAACCCCTAAACCAAACAAGGACTGGGGCTCTAACCCTTCTCCCGAACAGAACTTAGTTATCACAGATAATAAATATAAAAGGTGCCTTGAATTATTAGTTCGTCATGTGATCGGCTTGGGAAACATGTTCAAGCTTTCCATATGACCGGCTACAACCAAATAACAAGTGTGAAGCAACAAGTGTGAAGATAAGGCCGGTCACCATGGAAAGTTGTGAACAAGTAGCTATGGACAAGTGTCGAGTACAAGTGTGAAGCAACAAGTGTGGATTTTGATCACACAGCCACTAATAACTCCTCATCCCCGAATAGTATAACGATCCGGACATAACACGTCATGACATGAGATTCAAAAACAGGTGATCAGCCCACACCCAAGTCCATGTCTATACAAGTACAAGTAACAAGTCGAGTCTTATACCGATATACCAAGTAATCCGAGAATAACATCTCATGCCGGGATCTGACATATACTAGTCCGTGAAGTATCGTGTCTAAGAATCAAGTAAGACACTACAACTGAATCGGATATAGCAAATATCAAGACAATGAAAACTATCAGTAAATGTACTCACCTGTGGTCCTGAGCTGATAAGGTGAACAGATGCTCAGAGTAAATCATAGACCTAAAATGAGATACTATGAGTTAAACAGGGTTTTATACTGAAAAAGAAAACTAATTTAAGTCATGAATGCAAGTCTAAGTCAAAACTAGGTCAATCTAGGTCAAACTGAGTCGTACTAGGTCATAATGGGTCATACTGGTTCATACTAGGTCACGAGGAGTCAATTCAAGTCAAACTAGGTCAAACGGGGTCAAAGGTTGACTTACAGTTGACTTTTGGTCAACTGGTCAACCCTGGTCAACTCTGGTCAACTCTAGTCAACCCTGGGTCAACCCTAGGTCAAACTAGTCAAATGTTGACTAACTGTTGACTTTCAGTCAACTGGTCAACTCTGGTTTGGTTTCGGCCAATTCTAGTCACTTATAGGCTAAGTTTGACTTTCGGTTGACTTTTGTTGACTTTTGGTCAAAATGGTCAACCAAGGTCAAACCTAGTCTAAGGACACTAATCCTAACTATTACCAACCAAGAGAACCTAATTCTAACTATATCTTAGAAGTTAAACTCAATATCTTAACTATACCCTATTACCTACATTTATCCTTACCAAGGTAATCCCGATACCTTGCCCATTACAAAGGAAACCCCGCTAATACTCAAGATACTAGCCTAGGCTCCTTAGGGTAGCTAGATACTATCCTATCTAGGATTTACCAACCAAGAAATCTAGAGTTCTTGGGCATCAAAACTATTTTTTCTAATATGTTACTCTCCTACACATTACCTTAATGTAATATTGAGATATCAAGATACCACATCTAACATAACTCATTCTTCTAAACCACACTCACTCTTCCTCACAAACATCATCTATCTAACCCACATCTAACTTAGAATGCTATTTCTAAAATAACTTCTCAAAATCTAACTCAAACATCTACCACTACCCTCAAGATAACATAATATGGCATACTTTCTAACATTAACAAACCTTATTTTCTACCACTATAAACACTACCCTACTAACCGCCTAACACACTAAAAACACTATCTAACTTAGGGGTTTCGTAGTACTAAATGTGGTTGATAAGTGTGGGTAGGTATTTGGGGCTAAGGTGGGTCAAAAGGGGATGTTTCGAGACCACAAAAATTCCAAAAAACCATCCTGCACTGCTTCTGCTTACTGCTTTTTCATGCTTACTGCTTATTGCTTACTGCTTACTGCTTTTTCCTGCTGCTTTCCTGCTCATTTTCTCACTCTCTAACCATCTAACCACACACACAAACACATATACCAAATCTACCACCCTTCTCTTCTAACACACCTACACACATCTATATACAAACACACTACCACTCAATCAAAACACAAATCACTCAACAACTACACTAGCCTCAAGTCAAATAGGATGGCATGATCCTCCCAACTCTCTCACCTTCACAACCCACACACAACACTACCATCTATACAATATCAAACACACACTAACACATATCCTCTATCAATCTCACTTCTCTCCACTAACCACACACATCCTTATCTCATTCAAACACACACACTATACTAACATATATTACATAACAATAATATATATATATATATATATATATATATATATATATATATATATATATATATATATATATATATATATATATATATATATATATATATATATACATACATATATGTACTATATCATACATATTCTTGACAATCTATGATACCTACATTCACATGATATCCATACTAGGATCATAGGTTACACAAAATGCCTACGTCGCATAGTCACTCTTCTACTTAAAACCAATACTGTACCAATTGGGCCTTCACAAAATTCTAGGATTAAAGTATGTTGTAGGTCTTTGTGTTAGCTTTCTGAAACTTCAAACGGATCGTATTTTCGTGTCCGGAAGCTCCCAGAATCGCGAAAACACCGAAATGCGTTCATCTTTCATACAGCTGACACTCAAATAATTCTACAGAAAGTTCTAGAACGAATTTGGCTTATTAAAATATATATTTGGAAAGCTAACTTCGATACGCTTCTTTAAAAAAATGGGAGGTTAATTGGAGTTATGAGCTAAAAGTTATGACATTTCTAAGTTGCTCTAGCTACTAAAAACGTGGATAAAAATTATGACGAATTTGGGTTGTTTGGACAAAAGAACACATGTAGGCCAAAATACTTGGATACCAACATAGCTATCTAAATAAAACATATTCTAACCATCCTAAATAAGATCAATCCACTCTCTAAAAATATAAATCTGAGATTAAAACACTAATTAATCATTCCTACAATATATATATGCATACAAGTGTCCAAAATAGGGGTTTTTCTCACTAGGACACAACCACAACACAAAGGACACTCCTATGACCTCCAAATGGACACGAAATGGACACAAATGGAGATACAACCATGGGGGTCATTCCTATGGGTTCAAAATATTCCTATATGCATGTAGGGATGGATTAGAGAAGAGATTATACCTTTCGGGAGAGAGTTTCAAAGGAAAAAGCCTTCCGACTCGACACCGACACGTAGAGATTCCAAAAGGACACGAACGAGCTCCAAATCCTCCCAAACTTGGCTAGCACCCTCTAGCTATGGAGTAGAGAAGAGAAGAAGATTTGGTGGAAGAAATAGTGGATTTGGAGATGAAATCAATAGAGTTGTTCTCTAGAAATTTGGGGAAGAACAAGAGAGAGAAAATGGATGGATAAAATGAAATGGAAGAGATGGTGACTCACTCCTTATCCCCCCCCATAGGTGGCTGCCCAAAAAGGGTGAGGTGTCCCCATTTTGAATGTCCAAAATGCCCTCCACTAATCTATTTGATTTAAATTAAGAATGGGTTAAAGGTTGAGGTCAATTTAGTCTAGTTTTAAGTCTCTAATTAAACTAAACATATCCATAAATAATTAGTCTAACTACTAACTAAAATTAATATCATGTGAACTAAAATTAATATCATGTGGGCCATGTCTAACTAGTTTGTGGGTCCCACTAGAGTCAAACTACCCCCGGGGTCCCTGTTTCAAGTCGGATTGAGTTGAAATTCGAACCCGACCCAAATAACCCCAAAATAATATCATAAATAATAAAATAAATTTCAACCCCAAAATAATATCATAAATAATAAAATAAATTTTAAAAATATTCAAAAATGTAAAATGATAAAAATACCCCTGTTTCTGAAAATTGGGGGTGACAGGCTCGGAACCGTACGAGGAATATTTCCTGATAAATGAAGAGATCTTTGTTCTAGAAAAGAAGGACCCGGAGATGATGGGTGTCTTCAAAGAGGTGGCGAGCCATCATTATCTGCTGCAACGGAAGGATAAAGGCAAGTCACAGCCACATGTGACTACTTGGAGGGATTATGTCTTCAAGCAGGACCTGGCGGACTCTACGAAGGTTCGGTTTACGACTCCATAGGGACTGAATCCTGCGGAAGTAACCTCTGAAATGAGCCAACTAGGCGAGAAGGCTCCTCGTTCAAATGCGAGTGGCGAGGATGTATACAGTTGTTTCTGGCATTGCGTGCACCGGATGTCATCCAAGGCAGTGTTGACTGCATACTTGATGATATGGCTCTGGGACTGTTTGTTCTCAGGTTCTGTGGAGAGGGTGTCCCAAAACCTCATTTTGTCGGCAGTAAAACTAGTTTTTGGTCGCCCTTTGGCTCTCCTCCCCGCAATGGTGTGTAACCTGCTGCGGGATTTGAGGGATTTTGCGGATGACGTGGTCTATGGGAGGGGCAGGAAAGACAACTTTTCTGAGCTACCATTCCATTATCTGATGGAATGGTTGATTCTGCATCACCCGAACGTGATGAGTCCGGGTCCTAAGACGATCACGTTGAAGGTGATGCCTTTATCCGCCGCTTCTACAAGAGGAAGTGGCTACACACCGGCGTCCCCGTCTGTAGGAGAGTCTTATCTTATCTTCAGGGGTAGAAGATCGTCAAGGTCAGTCCCATCTTCAAAGATTTTGAGGCTGACCAAGATTTGAAAGATTCTGGTGAGGATGCGATCACTCTGCGAAATGGAGATTTTGTTGGTTGCAGAGTATTCGGCCTTCCCACTTGGTCTACCGCAACCAGAATAAGTGTTATCTGGAGCCATATCTGCCGAGCCGGTTTGCTCGCCAGTTTGGTTACACCCAGCTATTGTTACAGAACCCCAGTAACAGTCTGGGGTTTGTTGGAAGTTTACTGGATGGAGCCCGGGGTTGGCAATATTACAATGCCAAGTGCACTGGGGTTCATTTCAATACACCAGTTCACAACCCCCGGCCACAGATCCTTTATTCGGCCTTTAAGCTATATTGTGCCATGAATACTGTACCTCCTGATTATGATAGGGAGACTAGTTTCATCGTTCGAACTCAGCTAGAGGCTACGAAGAACATGTTGGAGGCGGCCCGGTCATATTGTCCACCAGAGGTGGCGGAATATCGGGCTGCTGCTGCAGCGTCAATGGAAGGTACTCGGGAAGATCCCCCAGCTGAGAAGAGGCGGGCTGACGCAGAAGTCGGTTCGTCTGCACCAAAAAGGCCAAGAAAAATGACGACTCCAAAGGCTACGGGAGTGCCGCCGGTAACGCCAATGGAATCAGTTCCTGCTGAGACAAAGGCGTTCTCCGTAATCTGGCTCCTTCTGTCATTTTTGTGACATATACTTTCCTTTTGTAGGAACCATTGAAGAAGAAAACTCGGGTTTTGAAACCAGGCGTTAGTAAACCGAAGGAGGTGGCGAGCTCTTCCACCGATTGTAATGTCTCCCGTGAAGGAGAATCCGGATAATGCCGTTTCTGCAGAGATTTTAGTATCTCCAGATTATGTTAGAAGGGAAGCTGAGGTTGAAGCAGTTCCCGGGAGGGTGCAAGCTGTCACGCCCCGATTTGGGGAATCACTCGCTTTGCTTCGATTCACGCCGAATCGATCGTCCTCGCTAAGGCGTGATGCCGTACAAGTCTGGAGTTGCACTTGTACAAGGCTAGAACATGCACATTTAAATCATTTCATCACATTTGAAAAATAAGCCACAGTTGTGGAAATATTGAGTAAGAGCAATAGGAAGAAAAATATTCATTTTATTGATGATTGTAGTCAGAATACAACTTTTTTCGATAATATTTGAATTGCCCTTTCGGCTATATTGATTCATGAAAAGAAGCACAACTGATAGGCTACCATGAAATAATTTCCCGTTCCATACATCACGTCCCTTTAGTACTTTGAAATGTAAGCAGCTATCTTTGAAATCTCCTCAATACTTTGTGCGTCTTTAGGGAAAATAACTTGAAAGGAAACAACAGTTCAGAAAGCTTTAGTTGCGATGTGCGCCCGAGCCTTCTCCAGTACCTGTGGAGGAGGGGTCAGCACATTATAACAATGCGCTGGTGAGCCCCGTTGGCCCACTCAGCTAAACCAACATTTTATTAATGACAAGCATTTTAAAGATATGAACTTATTAGGGACATGCAACAGTTAGAGTAAATCACAATTCAAATGACATGGTATTTCATGAAACCATGTTTACTTTACCATTGGCCGAATCCAGCTTTCCTGCATAAGATACATGATAATAATAATATACTTACCGCCCCTGCATAAGATATTGATTAGCATATATTCCCACAATGTGGCCACTGGTGTTGTTAAACCATTTGAACTCTTTTCATTCATTCATTTGCATTTGGGACTTCAAGATAATGAGATGACAGCACAGTAGGGAGCTAGCCTCTATGATGCCTCGTATTACTCATGTTCCCCAAAGCATTTCATTATTTTCTTCTAGGCCGAATCGGTACTGGTGACCCTGTACCGTTCGAGGAAATTATTGCTCAATCCTTGTATACAAGTTGTCCATGGTCAGGCGAATGTGTGTCCGATTCGATATACACAGTGTGCATAGAATATTTGACGTAATAGGCAACATGATCATTCTTAGCATTTCATAACCAGCATTCTAGGCATCAATTTATTTCAGTTCATTGCAGTAATATCAATTCATTTCAATGTTCGATCTCTAGTATCTTAGTGGTATTGACTTGTGGTATTAGCATCTTGATATCGATCAACGGATGTTGTAAGACAATTATTATAGTTGGCATGAAGGAATAACGAGAGGGACAATACCACCACAGAGATCCACACTCACCAAATTAGAGAATCGTCGAGAGAGAGAGGAACACTTGTACGCTTAGCCTTCCGTCACGCGTCAGTCTGCATTGGCACCAAAAGTTTGGTTAATAATCTGTCTCGTAGTGTTCTCTTCTCTTAGAATTCTCAAGAATGAATGCTATACAAATCGATAAAAATGGGCAAGAATCAAATCATCAAAAATCATTCAGAAAAGTATCCATCAAAACCAAGCAACAAAACCAGCAGCAAAATATCCAGAGAAAACTCTTGGACGCATTTCAAGAGAAACCGATCCATTACTTGGAAAGGTTCTTATGCACTTGTCCGTGATCGATTCGATGCCGATAGTAAGTTTCTCCAGTACTCGGTTCCGACCGAGTTAGCCAAGCCACAAGCCTTGCATAGTGAACCGCTAGGAGCCGGACACTACATAATATACCACTAAGAAAAAGTTTCATCCTCAAAACTTGAAACAAAGGTCCTACCTCAAAATTATCAAACAGCGAGGGGTATTTCACCCGTATCTCCTCTTCTAATTCCCACGTCGACTCCTCGACAGCATGGTTCTGCCACAGCACGTTGACTAAAGACACTGTTCGATTTCGTAAAACTTTCTCTTTTCTGTCCAAAATTTGGACAGGCTCTTCAGTATAGGATAGGTCAGCGCTCAGCTGTAACTGATCGAAGTTCACTACGTGACTTGGATCATGCACGTACTTCCGCAGTTGGGATACATGGAAGACATCGTGCACATCAGCCAGAGCCGGAGGTAGTGCAAGTCGATAAGCCACTGAAGCTACCTTCTCCAAAATCTTGAATGGTCCAACAAATCTCGGGCTCAGCTTTCCTTTCATCCCAAACTGCATCACACCTCGCATGGGTGTGACCTTCAAGAAGACATGGTCTCCTGCTATGAATTCCAAAGGTCGTCGATGTACGTTCGCATAACTCTTCTGTCGACTTTGAGCAACTCTAAGTCTTTCTCGAATTAAGCAGACTCTCTCGATGGCCTGTTCCATAAGTTCTGGTACGAGCACTTGCCGTTCACCGACTTCATCCCAGCATATCGGTGATCGACATTTTCGTCCATACAAGGCTTCGTACGGGGCCATTTGGATACTTATCTGATAACTGTTGTTATAGGCAAATTCTGCTAATGCGAGATGTGTGTCCCAATTTGTCTTCGAATCGAGCATGCACAATCTCAACATATCTTCAAGAATCTGATTTACTCTCTCTGTCTGACCATCAGCCTGTGGATGGCATGCCATACCGAAGTTCAACTTTGTGTCCAATGCTGAGTGCAGACTTATCCAAAATCGTGACAAGAATCTCCCGTCTCTATCCGATACTATAGAAGCTGGCACCCCATGCAATCGGACAATTTCATTTATGTAGATATGAGCCAACCGTTCTACGCCCCACGTAACTTTTATTGGAATAAAATGTGCCGACTTGGTTAATCTATCCACGATAACCCAAATCGCATCATTCTCCTTCTGAGTTCTTGGCAAGCCGACTATAAAATCCATACAGATATTATCCCACTTCCACAGTAGAATAGCCAAATTTTGTAGTTCTCCGCCTGGCCATTGGTGTTCGGCCTTCATACGCTGACAAGCGATGTATTGTGACACGAAAAGGGCCACATCCTTCTTCATACCATGCCACCAAAATGTTGAGCGCAGATCCTTATACATTTTTGTGCTTCCCGGATGCAAGGAATACTTCGCAAAATGAGCCTCGGTCAGTATTTCCTTCATGATATTCTCATCCTTAGGGATGCACAATCTTACCTTGACACGAATAGTGTCATCTTCAACGGTAAAGTCTGACGCCTTTCCTGCTAGAATCAACTCGTGTATCTTCTGCAGAAATGGGTCATCCTTCTGAGCAATCTTAATTCATCCCTGGGGACTCGGCTCAAGTTATAACTGAGCCAACTGTACATTCTGCGGACGGATCCTGAACTCGATGCCCATCTCTTCAAGATCCCGTAGTACCTCTTTTGCTATTGATAGTGACCCCACAAATTTCTGACTCAAGGCATCAGCTACCACGTTTTCTTTACCCGGCGTGTAGGATATTGTCAAGTCATAGTCCTTGATCAATTCTAACCAATGCCGCTGCCTCAAATTCAATTCCTTCTGCGTGAATATGTACTTTAGTCTTTTGTGATACGTGAAGATCTCGCAGGACACACCATATAGATAGTGTCGCCACAATTTTAATGCGAACACAATCGCCGCCAGTTCCAAATCATGTGTTGGGTAATTCTTCCCATGTTGTTTGAGTTGTCTCGACGCATAAGATATTGTCTTCCCAGGTTGCATGAGAACACATGCCAAACCAAGTCCCGACGCGTCACTGTAGATCTGAAATCCCTCAGAGCCTTCTGGAAGTGCTAAAATTGGAGCCGTGACGAGCCGCTGCTTGAGTTCCTGAAAACTACTCTTGCAGTCGTCGGTCCACTTAAATACGACTCCCTTCTGAGTGAGGCGAATCAAAGGCGATGCGATTCTTGAAAAGTCTTTCATAAATCTACGGTAGTACCCGGCTAAACCGAGGAAACTTCGTATCTCACTAGCTGATGCAGGCTGCTTCCAGTCCACAACTGCCTCAATCTTCTTTGGGTCAACGGCAACACCTTCTATCGAAACAACATATCCTAGGAACGACACGTTGTTCATCCAAAACTCGTACTTGCTTAGCTTTGCGTACAGTTGGTTGTCCCACAGCGTCTGAAGTACTTCTCTCAAGTGCTCGACATTAGTCTCCCTATCCTTTGAGTAGATCAAGATGTCATCGATGAACACAACAACAAACTTGTCTAAGAACGGTCGAAAGACTCTATTCATTAGATCCATAAAGGCTGCTGGAGCATTAGTCAAACCAAATGGCATGACCAAAAACTCATAGTATCCGTATCTCGTACGGAGTGCTGACTTAGGAACATCTTCGGGTCTGATCTATAACTGATGGTATCCTGAACGAAGATCGATTTTAGAAAACACGGTCGCCCCTTATAGCTGATCGAACAGATCATCTATTCTTGGCAAGGGATACTTGTTATGGATGGTTGCTTTATACAATTCTCTGTAATCGATGCACAGCCGCATCGTCCCATCCTTCTTCTTTACAAACAGTACTGGAGCTCCCCATGGAGATACACTTGGGCGAATGTATCCCCGGTCTAGTAATTCTTGTAGCTGCACCTTTAGTTCCTTCAATTCTACCGGAGCCATCCTGTACGACGCCTTTGATATCGGGCGAGTATCTGGAAATGTATCAATTGTAAATTCAATTTTCCTGTCCGGCGGCATTCCAGGTATCTCGTCCGGAAATACATCGAAGAACTCTGCCACAATTTTGGTCTGATTCGAATCTACACCCTTCATTCGAGTGTCTAAAACATAAGCAAGGAACCCTTCACACCCTGAGTACAACATGTGCCGTGCTGTAACTGCTGATATTACCATGGGTCCTTGGAAAGAGCCGCACGAGTAAGAGAACTCTGTTTCTCCGGTTAGACTAAACACAACTCTCTTATCCGCACAGTCAATTGTTGCATGACAGGCGCTGAGCCAGTCCATTTCCAAGATGATATCGTACTCTTTGATGTCGAGTACAATTGCATCCAGAGATAAAGTCTTGCCTCCAATTTTGATGTAGTTGTCTCTGCAAATCAAAGTTGCAGGCATATCTACTTCCGAAGAAGTGCTAACACACAAATCTGTCTTTAGTTGAGTCATACAAAATTTCTTTTCCGTTGCAAAATTAGAAGAGATAAAGCAATGAGTAGCACCGGAATCAAAAAGTACTTTTGCAGGTGTGCCTTTGTACAGCAACGTACCTGTTATAACATTCTCTGCGGTCTGGGCCTCTTCCTGAGTCAAGGCATAAACTCTTGCTTGTGCACCTTATTGTTAATTCGGTGCATTCCCAGCTGGAGCCGGTAAAGCTGGTGGCGCTTGGCCACGATGCTGGTTGTTATATTGGCCCCGGTTGTGATTGTTGTTATGTCCACGATACTGATTGTTGTTATTCTGCCCACGAGGAGGATATTGATTCCCTCCTCTATTTCTGCAGTCAGCTTTCTTATGGCCCTGTTCGCCACATTTGAAACACTTAACCTGACAATCTTCAGATCGATGCCCCCAACGGTTGCATAACTTACAACATTCTGTATGTTGAGACCCCCTATTGTCTCCAGTATTGTGATGCTTAGGTGTGCCGTTCCTGCTAGCAGACCAAGTTCGTTTCTGATTATTGAGTCCTTGGTTGCTCTTCGTTGTCTCACGACTTGCCGGCTGATGAAATCTCTCCATTTCGAGAGCTGTCTCATATGCCTTCCGGTAAGACGTATATTTTCGACTTAGCAAATCTCGCTCCATGCCCTCATTCAAGCCTTGCACAAATCTTCCTCGCTTGGTGTCGTCATTCGGTACCATGTACCCAGCGAATGCGACCCTCTTCAAAAATGATGTCTCGTAGTCATCCACTGACACACTGCCCTGTCGAAGTGCAATGAACTCATTCTCTTTTTGTTGACGGACAGCTGGTGGAATGAATTGGGTAATGAAATCCTGCTTGAAGGTCTCCCAAGATATCTTCATATCCTGACTATTTTTGCAAAGTGCCTGTCTCTGTGAAATCCACCATTCCTGGGCCTTGAGACGAAGTAGTACAGCGGTACACTCCACTCTCTTACTGCCCTGTATATCCAACATTTAGAAATAGCCCTCAAGTGTGTTCAAGAAGCCCATCACCTCATCTGGCTTCTCTTTCCCGTTAAACTCAGGCGGGTCGCAGCTGTTAAATTCAGAGAACTTGAAGCACGTCCTCTTCCGTGTCGACGTTTCAGGTTTCTCTGCCGACACTTCTACGGTCTCAGTTGCTGTAGCCTTTACAGAAACATTGGAATCGGTCGTCAGCTTGGTAACAATCTGAGGTAGACTATCCACTTGCTTTTGTTGAGTATCTAGCTGCTCCTGAATCTGATACTGCAGTTGCTCTTAAAGCGCGCGATGTTGAGCTTCGCTCTACTTCCTCTGAGCCTCCATTTGTTTAATCCGTTTCTCAATTGGGTCAGACGATGAATTCGTCTTTGCGCTATCACCCTTGGTCATTCTACAACAAAGAAATAATTCCATTAGCACTCATAAATTATTTATGGGCTTATTGTATGGAACATTATTTCATGCCAGCGCTACCGACACCATCAATCGAAAAATTTTGCATCAAGACTTCCTTTTTGAAAATATTTTTGAAATCCGAGGAAGTGAAACCGTACTCTGATACCAACTTGTCACGCCCCAATTTCGGGAATCGCTCGCTTTGCTTCGATTCACGCCGAATCGATCGTCCTCGCTAAGGCGTGATGCCGTACAAGTCTGGAGTTGCACTTGTACAAGGCTAGAACATGCACATTTATATCATTTCATCACATTTGAAAAATAAGCCACAGTTGCAAAAACATTGAGTAAGCGGAATAGGAAGAAAAATATTCATTTTATTGATGATTGTATTCAGAATACAACTTTTCTCGATAATATTTGAAATGCCCTTTCGGCTAATTGATTCATGAAAAGAACAACTGATAGGCTGCCATGAAATAATTTCCCGTTCCATACATCATGCCCCTTTAGTACTTTGAAATGTAAGCAGCTATCTTTGAAATCTTCGCAATACTTTGTGCGTCTTTAGGAAAAATAACTTGAAAGGAAACAGCAGTTCAGAAAGCTTTAGTTGCGATGTGCTCCCGAGCCTTCTCCAGTACCTGTGGAGGAGGGGTCAGCACATTATAACAATGCGCTGGTGAGCCTCGTTGGCCCACTCAGCTAAACCAACATTTTATTAATGACAAGCATTTTAAAGATATGAACTTATTAGGGACAGGCAACAGTTAGAGTAAATCACAATTCAAATGACATGGTATTTCATGAAACCATGTTTACTTTACCATTGGCCGAATCCAGCTTTTCTGTATAAGGTACAGGATAATAATAATATACTTACCGCCCCTGCATAAGACATTGATTAGCATACATTCCCACAATGTGACCACTGGTGTTGTTAAACCATATGGACTCTTTTCATTCATTCATTTGCATTTGTGACTTCAAGATAATGAGATGACAGCACAGTAGGGAGCTAGCCTCTATGATGCCTCGTATTACTCATGTTCCCCAAAGTACTTCATTATTTCCTTCTAGGCCGAATCGGTACCGGTGCCCCTGTACCGTTCGAGGAAATTATTGCTCAATCCTTGTATACAAGTTGTCCATGGTCAGGCGAATGTGTGTCCGACTCGATATACACAGTGTGCATATAATATTTGAAGTAATAGGCAACATGATCATTCTTAGCATTTCATAACCAACATTCTAGGCATCAATTCATTTCAGTTCATTACAGTAATATCAATTCATTTCAATGTTCGATCTCTAGTATCTTAGTGGTATTGACTTGTGGCATTAGCATCTTGATATCGATCAACGGATGTTGCAAGACAATTATTATAGTTGGCATAAAGGAATAGCGAGAGGGACAATACCACCACAGAGATTCACACTCACCAAATTAGAGAATCGCCGAGAGAGAGAGGAACACTTGCACGCTTAGCCTTCCGTCATGCGTCAGTCTGCATTGGCACCAAAGTTTGGTTAATAATCCATCTCGTAGTATTCTCTTCTCTCAGAATTCTCAAGAACGAATGCTATACAAATCGATGAAAACGAGCAAGAATCAAATCATCGAAAATCATTCAGAAAAGAATCCATCAAAACCAAGCAACAAAACCAGCAGCAAAATATCCAGAGAAAACTCTTGGACGTATTTCAAGAGAAATCGATCCATTAGTTGGAAAGGTTCTTATGCACTTGTCTGTGATCGATTCGATGCCGACGATAAGTTTCCCCAATACTCGGTTCCGACCGAGTTAGCCAAGCCATAAGCCTTACATAGTGAACCGCTAGGAGCGGGACACTACACAAGCTGCCGTGGGGGCCTTTGACATTGAGGACCCTGCAGATAAGGGGCTTCTGGATGAGGAAGTGGAGTAGAGTTCGTCGTCTTTAGACGACGTTCCTTCAAAGATGAGTGAGCCTGTTGCAGGAGCAACAGGCATGATTAAAACAGAGAAGAGGGTTAATTTCCCTCTGTTTGCCATTAAAATTGTTTGATGTAAATTTTAATACAAACAGAACTGTGTTACAATATAGGACTTAGATGTAGCCCTAGAAGTACACTTTTGTTTAATCTGGGTCCTTTGTGCCGATGGAGCGAGTGGTAATGCGTTGACTCCGTTGACGAGCTGACGACGGTTATCGGTTCTCTGAAGGTTTGGATTGCTCTGGGTGCTGGAGCTTGCTGAGAGGAGGAAGACGTTGAGTATCTGTATCTGCTTCTCTGGTGGTATCTTGGTTCGTATCTGTCTGTATGTGTGTGGAAGAAGGAAATGATTCCTCTATTTATAGCTGGGCAGGTTGGCTGCTCATGCGCGCATATGTAGGATGCGTCGGTGCGTGGGGACGCCACGTGTTGATTGCTGATGGAAACGCATGGGTGATGCGCCCTAATCGAGGGGTTGACTTCTTCATACTGCTGTTGTGAGCCAGCACGTAGCAAAGGAGAAGATCTTTTTGTTGCTGAAATCTTGGATGAGTTGAGTCAAAGGACACGTGTCGTCGACTCATGGCTCGGAGATCTCGGATTTAGTGGAGGATGATCTGGTGGGATGCGCCTAGGATTGGGCGCATGAGGAGACTTTGGCTCATAACCTTTAGGAGTCACGAATCATTCTTGGCGCATGGCTTTTGAGACGCATGCAGACGACTTTCCTTCTGTCTTTTGGGATCAGAGAGTGGTCTAGGGCGCATAGCTTTTGAGGCGCATGCAGAGCTTCAGATGGAGACTTTCCTTTTGTCTTTTGGGATCAGAAAGCAGTCTGGGACGCATGGCTTTTTGAGGCGCATGCAGGTTTGGGCGCATGGCCGCAGAGGCGCATGCGGGTGGTTGGGTGGCCACATGGCAGTAGCCATCGGAGTAGAGTCATGATGATGCTGACGTTGCCGACGCTTCATTTTTCTGAAAAAGCTGTCAACTGTTCAGGCTTTGGAAGATGTGCTGCCAACTCTGTCAGTTCAGCATTCAATGTTTGTGACATTCGATGGACAGCTAAAGGGGTGCGTCGATTGACGTTCCACTGGGGATGGGGGCACATCCTCTGTGATGCGCCTGGTAGAAGGGCACGTCTGTGTGATGCGCCGTTTGGCTGGCGCATCCGACATGTCTTTTAATGATGCGGCTGTTTCGCTCCTCGAGTGTTTTAAATAGCCGTTTGGCTGAATTCGAGGCGTCTGGTTCATCCACTAAATGCAAATTCATTGTACGGAATTCGGAGAGCCATCCACTTGGCGCGTGGGTTTGATCTGCCCGGTCTATAAATAGTGGCATGGAGAGAAGGTTTGCTTCTCGTTCCCTCACGTACTTCCAACATGAACTTGGGTACTCGGGTGCATTCTGTTGACGAAGTGCATCCGAGGGTGAAGATGAGACGCCATGTCGTCATTGATGCACTTGAAGGTGACTGTTACATCCAAAAAACGGAATCGAGGGCTTCTGAGGCAGGCGGAAGGTGCCTGTTGCATCCAAAGATAGGGATGCTCGGGCCTCGTCTCCGTTATTCCGGAAGAGCCGTAGATCGGAATGGCGGTGCTAGGCTCTTTCTTCCTTCAAAGTGGGTGTCGCCCACTCTGGTTGTGTTGAAAGCTGCTCCTTTAGCCGTGGTTTCGATCACGGTCTTCCTTCGCCTTTGGAGGCTCTTTTGAAGCCTCCCCTGGCCACAGATTTGCGGTGCTCTTCTCTTTCTTGGTTCCAGCCAGAGGATTAAATGCTTTGTTTCGTCGAAGCACTTATCAGGTGAGCCTGGCTGGAAGAGCGACACATAACTGGGCTGCTGAAGGGATGCACATAACTGAGCTGGATGCACATAACTGAGCTGCTAAAGAGGATGTGTCGTGCTGAGTACGCATGGTGAGATGCGCTTGGTTGGAGGTGCATGGTATCTGCTACACCTAACTGGCGGCGCATGGTAGCTGCTGCGCCTATCTGGAGGCGCATGGTGGCCGCTGGCTGCTGGCTGTAGACTTAGGATCTTTCCTTTGTAGAAATTCTCCTTTGTACAACCTTTTCTAGACATGTAATAGACTTTTGTATATAAATAAAAAATCCTTTTTTAAATGTCTATACTCATTGACTTTGCTATGGAGTGTTCTGTCCGAGTTCTGGCGCATGTAGTGTCTGGCGCATGGGCTTTCTTGGTTGTGAAATTCCATGCTTCTACAAGACCCCCTTCAAAGTTTTCAAAACTTTTGAGTTTTGGAATACTTTGAACAAGAAGCATGGAGGTCAGGGCACATGACTGTTTAGGGCGTATGCCTATTTGGGCGCATGCTCCTCTCAGTTAATGCATATGATGATGCCTCGGTAACCGAAAAGATTAATGATGATCTTTTGGTTTTATTTGCTGTTATCTCTTCACAGGACCCGAGGCGACGGCTGAGATCACTCCTCATCGGGTCACGCGTGCGACCAAGCCCTATAAATAGGCAAGAGATGGAGAGAGAGAGTTCTTCTTCTCCTTGCTTTTGCTTTCTTTAGAGTTTTTTTTTCTTTAAAAACCCTAATTTGAGAGAATGGCTCCCAAGACACCTCGCGGCGGCGCCGGCAAAGGAAAGGAGCCGATGGAGTATGCTGAAGGGGATGCCCCTATCACCATTGTGACTCCGGCCGACGTTCGCCCTGCTGTGACGGGTGGGTGTCATCTTTTCCATTACTTTCTTTGTTCAGGCGGTCTTTGGATCATGCGACTGAGTTGACAACTCTCTTCTGCCGATGCGTACGGACCACTGTCCTCGCCGAGGTTTCACCCTGCCAACGTGCATAGGCTTAGGCCTTTATCATGCACCGAGGTTTAACTGCGGATGCGCATGGGTTTACACCCTAAATGCGCCGAAGCTTTGCTGATGCGCGTGGGTTTATGCCCTGATGATGCGCCGAAGCCTTTCACTGAAGCGCATGGGTTTACACCAAAATGATGCGCCGAAGCAGAGGTGCATGGGTTCACACCCTGGTGATGCGCCAAAGCTTTTGACACACCTTGTCTTTTTGCCTGACCTTTGATTTTTTGTTATGCCAGTTTCGATGACGATTCTGCTGCTGAATGAGGTCCTCCTGGATGCCTTCCTTTGTCAAATGGGAGTTGATTTTGACGAGGCTGTCGTCAACCCTGCCAAGGGTATTATCTTACAGGATCAACCTCCTGAAAGGGTGCTGCAGATCCAGAACCAGCTGCCGACTTTTCTCCAGAGTATGATGGAGAGCGGAAAACTGAAGTCTGCTGAATCCGAAGATGTGACCTTCTTGAGACCTGCCTTTTTGTTTGGTGACCGCCTGATCTCCACGGAAGCGAAGATACTGAAGGTCAAAGAAGACTGGTTCTTTTCAGCAAAAGGCATGGTACTGTATATGCGACAACTCGATCGCTAATTGCCGCTGACAGCCTTCTATCATCTAGCTTCGAAGAGAAGGATGTCCTGGGATCTTACTCCTTCTCAGGAAGGGGCTCTAGGAGGTGCTCTTTCGATTGATGCTACCTCGAATCAAAGGGATACCCTATCTGCTTCACGAACCAGTCCCTCGTTCAGTTGCCGAACCTTGCGTCCCGGGAGCCTCTACAGTGAGGTCCCCACCGATACTTTTACCTTCAATGCTCCAACCTTCGCGAGCCGGATGTTGTCATCGAATATTGTGTACCCAAAAGGTAGCTTTAGGGTCGAAGGTTGGTGTCATCACATCTCGAGGTGGGACGAGTTGACCACTTGGGTGCTTTCGAAGTTCAAGGCTGAACTTAAGGAGATTGGGCTGACAGCCGCCATCCGTGCTATGCAGGCTGGTGTGGATCTCAATAAGCCTATGTTCCTTGCACTCCTGGAGTTGTTCAATACCCAGACTGGTACCTTTTACACTCCCGTAGGGGAGTTGGGGTTGGCTCTCTACGAGATGTACGAAGTGTCCAAGCTTCCCTGGGGCTCAGAGCCGTACGAGGAATATTTCCTATCAAATGAAGAGATCCAGGTTCTGGAAAATAAGAACTCGAAGATGATGGCCGTCTTCAAGGAAGTGGCGAGCCATCACTATTTGATGCATCGGAAGGACAAAGTCAAGACTCAGCCTCATGTGACTGCTTGGAGGGATTATGTTTTCAAGCAGGATTTGATGGATCCTTCGAGGATCCGGTTTACGACTCCGCAAGGGCTGAAACCTGCGGAAGTGACTTCTGAGATAAGCCGGCTGGACGAGAGGACTCCTCGTTCCAATAAGGATGGTGAGAACGCGTATAGCTGCTTCTGGTATTGCGCGCACCGGATGTCATCTAAAGCGGTACTGACATCATACTTGATGGTATGGCTCCAAGATTGTGTGTTCGTGGGTGGATCTGGTGTCGTAGAGAGGGTACACCGGAACCTCATTTTACCCGCCGTGAAATTGGCCTTTGGACGACCTTTAGCTCTCCTCCCCGTGATGGTGTGTAATCTGTTGCGGGGTTTGAGGTCTTTTGCTGACGATATGATCCTCGGGAAAGAAAACAACGATAACTTTCCCCTGGCCGAGCTGCCCTTCCATTATCTTATGGGATGGCTGATTTTGCATCATCCGAACGTGATGAGTCCCGGTTTGGAAGAGGATCATGTTGAAGGGGATGCCTTCATCCGCCGCTTCTACAAGAGGAAGTGGTTATATACTGGCGTCCCCGTTTGCAGGAGGGTTTTCTCCTTCCTTCAGGGGTGGGAGATTGTCAAGGTTGGCCCCATCTTCAAGGATTTCGAGGCTGATCAAGACTTAGTTGACTCGGGCGAAGATGCGATTACTTTGCCGAAGTGGGGTTTCCGTTGGTTGCAAAGCATTTGGCCTTCTCACCTGGTCTACCGCAACCAAAATAGATGTTATCTGGAGCCATATCTACCCAGCCGGTTTGCGCGCCAGTTTGGCTATACCCAGCTGATGCTACGGAATCTTAGTAGCAGTCTGGGGTTCATCGGTAGTTTGCTGGACGGAGCCCGTGGCTGGCAATATTACAATACCGGGTGTACTGGTGTTCAGTTTACGGCGCCCGTTTACAACCCTCGGCCACAGATCCTGTATTCGGCCGCCAAGCTGTATTGTACTATGAATACTGGTCTCCTGGTTATGACAGGGAGACTAGCTTCATCTTCGGAACTCAGCTGAAGGCCACGGCGAATATGTTGACGGCAGCCCGATCATATCGTCCTCCAGAATTAGCGTAATATCGGGCTGCTGCTGCAGCACCAGTGAGAGATCCGTCTGTTGGAAAGAGGCGGGCCGACACAGAAGCTGGTTCTTCTGTTCCAAAGAGGCCAAGAAGGACGTCGACTCCAAAGGCTACAGGAGTGCCACTTGAAACGCCAGCGGGATCGGCTGAGGTAAGGCATCCTCTGTAATTCTGGCCCATCTTGTCACTTTGGTGGCTTATGCTTTTCTTCTTATAGGGATCGAAGAAGAAGACCCGTGTTCCAAAATCGGGTGTTAGTAAATCGAAGGAGGTGGCAAGCTCTTCCGATGAGCGTATTCCACCGATGATAATGTCTCCCGTGGAGGAGAGTCCCAAAGATATTCTTGTGGAGATTTCAGTATCTTCTGACTTTGTTGAAAGAATTGCGGAGGTTGCAACAACTTCCGGGAAGGTACAATCTGCCGTGGAGGCCTTGGACGTTGAGGGTCCTACGGACTCGAGGCATCCGGATGATGAAGTGGATTGGAGTTCGTCGCCTTCCGATGACGTCCCTCCAGCATTGCAAGAGTCTGTTGAGGGGACAGCAGACACGGTTGGAACAGAGGAGAGGGTTGATTCCCCTCCTTGTCATGATAAGGGGAGATCGGCTGTATCATTGCCAAGTCCTACCCCGGCCTTGTAGGATGTGGAAAATTATGACACGCTGTCATTTTAATCCTTACGCTCAAGGCCATACTCTTATCAAAAGTCATACGCTTAGTGGATATTTTATTATTTCTTCTGGCAGCACAGCATATATTAAATGAAGAATGAATCTGACGTCTCGTCTTTTCGTGCAAAGATAGTTGTCATGAAAAGAGCAACCGTCGTATATGTATTCGAAGAGTTGGTTTTATCTTTTACGAGGATAGCTCAGCAGATCATTAATACAAAGCCATCATTACTGTCAGTTTTGACAGTCTGTCAGCCGTCATATCTGCAGTCACGACGCTCGAGAAAATCTTTTGACAGTTATTTGAAGATATGGCTTATCAGAGAAGATTGATGATGGCCACGTGGCCATTTCTTCAGTGAGCGTATGAAGTCTATACGACTCCTTCCTTCTTCAGTGAGCGTATGAAGTCTATACGACTCCTTCCTTCTTCAGTGAGCGTATGAAGTCTATACGACTCCTTCCTTCTTCAGTGAGCGTATGAAGTCTATATGACTCCTTCCTCATCAAGTGAGCGTACGACTCCTTTCTTCTCCAGTAAGCGTATCAGCTTTATTTTGTTTCTACATCATCCAAGTCAGCGTATAACTCTCCTTCAACGAGGCAGCGTATTACAGCAACCATATCCAGGATTACAGTCAACACACGTTCTCACGTGTCCTGTACCAGTTATCCACTTCTCTAGAAGTTATGCAACGTGGCATCCAGGCCATCAATCTCTCCTGAACATGCTCCACTACTTTCAACCGCACGCTAATGTGTCTCCATCAGAATTCGCCACGCGTCCCTGCAGTTATGCACACGTCAAGTAACTACCTGAGCGTATGCTTAAGGACAGTTATCCTGAACTTTATAAAAAAGAGTTTCTTCATCTTCATCAGACACAGACAATTTCAGAGAGAACAGAGAGATTGCCCAGTTGCTGTCCAAGTTCTTTAAAGTTCGAGTATTCTTCATCGCATCGTCCAAGGGATAAAGTAATCGTCTTCTAGATTAGATTCCTACAGTTGTAATTTTCTCAGATACAAAATAAATAAAGTGAATTTATTTATGGAAAACAAATTGGCGACACTGCTGGGGAAAGCTGTCTCCTCCAATGAGATAGCAACAACTCAATGCGATACTTCGTCGATCGGCTTGACGAAGAAGACGATGGTTGTACAATTCGACCAATCGGCTTATGAAGAAATGCTCAAGGCGAAGGAGGGCCGCACTGCTTCCTCCGTTCTTCCTGCTGCCAAGAAGAAGGGACACTCCGTCTATGTCCCTAAGTCTTCTGCAGCAGTCCGAGATGCTTCTGTCACTTCTCATGCTGACAAGAACACGTCTTCAACTTCCATGAAGCATACTTCGGCTTCTCGGAACACGGCAACAGTGGCTTCTCCTAGTCACACTGACAAAGTTGGTTCTTTAACCAAGTCAGCGTGTACAAGGAAAACCATCTCTGGACATGTCAAGGTCCCTTCTCCCTCTATTCTTACGACAGCAGTCGGCTCTTTAGCCATTGATGACTCTGAGCGTATGGCATTCAAAGGGCAGCGTACGGCAAAGGCAGCGTACAAAAGCCAACATCAGGCAGCGTACGCTGAGCCAAAGCCAGTGTATGCTAATAAAAAGGCAGCGTATGACCAGAAGTCCAAACTGAAGTCTGCGTATGCTAACAAATACAGTCCTTTGACTGTTTCTCAAAATCAGATTGGGGGTTCTCTTCCACAGAACATACAAATGATTCCCCCTCAACTTGCACATCTTGTGCCAACCAAGGAGAAAGACTCTTTAGTTAACTCCTCTACTCCTAAGGTCTTTACCTCTGGAGTTAATTTGACTAGTACTCTTACTAGATCAAACAATGGAAAACGCCTTTTGGCTAATTCCTCCAAAGATGGATTATTACCGACTCCTAGTCGGAATAATACTCATCTTCCTTCTCTCAAAATTTCTCGGTCTGAGAAAGGCAAATTACAAATATCCAAGACTGATATCAAAGTCAAATCTCCTACGGATCTTCGTAATAAGCTTAATCAGAATCGGTTCGGTTCCACTGAGACAAGTATATTAGACCCTAATGCAGAATATGCCAAGAACTATGTGGCTCAAATTAATCAGTCTTTATACACTCAGGAACCAAGAAGACAGAAGAACAAAAGACAAGTTTCTACACAGAAACTATCTTCAAATACTTCCCAATCTGTTCCTACAGATCTCCGGGAATATTTGCAAAATAAACAGAGAATTGACACTCCATTAGGCTATGATATTGCTCATATTTGCCATAAAAAACATGGTTGCAACTTCCAACCTCGAGTTGTAATTCAATGTTGTTGTTCACCAAAAAGACAATCTGTTTTCGAACGGATTCAATATGAACCAATGTTGGATGAAGATGAACCTCTTTATGCTTCTGTCAACATGACTTCCAGAAATATTGGGGGTAGCATATGGTCTGATGCTATATCAGACTCTGAAGATGGTGTTTATCTCGGCACTCGATCTAGGACCGGAGCCTTGACCAGAGCCTCTTCTTCTTCTCATCCAAGTGGTAATCCGGAGATCACAGAAGACTTCCTTGGAGAGTCCAATTTTCCAGTATTGACTCCTGTAAAAAGCCCTGGAAAAGATACTGATTCACACAGTGATGATTCAGAACAGACTGTTTCATCATCTATTCCTCGAATGATTACCACTTACATGGCAGAGGGCGATCATGAACTCTCAACTAACACCGAAGCTCACGAACAAAGGATTTCTTCCTTAGAACAACAGTTACGAGCTATGGCAGATACGTTGAATGCTATGCACACTCTTATGCAATCTCAGCATCAAACTCAGTAAGTCCAACAGACAGCTCCTCCAGTTATATTAAATACTCCTGTTGTTCCAAACCCGGAACCCTCTACTATTCCGGAGGTACAATCTAATATTCCTGAACAACCCACTCCAAGTCAGTCTGGAGCTGGGGGTGGTACATATGCTGCAGTCCCTCCTCCTAATTACACTCAACAAGTTATAACTCCCCAATCTTCTGGAATTGTTTCTGAAGAGTTAAAGAATCTCCGAACTCAATTCGAGGCATTCAAACAAAAGGATGGTTTGCAAAGGTTAGGTATCAAGCAACCTTACCCGATAGAATGGAAGCAGGTATCGTATCCACCAAAATACAAACCTCCGACCATCTCTTTCTATGATGGGACAATCTCCCCAAGTCAGTTCATTAATCATTTTGAAGTAATGACTGATCAACTGCAACCAAGTGACGCCCTCCTTACTCGGGTGTTCATTGGATGTCTCAAAGGAACGGCTTATGAATGGTATAGAAGTCTCCCTGATGGGTGTATTACCTCATTTGCCGGTTTCAAGCAAATGTTTCTTGAACGATTCTATGAAGGGCTCAACGACATGACCATGTCAGCCCTCATAAGAATTAAACAGAAAAATAACGAAACCACCGAGGACTTCATTGAAAGATTCAGAAGAGAAGCCCTCAAAATGCCTCTCGGAACTCCCGATGCTGTTACCATCGACACTTGCAAGTCGAGTCTTTTACCAATTATCAGCATGTGGACAGGGTCTACTCAGTTCCAAGATTGGCCTTCTTTCATTGTCAGTGCCAAGGCTGCCGAGGTCAGTGCTGAGACCTTCAAGGGTCTGGGGGTACAAATGGCTCCCAAAGAATCAAATCAGAATGCTGGCAATAGTACTCGACCCAACAATCGCAAAGGAAAAGAAGCTCTTGAAGTCAATCTCCAAAGCAGTAGTCAAGAAGTAAAGACTACCCAAGCTACTTCAGCTCCAACAAATCAACAACAGAGATCTCCTCGGCCGAAGGAAGAATATTCTTTCGACGATGATGATGTTCAGGGTATCTTTGAATGCTTACTCAAAGGTAATAAGATTCAATTGCCAGAAATTAAAAAGCCTGATGAAGCCAATAAGACAGATCATCCAAAATACTGTCCATATCATAGAATACTGGGTCATACAATCCGGTCTTGCTATGTATTAAAAGGGAAGATTCAAGAGATGATTAAATCAGGAGCTGTGACATTAACACCCAAAGACAAAACAGTCACAGCAAATGTAATTTCAATGCAGTTCGGTGACTTCCCTCCCTTAATGGTAGAAAGTGGGATTGTTCCTATCCCCAAAGCAACTCTCGAAGTTATAAACATCCCACCAGCACAGAATGACGGACTTGTTCCTGTCACAACTAAGAAGGGAGAGATCACGTGGATTCACCCGGATTTAATGACGGAGTTTGAAACGTCTTTCTCTTCTCCTCGGAAGATTTCCTCATCTAAAAAGAAGCTCGGGAAGACTAAGTCATGCAATGTGACTTCTAGTTTCACACCCAATTTTTATCTAACCTCTACTTTCATCTCAGCAGGAAATTCACTCCCTACGGAGATAAAATCTGTACCTCAATTTGAAGATAGGTACAAACCTGCTTTTCATTTATACAGTTCACAATCTCGTGAATTGATGGCGAAGATGGGTTATGATCTAGCCACTGCTCCGGGTTTGAACTCAGGTAAGGGACTCCGAGCACCTTTAGCCATCACTATGAGACATAATCAATCTCGTGTTGGCCTTGGTTTCTGGAATGAAGCTCTCATCAAACATAAAAGAACCAAGAGCAAAATAAAGAATTGCAGCATGGTTTCCATAGACCTTGAACCAGAATCTGAAGTTGAAGTTCATGCTGGAACTCGGTCAGGAAAAGTATATCTGAAAAATTATGCTGAAGTTCTTGAGGAAACTTCTGAAGTCTCTCCGGTTACAGCTTCAACTCCAGTCTCTACTAAAGAGCCTTTAAATGTTCCTGTTGAGGCAGTTCCTTCTAAACCAACAGCAGCTGACAAAGGCAAACAACAAGTCCGCTTCGACAAACCATTGAAGAAGTCATCTCCTACAGGACTTAAAAAGCCTTATAATTTTGATATATTGGCTCAACTAGCTAATACCCCAGCTAAATTATTAATCTTCGAGCTCTTACGCCTCTCTAAAGAGACTCAAGAAACTTTAAGTGAAGCACTGCTGCAAGCAGAAACCTGCTTAACTCTTCTCAAGAAATTGGAAACAGAACCTGTTTCTCATTGCCATAATGTATTGGAATTTATTCCAAACATTACCTTTACGCAGGACGATATGCTGCTAGAGGATAATCGACATGACCGTCGTTTATATCATACAGGATATATTGATTCTATGAAGGTTGATCGTCTCCTGATTGATCCAGGATCTGCTCTCAGTATTATGCCAAAAGCTATGCTAGACGCACTGAAGATACCTGTACATAGCCTTTCCAGCACCATCACTACCATCTTGGGATTTAATCAAGGAAAAAGTGAGCCTTTGGGCAAGATTCGTCTCAAATTTCAAATAGGCGATCTTCGCACTAAAGTTACTTTTTACATCATCGACAATCATGGATGCTCATACAATGCTCTGTTGGGAAGACCATTATTGCATGAACATAATGTCGTTCCTTCGACCCTTCATCAGTGTTTCAAATATGTTGATGATAATGGAGAAGTTCAAAAGGAAGTTGCGGATCTCTATCCATTCAAAGGAGTTGAAGCTTACTTCAATGACGCTCGCATGTACAAAGATGAATACTCAAAAGTCTTGCAAGCTATGGATAATGATGATGAGATAGCAAAAGTTGGCACTTTTGTTATTCCTGTAAAAGGGCGTATCACTCCTCCGCAGTCTGTTAGATCATCCGAAGAAGGCTCACTGATAATTCCTGTCAGTGGACGTATTACTTCATCACCTGCTCAGGCTTCACAAGGTTCACTGATAATTCCTGTCAGTGGACGTACTACTGTACCGTCTTCCCAAGCTCCACAAGGCTCACTGATAATTCCTGTCAGTGGATGTACTACTCCCCCTCCACCTTCTTAGGCTAGATCAGATACTCTAGTCATTCCAGTCAGTGGACGTACTACTTATCCACGATCTTCTTCAAGGGAGCTCACCTCTTCTGAGCCTTTTGTTATCGATTTTAATCGAAACAAAACTTCTGATCGCTCTTCCTCTCACCCTTTTGTCATTAATTTGACTAAGTCTGATAAGGCTCAGCCTTCTGTTGTAAATACAGTATTTAATATTAATGAAGCATCTCCTTTGCAGTATATTGATGTCTGTAATCATGTACAAAGTTATTTACAATTGCTAGATAACTTGGAGTCATTAACTATAGGGGTTGTTCAAACTCTTCATACAGACGTATCATTGGAATCCATACAAAAATCATACTTCGTGGTCCCTGCTAGAAAAAAGGGAGAAAATCCGATCTTCTTTTATAAAGGACCCCAGAATCCTCCTAACTTGGAAGAAGATGACATAAACGATGATACTGGAAGGTTACAACTGCATCGCTACAGTCAACAATCCAAAAATATCATCAAGAATATGGGTTATGACTTTAGAACCAGTCTCAATAATGGAAAAGGAAGAAGAATGCCTGTTCGAATTTCTCTATTAAAATACGGAAGGACAAAATGTGGTTTAGGTTACATTGCTCCTACTTCCTTTATCAACATAGTCCATGAAGATTCAAAGTCCGATGAAGACGAACGATCTGAGTCTTCTGATTCTCTCTCTTGGGATTTTGACACGAGTATTGGCGATCTTCATCATTCTACTTTGTCCGTCAATATGGTCTCTGTTGATGGCCTACAGAAAAATGATGAAGATGAGGATGATTTTGAAATATCACCCGAATCGGAACAATGGGCTCAAAGATTAGATAATCAATGGGAATTCAGGTTCGAGCAGAGAGAACCTCCTACCGAAGATAAACTGATCCAAATTGATGTTGGTGAAGAAGGTTCTCCTAAACCAATATTCATCAGTGAAAGTCTTTCAGAAACAGATAAGCAAGACATGATCAAGCTTATTCGTGATTATCGATGTCTTTGCCTGGAGTTACGAAGATATGCCAGGACTAGATCCGAAGATTGCAATGCACAAACTCAATATCATGCCAAATGCTAAACCGGTCAAACAACAACAGCGACGATTTCGTCCAGACATTATGGATGCAATTGAAGCTGAAGTAAACAAGTTTATGGCTTCTGGATTTATTCGAGAGGAACAACATCCTGAATAGGTGGCTAACATCGTTCCTGTCCTTAAAAAGACTGGCAAGATCCGAGTCTGTATAGACTTTCGCGATCTCAATACGGCTTGTCCTAAAGACGAGTTTCCTCTTCCAATTACTGATGTCATGATCGACAATACATGTGGTTTCGAACGAATGTCATTTATGGATGGGTATTCGGGATACAACCAGATCAAAATGTTCCCAGATGATGAAAAACACACTTCCTTCAGAACGCCGATCGGTACATACTGTTATACAGTGATGCCGTTTGGTTTCAAGAATGCAGGAGCAACATATCAGCAAGCAATGAGCACTATATTCCGCGAACATCTCCAAAAAATAGTCGAATGCTATGTTGATGATATTGCAGTCAAAAGTCGACGAAAGGAGGATCATATCCAAGATTTGAAGACTATCTTTGATTTAATGCGTCAGCATCAACTTAAAATGAACCCTACTAAGTCCTTTCTGGACGTCTCTAGTGGTAAATTTCTCGGCTTCGTCATTACCGCTAAAGGTATACACGTGGTTCCCGAGAAGATCAAAGCCATTCAAGAGATGCGTCCTCCACGCACCTTAAAAGAGCTACGAGGATTTCAAGGAAGAATTGCTTATATCAGGAGATTCATTTCCAACTTATAAGGACGCTGCAGACCACTCAACATACTTCTGAAGAAAGGTGTATCTTTCGTCTGGAACGAAGAATGTCAAAAAGCATTTGACTATATTAAACAGTATCTCATGAACCCTCCAGTTTTGGTACCTCCCGTCTCGGGGATACCATTTCTTCTATATGTTCGAGCCATGGATCATTCTCTTGGTGCATTACTTGCCCAGAAAAATAAAGATGGCCATAAACAGGCTATTTATTATCTCAGTCGCACAATGACAGGTGCTGAACCGCGTTATTCTCCAATCGAGAAAGAATGCTTAGCATTAATGTTTGCTGTTCAGAAAATGCGACATTATATTATCGGTCAAACGATTCATGTCATTTCCAGAGTGAATCCCATCAGGATTGTGATGAAGAAACCTGGTATTCTCAACTCCAGACTAGCTAATTGGGGAATCTTGTTAGCTCAATACGATATGCATTATATTCCTCAGAAGTCGGTTAAAGGATAGGCTCTTGCTGATTTTCTGGCTGCTCATGCAATTCCAGAAGATTCTAAATTATATGATGAGATTCCTGATAAAGTCTTGAATTCAAATCTGATTTCTGAAGAAGTTCCTACCTGGCGTCTATTCTTTGATGGAGCATCTCGAATAGGTCCTAACGGCAATATTGTCGCTGGAGTTGGGATTGTTCTTGTATCCCCAGAAGGACTAACTATTCAGAGGGCTTATTCTCTAGATCAATCATGTTTAAACAATGTAGCCGAATACAATGCATTACTCATTGGTCTTCAACTTGCTAAACATCTAGATATTCAATATTTGGAAGTTTATGGAGACTCCAAGCTTATTGTCAATCAGATCAGAGGAACGTATGAAGTTCGTCATCAGGATTTGATACCTTATCATCGAGCAGCACTCTCTATAGCATCATCTTTTAAAGACTTCTTTATTGAACATGTTCGACGAGCCTATAATGCAGAAGCTGATGCTTTAGCTAATCTTGCTGCTGTATTAGCTATACCAATCAGACGTCAGCAAGTGATAGTGGTTTATAACCGAGAACTATTCTGTGTTGAGAATAATTTGGCTTTGGCTTTTCCTCACAAACCAGACAAAGATTCTTTCAACCTTGATGCTGGATCAAAGTTTGACAAAATGCCCTCGTCTTCCTCTGATTCTACTATGGAATATGTCTTTTCTAATGAAACAGAAGCCATAATTGAAGACTGGAGACGCCCGTTTATAGATTTTGTTTTGTATGATATACTTCCTGATAATCTGAGTGAAGCAGCGTCTATTCGACGTCGATCTCTCAGATTCTATTATAATCATACGACGAAAACATTATATCGTCGGTCTTACGACGGTCTTCTCCTCCGATGCATTGCCCGTGAAGAAACACAACTGATAATTCGTGAAGCACATGATGGTGTTTGCGGAGCTCATCAACCAGGTCCTAAACTTCAAGATCGTATCCGACGTATGGGTTATTATTGGCCCACGATGGTGGCTGACGCTATTCAATATGCTCAGAAATGTAAAGCCTGTCAAATTCATGCAGACTTTATTCATCAACCGTCAGAGTTCTTACATCCAACAGCGGCATCATGGCCCTTTGAAGCTTGGGGCATGGACGTCATTGGTCCCATCAACCCACCATCATCAAGAGGACATCGGTTTATTTTAGCAATAACCGATTACTTTTCCAAATGGGCTAAAGCAATCCCGTTATCTGAAGTTAAAACTTCTAGTGTTATCATCTTCGTCAAACATCATGTTATCTATCGATTTGGTGTTCCTCGGCGTATTATCCATGATAACGGACCGCAGTTCGTCAGTCAGAAATTTACTCGATTCTGCGACGAATATCGGATTAATAATTTAGCTTCTACAGCATATAATCCAGCAGCCAATGGATTGGCAGAAGCTTTCAATAAAACAATCATCAAACTCTTGAAAAAGTTTGTTTCTTCCAACAAACGCAACTGGAGCGAGAAGCTTGGTGAATGTTTATGGGCCTACCGCACCACAGTTCGCAATGCGACTGGATGTACACCTTTCTCTTTAGTATATGGGTGTGAAGCTGTTCTTCCCCTTGAGATCCAGATTCCTTCTCTGAGAATTGCAATCTCCAATGAACTGACAACAGAAAACAATAATCGTCTTCGACTTCAAGAGTTGGAAGCTCTAGATGAAAAACGATTATATGCTCAACAAAATATCGAGCTGTATCAGGCCCGAATCTCCAAAGCTTTTAATCGGAAAGTCAAAATCAGAGCATATCAGAAGGGAGAACTGGCCCTTACTGTCAGACGTCCTATGACCATGACACATATGAGCAAAGGCAAATTTGATGCGAAATGGAAAGGCCCATTCGTAGTGAACAAAGTCTTCTCTAACGGAGCATACCAGCTTGCCTCTATGGATGGGAAAGTCATGATGATGCCTATCAATGGCAAATTCTTAAAGAAATATTATGTATAATATTTTCATCATTCCCCAGCAAATATAAAATCCTTCTTTACAAAAGTTATTTCGATATCGTTATCCCCAGAGGAAATTGATATTCCACCATGTATCATCTTCCCAGAGAATTTGATATTTTGTTTTATTAGATCCCCAGTGGTTTTAATAAAGATCTTGTATAGAAAATCATGTCCATATTACCTCCGAATTTTCTATCTCAAATATTTAGTCTTTTTGATTTCTGAGTCTAAAGATCAGTGAATAAAGGCAAAATTGATGTAAAGTGGGAAGGATACATCGTAAACAAAGTTTTTATTTTGACAAATTCTTCAAGAAAAAAAAGAGTACATCATCATGGAAGATCACTGTCATCCCTCTCATACTTGGGACAAGGGCCACATACATAATCAGCAAAAGAATTTAATACATCTTTTCCTGACCGCACCAAGAACTGACAGACAGCCAGCCTCATTGCTTCTTCTTCTTCGGTTTCTCCTGGTTCGACCAGGAAGTCGAGGATATCTTTTGGCGGCTTGGGAGTAGATGAGCTTTCGTCCATTTCCTTCTTCTGCGGAGGAAGATGCTCTTTAGCACCTTCAGTAACTTCAGAGACGACTTCAGTCTTCTTTGTATTCTTTTTAGAAGACATTGTGGATAAAAGAGGATGATATATGATTCTTCTACTCAAATATATGCTCTATTTATAGGCATATGGTTACAAAGATCGAAGGGACGTATTCTTTCCTGGGATTCAGTTCATCCATTCATTTATTACATTCATTCGACGGTTCATCCGTTCATCATTTCCTAAACGGTTCGTCCGTTCATAATCTTCTATCAATTTATCAAGTGGGGATTCGTTATTTATCATGTTTTCATAACCTCTGAATCAATTCCGAATCTACTTACTCATTTGTCATGTTTTGACCTCTGCATAGAAATCAATCTATTTTCTTTTGAGTTTCTATATATTATCATGTCCATAATACCTCTGATAATATTATATACTCTAAAACAGAAAAGATGATTTTATTATCTATCATGTCCACAATTCATCCACAAATACAAATCATTGAGCATAGAAGAATTGTCATTTCCATTTCACTATAAAAAGTCTATTACATTTTCTTAGACTTTCTTACAAATCATAATGGAAATCTATTACAAATCTTAGATTTTTATTCTACACCACAACGATAACCGAATAGAGATCTATCTTCTTCTTTGGATCTTCTCCGTCGGACCTTCTCCGTCAGGTTCGTTGTTGGTGGCAATTCCTGACTATCTGGGTCTCAGTCACGACCAGATCAGCAGGAATCAAACTCTGGTCTTCTCTCTCAGACGAGAGGAGAACCACAGAGTATGGCAGCCCGAAGTCGTGGTGCTGCCAATACAATTGGTGGATGGGGGTAACCCCTCAAGGAAGACAGGAATGTATCCAAACCTTGGGATACAATTCCTAGTTCTCCCGTGAAAGGAACTCTACTACCTGATTTCTCGGTAGTAGAGTTGACTCCACCATCAAACTCTCGTGTATAAAGGCTCTTCCTACCATCTGAGGAAGACCCTTCTATCCCACGAAGAGTTCTGAGTTGTCTGATGTACGCGTCAAAAGCGTATGAGCTCCATGATGTTGGTGTCAGAAGGACATTCTCCACAGCATCCACATCACCAATGCCAATTCTGAAGAAAATCTTTAGCCAAGTTTCTGCGAAAAACAGCATGAAGAAGAGAATTAAATCAACAGAAATGTCATATGAAACGTACTGGTTGGTCAAGCACGCTCAGAGACAGAAAGCTTATTTTTGACAGCAAAAACAGTACATGTATTATGCCGGACTTACCTTCAAGTTTGACGCTAAGAATTGGCAAACTGATGTCTGACATATTGCTCAGAATTCGAACATTTAGAAGCTTTTGCTTTCCGATTCGAGAGTGAAATCTCACGTTCATTTTCAGAGAAGAGAAGAAGAAAAAGAAGATGGGGATGAGTTCTGTGAAACTCTTCTGTCTATTTTAAAGTATGGAGCGCAAGCCTATTCTTGGGAAGGATCCACAAATAACGCTCATAAAATATGCAATGAGTGCCACGTGTACTTTGGAAACCAGCATAGCCTTGGAAATATTCAAAGAGTGCTTTCCACAACATTGGAAGATAGCGTAACCTACAGCTATTTATTGGTGCATGCTATTCATTGATGTACGCTATTCAGCGTAATTTACAAACATTGGAAGACAGCGTAACCTACAGCGTAATCTACAGTTATTCATTGGTGCATGTTAGTTTTCAACACAAAATTATACTAAACAGAGAATTCTTGAATATTCATTTCATTAAAGGCACTGATGGCCTTACAAAACAAAAAAAAGAGGGAAAGAAAGGGGTGCAACAAAGTCACGCTCTATTTTCCAGAGCGGCTAAGTTTGACGCCTAACTCTTCTACGCTTCGGACCCCCATGCGGTGCAACAGAGCAGCGAGCATTTCACGCTTCTCTGCGAGGCTTCGCTCATCAGAAGTAGAGGTGCCGTCCAGACCGAAGTAACCCAAGAAATTCTTAGCTAACTGCGTGGGGTCATCTTTGAACTCGATGACGAAGGGCTCCGGTTCTTTGCCTCCAAAGGTGGGGTCACCATGGGCACAGAAACCTAATTTTCGTGCTTCTTCTTCAGCCGCTTCCTTTGGAGTCATGGTTACAAGAAATATGAATGTCAAAAACTGAATTTTCTCAGTTTATATAACAGAGCTTGCTGGCGGTTCATATTCCTCCATAAATCAGATTCAATCAGTCTCGAAAAATAAAGAGTCATCATGACATTTAATAAATTCATTTTTGTATAAACAGATTTAATGCCAGCGTATCAAGACTCATTCCCACTTTTTTATTCAAAGTAATTTCGAACTTTTGAAACTCATAAAGTTCAAAAACTTTGAAGGGGGTCTTGTAGGATGTGGAAAATTATGACACGCTGTCATTTTAATCCTTACGCTCAAGGCCATACTCTTATCAAAAGTCATACTCTTAGTGGATATTTTATTATTTCTTCTGGCAGCACAGCATATATTAAATGAAGAATGAATCTGACGTCTCGTCTTTTCGTGCAAAGATAGTTGTCATGAAAAGAGCAACCGTCGTATATGTATTCGAAGAGTTGGTTTTGTCTTTTACGAGGACAGCTCAGCAGATCATTAATGCAAAGCCATCATTACTGTCAGTTTTGACAGTCTGTCAGCCGTCATATCTGCAGTCACGACGCTCGAGAAAATCTTTTGACAGTTATTTGAAGATATAGCTTATCAGAGAAGATTGATGATGGCCACGTGGCCATTTCTTCAGTGAGTGTATGAAGTCTATACGACTCCTTCCTTCTTCAGTGAGCGTATGAAGTCTATATGACTCCTTCCTTCTTCAGTGAGCGTATGAAGTCTATACGACTCCTTCCTTCTTCAGTGAGCGTATGAAGTCTATACGACTCCTTCCTCATCAAGTGAGCGTATGACTCCTTTCTTCTCCAGTAAGCATATCAGCTTTATTTTGTTTCTACATCATCCAAGTCAGCGTATAACTCTCCTTCAACGAGGCAGCGTATTACAGCAACCATATGCAGGATTACAGTCAACACACGTTCTCACGTGTCCTGTACCAGTTATCCACTTCTCTAAAAGTTATGCAACGTGGCATCCAGGCCATCAATCTCTCCTGAACATGCTCCACTACTTTCAACCGCACGCTAATGTGTCTCCATCAGAATTCGCCACGCGTCCCTGCAGTTATGCACACGTCAAGTAACTACCTGAGCGTATGCTTAAGGACAGTTATCCTGAACTCTATAAAAAAGAGTTTCTTCATCTTCATCAGACACAGACAATTTCAGAGAGAACAGAGAGATTGCCCAGTTGCTGTCCAAGTTCTTCAAAGTTCGAGTATTCTTCATCGCATCGTCCAAGGGATAAAGTAATCGTCTTCTAGATTAGATTCCTACAGTTGTAATTTTCTCAGATACAAAATAAATAAAATGAATTTATTTATGGAAAATAGGTTTCACTCGTGGAAGTTGAGGTGGCTACCGATCAGGCGATAACGACAGATCCTGTCCCTGTCGAGGGACTTGAGAATGATGAGACTCATCTGCCAGTCCTGTCTTCCGAAGCGGGCCAGGAGATGTGTGTTGATCTCCCCGTTCTGCCAGGGGAGGTACTGACCACTGATAGGTCATTGGGGGCAGAAGAGGTGACCGTAGACGTCGGTGGTTCCTCCGAACTTGAGAAGGGTAAGGGTGTGGAACCCTCTGTTGCCCCTCCTACTTGGGGTATTATCTCGACACCTGTGCCGGCTTCCTCTGTTCTTTCGGCTCCTCGGGCTAGCAGTCAGGCCCGTATTGATGAAGAGCTTATTGATGCCGAGATTCCAGTCTCGCAGATTGAGGTTGGCGGATCTTCTTCTGGTCCGCTAACGACAGCAGCCCCTCCAACTCCTGCTATGACGCCGCAGGTACTGGCGGACACAGATGAATATGTGAAATTCATCATTGAGGGGGTGTATAAAATGCTGCAGAGGGGTGTATCTGCTGTGATGGATGCCAACGGGAGTTTTGCGACGGCAAGAACTCTGGCAATGCCTTATATCGAGCTGATCCGTGTTCACCAAGGCCACGACCATATGGCCGAGATCTTGGAGGCTTCGGTGATTGAGCTGGACCAACGGCTCACGGAACTTCAGCGCATCCAGCAAAATGACTTTTCCGTCTTGATAGATGCGGAGAAGGAGAAGTTGATCGCTGAGATTGAATCTTCCTACGAGGCCACTGTGAGCGTCTGGGAGCACGAGGTGGCTGAGACTGAGGCTGCGGTAGGGCAGTTATCTCAGTCTATGAAGGAGACCATGGAAACGCGAGCTGCGTTGGACGCTAATATTGCGGAAATCAATGCCCAGATGCGCCGTCTTGAGGATCAACGGGCTCGACTCCAGTTAGATGCCGAACGTATCTAGGCTGAACACGTAGCATTCAAGAAGGAGGAAGCAACCTTCACTCACCGGGCTCTTGCCCTGGTTCGGCAGCGACAACAGCTTGATGAGAAGCATAAGAATGATACTTCCACTGAGGCTGTTGAATTGATGCGTCAAGAAGCTGAGCGTCGAGTCCTGGTGACTGTGGAGACTCATGCAGCCGACTTGAGACGTCGAGTCAGAGAGCTCTCAACCAACCCTGGAGATGTTTAGGGACTGTAGCGTCTCCTTTTTATGTTTTTGCAATTCTTGCTTGGGGATAGTGTAGTTTTGTACTCTCTTTTTTTTTAGAAAATAAAGAAGTACGCAACTTTTTTTTGATGTGTTCATTTTTGTTATCATGAACTTGATGATTTGTGTGGACCTATTATCTTTTGCACACCTTGGCTTTTAGGTACAGATAATAAGTTTGAAGGAACCAACATATTTGCTCAGAGGTAATGTGGACGTGGCAATCATTGAGGTTTAAATGATAGAATTTTCCTACTCAGAGGTATTATGGACATGGTAGGAATAATCTTGGGGAATACGCTGAACAACTCAGAGGTGATGTGGACGTAGAAGTTCTGCGATCAATGTACGACAACGCAAGGGTTGTTTGTACGAGATGTTTACTCAGAGGTAATATGGACGTGGTAAACATGAGGGGTAGCGTAGGCTTACGAAGTGTAAGATTCTGCTTTGCTGGGTGTAGAGGGACAACTCAGAGGTGATGTGGACGTGGTTGTCTTTCTACTGGAGGGTGCTACGGAACAGCTGGGTTCCGGAAGCGTATGGTTTTGTCGGAAGGGAATTGTCTGTGAATCCTGATGATTGGGTCCATAGATCCCCTTGTGGAAGCACATATCTGAAAGCTGTCAAGAATAGTACTTCTTCGGGAACTTATCGTTGATGGGCATCATGAACAAGTCCCCATTGGGTTTGGCGAGGCGGTAATCACCGTTTGAGTATACCGTCTCCATGATGAAAGGTCCTTCCCACTTGGGCTCGAACTTCCCTGGTGTCTTGTGAGTTAACATCATCGGCCTCCTGACTGCCAGAACCAGGTCGCCAACTTGAAAAGTTCTCTGTTTGACCTTCTTGTTGAAAGCCTATGATATACGGGCTTGGTAGAGTTCGATACGTTGTTAAGCTAGGAGACGCTTTTCGTCAAGTGCCTCCAGCTCCCGCAGACGACGACGTTGATTGTCCTCTTTTGTGAGTTTGTTTGTGATTGCTACGCGGAGTGAGGGTATCTGTATCTCAAGAGGCAGCACTGCTTCGCTCCCGTAGACCAGAAAGAATGGTGTGTTGCCTGTTGGAGTCCGTACCGTTGTGCGGTAGGCCCAAAGACATTCGCCCAGCTTTTCGTCCCAGTCGCGTTTGTTGGATGATACGACTTTTTTTAGCAACCTAACGATAGTTTTGTTGTACGCCTCGGCCAATCCGTTTGCTGTCGGATTGTAGGCGGTTGATGCCACATTTTGAATGCAATTTTTGTCACAGAATCTGCTGAAAACATGGCTGATGAACTGAGGACCATTATCGTGGATGATCCTCCGGGGTACTCCGAAGCGGTAGATGACATGGTGTTTGATGAAGCTGACCACCCTAGAGCTCTTTACTTCCGCCAATGGGACTGCCTCTGCCCACTTGAAGAAGTAATCGGTAATGGCCAGGATGAAGCGGTGCCCCCTTGATGAAGGAGGGGTAATCGGTCCTACAATGTCCATGCCCTAGGCTTTGAAGGGCCAGGAGGCGACTGTAGGATGTAATGGTTCTGACGGCGTATGAATGAAGTCTACGTGAAGTTGACACGTATGGCACTTCTTAGCATAGTCGACAGCATCAGCGGCCATGGTTGGCCAATAGTAGCCCATACGTCGCAGTCGATCCTACAACTTAGGACCAGGTTGATGAGCTCTGCAAGTTCCGTCATGAGCTTCTCGAAGAGCCTCGGCCGCTTCTTCGTTGGACAGGCATCAAAGGAGAAGCCCATCGAAGGAGCGTCGGTACAGCGTTTTAGTGGCTGTATCATAGTAGAATCGAAGAGAACATCTCCTGACTGAGACGGCTTCCTTCGGGTCCTCTGGGAGAATTCTGTAGATGGCGTAGTCGATGAACGGGAACCTCCAGTCTCGGACATTAACACCAGTACCTGTTGGCATGGCGTGGTCCACTCGTAAGCATAGGTTGTTTTTAGGACAAACCAAGTCTCGGCCAACCACCGTGACGTAGTGTTGAGTCCCAAGGGGTGCTGCTAACGAGGCCGTAAGGCCAGCCAGAGCATCATCCTCTAGGTTTTGTAAACGAGGTACGTGTTCGATGAAGAACCCGATGAAGGTTAAAATGATGTTCAATACAACTTCATGGTAAGGGATCAGATCTTTATGGCGAACTTCGTATTGCCCTCGGATCTGATTTACGACGAGTTTTGAGTCGCCGTAGGCTTCCAGATGATCCACCCCGAGCTGTTGTGCCAGCTGGAGTCCCATAATGAGCGCGTTGTACTCGGCAACATTGTTGGAGCACGGCTTCGAAAGAGAGTAAGCACGCTGGATGACTAGCTGATCAGGGAAGACTAAGACTACCCCCACTCCTGCGACGATCTAGCCTTTGTGGCCTGTTCTTGAAGCGCCATCGAAAAACATCCGCCAGACGGAGCCTTCTTCGGTGACGTTTGATTATTGGACCTCATCCGGGATGTCTTCATAGAGTCTTGAGGACTCCGGGATGGAGTGTGCAGCTAAGAAGTCGGCCAGAGCTTGACCCTTAACAGCCTTCTGTGGAACGAACACCATATTGTATGGCGTTAGCAAGATCGCCCATGTGGCTAGCCGGGAGTTCAGTGATCCTGGCTTCGTCATGAGGACCCTGAGCGGATTAACTCGGGAAATAACGTAAATTGTCTGGCCTGAGACATAATGACGAGTCTTTTGGATGGCAAATACCAGAGCCAAGCACTCTTTTTCAACGGGATTATACCGGTGTTCGGCCCCGATCAGGGTACGACTGAGGTAGTAGATTGCTTGCTCATAGCCTGTGTCGCTGTTCTGAACTAGCAGGGCGCCGAGGGAATGATCCATGGCATGGACGTAGAGCAGGAATGGTTTGCCAGCGACGGGTGCCACCAGAACTGGAGGGCCCGTCATGTAGGCTTTGATGTCGTCGAAAGCCTTTTGGCATTCCTCTGTCCAGACGTAAGAGACTCCCTTCTTCATGAGCTGGGTAAAGGGTTGACATTTGCCGGAGAGGTTTGCTATAAACCTCCGGATGTACGCCAGACGTCCCTGTAAGCCCCAAAGTTCTCGAAGATTCTTCGGAGGGTCCATGTTGAGAATGGCTTTGGTTTTCTCGGGATCGACGTGAATGCCTTTTGCCGTGATGATAAAGCCCAAGAATTTTCCACTAGAAACCCCTAGGAAAGATTTAGCGGGGTTCATCTTGAGTTGATGTGCTCGCATGAGATCAAAGACTGTCTTCAGGTCCTGTAAGTGATCTCTTTTAAAGCGGCTCTTGACCGCGATGTCATCAACATAACATTCGATTGTCTTGCGAAGAGATTGACGGAAGATGGTGCTCATAGCTCATTGGTATGTCGCACCGACGTTCTTCAAACCGAAGGGCATTACTGTGTAGCGGAAAATGCCCTTTAGAGTCCTGAATGACGTATGTTTTGCGTCATCGGGGAACATCTTGATTTGATTGTAGCCTGAATACCCGTCCATAAAAGACATGTGTTCGAAGCCACACGTGTTGTCGATCATCACGTCAGTGATTGGAAGTAGGAATTCGTCCTTCGGGCAAGCAGAGTTGAGGTCTCTGAAGTCGATACAGACTCGTATCATCCTATTCTTTTTGGTAACAGGTACGACGTTGGCTACCCAATCTGGGTGTTGCTCTTCACGGATGAAGTCGCTAGTCAAGAGTTTATCTACCTCCTGATCGATGGCGTTCATGATGTCCGGACGGAAGCGCCGCTATTGTTGCTTGATAGGCTTGGCATCAGGCAAGATATTCAACCTATGCATCGCAATCTGGAGATCAAGTCCCGACATATCTTCGTAGCTCCAAGCGAAGACGTCGATATACTCCTTAGCCAGTTGGATTAAAGATTCTCGGTCTTCTCCTTCTAGGCTTTTGCTGATGAAGATGGGTTTGGAAGAAGACCCATCTCCAAGGTCGATCTGCTCAACTTCATCCTCGGTGGGAGGTTCACGTAATTCGAAACGGGACTTCCATTGTTGTCCCAGGCGTTGAGCCCAGGGTTCTTCTTCACTGGGTTCCGGCGCTTGGTCTTCGTCTTCATCTTTTTGAGGTTGTGCTGATGTCATGTTAGCTGACAGCACTTTCCTGAAGACTGATCCGATACTGGTATCGAAATCCCAAGTCGATGCTTCGGACGAGTGGGAATGTTCTATCTTCTGCGTCTGAACTCTCTGGAGTGGATGGCGGCGTGACATAGCCTACCTCCCGTCGAGTTTTGTTGTAGTAGTCATGTGGCTTCCCTTTGGGTGTTGGAAGCCGGAGAGGGAGACGTCGACCTTTGCCGTGGTTTAGGCCTTTGTCGCTTTTTAGGTCGTAGCACATCTTTTGGATGAGGTACTTTGCCTTATCCGTGTACCGATAGAGTTGCATTCTGCCGGCATCTGGTTCTGGCTCGAGCGGCGGGAGGTCTTGATGACATTTGCCTTTACCAAGGATGATGGATCCTTCGTCTCAACTTCATGGAGGAACTATATAGCAGACTCCTTGAGACGGGACTACTCGATTTACATGGACGGTCATTATTTGTGTTTGCAACGACCGTAGAGCGTTATCTAATGTATACATGGCATTCCAATGTGGAAGACAAGAATAATTAAAAGACACTCTATTATTGATGAAGTACGAGATTTTATCCTGTGGGATTACATTGTCTAAGGAGGGTGCATCTACATCAGCAGAGATATATTCGCCGAGCTCCTCATCTGTAAGCACTGGGGTTGGATCAGGGGAGTCTACCATAGCTTTGGTTTTGGGGTCCGAGAGAGTTATGTGAGCCCTCTCTGGCATCTTGGATGACTGCGGGGGTTTGCCCTTGAGACGCACCTTCAGTGGTGCCTTAGCTGCGCTTCCAGTGATCGGTGCCTTCCCCTGTAATTTTACCACCAGGGGAGCCGATGTTTGAGGCGGCTTCCCTTTGAGGCGTATCTTCAGGGGAGCTTCAGGAGTTGGTACTTTTCCTGGTAGCTTATGCTCATTGGAGGCACATTCTGGGGCGATTTGCCCTTGAGTCGCATCTTCAAAGGGGCATCGGGAGTCATCTCAGGCTCCATGTCCGGCTCAGCTGCCGTCTCTGCCTCGTCATTTGTATCATTGGCTTCTTCCTCGTCAAGTGACTTGTATAAGTCGGAATCAGTGAAGTAGGCTTCAATCCCTTTGAAAGGATCGATGTCTGCGAACTCCGTCCGGATGACGCCGTTGGTGGATACATATTTCAGGCATTGGTGGAGCGTGGATGGTACCACCATGTACTCATGTAGCCATGGTCGACCGAGCAGGATGTTGTAATTGACCTCGGCATCCACCATATAGCAAGTCACCTTAGTTTTGAGGTTGCCGATGTGACACTTCAGTCGGATCTTGCCCAGTAGCTCGCTTTTGCTTGCGTTGAAGCCACTGATGGTCGTGTTGGAGGGCGCCAGCCGGTACATTGGGATCCCCAGTGTTGATAGCAGCGCCTTCGGAATGATGCTGAGGGAAGACCCTGGATCGATCTGAATCCGACTCACCTTGACCGAACCGATATACCCTGTGTAATACAGCGGCCGGTTATGTCGGTGGTGCTTGAGCAGCATGTCTTGTTGGGTGAAGGTTATATTTGGGATAACTTCATCCGCATAATGACAGTGCGCACAAGTAGTTGGGAGGTCTTCAGGCTGCTTGACTTGACTGAGAAAGGAGTCGACATCCTTCAGAGCTTCACAGAGAGCTTCTCGGGAGTCTTTGGAAAGACGCAGGAGCTCGAACAAAGACAAGCGTGCAGGAGTACTGGCCAGTTGTGCCAATATGTCGAAGTTGTGGGGCTTGGCTAGCCCCGAAGCATTCTCCTTTCGTAGAGGCCTGTCGAAACGAACCTCCACCTGCTTCTGCTTATTGGCTGCTGAGGGCTTAGACGGGCCCTCTTCCTGGACAGCAGGGATGGTGCAAGGAGGCACCACCTCGGCGGCAGCTTCGCCGGGTTAGACGTTCTGTTGTGAACGCGTCTGTACAGTAAGTGCCTCTTCTGTTGAAGAAGAGATCATGCGGCAAGACTTAATCTTCCTGCCTTTGGATTTGGAGGTAGGGCGTACCTCCGGTTGAGTCACCTCGAAGACGAGGTCGGGGTGAACCCACAGGACCTCTTCTCGAGATGTGGTGAGTGGGATGAGTCTACTCACATTGTCACGGGTAGGTGGTAAGTTCACCACCTCCATTGTCGCCTTAGGGATGGGGACGATGCCATCTTGTGTGGTAGTCGACGGCAAGGTGCCGAACTGAAGTGACACCTCATTGGCTGACACCGTCTTCTCTTCGTAGTCGACGAAGATTACATCCGCATTGATCATGCGCTGGATGTAATTTTTAAGGATATAGCAGTCCTTGGTCGGGTGTCCGACAAACCGATGGTAGTGACAGTACCTCGGGTTGTCCACTTTCCCGACTTCATCGGGCCGCTTTGGGTCCGGCAGCTTGATCTTGTCACCCTGCTTCAGTATTTCAAAGAGTTGCAGGGTGTCTTCGTCGTTGAACGAATAAACCTCCTTGGGCCTCGGTGCCAGTGGAGGCTTCTGAGTAGGCGCAGATGCGCCTGTCGAGGCATTAACAGTCAATGCCTGTTTCTCCTTTGCTTCTCGTCCGGGGTTGTTGGCTGCAGACTTTTTCCCCTTATCATCAAAGGCGGGGAAGCTGACTCCTAGAAGACGTGCATTGGCCGCCTTCTTTTCTGCGGCTTCAGCTTCGATGATCAGGGAGCTCCAGTCGGGAGGGGGAGTAGAGTTGAGCCAGAGCTTCACTGCAGGCAGCATGTTCATGCTGCAAGAGGAGAGGAGCGTATGTTTCGGCATGCCTTGAGGTAGCCTGAAGCAGGCCTGTCGGAAGCGTTCGATGAACACCCGAACCATTTCCTTCTCGTTCTGGCGTATCTCTTTGAGGGACGCCATCGTCATGTCCTTTCCGCCGTCGTAGAAACGGTCGAGGAAGAGGCGCGTCAATTCGTCGAAGGATGATATGGAATTGTCGGGGAGGCTGCAGTACCAGTCATATGCCACTCCTTTTAGGACCCCAACAAAGATGCTAGTGAGTAGCGCATCCTCCTTCGGAAGATGTCCCGTTTGGGACTGGAAGTATGTCAGGTAGTGACGCGGAGAGTCCTTCCCGTCGTACGGTGTGAGTGTTTGTGGTTTATACTTCGGGGGATAAACCACCTTGTTCCACTCGAGGGGATAAGGCTGGGGAATGCCCATCTTCTGGCGCTCCTCTTGCTTGTTTTTGGACTCGAAGCGCTCCCGTAAGTCCTTGATCATTTCGACCACATCCTCCGTGGAGCTAGGAGCCGGGAAAGGTGGTACCATCGGGAGTGGAGCGTTTGAGGGCTCCGACGTTCGGGGTGCTTCTGTGTCTGAGGGTACCCGTTGAAGGGTGTCACGACCCGCTCCCAATTTTGGGATACGAGTACGTGGCCAAGTCCAGCCTACGCCGCAGCATCGGCGGTAGTACGCTGTCTATGATAACAATGGTCCACAACAAGCACAACACGCATATATATATATATATCATCCACAACTAAGCCAGTAATAATCACCAAAATATTTAATAGTCTCAATATTATAAATATGAAAGAATCCACTACAACTCAGAAAGTCTCGGGAACAAACCCGGATAATAGAAAATAAAATGGACAACTAACTCCATAACTATAACTACTAACTAATACGAATCCATAAGGAAGAAAATATGCTAATTCGTATCAGTGCTGGAACCCGGTACGCCAGTGACATCAGTGTCTCCAACATACTCACCGTAGACCTCGGGGCAAATCTCTTCGTCTAAAGCTGAAAAATAGTTATCCAGTCAGGATTGGAGCAAGATCACCATAACACTACATTACACAATATAGTATACAAGCATGAAGGAAAGATACAAGGAATTTAACTGAAGATAAGTATAGGCATGACATTGTATGATAAGAAAGTACCTTTGAGACGTGATAACAATATGAAGGTAGACTTTGACATACCACTAAGACATGATGACAATAAGAAGGTAAACTTGACGAAAGAAGAACAATAGACGACATAGCAACAATAATTAAGTCACGTGTACTGTGTGTTTTAGAATACCAACTTTCAGCATGTAGACGGCTTGGGATATCCGTCAGTCATACGTGTGGTGCATGACTGATATTATGCAATCAATGTATAGGGGGTCTGTATTCAATTCGTTGACCACATGCTTACTTGTTGTATTCCTCCGCCCGACTCACTCACAATACATGTCCACTATGATAAACATTAACAATACGATAAACTGTAAACAATAGGAAACAATGAGTAAAAGATGAACATGTATATATCCTAACGATTCTAACTCTCGTGCACAATATTAATCATGAGCAATGACAATCATGAACCAAAGGAAAGTAATAGTGAAACGACGACACGAAGATACATGCAGCATAAAATAAAGGAAACATAGGTCATAGTGATACTTGCCTGCTCCGATAGATGATAAAGTCACAAGTCATGACGTCGTAGTCCGATCTACCCCGTCACATAAAAACCATAAGTTAGATCAACGATTCCCACTCTAAAAATCCTAGAAAGTGGCTAATGGTTTAAACTAATTAATACTATTTTAATTCTAGAATAAATCACCTAAAATCCTATTTTAACCTATTTAATTCTGAAATAACAATCTACACACAAAAATTTGGCCAAGGAAATACACGGTTCCAAAATCGGGACTCGTGGCACGCAAACCGAGACATACTGTTGACTTAACTAGTCAAACATTATGAATTCAAAGTTTGAGTGTGCAACATGGTAGATTTCAGCGCCATGAGTGCACTGGAATCGATCGTGCCGCAAAATCACGATTTGGTCAAAAGTTATCGCCATTATGGCTAACTATGACCAAATCGATGAACCGTTGACCAAATCTGACTTCTATAAACAAAATAAAATACTAGATGAAACTCTAAATTCCTGGAAAAATTATATGTTTTAGGGCTCGGTGTCAGCTTTCCAAAACTTCAAACGGATCGAGAAACGGAGTTCGGGATTACTTGGAATCTCGAAAACCGTGCGACGTGTAAATTTTTGGACAACCGACACTCAAATAATTATTCAGAAATTCGAGATCAAAATATTAGAAAATAAATTATATAATCAGAAACCTAACCTCAATACACTTCTAACAAAAAAAACGGCGCACGAAATGGATGTGTAGATCGACGGCAAACCCTCCGCGAAGTCGAAGAATCCTTATTGAACTCTCCCACAAAATAATTGCTGAATTCTAGGGTTTCGGAAAAACCTAATATACTAATATATATATATAGAGAGAGTCGGTGGCTGATCGGCTGGGGGACACGTGGCACCATCCTGGCTGTCCCGCCAGGATCCAATGGTCCACAGTTTATCCGAGCTTGGCTCGGATTTGGTCGGCTAAGCCAGCTCGGCTTAGAAATCCGACTGCGGCTCGGAGACCGAGCCGCCCCCGACCCAGTCACTGCCACGTGGGGCCCGCCCTCCCCGCGTCAGCGGCTGACGGGTGGGTCCCTCTTTGGCTGACTGTGCATTAATTTAGTAAAAGGTTTTTAATAACAGAAAAATAATTAAAAAAATCAGGAAAAATCCTAAAACTCCAAATAATTCCCAGAGAATTCCTAAAAATTCCTAGAAAATTCTAGAAAATATTTTAAGGGTTCTAGAGCCTATATAAATTACTTGGCCTCAAAAATACCCTCGGGTGCTCTCCCATAAATTCCTAGAAGCTTAAGAAATAATGAAATAATATATAAAAATTATCTAAAAATCTTCATAAAATCCCAAAAATTCTAAAATGGTGAAATAATATTCTAGGGACTATCTAGAGGCCCCAGAGGCTATATACAACCTAATATCCTTATATCTAACTTATAGACTTAGGTCAAAAATCTTACGATTCCACATCAACATCCTAGCTAATAATTGATTTTAACTAAAATAATAAAAAAAATCTCCAAAATTGAAAATAAATCCTAGGAACCCAAATGCTACAAACTATCCCCCTTAAAAGATTTTTGTCCTCAAAAATCAAAACATCACAAATAGCATAGTATAATACCTAACTCTTACAAGCAATAATTTCTTAAGCTAAGTCACGGAGAGATAATGGCTAGGAACATAAGGGGGAGACTAAGACTACCCCCACTCCAGCGATAATTTGGCCTTTAAGGCCTGTTCTTGAAGCGCCATCGAAAACATCCGCCAGACGGAGGTTTCTTCGGTGACGTTTGATTCTTGGACCTCATCCGGGATGTCTTCATAGAGTCTGGAGGACTCTGGGATGGGGTGTGCGGCTAAAAAGTCGGCCAGAGCTTGACCCTTGACGGCTTTTTGTGGAACGAACACGATGTTGTATGGCGTTAACAGTATCGTCCATGTAGCTAGCCGGGAGTTCAATGATCCTGGCTTCGTCATGAGAACCCTGAGTGGATTAACTCGGGAGATGACATAAATTGTCTGGCCCGAGACATAATGGCGAGTCTTCTGGATGGCTAATACCAACGCCAGACACTCCTTTTCAACGGGGTTATACCAGTGTTCGGCCCCGATCAGTATCCTACTGAGGTAGTAGATAGCTTGCTCATAGCCCGCATCGCTGTTCTGAGCCAACAGAGCGCCGAGGGAATGATCCATAGCACAGACGTAGAGGAGAAATGATTTACCGGCGATGGATGCCACCAGGACTGGCGGGCTCGTCAGGTAAGCTTTGATGTCATCGAAAGCTTTCTGGCATTCCTCTGTCCAGACGTAAGAGACTCCCTTCTTCATGAGCTGAGTGAAGGGTTGGCATTTTTCGAAAAGGTTTGCTATAAACCTTCGGATGTATGCCAGACGCCCCTGCAGGCCTCAAAGTTCTCGGAGGTTCTTCGGAGGGTCCATGTCAAGGATAGCCTTGGTCTTCTCAGGATCGACTTGAATGTCTTTTGCCGTAATAATGAAGCCCAAAAACTTTTCGCTGGAAACCCCAAGGAAGGATTTAGCGGGGTTCATCTTGAGTTGATGCGCTCGCATGAGATCGAAGACTGTCCTCAGGTCTTGTAAGTGATCACCTTTGAGACAGCTCTTGACTGCGATGTCATCGACGTAGCATTCAACTGTCTTGCGAAGATGTTGATGGAAGATGGTACTCGTAGCTCGTTGGTATGTAGTACCAGCGTTCTTCAAGCCAAAGGGCATCACTGTGTAGCAGAAAACACCCTTCGGAGTCCTGAATGATGTGTGTTTTGCATCATCGGGGAACATCTTGATCTGGTTGTAGCCCGAATACCCGTCCATGAAAGACATGCGTTCAAAGCCACATGTATTGTCGATCATCACGTCAGTGATTGGAAGCGAGAATTCGTCCTTCGGGCAAGCGGTGTTGAGGTCCCTGAAGTCGATACAGACTCGTATCTTCCCGTTCTTCTTGGTGACAGGGACGACGTTGGCCACCCAATCCGGGTGTTGTTCTTCACGGATAAACCCGCTGGTCAAGAGTTTGTCCACTTCTTGATCGATAGCGTTCATGATGTCAGGACGAAAACATCGCTGTTGCTGCTTTATAGGTTTGGCATCAGGTACGATGTTAAGCCTATGCATCGCGATCTGAGAATCAAGTCCCGGCATATCTTCGTAGCTCCAGGCAAAGTCGTCGATATAATTTTTAGCCAGTTGGATTAAAGATTCCTTGTCTGGTCCCTTTAGACTCTTGCTGATGAAGATGGGTTTGGAAGAAGATCCATCCCCAAGGTCGATCTGCTCAACTTCATCTTCGGTAGGGAGTTCGCGTAATTCAAAATGAGACTCCCACTGTGCTCCTAGGCGTTGAGCCCAAGGTTCTTCCTCAAAGAATTCTGGCGTTTGGTCTTCGCCTTCATCATCTTGAGATTGTGCAGATGCCATGTTGACTGATAGCACCTTCTTGAAGACCGAGCCGATACTGGTATCGGAATCCCAGGTTGATGCTTCGGACGAATGAGAATGTTCTACTTCTTCGGCCTCCGAACTCTCTGGAGTTGCTGGCGGCGTGACATAGCCCACTCCCCGTCGGGTTCGATGATAGTAGTCCTGTGGCTTTCCTTTAGGTGTTGGGTGCTGGAGAGGAAGACGTCGACCCTTACCGTAGTTCAGGCCTTTGTTGCTTTTTAGTTCGTAATCCATCTTTTGGATGAGGTACTTTGCCTTATCCGTGTACCGATAGACTTGTATTCTGCCGGTATCTAGTTCTTGTTCGAGTGGCGAAAGGTCTTGATGACGCTCGACTTTGCCAAAGATGATGGATTCTTCGTCTCGATTCTGCGGTGGGACTACAAAACAGACCCCTTGGGATGAGACTACTCGATTTATATGATTGACGGTCGTTATTTGTGTTTGTAACGACCGTAGAGCGTTATCTAATATATACATGGCATTCCAATGTGGAAGACAAGAATAATTAAAAGATACTCTATTATTGATAAAATACGAGATTTTATCCCGTGGGATTATATTGTCCAGAGAGGGTGCATCTACATCAGCAGATATATATTCTCCTAGCTCTTCATCTGTGAGTACTGGGGTTGGATTGGGAGAGCCCACCGCAGCTTTGACCTTGGGGTCCGAGAGGGCTATGTGGGCCTTCTCCGGCAGCTTGGATGAGATGGATGATTGCGGAGGCTTGCCTTTAAGACGCACCTTCAGAGGTGCCTCAACTGCGCCTTCAGGGATTGGTGCTTTCCCTTGTAGTTTTTCCACAAGGGGAGCCGATGTTTGCGGCGGCTTTTCCTTGAGCCGTATCTTTAAGGGAGCTTCAGTAGGTGTTCTACCTAGAGCAGTTGGTGCTTTTCCAGGTAGCTTGATGGTCATGGGAGGCAGCATCTAAGGCGGTTTCCTTTTGAGTCGAATTTTCAAAAGAGCATCGGGAATCATCTCTGGCACCATGTCCGGCTCTGCTGCCGCTTCTGCTTCATCGTCAACATCATTGGCTTCTCCTTCGTCGGGCGACTTGTACAGGGTAGAATCAGTGAAGTAGGCTTCGACCCCCTTGAAAGGGTCAATGTCCGCGAACTCCGTCCGGATGATGTCGTTGGTGGACACATACTTCATACATTGGTGGAGTGTGGATGGTACCACTGTTTGCCATGAATTATAAAAGAACAGAACAATTATATCGGAGGACTGGACTTTTACTTCACAATACAAACTTCGCTCATATAAAGAAAGTCTAGGGACGAAAATCTAGGTACAACAATCTAAGTACAATTGTTTAGTTTTTCTGGTGGGTGACGGTAGAGGCTCGGAAAAGCGACGACAGCTCTGCCTTACTCCTTGGACGATCGGATGCAGCCTTGGCTCCGGTGAAGAAATGCTCTTAGACGTGTAGGGAGACTCCCTTGCGCCTTCGGTTGCTAGATCTCTGGATGTCTCTGTAATGCTCTCTCTCTCTCTCTCTCTCTCTCTTTTTTGCTCTCTCTGTCTTCTCCTCTGCTGCTCTGCTCCTGCCCTCTGCTTCTCCTGAATTCCCTTGAATTCTCTTGAATTCTCTTGTCTGCAAGGGAATGACACCTTGCTATTTATAGGAATGGGGTGTGCTCATTAGGGTTTGCAAATGATTGCCTCCTTCAGAATTCGGCGGTTAAGGATCACTTAATCTGGGCCATTCATAATAAATCTGAGCAATTAATGTGATTGCATCAAATCTCTGTGGGCAATAAATGTTGATTGTCATGAATATTCGTGATTTGTGATAGCCTGCCACGTGTCCAATTTGCTTGATTTGATTTGATCTGGACAATTATGACAATCGCAACAAATCTGATTTTGTTAGGATTTGTTAGCACCCATAATTCTAGGAAAGATAAGACTGCCACGTGTCTCAATTATAGCGAAGAGTGCCACGTGTCTCAACTGGACCGTCCTGGCCGAGCCGTATATGGGGGGGTCCTCTCAGCCGCATGAAACCTGCAGCCGCACGTGGATGGGCAGCCGCATGGAGATGGACAGCCGCATGGGGATAGGCAGCCGCATGCAGATGGGCAGCCACATGGGGATAGGCAGCCACATGTAGATGGAAAGCCGCATGGGGATAGGCAGCCGCATGCAGATGGGCAACCGCATGGAGTGGACTCGGGACTTGGTGGATTTTGCCAACTGTGAGGAGATTTTCTCCTCTTTCCTAGGATCACGCCATCATGTTAGAGTCATTATTACGTCCTTATGTCAGAGCTGTCATGGCTGTTATTTGTCAGAGCAGCCGTCAGGGCATTAAATGCAGCCAAATGTAGAAAAGAACTGTTGAAGGCCAGGTGGCTTCTTTCTGAGCCGCATGGATCTATCCGAGCCGCATGGACCCCTGAGCCGCATGGACTTCTGAGTCGCATGGGGATCCTGAGCCGCATGGGGATCCTTCTGTCGGAGCTGCATAGTTCTTTCTTTATTCTTTTCCATGCTTCTACAAGACCCCCTTCAAAGTTTTCAATTTGCAAAATTGAAATACTTTGAATAAGAAGCATGGCCATGTAAAAACTCTTCGGGCCGCATAGGATGTTCTGACCGCATGGATGTCTCAGCCGCATGGCCTCCTCAGCCGCATGGCCATCTGAGCCGCATGGGCTTTCCAGCCGCATGGACTGCTTGGACGCATAGGCTCCTTGCCACGTCTTCATGCCACCTGTGCAAATCTTTGCGTTGATTGCCTTTGATTTATTGTTAGTGTTAAAGCCGCTTTTTGGGGCAGGATCCCAAGAGTTTAGCCTTGAATAGTCGGATCGCCTTGATAATCGAAGAGTCAGTTCATTGCACCTAGACCGATGCGTCGGTCTATGGGTTTCGCCTATAAATAGCTGCGTATTTTTGGAAAGAAGACTTCTTTACTTTCTGCTCTTGCCCTAGCTTTCTTGTCTTCGTCTTCCTTTTCTGATCATCAGCAATGGCTCCCAAGTCCTCCAAGATTGCAGCGAAGGCTGCGGCGAAGGGTAAGGGCGCGGCCTCGACGTCTGCTGCGGTACCCGCATCTCACTCCGACGTTCATCCTGCTGTTAAGGGTAAGTATTTGGGAAAGTCATATACTTCGAAACCCTAACAACGGCTCTATTGCATGCTTTATGCACAAGCCTTTAATGTAAACTGTTCAAATTGTATGGGCCGCATACATGTCCCATAATCGAGCCGCATGGGGGTATACCCCATATTCGAGCTGCATGGGAGTTGTCTTAGTGGGCCGCATGAGTACTTCGTGAACCGGATCGCATAATGACCTGTCGATCAGATCCGCATGAGTCCCTCTGAATCGAGTCCGCATAAGCTCGTCTAAATTAGGCCGCCTGAAGCTGTGCTGCCTCGAGCCGCATGAGCTCCCCTTTTGGACTGTGCCGCATAAGGCTCTGACCATCTTTTGACTTTGTTTTTTTATCTTTGATTCTTGCAGCAACCCTGTCGAAGGCTGAGATCATTATGAAGGAAGAGTTGCTGCCCCCTTTCGAACAAGAATCGCCGCTTATTAAGGAGGAGGTAACACCAGAAGCGGAGGAGCAGAAAGGAGAGCTGGTGCCCATTGCTGTAAAGGAGGAGCCCCAGTCTGACGGCGGTGGTACTGGGAGTTCTAATCTTCCTATTTCGGATGAGGATCTTGCTCAAGTACATCCTTCATATGCAAAATAGTTGAGGGATTGGTATATGTGTCCCCGCAACTAGGATTCGTGGGCTCTCACAAGTGTCCGTCTTTGTTTTGATACTTCTGTCTGTCTTTAGCTGTGGTTTATGTCTTGCTTCGTTTGGACATCGATGTAATCTCTTTCCCTTTTGTCTGAATGAAATGATAGAGAACTTTTTTGGCTTGCTCGTGAGATGTAGTCATATGAATGTCACCGCCTTTGAACGATTGGGATACCTTCGCTCTATTCTTTGTTTTGTAGTAGTTGCCCCAATGAGAGACTTTTTGTGGACCTATTATCCTTGGCGTATCCTGATTCTGGATACGGACAATAAGTTGAGAGATAAAATAACATACTTACTCAGAGGTAATGAGGACATGGCATGCATGAGGGTTTCTTCGATGGAGCCTTCCTACTCAGAGGTAATGAGGACATGGCAGGAGTGGGCTCTATGAAGGGGTACATAAAACGACTCAGAGGTAATGAGGACATAGAAGTTCTATGTAGAGGGGTGATTTGTTTTTGGCGGAAGTAAAATGACTCAGAGGTAACATCGACGTGGTCACTTTAGAAATTTGTGGATCCGTGACCCTTTTTGTGTACTGAGAGTGCGGGTAGTGGATCATGAGGGAGGAGCTCTTTTAAAAGAATAAGTTCAGAGGTATGGTTATACATGACTTACTACCTAAAAGAGTGACCGGAATGTAAGTTCAGAGGTACCTGCGGGTACATAACTCAGCAATCTGGGATATTTGGAGGAAGAATGTGAGTTCAGCGGTACTAGATGGTGCATAACTCAGTAATCTGGGATATTTGGAGAAAGAATGTAAGTTCAGCGGTACTGGAGGGTACATAACTCAGCAATCTTGAATTTTATGAATGTGAGTTCAGCGGTACCGGAGGGTACATAACTCAATAATCTAGAGTTTGGAGAATGTGAGTTCAGCGGTACCGGCGGGTACATAACTCAATAATCTAGAATTTGGAGAATGTGAGTTCAGCGATACTGGAGGGTACATAACTCAATAATCTGGAATTTTGTGAATGTGAGTTCAGCGGTACCAGAGGGTACATAACTCAATAATCTGGAATTTTATGAATGTGAGTTCAGCGGTACCGGAGTGTACATAACTCAATAATCTGGGATTTGGAGAATGTGAGTTCAGCGGTACTGGAGGGTACATAACTCAATACTCTGGGATTTGGAGAATGTGAGTTCAGCGGTACCGGAGGGTACATAACTCAATACTCCGGGATTTGGAGAATGTCGTTTAGACATAATATTTCTTCAGGAACTTGCCGTTGACGGACAACATGAGCAAGTCTCCGTTTTGTTTTGCGAGGCGGTAAGCACCGTTGGAGAATACAGCCTCAATGATAAATGACCCTTCCCACTTTGGCTGGAATTTGTCGGCAGTTTTGTGAGTCATAACCATCGGCCTCCGAACTGCCAGAACGAGATCGCCCACTTGGAATGTTCTGATTTTAACCTTCTTATTGAAGGCTCCGGAGATGCGTGCTTGGTATAGCTCGATTCGTTGCTGAGCCAAGAGGCGCTTTTCATCTAAGGCCTCCAACTCTTGTAGCCGGCGACGGTAGTTATCGTCCGTCATCAATTGGTAAGTAAGAACGACGCGGAGCAAAGGTATTTGAGTCTCCAATGGGAGAACTGCCTTACTCCCGTACACCAGGGAGAATGGTGTGTTCCCAGTGGCCGTTCGGACTGTAGTACGGTATGCCCATAAGAATTCACCAAGCTTCTCGTTCCAGTCATATTTATTGGACGACACGAACTTCTTAAGAAACTTGATGATGATTTTGTTGAATGCTTCTGCCAGCCCATTCGCTGCCGGATTGTATGGCGTCGAAGAAAAATTCTGAATTTGATGTTTATCGCAGAATCGATAGAAGACATGGCTTGCGAACTGCGGACCATTATCGTGGATGATCCTTCGGGGCAGTCCAAAGCGATAGATGACGTGATGCTTGAGGAAGCTGATCACGTTTGAAGTCTTTGCTTCTGCAAGCGGAACAGCTTCCGTCCATTTGGAGAAGTAATCTGTGATTGCGAGTATGAAGCGATGTCCTCGGGAAGAAGGTGGAGTGATCGGACCGATGATATCCATTCCCCATGCTTCGAATGGCCAGGACGCCACTGTCGGATGTAGAAATTCGGATGGCTGGTGGATGAAGTCTGCGTGGACTTGGCAGGCTTTGCACTTTCTTGCATAGTCTATTGCATCTGCTACCATCGTGGGCCAGTAGTAGCCCATTCGGCGAAGACGGTCTTGCAATTTATGGCCAGGCTGATGGGCCCCACAGACACCGTCATGAGCTTCGCGTACGGCTTCTTTGGCTTCTGCGTTTGACAGACATCGAAGCAATAATCCATCGTAGGATCGATAATACAGTATTTTCGTCTCTGTATCGTAGAAGAATCTGAGATAACGCCTTCTGATAGAGGTGGCTTCTCGGGCAGGATGTCGTAGACTACGAAATCTATGAATGGTTGTCTCCAGTCTGGTACTTCGTCTATCATCTGAGCGGAGTAACTCGCCACGAATTGAACGTTGTTCTTAGGACAGACCAGTTCATGGCCTATCACATCCACCAAATGATGAATATGGTTTGGCACTGTTAGGGAAGCGGCAAGGCCTGCTAGGGCATCGGCTTCGATACTTTGGAGTCTGGGGACGTGTTCGATGAAGAATCCTTCAAATGACGAGATGATGTTGTTCGCTATTTGGTGATAGGGGATCATGTATTCATGGCGGACTTCGTACGAACCCCGGATCTGATTGACGATCAACTGTGAATCGCCGTATGCTTCAAGATATTCTACCCCCAGCTCTCTTGCAAGTTGGAGGCCAATGACTAAAGCGTTGTACTCGGCCACATTGTTAGAGCAGGGTTCTGTGAGGGAGTAAGTGCGATTGATCACCAGTCCGAAAGGAGAAACCAGCACCACCCCGACTCCGACGACGATGTTGCCCTTGGGTCCGGTCCTTGAAGTGCCGTCGAAGAACATTCGCCATATATCATCGTGAGAGGCCGCATGCGAGTCGGCGATCTCATCTGGGATTTCTTCATATATTCTGGCCGACTCCGAGCCTGGATGGGCTGCTAAAAAGTCTGCCAGAGCTTGACCCTTAACAGCCTTTTGCGGGACGAAGACCATATGGTAGGGGGACAGTAATATTGCCCATATAGCGAGGCGAGAGCTGAGTGCCCCAGGTTTCGTCATGAGGACCCTGAGGGGGTTGACTCGTGATATCACATGTATGGTTTGCCCCGTGACATAGTGTCGCGTCTTTTGAATGGCGAATACCAGGGCGAGGCATTCCTTCTTCACGACAGTATATTGGTATTCCGGCCCCATCATCATTCGACTGAGGTAATATATAGCCTGTCCATGGCCTGCATCGTTGTTCTGTGCTAGCAGAGCGCCGAGGGAATGCTCTATTGCTCGTACATAGAGCAGGAATGGTTTTCCAGCAACCGGGGCCACCAGGACTTGAAGGTTCGACAAGTATTCTTTGATGCTGTCGAAGGCACGTTGGCATTCTTCATCCCATACGAATGAGACACCCTTCTTCATGAGATGGGTGAATGGTTGACATCGCCTGCAGAGGTTAGAAATGAACCTCCTAATGTAAGCTAACCTCCCTTGAAGGCCTCGGAGTTCTCGAAGATTTCTTGGAGGACTCATCTCCATGATTGCCTTCGTCTTCTCAGGGTCTACGTGGATACCCTGGGAGGTGATGATGAAACCCAGGAATTTCCCACTGGATATACCCAAGAAGGATTTGGTAGGATTCATTTTTAAATTGTGCGTTCGCATCAGGTCGAATACCGTCCTCAGATCCTGCAGATGGTCTCCTTTATAGCGACTCTTGACGGCGATGTCATCAACATAGCACTCCATGGTCTTGCGCAAGTGGTCCCTGAAGATGATGCTCATAGCTCTCTGATAGGTGGCGCCAACGTTCTTTAAACCAAAAGGCATGACTGTGTAGCAGTATCTGCCGATTGGTGTTCGGAATGATGTATGCTTTTCGTCGTCGGGAGACATCTTGATTTGGTTATATCCCGAGAAGCCATCCATGAACGACATACGTTCGAAGCCGCAGGTGTTGTCAATCATGATGTCTGTGATAGGGAGAGAGAACTCGTCTTTGGGACACGCCTCATTCAGATTGCGGAAGTCGATGCTGATTCGAATCTTCCCATTCTTCTTGAGGACCGGTACTATGTTGGCGACCCAGTCCAGATGTTGTTCCTCACGAATGAAGCCGCTGGCTATCAGTTTGTTGACTTCGGCTTCGATCGCATCCATGATGCCTGGGCGAAAGCGTCGTTGCTGTTTTTTGACTAGTTTGCATCTGGCCGAATGTTGAGCTTGTGAAGAGCAACATCGGGGTTTAGTCCTGGCATGTCTTCATAGCTCCAGGCGAACACATCAATATATTCTTTGACAAGTTCCAGTAGTGATTCTCGCTCTTCATCGGTCAGATTCTTGCTGACGAAGATGGGTTTTAGGGAGGATTCATCACCGAGATCAACTTGTACAACCTCATCCTCGGTGGGAGGCTCTCTTTGTTCGAACCGCTTCTTCCACTGCGCATCTAGTTGTTGTGCCCATGGCTCTAGCTCAAGAAGTTCGAGCATATCTTCATCTTCTTCGTAGGCATCGGCAAGTGCCATATTGACGGACCAGACTTGCCTGAGCATGTCCCCGATGCTGATATCCGAATCGAAAGTGGGTGATCCGGTTGAGTGTGAGTGCCAGTCGTATTCTTCACCTGAGCTTTCGGGTGTTGTCACAGGTGTGACATAACCTAGCCCACGTCTGGTCTTGTTATAGTAATATCGTGGTTTCCCAGCCGGGATCGGCGATTGTAAGGGTAACCGTCGTCCCGTTCCGTAGTTCAAGCCTAGTGTAGTTCCCAGATCATATCCTTATTTTTTGCATAAGGTACTTGGATTGGGAACTATACAGATAAAGGGGCAATCTCCCGGTGTCGGGTTCGAGCTCAACTTCTTCCATCTTGAAGGGCTGTGGATTATTCTTTCGGCCGAAGATGATTTGGTGATCCCCTCCCTCAATTATGCGGTAAGCATCTTTCACGGAAGTGAGTTGATTTGCGGTGTAAACATTTATCACCTGTGTGTATAGGTGAGTGCCTATACCGTGCTCCATAGCATACATTGTACAGAGCTTATTAAGCTCGATGTAGTTCAAAGATAGCCCTTATTGATGAAGTAAGGTATCCTTTCTAACGGGATTCGTCTGCGGATGGAACATCAGCATGAGCAGCCACATATTTGGCCAGTTCTGGTTCTTCTTCGACCACCCCCTGTATAAATGAAGACTGAGAGGATGAGTTGGGCAACTTGATCATCAGGGGTTCTGCTGGTGGAGCAGAACGTGGAGTCGTTGGCAAACTAGCGGCCCCCAATTTGGAACTCGATGCTGGGCGGGGAGTTGTTGGCTCGCTAGAATCCCCCGACTTTGCATCGGGGTGATAATTCTTCTTGGGAAGACGTATCGTCATTGGCTTGCCGGAGGGATTGAGCTTCTCCGTTTGTGGCTGGCCGACTCTAGGCAGTCTGATTATTAGTGGCTCCGTTGTGGGTCTTGGCGCTTGGCCGAACCTTGGCAGCCAGATTATCATTTGCCCTTCTTATGCCGAGAGGCTGATTGCGTCCTTACGCAGAGCGGCTGTAAGGGGCACAGTTATGCCAGGTTTACGGGCTTGGAGGTGGATCGTCATAGGTTCTTCTGATCCTGTGGCCGTCTCAGTTCGAGCTTGCATATCTCCTTCGCCAAGGTGCCTCTTCGACTTCTCGTATAAGCAGGAGTCCGAGTAGTAGGATTTGACCCCTTTGAAGGGATCGATGTCGGCGAACTCTGTCCTCACGAAGCCGTATTTATCGACATACTTGAAGCACTGGTGCAGCGTGGAAGGCACGATCATGTAATCGTGTATCCAAGGGCGCCCCAGGAGAATATTGTAGGAAGTATCCGCATCTATGACATAACAGGTCACTTCTGACTGAAGATCGCCGATTTGGCACTTCAAGCGAATCTTCTCAATCGGGTAGCTCCTGCCCGAATTGAAACCGCTGATGGCGGTGCTTGTTGGCATTAGGCGATGCATAGGAATGCGAAGATGATGTAACAGACCCTTCGGGATGATGCTTATGGAAGAACTAGGATCAATATGCATCCGATCCAACTTTACGTCACCGATGTATCCAGTGTAGTATAACGGACGATCATGCAGATTGGTTTTGATAAGCATATCCTGTGGAGTGAAGACAATGTTGGGCATCGCTCCTGTGCAAACGATGTCTTAGAGATTTGTAGGCGGGCTCTCTCCCGTGAGGTTGACCTGAGCTAGATATGCGTCGGCATTCTGGAGTGCATCACTCAAAGCCACGCGAACATCCTTGGAGAGTCTCAGGAGCTCATATAACGACAATTTGTCCGGTATGTTGCCAATTGTGCCAGGATGTCAAAGTTGTAGGGCCTTTCCAGCCCATGAGGTGCCTCTTTTCGGAGGGATTTGTCAAAGCGAGTCTCCTTCGGCCTAGGCTTATCGGTCGTCGGAGGTTGAGAAGGTCCTGGAACGTCAGCAGTAGCCAGTTTATGTTCTTCAGTTGCGTTATCTGGTATAGGTTAGGATTTAGCACCTGACCGGGTGACGACAGTTGTGGCTTCTTTGACATCTGTCAAAATTGTGCGGCAGGATCTGACCTTTCTGCTCTCTTTCTTGCCAATGGGGAGTAGTACGGACTGAGTCAGTTCAGGTACCAAGTCTGGATGGACCCACATGATCTTCCCTCGTGACGTGGTGAGGGGTACCAAACCAGTAGCCCGATCACGAGGGGGTGGAAGATTAGTAATCTCTATTGTCGCCCGAGGAATGGGTACCACACCGTCTTAAGTCTCCGTTGGAAGAAAGATGCCGAATTGTACTGACACCATATTGGCCGCCACGGTCACCTCTTCGAAATCAATGGCCAGAGCCTTCGAATCAATGAGATGTTGGATGTATCGTTTCAGTTGGTAACAGTCGTGTGTAGCATGGTGGACGTAGCGATGGTAGTGACAGTAGTTTGGGCTCTCTATTTCTGCCGGCAGAGGTTCCCGTCTTGGTGGAGGGAGTTGAATTCTATCTCCTTGTATGAGCATGTCCAAGATGGGCTTGACATGGCCGTCTTCGAAGGAATAGGTCATTTATGGCCATTGCTTGTCTGTCGGTTTTGACTCAGGCTTCTGGGCTGTGTCGGCCACCATAGCCTGCTTGCCCTTGTTGTCCCGATTGTTGGAGGTGTTACCACAATTGTTGTTGTTGGTATTAGGGCGCTTGCCCTTGTCCTCTCCCTCTGAGATGTGCAATCCCAGTTGGCGAGCCTTCTTCAACCTATTTTCGGCGCTAGTGGCACTGATGATAAACGTCTTCCAGTCCTTAAATTGACTTTCCCCACCCAGAGGCTGATTGTTGGGAGCAGTCTCTTTTGGAAAATTTCAATTAAGGAGGAATCCGGACTACCGGACGGCAGCTTCATTGCGGTTTGGCAAAACCGCTCGATATAGTTCCTTGTCAGCTCCTTCTTCCCTTGAACGACGTCCATGAGGGTGGACATTGTGACGTCCTGTCCTACTTCGTAGAATCTTTCCAAAAACATGCGCTTGAAGCTAGCGAAGGAGTGGATGCAGTTGTCTGGCAGGTTACGGTACCAGTCGAAGGCGACCCCCTCCAATGCCCCGATGAATAATCGTGTAAGGATGGCATCGTCATGGGGCAGATGGTCGGTGGTGACCTCGAAGTAAGTGGTGTACCGACTTGCGGAGGTCTTTCTATCATATGGATTGATGTGGAATGGTTTATACTTTGGTGGGAAGGGAACGTCTCTCCACGCAGCGGGATACGGTTGTCGTATCCTGAGGTCTTGGCAGTTTTCTCAGGCATGGAACATGGCCCGGAGCTCCTGGACCTCTCTTCTTGCCTCCTTGGCCTCGTCTGCAGCGGTAGGAGCCGTCATTTCAGGAGGATTATTGCCCAGGTTTGGTACCGCTGAGTTCGAGTCTGCATTGACCGCGGGACCCAAGTTTGTTTGGCCAGCCGTCCCTCCTTACAGAGTAGGGAGGGCTGCTTTGATCTCGTCCACTGATTTGACCAAAGTACGTAGTATGGCCTCCAGAGTATCTATGCGTTGGCGATCATTGGGGCCATCTTGTTCGTCGTTTGTCATGAATGTCATCCTCACATGAGTAGAAGTGGAAGGGACAGTGGATGACGTGCCCTCCGAATCATACCCCTGTACCGAGAAGTCGTCGGGGTATGTGGGAATATTCTCCTCTGGTTCGGACTCAGAAGGAATAGTACCCCCAGCTTCGGAGCTTGCCTCGTTTTGAGAGTCGTGGACGCCCTCGGGGACGTCGGACCCTGCTGTATCTGATGGGAGAGTTGTTTCCTCGGGCTCATCTCCTTGGAACATCGGATTATCGTAGAAGTTCGGAGGAGTACTGCCCCCAGTTCCAGTGACTCCCAGTAATGCGGATGATGAATCTCCCACTGTCGCAGATTTTGTCTTTGAACGGGTACCTTGGAAAACACCGGTGGTGGACAACCGTTTAGACGACAGTTTCTTAGTCATAGTGGTTGAAATCATCAGGCTGGAAACGTTTATCTTCTTCCCTCTCCCATCGGCGGGAATTTTCTGAGTAGAGTTGCAAGAGACGACGGGAGGTGCCTCATCCCCTGAGCTCGGCTGTTGTAATCTTTGGAAGACGGACTGCCGGTCTTCTCGTACCGTCGCGCTGTTGCAACAGCAGTTGACGATGACTTGGGTGCAGTGACGTCCGTGGGAGGACTCTTTGCACTCCGAGGCCTCTTCTCTTTTCTTGCGCTTGTGGAGGATAGCCTCACGCAAGTCAGATGGGTCTGGAACGACCATGTTTGTTCCCTGGGTTTTGGAAGACTTTTTGGAACCACTTTGTTCGTTTGCCGTGGGGGGCTGGACTCGAGTTGTTCTATACAACTTCCCATCAGAGGCCCGCATAACAGTATGTGGAGCGCTCGGATGGTCAGAGGTCGGGACAACGGACTGAGCTCGCCAAGCTCGTGCTGCCCTAGACTTCTTCACTATAGTGCGTGAGGGCACATAGTAGGAAGAGTCTAAGTGGTATTGCAGAGAGTCAGACATATTTTCTCGGGAGCATGAGAGATCAGGACTATAGGAGAGGCGATCGAAAACTGAGCCGCATGGAGCAGACAGTATGCGGCTGGAATCAACAGTCTTCATGCGGCTGGCAATCGTAGCCGCATGGGCTTGTCTTCATGCGGCTGGCAATCGTAGCCGCATGGGCTTTCTTCATGCGGCTGGAAGTCTCGGCCGCATAAGTATTCTCCATGCGGCTGGAAATCTTGGCCGTATGGATATTCTGCATCTGGCTGGCAGTTTCGGCCGCATGAACATCGTGCATGCGGCTGGCAATCTTGGTCGCATGAATGTTCAGCCTGCGGCTAGTGCCTTTGTTCGACTTCTTCCTGGAGCACATAGAATCACTCATTGCCCCTGCAAGTCCAGCATCGTAGTGCTTTCCTCTGTCGGACTTGGGAACAGCAGAGTCTTCTATGGCTTGAAGTGGGGCCGCATGAGAGTTGCCTTCGCCGTCTTGGGCAGCAGAGAGTACTCCGTCCAAAGCTTGGAGAGGAGCAAATGATTTTGGCCTCCACTCCCTGCGAGCCTTCTTTGTGCGGGTTCGCTTCTGGACCGGACCAGCGCTCCCGTCGGAGAGCATTTCTTCAAATGCCTGTTGGTCGAAGCGGACGACCATCTTTTGTTGTGTGGAACCAAGTTTGGCTGCATCCGATTGCGTCACCAATTTATCAGCCGTGGAGAAGTTTGTCCCTAGCAGAGTCGCTATCGTGTTTGCCATGAATTATAAAAGAACAGAACAATTATATCGGAGGACTGGACTTTTACTTCATAATACAAACTTTGCTCATACAAAGAAAGCCTAGGGACGAAAACCTAGGTACAGCAATCTAAGTACAATTGTTTAGTTTTTCTGGGGGGTGACGGTAGAGGCTCGGGAAAGCGACGGCAGCTCTGCCTTACTCCTTGGACGATCGGACGCAGCCTTGGTTCTGGTGAAGAAATGCTCTTGGACGTATGGGGAGACTCCCTTGCGCCTTTGGTTGCTAGATCTCTGGATGTCTCGATAATGCTTGTTTGCCATTAAAATTCTTTTATTGCAACTTTCAATACAAACAGAACAGTGTTACAATATAGGACTTAGATATAGTCTTAGGAGTACACTTTTGTTTATCTGGGTCCCTTGTGCCGATGGAGTGAGTGGTAATGCGTTGACTCCGTTGACGATCTGACGACGATTATCGGTTCTCTGAAGGTTTGGATTGCTCTGGGTGCTGGAGCTTGCTGAGAGGAGGACGACGTTGAGTGTCTGTATCTGCCTCTCTGGTGGTATGTTCGTTCGTTGGGTGTTCTGTCCGTGTGTGAGAAGGAAATAATCCCTCTATTTATAACTTTGTAGGCTGGCTGCTCATGCATGCATGTAGGATGCGCCTGTACGCGAGGACGCCATGTGGTGATTGCTGATGGAGGCGCATGGACGATGCGCCATGATCGAGGGGTTGACTTCTTCATGTTGTTGTTGTGAGCCGGCACGTAGCAAAGAAGAAGATCTTTCTGTTGCTAAAATCTTGGATGAGTTGAGTCAAAGGACACGTGTCGTTGACTCATGGCTCGAAGATCTCGAATTTGATGGGGGGAGGTGATCTGGTAGGATGCGCCTAGGATTGGGCGCATGAGGAGACTCTGGCTCGGAACCTTTAGGTGTCATGAACCATTCTGGACGCATGGCTTTTGAGGCGCATGCAGGCGACTTTCTTTTTGTCTTTTGGGATCAGAGAGCAGTCTGGGGCGCATGGCTTTTGAGGCGCATGCAGAGCTTCAAATGGAGAGTTTTCTTCTGTCTTTAGGGATCAACGAAAAGTCTAAGGCGCATGGCTTTTGAGGCGCATGCGGATGGTTAGGTGGCCACGTGGCAGTAGCCGTCGGAGTAAAGTAATGATGATGCTGACGTTGCCGACGCTTTGTCTTCTGAAAAAGCTGTCAACTGTTCAGACTTCGAGAGGCGTGCTGCCAACTCTGTCAGTTCAGTATTTAATGTTTCTGACATTCGATGGACAGCTGAGTGGGCGCTTCGATTGGCATTCCTCTAAGCGTATGGGGACACATGGGGGCGCATCCTCTGTGATGCGCTTGGTACTGAAGGGCGCGTCTGTGCTGATGTGCTTGATGTTGAAGGGCGCGTCTGTGTGATGCGTGGGCTGGCCGGCGCATCCGGTCCGTGACACGTTCTTTAATGCAGCGACTGTTACGTTCTTCGAGTGCTTTAAATAGCCGTTTTGATTTGGCTAAATTCGAAGCGTCCGGTTCATCCATTAAATACAAATTCATTGCACGGAATTCGGAGAGCCATCCACTTGGCGCATGGGTTTGATTTGCCCGGCCTATAAATAGTGGCATGGAGAGAGGGTTTGCTTCTCGTTCTCTCACGTACTTCCGACATGAACTTGTGTACTCGAGTGCATTCTGTTGACGAAGTGCTCCCGAGGGTGAAGATGCGATGCCATGTCTTCATTGATGCACTTGAAGGTGACTGTTACATCCAAAAATTGGAGTCGAGGGCTTCCGAGGCAGGCGGAAGGTACTTATTGCATCCAAAGATAGGGATGCTCGGGCCTCGTCTTCGCTGTGCAGGAAGAGCCGCAGATCGGAATGGCGGTGCTGGGCTCTTTCTTCCTTCAAAGTGAGTGTTGCCCACTCTGGTTGTGTTAAAAGCTGCTCCTTTAGCCGCGGTTTCGATCACGGTCTTCCTTGGCCTTTGGAGGCGCTTTCGAAGCCTCTCCTGGCCACAGGCCGGCTTGCGGTGCTCTTCTCTTCCTGGGCTAGAGGGTTGATTGCCACCCTCGTTCTGCTCAATAAATGCTTCATTAGTCGAAGCACTTATCAGGTGAACCTGGCTGGAAGGGTGGCACATAACTGTGCTGCTGAAGGGATGCACATAACTGGGATGCACATAACTGAGATGCTGTAAAGGATGCGCCTTGCTGAGGGCGCATGGTGGGATGCGCCTGACTGAGGGCGCATGGTGATTGCTGCACCTGCTTGAGAGCGCATGGTGATTGCTGGCTGTAGACTTAGGATCTCTTCTTTGTAGAAGCTCTCCTTTGTACACCCTTTTCTTAGACATGTAATAGACTTTTATATGTTAAATAAAAAGTCCTCTTTCAATGTCTATACTTGTTATTTTTGTTGTAAAGTACTTTGTCTGAGTTCTGGCGCATGTAGTCTGGCGCATGGGCTTTCTGGTTGTGAAATTCCATGCTTCTACAAGACCCCCTTCAAAGTTTTCAAAACTTTTTGGATAAATTTTGGAATACTTTGAATAAGAAGCATGGTGTTAGAGGCGCATGACTGTCGGGGCGCATAGATACTCCGCGCGTCAGTGATAGGGCGCATGCTCCGCTCAAATGATGATGCCTCGATAACCGAAAAAGATTAATGATGATCTTTTGGGTTTTATTTGCGGTTATCTCTTCACAGAGCCCGAGGCGACGGCTAAGATCATACATCATCTGTTCACGCGTGCGACCAAGCCCTATAAATAGACGAGAGATGGAGAGAGAGGAGTTCTTCTTCTCTGTGCCTTTGCTTTTAGAGTTCTTCTTCAAAAACTCTAACTTTTCTTCTTTGAGAGAATGGCTCCCAAGACTCCTCGCGGCGGTGCTGGCAAGGGAAAGAAGCCTGTGAAAGTTACGACGGGTGACGTTCCCCGTCGGCCTGTCGAAGTTCGGCCGGAGGTGGTTGGTAAGTTTCATTTTACGTACACCAACGCACATAGACCTTGAGTCTTTGATGTTGTGCCACGGTTTTTGCCCGCCGACGCGCATGGGTTTAAGCCCTGAAGATACGCCGAGGCTCTTCCGCTGACGCGCATGGGTTTAGACCCTGATGATGCGCCGAAGCACCGCTAACGCGCATGGGCTCACACCCAGATGATGCGCCGAAGCTCCACTACTGATGCGCATGGGTTTACACCCTGATGATGTGCCGAAGCTTCTTTTTCAGACATACTATGCGCTTCTGATGGGTCTTAGACTCTTTTTCTAACATTTTCGAATTTTGCCAGTGTCGATGACTATCCCACTCTTGAATGAAGTGCTTCTGGATGCTGTCCTCAGTCAGACGGGAGTAGATTATGACGAGGAAGTGATAAACCCTGCTCAAGATGTTATTATGCTGGATCAGCATCCCGAGAGAATGACTCAAATCCGGGAACAACAGTATGGGTTCCTCAAATGGATGATGGAGCATGGAGTTTTAAAATCTGCCACATCTGATAAAGTGACCTTCTTGAAGCCTGAGTTCCTGTTCGGGGACCGCCTCACTTCCACTGAAGCGACGGTATTGAAGGTCAAGGAGGACTGGTTCTTTGCAGCAAAGGGAGTACATATGACTGTTAAGCAACTTGAACGTCAATGGCCTTTGACGGCCTTCTGTCGTCTTGCTTCCAAGAGGAGGAAGTCTTGGGATCTTACCCCCTCTCAGCGGGGAGCGGTGATTGGCATCATCAAAATTGATTCTACCTCCGATCAAAGGGATACTTTGACCGTCGTACGGTCTGGGCCTTCTTTCACCTAGCGGGCTTTACGTCCTGGGAGCATTTACAGTGATGTTCCCATTGATACGTTTGCTTATAATGCTTCGACTTTTGCACATCGTATGCTGTTGATGGAACGCTCATACCCGAAAGGAGAGTTTCGGGTGGAGGGTTGGTGTCATCACGTTTCTAAATGGGATAAACTGACACTCTGGATCTTATCGCAGTTTCGGACTGAGCTCCGAGAGATTGGGTTGACTGTCGCGATCCGTGCTACCCAGGCGGGTGTTAACATTAACAGGCATATGTTCCTCGCACTCTTGGAGATGTTTGATATCCATACCGAGACCTTTTTTACTCCGGTGGGGGAGTTAGGGCTCGCACTTCATGAGATGTATGAGGTGTCAAAGCTCCCTTGGGGGTCGGAACCCTATAAAGAGTACTTTCCAACCAACGAAGAGTTTCAGGTCCTGGAGGACAAGGCTGAGGAGATGACGGCCGTCTTTAAGGAAGTGGTGAGTCATCATTACTATATGCAGAAAAGGGATAAAAAGCGGGTCGCAGCCCCATGTGACCGCTTGGAGAGATTATGTCTTTAAACAAGACAAAAAGGATCCCTCGCAGTTCTCCACTCCGCCAGCGCTCCCTCGTAGCAAAGTGCCCTCTGAAATGAGCAGGTTAGGTGAGAAGAATTCCCGGGGGAACGAAGACCAGCAGTCGGATGAACGCTCCTACAGCTGCTTCTGGCATCTTGCTTATCGAATGTCGTCGAAAGTAGTATTGGTCGCGTATCTCATGGTTTGGCTTCGGGATTACGTCTTCTCGGGCGGATCCGGCTCTGTAGAGAGGGTGACCCGGAACTTAATCCTGCCAGCCGTGAAGTTGGTCTTTGGCCGGCGTTTGGCTCTACTCCCCGCAATGGTATGTAACCTGCAGCGAGGTTTACGAGAGTTTGCGGGAAATGTGATTCATGACCGAGGTAGAAATAATAACTTCCCGTGCGCCGAACTGCCGTTTTACTATTTGATGGGGTAGTTAATTTTACACCATCCCAATGTGATGAGTCCGGGTTCAGAAGAAGATTACAGGACCGGAGATGCATTCCTCCGCCGTTTCCACCAGAGGAGCTGGTCGTACACTGGCGTCCATGTTTGTAGAAAGGTTTTATCCCGTCTTCAGGGATGGGAGATCACCAAAGTTGGTCCAATCTTCTTGGGTTTTGAGGCCAACGAAGACTTAAAAGATTTGGGCGAAGGCGCCACCGCTCTGCCTCCATGGGGATTCTGCTAGTTGCAAAGTATCCGGCCATCCCATCTAGTGTACCGGAACAGGAATCAGTGCTACCTGGAACCGTATTTACCGAGCCGCTTTGCACAGCAATTCGGTTATGCTCAGCTGATGTTGGATAACCCCAGTATCACTCTGGGGTATGCTGGAAGTTTGTTGGATGGTGCATGAGCTTGGCATTACTATAATGTCGGATGTACCGGGGCTCGTTTTACGTTGCCCGTCCCGGATCCGCGGCCGCCCATTCTTTACTCGGTCGCCAAATTTTACTGTGTTATGGTTGTCGCGCCTCCCGGATATGATAGAGAGACCAGTCTTATCGCAGGCACTCAGTTAGCAGTGGCCGGGGACATGCCGGCGAAAGCCCGATCGTACCGTCCGCCAGGAGAGGATTATCGGGGTACCCCTTCCGTGCCCACAGGGGGTCAGACAGAACCCTCGGTCGATCAATCAAAATGACGTGCAGATATAGGGGCTGGATCTCTCGTGTCGAAGAAGCAGAAGAAGGCATCGTCACCGACGGTGTCATCGGATTCAGCATCTGCAGAGGTAAGGATGTCCTACATAGTCTGGTTTAGGTTCCATATTTTATGTAATCAATGCTTCCCCCTTTTTTTGTAGGAGCCGCTAAAAAGAAAACCTCGTACTCCAAAATCTGGTGGGAGCAGGCCAAAAGAGATGGCAGGCTCCTCTGAAGTGCGCATCCCGCCGACTATGATGTCTCCAATGGAGGAGAGTCCGGAGGATGTTGTCGTCGTGGAGATTCCAACATCCCCAGATTATGTCAGAAGGGAAGCTGAGGGTACAGCAGCTTCCGAGATGATGAAGGCCACAACGGGGGCTTCGGATGCCGAGGGTTTAGCAGACACGCGGCTTCCTGGTGATGAAGTGGAATGGAGTTCGTCGTCTTCGGATGACGTTGCTCCAGAGTTGCAAGAGCCTGTTGCGGGGGCAACAGAGGTGGTTGGAACAGAGGAGAGGGTCGATTCTCCTCCTTGTCATGATGAAGTGGGGTCGGCTGCAACATTGTCGAGCCCTACCCCAGACTTAGCGGCGGAAGCTGAGTGGCTACCAATCAGGAAGTAGCGACAGATCTTGTCCCTGTAGAGGGAGTTGATGTAGAAGATGAGACTCGTCTGACGGCCCCGACTCCTGAGGCGGGTCAGGAGACAAGTGTTGATCTCCCCGTTCTGCCAGGGGAGATACTGGCTGCTGATAGGACGTTGGGGGCTGAAGAGGTGGCCACTGATGTCAGTAGTTCTTCCGAGTTCGAAAAAGGTAAGAGTGTGATGGAACCCTCTGTTGCTCCTTCTACTTGGGGTACTATCTCGACGCCTGTGCCGGCTTTCTCTGTTCCCTTAGCTCCTCGGGTTAGCAGTCCAACCCCTGTTGATGAAGAGCCTGTTGGTGCCGAGGTTCCAGCCTCGCAAGTTGAGGTCGGCGGACCTTCTTCCGGTCCGCTAACTGGAGCAGCTCCTCCAACTCCTGCTATAACGCCGCAGGTACTAGCGGATGCAGATGAATATATGAAATTCATCATCGAGGCAGTATATAAAATGCTGCAGAGGGGTGTATCTGCGGTGATGGACGCCAATGGGAGCTTTGCAATGGCAAGAACTCTGGCGATGCCTTATATCGACCTGATCCGTCTTCACCAAGGCCATGATCATATGGCCGAGATCCTGGAGGCTTCGGTGGTTGAGCTAGACCAGCGGCTCTCGGAACTTTAGCGCATCCAGCGAAATGACCTCTCCGTCTTGATAGATGCGGAGAAGGAAAAGCTGATCGCCGAGATTGAGTCTTCCTACCAGGCCACTGTGAGTGTCTGGGAGCGCGAAGTGGCTGAGACAGAAGCTGCGGTAGAGCGGTTGTCTCAGTCCATGCGGGAGACAGTGGAAACACGAGCTGCGTTGGATGCTAATATCGCGAAGATTAACGCCCAGATCCACCGTCTTGAGGACCAGCGGGCCCGACTCCACTTAGATACCGAACATGTCCAGGCTGAACACGTAGCATTCAAGAAGGAGGAAGCAACTTTCACTCACCGGACTCTTGCCCTGGCTCAGCAGCGACAACAGCTTGATGACAAGCATGAGAACGATACTTCTGCTGAGGCTGTTGAAGCGATACGTCAAGAAGCTGAGCGTCGAGTCCTGGCGACTGTGGAGACTCGTGCGACAGACTTGAGATGCTGAGTTAGAGAGCTTTCAGCCAACCCTGGGGATGTTTAGGGATTGTAGCCTCTTCTTTTTTTTTGTATTTTTGCAACTCTTGCTGGGAAAAGTGTAGTCCTTTACTCTCTCTTTTTAGAAAATAAAAAAGTACACAATTTTCTGTGATGCGTTCATTTTTGTTATTATGAACTTGATGATTTGTGTGGACCTATTATCTTTTGCGCACCTTGGCTTTTAGGTACAGATAATAAGTTTGAAAGAACCAACATGTTTGCTCAGAGGTAATGTAGACGTGACAACTATGGGGTTCAAATGATGGAATCTTCCTACTCAGAGGTATTATGGACGTGGTAGGAATGATCCTGGGGGATACGCGGAACTACTCAGAGGTAATGTGGACGTGGAAGTTCTGCGATCAATGTACGACAATGCAGGAGTTGTCTGTACGGGATTTTTACTCAGAGGTAATGTGGATGTGGTAAACATGAAGGATAGCGTAGGCTTACGAAGTGTAAGATTCTGCTTTGTAGGGTGTAGAGGGACAACTCAGAGGTGATGTAGACGTGGTTATCCTTCTGCTGGAGGATGCTACGGAACAGCTGGGTTCCGGAAGCGTATGATTTCGTTGGAAGTGAATTGGCTGTGGGTCCTGATGACTGGATCCACAGATCCCCTTGTGGAAGCACATGTCTGAAAGATGTCAAGAGTAGTACTTTTTTAGGAACTTGACGTTGATGGGCATCATGAACAAGTCCCCATTGGGTTTGGCGAGGCGGTAAGCACCGTTTGAGTATACCGTCTCTATGATGAAAGGTCCTTCCCACTTGGGTTCGAACTTTCCTGGTGTCTTGTGAGTTAACACCATCGGCCTCCTGACTGCCAGAACCAGGTCGCCAACTTGGAAAGTCCTCTACTTGACCTTCTTGTTGAAAGCCTGTGATATACGGGCTTGGTAGAGTTTGATGCGTTGTTGAGTTAGGAGACGCTTTTCATCAAGTGCCTCCAGTTCCCGCAGACGACGACGTTGATTGTCTTCTTCTGTGAGTTGGTTTGTGATCGCTACTCGGAGTGAGGGTATCTAAACCTCAAGAGGCAGTACCGCTTCGCTCCCGTAGACCAGGGAGAATGGTGTGTTGCCTGTTGGAGTCCGTACCGTTGTGCAGTAGGCCCAAAGGCATTTGCCGAGCTTCTCGTCCCAGTCGCGTTTGTTAGATGACACGACTTTCTTGAGTAGCCTGACGATAGTCTTGTTAAACGCCTCTGCTAATCCGTTTGCAGCCGGATTATAGGCGGTTGATGCCACGTTTTGAATGTGATTCTTATCACAGAATCTGCTAAAAATATGGCTGATGAACTGAGGACCATTATCGTGAATAATCCTCCGGGGTACCCCGAAATGGTAGATAACGTGGTGCTTGATGAAGCTGATCACCCTGGAGCTTTTCACTTCTGCTAGCAGAATTGCTTCTGCCCATTTGGAGAAGTAGTCGGTGATTGCTAGGATGAAGTTGTGTCCTCTTGATGAAGGAGGGGTGATTGGTCCCACAATGTCCATGCCCCAAGCTTCGAAGGGCCAGGAGGCGACTGTAGGATATAGTGGTTCTGACGGTGTATGTATGAAGTCTGCGTGAAGCTGGCACGCATGGCATTTCTTAGCATATTCAACAGCGTCAGCGGCCATGGTTGGCCAGTAATAGCCCATGCGTCACAGTCGGTCCTGCAACTTAGGGCCAGGTTGATGGGCCCCGCAGGTTCCATCGTGGGCTTCTCGAAGGGCTTCATCTGCTTCTTCGTTAGACAAACATCGAAGGAGAAGTCCATCGTAGGAGCGTCGGTACAGCATTTTAGTGGCCGTATCGTAGTAGAATCGAAGAAAGCGTCTCCTGACTGAGACAGCTTCTTTCGGGTCTTCTGGGAGAATTCCGTAGACAGCGAAGTCGATAAACGGGAACCTCCAGTCTCGAACATTAACACCAGTATTTGTCGGCATGGCGTGGGCCATGTGTGAGCATAGGTTGTTTTTAGGACAGACCAAGTCTCTTCCGACGACGGTGAAATAGTGTTGAGTCCCGAGGGGCACTGCCAATGAGGCCGCGAGGCCAGTCAGAGCGTCGGCCTCCAAGTTTTGTAGACGGGGTACATGTTCGATGAAGAACCCAGTGAAGGTTGAAATAATCTTCAATGTGGTAAGGGATCAGATCTTTATGTCGAACTTCGTAGTGCCCTCTGATCTAGTTTACGACGAGTTTCGAGTCGCCGTAGGCTTCCAGATGATTTACCCCCAGCTGTTGCGCCAGCTGGAGTCCCATAATGAGCACATTGTACTCGACAACATTGTTGGAGCACGGCTTCGAAAGGGAGTAAGCACGCTGGATGACCAGCTGATCGGGGGAGACCAATACCACCCCCAGTCCTGCGATGATTTGGCCTTTGGGGCTTGTTCTTGAAGCATCATCGAAAAACATCCGCCAGACGGAGCCTTCTTCGGTGACGTTTGATTCTTGGACTTCATCCGGGATGTCTTCATAGAGTTTTGAGGACTCTGGGATGGGGTGTGCAGCTAAAAAGTCGGCCAGAGCTTGACCCTTAACAGCTTTTTGCGGAACAAACACCATGTTGTACGGTGTTAGCAAGATCGCCCATGTAGCTAGCCGGGAGTTCAATGATCCTGGCTTCGTTATGAGGACTCTGAGCGGATTGACTCGGGAAATGACATGAATTGTCTGGCCCGAGATATAATGACGAGTCTTTTGGATGGCAAATACCAAAGCCAAGCACTCCTTTTCAACGGGGTTGTACCGGTGTTCAGTCCCGATGAGTGTTCGACTGAGGTAGTAGATTGCTTGCTCATAGCCTGTGTCGCTGTTCTGAGCTAGCAGAGCACCGAAGGAATGATCCATGGTATGGACGTAAAGAAGAAACGGTTTGTCGACGACGGGTGCCACCAGGACTGGTAGGCTCGTCAAGTAGGCTTTGATGTCGTCGAAAGCCTTTTGGCATTCCTCTGTCCAGACGTAAGAGACTCCCTTCTTCATGAGCTGGGTGAAGGGTTGACATTTGTCGGAGAGGTTTGCTATGAACCTCAGAATGTACGCCAGACGTCCCTGTAGGCCTCGAAGTTCTCGAAGGTTCTTCGGAGGGTCCATATCAAGGATAGCTTTGGTCTTCTCAGGATCGACATGAATGCCTTTCGCCGTGATGATGAAGCCCAAGAACTTTCCGCTAGAAACCCCTAGGAAGGATTTAGCGGGGTTCATCTTAAGTTGATGCGCCCGCATGAGATCGAAGACTGTCTTGAGGTCTTCCAGGTGATCCCTTTTGAGACGGCTCTTGACTGCGATGTCGTCAACATAGCATTCAACTGTCTTGCGAAGGTGTTGACGAAAAATGGTGCTCATAGCTCGTTGGTATGTCGCACCGGCATTCTTTAAGCCGAAGGGCATCACTGTGTAACAGAAAACGCCCTTTGGAGTCCGAAATGACGTGTGTTTTGCGTCATCGGGGAACATCTTGATCTGGTTGTAGCCCGAATATCCGTCCATGAAAGACATGCGCTCGAAGCCACATGTGTTGTCGATCATCACGTCGGTGATTGGAAGCGGGAATTTGTTCTTCGGGCAAGCAGAGTTGAGATCCCGGAAGTCGATACAAACTCGTATCTTTCCATTCTTTTTGGTAACAGGGACGACGTTGGCTACCCAATCTGGGTGTTGTTCTTCACGGATGAAGCCGCTGGTCAAGAGTTTGTCCACCTCCTGGTCGATGGCGTTCATGATATCCGGACGAAAGCGTCGCTGTTGTTGTTTGATAGGCTTGGCATCAGGTAAGATGTTCAGCCTATGCATCACGATGTGGGGATCGAGTCCCGGCATATCTTCGTAGCTTCAAGCGAAGACGTCGATATACTCTTTAGCCAGCTGGATTAAAGATTCTCGGTCTTCTCTTTTCAGGCTTTTGCTGACGAAGATGGGTTTGGAAGAAGATCCATCCCCAAGGTCGATCTGTTCGACTTCGTCTTCGGTGGGAGGTTCACGTAACTCAAAACGAGACTCCCAATGTTCTCCTAGGCATTGAGCCCAGGGTTCTTCTTCAAAGAATTCTGGCGTTTGATCTTCGCCTTCTTCTTCTTGAGATTGTGCAGACGTCATGTTGGCTGACAGCACTCTCTTGAAGACTGAGTCGATACTGGTATCGGAGTCCCATGTTGACGCTTCAGACGAGTGAGAATGTTCTACTTCTTCTGTGTCTGAACTCTCTGGAGTTGATGGTGGCGTGACATAGCCTACCCCCCATCGAGTTTGGTTGTAGTAGTCCTGCGGCTTTCCTTTAGGAGTCGAAAGCCGGAGAGGGAGACGCCGACCTTTGCCGTAGTTCAGGCCTTTATCGCTTTTCAGGTCGTAACCCATCTTCTAGATGAGGTACTTGGCCTTGTCCGTATACCGGTAGAGTTGCATTCTGCCGGCATCTGGTTCTGGCTCGAGTGGCGAGAGGTCTTGATGATGCTCGACTTTGTCGAAGATGATGGATTCTTCGTCTCGACTTCGTGGCGGGACTATGTAACAGACTCCTTGAGACGGAACTACTCGATTTATATGATAGACGGTCGTTATTTGTGTTTACAACGACCGTAGAGCGTTATCTAATGTATACATGGCATTCCAATGTGGAAGACAAGAATAATTAAAAGACACTCTATTATTGATGAAATACGAGATTTTATCCCGCGGGATTACATTGTCCAGAGAGGGGGCCTCTACATCAGCCGAGATATAGTCCCCCAGCTTTTCATCTGTAAGCACTGGAGTAGGATCGGGAGAGTCCACCACAGTGTTGGTCTTGGAGTTTTGCCACGAGAGGACTACATGGGCTTTCTCCGACGGCTGGGATGGTGGCGGCCTGCCTTTAAGATGCACCTTCAGAGGTGCCTCCGCTGTGCCTCCAGTGACTGGCGTATTCCCCTGTAGTTTTGCCACGAGGGGAGCCGATGTTTGAGGCGGCTTTCCCTTGAGCCGTATCTTCAGGGAAGCTTCAGGAGCAGCTGGTGCTTTCCCGGGTAGCTTAATGCTCATGGGAGACAACTTCTGAGGTGGTTTGCCTTTGAGTCGGATCTTCAAGGGAGCGTCGGGAGTGACTTCAGGCTCCATGTCCGGCTCTGCTACCGTTTCTGCTTCGTCGTCAGCATCATTGGCCTGCTCCTCGTCCGGTGACTTGTATAAGTCGGCATCGGTGAAGTAGGCTTCAATCCCTTTGAAAGGATCGACGTCCGTAAACTTCGTACGGATGACGTCATTGGTGGACACATATTTCATACACTGGTGGAGCGTGGATGGCACCACCATGTACTCATGCAGCCATGGTCGACCAAGCAGGATGTTGTAGTTGACATCGATATCCACAACGTAGCAGGTCACCTCAGTTCTGAGGTTACCGATGTGACATTTCAGCCGAATTTTGCCCAGCGGCTCACTTTTGCTGGCGTTGAAGCTACTGATTGTTGTGTTGGAGGGCACCAATCGGTACATTGGGATCCCCAGTGTTGAGAGCAGAATCTTCGGGATGATGCTGAGGGAAGACCCCGGATCGATCTGAATTCGCTTCACCTTGACTGAACCGATATACCCTGTATAATACTGCGGTCGGTTATGTCGGTTGTGCTTGAGCATCATGTCTTGTTGGGTGAAAGTTATGTTCGGGATAACTTCATCCGTACAATGACAGTACGCACATATAGTTGGGAGATCTTCAGGCTGCTTGACCTGACTGAGAAAGGATTCAGCATCCTTCAGAGCTTCACATAGAGCTTCTCGGGTGTCTTTGGAAAGACGCAGGAGCTCGAACAAAGATAGGCGGGCAGGAGTACTGGCCAGTTGTGCCAGTATGTCGAAGTTGTGGGGCTTGGCTAGCCCCGAAGCATTCTTCTTTCGTAGAGGTCTGTCGAAACGAGCCTCCACATGCTTCTACTTATTGGCTGCTGAGGGCTTAGATGGACCCTCCTCCTGGGCAGCAGGGACGGTGCAAGGAGGCACCACCTCGGCGGCAGCTTCGTCGGGTTGGACGTTCAGTTGTGAACGCGTCTGCACAGGAAGTGCCTCTTCCGTTGAAGAAGAGACCGTGCGGCAAGACTTGATCTTCCTGTCTTTGGATTTGGAGGTAGGGCGTACCTCCGGTTGAGTCACGTCGGAGACGAGGTCGGGGTGAACCCATAGGACCTCTCCTCGAGATGTGGTGAGTGGGATGAGTCCACTCACGTTGTTATGGGTAGGTGGTAGGTTAACCACCTCCATTGTCGCCTTGGGGATGGGGACGACGCCATCCTGTGTTGTTGTTGGTGGCAAGGTGCCGAACTAGAGTGACACCACGTTGGCCGACACCGTCTTCTCCTCGTAGTCGACGGAGATTACATCCGCATTGATCATGCGCTGGATGTAATTCTTGAGGACATAGCAGTCCTTGGTTGGGTGTCCGACAAACTGATGGTAGTGACAGTACCTCAGGTTGTCTACTTTCCCAACTTCGTCGGGACACTTCGGGTCCGAAAGCTTGATTTTGTCACCCTGCTTCAGTATCTCAAAGAGTTGCAGGGTGTCTTCGTCGTTGAACGAATAAACCTCCTTTGGCCTTGGTGCGAGTGGAGGCTTCTGAGTAGGTGCTGACGCACCTTTTGAGGCATTGACAGTCAATGCCTGTTTCCCTTTTGTCTCTCGTCCGGGATTGTTGGCTGCAGGCCGTTTCCCCTTGTCCTCAAAGGCGAGGAAGCTGACTCCCAGAAGACGAGCATTGGCCGCCTTCTTCTCTGCGGCTTCTACTTCAATGATCAAGGAACTCCAGTCGGGAGGAGGAGTGGAGTTGAGCTAGAGTTTGACCGCAGGCAACATGTTCATGCTGCAGGAGGAGAGGAGTGCGTGTTCTGGCATGCCCGGGGGCAGTCTGAAGCAGGCCTGTCGGAAGCGTTCGATGAACACTCGAACCGTTTCTTCCTCCTTCTGGCGTATCTCTATAAGGGATTCCATTGTCATGTCCTTTTCACCGTCGTAGAAACGGTCGAGAAAGAGGCGCGTGAGATCGTCGAAAGAAGATATGGAATTGTCGGAGAGGCTGCAGTACCAGTCGTACGCTACTCCTTTCAGTGCCCCAACAAATATGCTGGTGAGTAGCACGTCCTCCTTTGGAAGATGCCCCGTCTGAGACTGGAAGTACGTCAGGTAGCGGCACGGAGAGTCCTTCCCGTCGTACGGCGTCAGTGTTTGTGGTTTATACTTTGGAGGATAAACCACCTTGTTCCACTCGAGGGGATAAGGCTGGGGGATGCCCATCTTTTGGCGCTCCTCTTGTCTCGTCTTGGACTCAAAGCGCTCGTGCAAGTCCCTGATCATCTCGACCACATCTTCCGTGGAGCTGGGAGTCGGGGAAGGTGGTACCACCTGATGTTGACCATTTGAGGGCTCCGACGTCCGAGGTGCTTCTCGGCGATCTGTGTCCGAGGATACCCGCTGAAGGGGTACGCTCGATTCTCCATTGGCCCCTGGGTCGGGACCGGTAGAAGGTGTCCTGGCCAAAGCTGACTGTATCTCAAACACTGCTTGAGTTAGTGTTTGCATGGAGGCATAGAGGGTTTTGAGTCCTCTTTCCAGGGTATCTATGCGATGGACGAGGTCTGTTGGCGGCGCATCAGACTTGATATCAGCCCCAGTCACGTTTACTGTCATGACGCGGCCGGGAGCGGATGGATGGGTCGAGGAGCCTCGTCTTGGCTACCCCCGGCTATACTCTCTTGTTGGGGAGTTGCCTCTCCTGGAGCCTCGTCTTGGCTACCCCCGGCTATGTTCGGGAGAACATTCACCACGGGCGCATCTGCAAGGGCCTGATCACCCTCAGCTTCGTCTTGAAGGGCCTCTTCGTCTCCGGAACTCGGGTCCGCAGATGCCAGACCACCCCCAGCTATGTTCTGGGGGATATCTTTGTCTTCAAGAGCTTCTGGGAGGCTGACTTCGCCTCGAAGATCCGCCCCAGATGTGCTTTGGACACCCTCGTCTTCGGAAGGAGGCTCGACAAGGGTCTGACTACCCCCAGCTTCCTCCAAGATCTTCCCCGAGTGCCTTCGAACACTCCGGACGATGAGACAGCTGTCTTGGTCTTCCTCGACTGGCTTTTAGACGAGGAAGAGGAATTGCCAGTCGTCTTTCGGACTGACGAGGAGTTGGAGATCACGTTGCATGAAGCAACCCTTGGCACTTCTTCTATTGACACCTTCTTCCCAAGGCGACGTCGGAGAGGTGTCGATGATTGCAGCCGCTGGAACACCGACTGCCTTGGTGGGACTGCCTCTTTGCAACAGCAGTTGATAGTGACGATAGCACAAGTGTGCCTTGTGAGGGGCGCATCGTTCCTGTCAGTCGACTCTCCTGATCGGCGGTTGTGAGTCATCACGTTACGCAGATCGTTGGAGGAGAGTGCCACCTTCACACCCCCTTCAGGCGCATGGCAAGGCCAAGCACCGGGGTGGTCAAGTGAGTGCTGCGTCCCCTGATCTAATACCAAACAGGCATCCCGATCAGTAGTGGAGGAACCACAACATTTGAAGTGACTTGAACGGACCTCAGACGCACAACCAGAGGAGGCACGGGAGTTCAAGACCACTGAATTTGCCTTACTCGACTTGGTTGTGCACGCAATAGATGCGCCCAAGTGAGACGAGGACTTTGAAGGTCGGCTCGTTTCTGGTGCCGCAGCACTCGAGTCGACCTTGTACAGCTTACCATCAGCAGCGCGCATGATTGTGAGCGCATGCTTCTGGCTTGCTGCTGGCATAGCACGTTTGGGGCACATGGCCCGTGCCACCTTAGATTTCTTTGTACCAGCCCGCTGGGGCACATAGTACTCAGAATCCAAATTCTCTTTGCCATTACAGCAAGTGAGTTTGTCAAAGACAGAGACTTTTTGTGGCGTATTAGAGGTAACGCGCGGGGCATTGGCTGCGCTCCTGCTCCGTCGATGCATCTTCCTCGCCTGAGAGGGAGAAGGCTGGGGAATGTGGTTAGCCGCACGCTTTCCCGAGAGATGCGCTGCACCTGTGGGTGCATCTTGGTTGCTGAGGACGTCAGCAGGAAGGGAAGGCTGGATTGGCGCATCTCCTTCGGTGGTGGTGCCTGAGGCGTCGACCTTGCGTACCCAGACTCAGCGGGTCTTCTTCGGCTTGGGCAGCCGCTTCGAAGGACTCGCACTTCCTTCAGAGATGAACTCCTCATACGCCTGTTGATTGAGGCGTACGACCAGCGTCTTGTGGAAGGAGCCCACCTTCACATCGTCGGATTGCGACACAACTTTCTCGGTAGAGGAGAAAGAGGTCCCCAGCAGAGTCGCCAACTTGTTTGCCATTAAAATTCTTTTATTGCAAATTTTAATACAAACAGAACAGTATTACAATGTAGGACTTAGATGTAGTCCTAGGAGTACACTTTTGTTTATCTGGGTCCCTTGTGCCGATGGAGTGAGTGGTAATGCGTTGACTCCGTTGATGATCTGACGACGGTTATCGGTTCTCTGAAGGTTTGGATTGCTCTGGGTGCTAGAGCTTACTGAGTGGAGAAAGACGTTGAGTGTCTGTATCTGCCTCTCTGGTGGTATGTTCGTTCGTTGGGTGTTCTGTCCATGTGTGAGAAGGAAATGATCCCTCTATTTATAACTTTGTAGGCTGGCTGCTCATGCGCGCATGTAGGATGCACCTGTACGCGGGGACACCACATGGTGATTGCTGATGGAGGCGCATGGACGATGCGCCCTGATCGAGGGGTTGACTTCTTCATGTTGCTGTTGTGAGCCGGTACGTAGCAAAGAAGAAGATCTTTCTGTTGCTGAAATCTTGGATGAGTTGAGTCAAAGGACACGTGTCGTCGACTCATGGCTCGAATATCTCGGATTTGATGGGGGGAGGTGATCTGGTAGGATGCGCCTAGAATTGGGCGCATGAGGAGACTCTGGCTCGTAACCTTTAGGAGTCATGAACCATTCTGGACGCATGGCTTTTGAGGCGCATGCAGGCGACTTTCTTTCTGTCTTTTGGGATCAGAGAGCAGTCTGGGGCGCATGGCTTTTGAGGCGCATACAGAGCTTCAAATGGAGACTTTTCTTCTGTCTTTAGGAATCATTGAAAAGTCTGAGGCGCATGGCTTTTGAGGCGCATGCGGATGGTTGGGTGGCCACGTGGCAGTAGCCGTCGGAGTAAAGTAATGATGATGCTGACGTTGCCGACGCTTCGTCTTCTGAAAAAGCTGTCAACTGTTCAGACTTCGAAAGGCGTGCTGCCAACTCTGTCAGTTCAGCATTTAATATTTCTGACATTCGATGGACAGCTGAGTGGACGCGTCGATTGGCGTTCCTCTAAGTGTATGGGGACGCATGGGGGCGCATCCTCTGTGATGCGCTTGGTACTAAAGGGCGTGTCTGTGCTGATACACTTGATGTTGAAGGGCACGTCTGTATGATGCGCGGGCTGGCCGGCGCATCCGCTCCGTGACACGTTCTTTAATGCAGCGACTGTTACGTTCTTCGAGTGCTTTAAATAGCCGTTTTGATTTGGCTGAATTCGAAGCGTCCGGTTCATCCATTAAATGCAAATTCATTGCACGGAATTCGGAGAGCCATCCACTTGGCACATGGGTTTGATTTGCCCGGCCTATAAATAGTGGCATGGAGAGAGGGTTTGCTTCTCGTTCTCTCATGTACTTCCGACATGAACTTGTGTACTCGAGTGCATTCTGTTGACAAAGTGCTTCCGAGGATGAAGATGCGACGCCATGTCTTCATTGATGCACTTGAAGGTGACTGTTACATCCAAAAGTCGGAGTCGAGGGCTTCCGAGGCAGGCGGAAGGTGCCTGTTGCATCCAAAGATAGGGATGCTCGGGCCTCGTCTTCGCTGTGTAGGAAGAGCCGCAGATCGAAATGGCGGTGCTGGGCTCTTTCTTCCTTCAAAGTGGGTGTTGCCCACTCTGGTTGTGTTGAAAGATGCTCCTTTAGTCGCGGTTACGATCACGGTCTTCCTTGGCCTTTGGAGGCGCTTTCGAAGCCTCCCCTAGCCACAGGCCGGCTTACGGTGCTCTTCTCTTCCTGGGATAGAGGGTTGATTGCCACCCTCGTTCTGCTCAATAAATGCTTCATTAGTCGAAGCACTTATCAGGTGAACCTGGCTAGAAGGGTGGCACATAACTATACTGCTGAAGGGATGCACATAACTGGGATGAACATAACTGAGCTGCTGTAAAGGATGCGCCTTGCTGAGGGCGCATGGTGGGATGCGCCTGACTGAGGGTGCATGGTGATTGCTGCGCCTGTTTGAGGGCACATGGTGATTGCTGGCTGTAGACTTAGGATCTCTTCTTTGTAGAAGCTCTTCTTTGTACACCCTTTTCTTAGACATGTAATAGACTTTTATATGTTAAATAAAAAGTCCTTTTTCAATGTCTATACTTGTTGTTTTTGCTGTGAAGTACTTTGTCTGAGTTCTGGCGCATGTAGTCTGGCGCATGGGCTTTCTGGTTGTGAAATTCTATGCTTCTACAATGCTCTCTCTTTCTTTTTTGCTCTCTCTGTCTTCTCCTCTGCTGCTCTGCTACTGCCCTCTGCTTCTCCTGAATTTCCTTGAATTCTCTTGAATTCTCTTGAATTCTCTTGCCTGCAAGGGAATGGCACCTTGCTATTTATAGGAATGGGGTGTGCTCATTAGGGTTTACAAATGATTGCCTCCTTCAGAAGTCGGCGGTTAAGGATCACTTAATCTGGGACATTCATAATAAATCTGAGCAATTAATGTGATTGCATCAAATCTCTGTGGGCAATAAATGTTGATTGCCATAAATATTCGTGATTTGTGATAGCCTGCCACATGTCCAATTTACTTGATTTGATTTGATCTGGGCAATTATGACGATTGCAACAAATCTGATTTTGTTAGGATTTGTTAGCACCCATAATTCCAGGAAAGATAAGACTGCCACGTGTCTCAATTGTAGCGAAGAGCGCCACGTGTCTCAACTGGACCGTCCTGGCCGAGCCGTATATGGGGGGTCCTCTCAGCCACATGAAACCTGCAGCTGCACGTGGATGGGCAGCCGCATGGGGATGGACAGCCGCATGGGGATAGGCAGCCGTATGCAGATGGGCAGCCGCATGGGGATGGGCAGCCGCATGCAGATGGGCAGCCGCATGGAGTGGCCTCGGGACTTGGTAGATTTTGCCAGCTGTAAGAAAATTTTCTCCTCTTTCCTAGGATCACGTCATCATGTCATAGTCATTATAACGTCCTTATGTCAGAGCTGTCATGGCTGTTATTTGTCAGAGCAGCCGTCAGGGCATTAAATACAGCCGAATGTAGAGAAGAACTGTTGAAGGCCACGTGGCTTCTCTATGAGCCGCATGGACCCCTGAGCCGCATGGACTTCTGAGCCGCATGGGGATCCAGAGCCGCATGGGGATCCTTCTGTCGGAGCCGCATAGGTCTTTCTTTATTCTTTTTCATGCTTCTACAACCACCATGTACTCATACAGCCACGGACGACCCAGTAGGAGGTTGTAGTTGACATTGTAACACCCAGTTTTCCAGATGAGGGTAATTTTGAAATTTTATAATTGTAATTATTATTTAATGATATTTATTTTATATTATGATTTTTAGTGATTTTTAAATTATTGTAAACTATTTAAATTCATGACTTGTGGTTTTGACGTTTTGCTAGTGAAACCCTAGAGACTGTTTGACCTAGAGCCTAACCATGTGATTATGATATTTTAATGTCATTTTTGGTCTAAGGATATTTTTGAATTTAACCTCTTTGAATTATTTTGATATCATTTTATTGTTTATGATATTGTTTTGGGGTTATTTGAGTCGGGTTCGAATTTCAACTCAATCCGACTTGAAACGGGGACCCGGGGGTAGTTTGACTCTAGTGGGACCCACACACTAGTTAGGCATGGCCCACATGATATTAAATTTAGTCCACATGATAGAAATATTTTAGTTAGAGGTTAGACTAATTATTATGGATAAGGTTAGTGTGATTAGAGACTTTAGAATGACTAATTTAGCCCCAACCAATTAGCCCTTTCCTAATACTCATAGAATAGGTTAGTGGGGGCATTTTGGACCTTACCATAATAGGACAAATAGTCCCATATGGCCAGCCACTTTGGGAGAGGATAGGCTCAAGTTTATTTTATTATTCTCATCCACACTCTCTCTCTTGTTCTTCCCCAAATTCCTAGAGAGCAATCCCTAGCAATTTCTCCACCAAATCCTTCCATTTTGCCACCAAATCTTCTTCTTTCCTTCTCCATTCTAGCCAAGGAGGAAGCTACCCAAGTTTGGGAGGATTCGGAGCTCGTTCGTGTCCTTTTGGAATCTCTACGTGTCGGTGTCGCTTCGGGAAGGCTTCTCTTCGATTCGATCTACCGGGAGGTATAAATCCCTTCTCCTTTTCATTTCCTCATGCATATAGGTCTATTTTGAACCCATAGGAATGACTCCCATGGTTGTATCTCCATTTGTGTCCATTTCGTGTCTATTTGGAGGTCATAGGAGTGTCCTTTGTGTTGTGGTTGTGTCCATGTGGGAAAATCCCAAATTTGGACACACTATGTGTTGTTGTTATGTATGAATGAATTATTACATGTTTAATCTCATATTTTTGTATTGGAGATGTGTTCTATAGTGTCTCATATATATATATATTAGTGTAGAGAGTGAGTTCTTGATATATTATGTTATATACTTGTGTTCTTTTGTCTCAAACTACCCAAATCCGTCATGATTTTTATCCACGTTTTAAATTTTAGCCCTAAATTAGAAATGTCATAACTTCTAGCTCAAAGCTCGATTTAATCTTCCCTTTTTTTTAAAAGAAGTATATTGAAGTTAGCTTTCCAAAAACATGTATTAATCGGCCTAATTCTTTCTGTAACTTTCTGGAGAATTATTTGAGTGTCAGCTGTACGAAAGACAAACGCGTTCTCGGTGTTTTCGCGATTTCGGGAGTTTCCGGAAACGAAAACGCGATCCGTTTGAAGTTTCGGAAAGCTAACACATAGATCTATAACATACTTTAATCCTAGATTTTAATTCATACTGAGATGGTACAGTATTGATTTTTAGTAGGAGTTACTATTCGGTATATGCATTTTGTGCACCCTTGTGTGTAATATAATGTTCTATTTGATTTTAACCCATGTTAATGTATATACATTATGTAATTAAATAGAGAATGCAAGCATGAATAAATGTTTAAATAAATGATATATGAGGTGTAAGTATCCTATCTAATGTAAGCATGTATAAGTATGGCTTGTAATGAATATGTAGGTTCTATAGTATGTAATGTATGGTGCATATAGTGGTACAAGAGAATAAATGAATGATGAATGAATGCAAGCATGAATGTAATGTAATAATAGATGTAATATATGTAGCCTTGTTAGGAATAAAACTGGAATTTAGTTTTGTTTCACTAAATAAGAGATACATGAGAACTCATATATGTGAATGTTAATTTCCTATTGACACTTTGCTATACAACTGTCATGCCTCACTATCACTCCACACACAATGCACACTACACAATATAACCCTCACACCCTCACTCATTGACACTCTCACTCATACATTGCCTAACACTCATTCCATGATAACACACACATGTTCTTGTGCACTTTCATGACACACACACACACCCATGAACACATACACATGCTCTTCTCTCTCTCTCTCTCTCTCTCTCTCTCTCTCTATATATATATATATATATATATATATATATATATATATATATATATATACACTATACATGGCTAAATGTGTTAATATGGTAAATAGAGTTTTCCTATAGTTATATATACATATATGTGATATAGGGCCTAGTGTTGAATTCTCTTTTCATGTACACCTCCATGTTCACACACACACATAGCTTTACATGTTAGCTTCCTTTCTCTTATGTATAATATTGAATGTGATGGCTTGTGTTTGGCTTGTATAGCCTTGTGATTGGTGTGTTATTGCTAGACTAGGCTTGGTTAGGCCAAGTAAGACTTATTAGACTTGTTGGGCTAGGATTTGATCTAGTTGACCTAGTTTGACTAGTCTAGTTGACTGGAGTTGACCAAGTGTTGACTTTAGTCTAGTTTGACCTAGACAGCATGCAGATGCATTATAGATTATATTTATCATTCCCTGTGTACATCTTGACTTGTGTTGCTCTAACTAGGAGTCGGGTACCTCATCTCGGACAGTACATTTACTTCAGACATTCAGATACGAGGCGAGTATATTCTCTGACCGTTTCATACTTGTCTGGATTTACATTCTTGCTCTAGATTACTGTACTTGATGCTGACACGTTGTTATCACGGATTGGTACTATACGGATCTTCTTCTGAGATGTTATCTCCTTGTATTCACTAAATACATATTGTGATGTGCGTTTCACTTACATATTGTATTTATTGAATACCCTTATCATTGTATACTCATTGTGCATATTGTACTCTCATTATCATATTGAGCCATTGTACAAGCTATTGTACAAGCCATTGTATAAGGTAACGTAACTGAATTGGATCCTTGTGTATTGATTGGGGAGGGAGAGTAAAAATGGTTATGTGATCAATCCTATTGTATAAGAAATTATATATGTCCATTATGCACCCACGTACAAAGGAGTCTCATTTTATTGTATAACCTAACCCGTTTACATAACCATATTGTGCTCTAAATCATATGTTGCTTACAGTTCTTACTTATCATATATAGATATTTTCCATTATCAAATCTCTGTTGTTTTCATATACATTCTTCTTTCAGCGTTTCATGTACCTTACTCTATTGCATGCTTTATATTTTCTAACATGATATGAACTGCGTGAGATGTTTTGTGCTCGCTCCCGTCCTGACTGGACCTGTTGAAAATTTTACAGAGGATGATGAGGAACCCTGCACCCTTACTTGGAGTTTGCCTAGTTGACACTCGCGACCTGGACCCCTGGGGAGGTTCAGGCAGCTGCTCAGGATGATACCTTGTATAGTGTAGATAGCTTAGACTGTCCTTTCTTTTCATGTTTAACTGTTGTCTTTATTTTCAGAGTTGTATATTTTATAGATGTTGAGACTTGTTATTTATTTCTGATGTACCTCAGTTGAGGATTTCTTATCTATTTCCATCGTGCTACATTCTGCCTTAGATTGTGATTGAGTTGTACCTCTGTGTTGGCCTCCTTTTGGAGAGTATATTCATGTTATGTAGTTATAGTTCATGACCTAGAACAGTGTTCTACTGCCGACACTGCGGCGTAGGCTGGGCGCTGTTACGTACTCGTACCCTTCCGATGGGTGCGGGTCGTGACACGTTTTTAGTGGTGGCCCATGCAGGTCGAGTTTATGTAGTGATGTTCGAACTAGAGTATCACTACAGCCTGCAGTAGGATTAGGATATTTTGAGGTACTCAATCACATTAGGAAAAACTTTTAATCAGATTCCTTTTGTCTAAAATTGTTGCTTATTGACTTTCCTTTGAATATAAACTGTCCTCCTTTGAATTTTCGCTTCATTCTCAGAAATTGCTTCTTGTTTTGATCTGTTTTCATGATGGTTATGAAGGCACGATCTCATCACTTCGGTTTGGGGGATACTATCGAGAGGCTGGCCACCTTTCGTCCTGTTCATCAGGGCCTCGAGACCGCAGCTCCTGTTGTGCCGACTCAGGTTGGCGTATCTGCTACATTGGAGGTGCACCTCTATCTGTACAGAGATTTTCTCCCATCATTTTTGATTTCTCTCAGCAGCGGTGATTCATGCAGCATTAGCAGCAGACCAGGGAAAACCAGCAGGGCGAGCCATCGTCAGGACAGTCGAGGATGCGCAGACCGTTGGAGAACTTGCTGCAAGTTCCGTTCTTCTCAATTCCATTCCCGCAATTGTCTTTTATTATTACCTTGAAATTCGATTCCATCTGTTCCTTGTTGATTGATTTATTTTTGTCATGTTACTCTTTTGTTGTGTTTGTTTTTTTTTCTGAGAAAATCATATGGGCTAGGTCGCCTAAATCATGGGATCTAGAATCCTCGATAGTCGTGTTAGTTGGCATAGTGAGGACATGTAGTCAGATTTTGGATGTATTCTCGGGTATGGGAATTTAAGGTTTTCGCCGTCGCATGCGGCAGTACGAAAATTTTAAATACCATGAACCTAGAGGTACGTACCTTAGTCAAGGACTCTGTGATTATCGTAGCCTTGCTCACTAGCATGATGAAGACTCTGGACAACATGATTTTGGACAGACGCATATGATTAACAGATTGTATCTTGAGAAGTTTTAAATATCATACCATTTTGATTGTTATAAATGACTTAGGAGTAGGGATATTTAGTTTTGTAGAGCTTATTCATAGGTAGTTCCTTCATAGTATAATGGTATGATGACTTGTAGAGTGTCTGTACCCTAGAGGTGATAGTTAGCATTGGTGTTAGGATAGCAATCCATTGCAGATAATTCTCCTGTTATCTATAATACCAACCAGTTACACATAGGGTGTTAGTATGCCTTACAGCCTTGATGATTATTACTACTTTCCCCTACCTTTTCCAGTGAGGCACCCATGACCAGAGCCTGCCTTTGAGTATAGTTGTAGTTTCACCTAAGACCGAGAGGTCTATTTGTATAGGTAGATTGTAGATGATATTGGCATATGGGATATAGGTTAGTTGGTATCTATAGGCCATTGTTGTATAGGGTTATAAATATGTTGATTAGCCTATACTTGGTTCAGTTTTCCATTTTAGTTAAGTTCTCTTCGTGTTGAGTTCCTTTATGTTGATCACCTTTATAGGCAATGTGCAGACCCTTCACTAGACACCATGTCCCCTTGATTCAAACCATTCATCCTTAGCCTAGTTCTAAGCATTGTTTCAGACCCTTATAAGTTTAGTCTGCCTTAACCCTTGGTTGATCAGTCATGTATATATATATAGATGATATACTTAGGATATATGTGATGGGTTGTTGTTCTCGAGTATATATATATATGTGGTATTTGGGATTGGTGTGCTTAGCTTGTGGGTAATTAGTTATGGGTGACTTGATAGGATTTGGAAGTTAAGAGCTAGTCTATTATAGAGTTTTCTTTGCTAATCCCTAGTTGCCAACACTAGGTAGCTAGCATAGGTAAAAGTCCTAAGAAGTTGACCAGCTGATGACCAAGTACTAGGATGTTGAGGAAATTGACTAGTGATTGACCCTTGTCTATGTTCGGCCTAGAAAAGGGTGCGATCATCTTAATTTTGAGGACGAAATTTTTATAAGGTGGGTCGGATTGTAACACCCAATTTTCCAAATGAGGGCAATTTTGAAATTTTATAATTATAATTATTATTTAATGATATTTATTTCATATTATGATTTTTAGTAATTTTTAAATTATTTTAAACTATTTAAATTCATGACTTGTGGTTTTGACGTTTTGCTAGTGAAACCCTAGAGACTGTTTGACCTAGAGCCTAACCATGTGATTATGATATTTTAATATCATTTTTGGCCTAAGGATATTTTTGCATTTAACCTCTTTGAATTATTTTGATATCATTTTATTATTTATGATATTGTTTTGGGGTTATTTGAGTCGGGTTCGAATTTCAACTCAATCCGACTTGTAACGGGGACCCGGGGGTAGTTTGACTCTAGTGGGACCCACACACTAGTTAGACATGGCCCACATAATATTAAATTTAGTCCACATGATAGAAATATTTTAGTTAGAGGTTAGACTAATTATTATGGATAAGGTTAGTGTGATTAGAGACTTTAGAATGACTAATTTAGCCCCAACCAATTAGCCCTTTCCTAATACTCATAGAATAGGTTAGTGGGGGCATTTTGGACCTTACCATAATAGGACAAATAGCCCCATATGGCCAGCCACTTTGGGAGAGGATAGGCTCAAGTTTATTTCATTATTCTCATCCACACTCTCTCTCTCTTGTTCTTCCCCAAATTCCTAGAGAGCAATCCCTAGCAATTTCTCCACCAAATCCTTCCATTTCGCCACCAAATCTTCTTCTTTCCTTCTCCATTCTAGCCAAGGAGGAAGCTACCCAAGTTTGGGAGGATTCGGAGCTCGTTGGTGTCCTTTTGGAATCTCTACGTGTCGGTGTCGCTCCGGGAAAGCTTCTCTTCGATTCGATCTACCGGGAGGTATAAATCCCTTCTCCTTTTTATTTCCTCATGCATATAGGTCTATTTTGAACCCATAGGAATGACTTCCATGGTTGCATCTCCATTTGTGTCCATTTCGTGTCTATTTGGAGGTCATAGGAGTGTCCTTTGTGTTGTGGTTGTGTCCATGTGGGAAAATCCCAAATTTGGACACACTATGTGTTGTTGTTATGTATAAATGAATTATTACATGTTTAATCTCATATTTTTGTATTGGAGATGTGTTCTATAGTGTCTTATATATATATATATTAGTGTAGAGAGTGAGTTCTTGATATATTATATTATATACTTGTGTTCTTTTATCTCAAACTACCCAAATCCGTCATGATTTTTATCTACGTTTTTAATTTCAGCCCTAACTTAGAAATGTCATAACTTCTAGCTCAAAGCTCGGTTTAATCTCCCGTTTTTTTTAAAAGAAGCATATTGAAGTTAGCTTTCCAAAAACATGTATAGGCCTAATTCTTTCTGTAACTTTCTGAAAAATTATTTGAGTGTCAGCTGTATGAAAGACAAACGCGTTCTCGGTGTTTTCGCGATTTTGGGAGTTTTCGGAAACGAAAATGCGATTCGTTTGAAGTTTCAGAAAACTAACACATAGATCTATAACATACTTTAATTCTAGATTTTAATTCATGCTGAGATGGTACAGTATTGATTATTAGTAGGAGTTACTATTCGGCATATGCATTTTGTGCACCCTTGTGTGTAATATAATGTTCTATTTGATTTTAACCCATGTTAATGTATATACATTATGTAATTAAATAGAGAATGCAAGCATGAGTAAATGTTTAAATAAATGATATATGAGGTGTAAATATCCTATCTAATGTAAGCATGTATAAGTATGGCTTGTAATAAATATGTAGGTTCCATAGTATGTAATGTATGGTACATATAGTGGTACAAGAGAATAAATGAATGATGAATGAATGCAAGCATGAATGTAATGTAATAATAGATGTAATATATGTAGCCTTGTTAGGAATAAAACTGGAATTTAGTTTTGTTTTACTAAATAAGAGATACATGAGAACTCATATATGTGAATGTTAACTTCCTATTGACACTTTGCTACACAACTGTCATGCCTCACTATCACTCCACACACAATGCACACTACACAATATAACCCTCACACCCTCACTCATTGACACTCTCACTCATACATTGCCTAACACTCATTCCATGATAACACACACATGTTCTTGTGCACTTTCATGACACACACACACACCCATGAACACATACACATGCTCCTCTCTCTCTCTCTCTCTCTCTATATATATATATATATATATATATATATATATATATATATATATATATATATATATATATATATATATATATATACTATACATGGCTAAATGTGTTAATGTGGTAAATAGAGTTTTCCTATAGTTATATATACATATATGTGATATAGGGCCTAGTATTGAATTCTCTTTTCATGTACACCTCCATGTTCACACACACACACATAGCTTTATATGTTAGCTTCCTTTCTCTTATGTATAATATTGAATGTGATGGCTTGTGTTTGGCTTGTATAGCCTTGTGATTGGTGTGTGATTGCTAGACTAGGCTTGGTTAGGCCAAGTAAGACTTATTAGACTTGTTGGGCTAGGATTTGACCTAGTTGACCTAGTTTGACTAGTCTAGTTGACTGGAGTTGACCAAGTGTTGACTTTAGTCTAGTTTGACCTAGACAACATGCAGATGCATTGTAGATTATATTTATTATTCCCTGTGTACATCTTGACTTGTGTTGCTCTAACTAGGAGTCAGGTACCTCATCTCGGACAGTACATTTACTTCAGACATTCAGATACGAGGCGAGTACATTCTCTGACTGTTTTATACTTGTCTGGATTTACATTCTTGCTCTAGATTACTGTACTTGATGCTGACACGTTGTTATCACGGATTGGTACTATACGGATCTTCTTCTGAGATGTTATCTCCTTGTATTCACTAAATACATATTGTGATGTGCATTTCACTTACATATTGTATTTGTTGAATACCCTTGTCATTGTACACTCATTGTGCATATTATACTCTCATTATCATATTGAGCCATTGTACAAGCCATTGTACAAGCCATTGTATAAGGTAACGTAACTGAATTGGATCCTTGTGTATTGATTGGAGAGGGAGAGTAAAAATGGTTATGTGATCAATCCTATTGTATAAGAAATTGTATATATCCATTGTACACCCACGTACAAAGGAGTCTCATTTTATTGTATAACCTAACCCGTTTACATAACCATATTGTGCTCTAAATCACATGTTGCTTACAGTTCTTACTTATCATATATAGATATTTTCCATTATCAAATCTCTGTTGTTTTCATATACATTCTTCTTTCAGCGTTTCATGTACCTTACTCTATTGCATGCTTTATATTTCCTAACATGATATGAACTGCGTGAGATGTTTTGTGCTCGCTCCCGTCCTGACTGGACCTGTTGAAAATTTTACAGAGGATGATGAGGAATCCTGCACCCTTACTTGGAGTTTGCCTAGTTGACACTCGCGACCTGGACCCCTGGGGAGGTTCAGGCAGCTGCTCATGATGATACCTTGTATAGTGTAGATAGCTTAGACTGTCCTTTCTTTTCATGTTTAACTGTTGTCTTTATTTTCAGAATTGTATATTTTATAGATGTTGAGACTTGTTATTTATTTCTGATGTACCTCAGTTGAGGATTTCTTATCTATTTCCATCGTGCTACATTCTGCCTTAGATTGTGATTGAGTTGTACCTCTGTGTTGGCCTCCTTTTGGAGAGTATATTCATGTTATGTAGTTATAGTTCATAACCTAGAACAGCGTTCTACCGCCGACACTGCGACGTAGGCTGGGCGCTGTTACGTACTCGTACCCTTCCGGTGGGTGCGGGTCGTGACAGACGTCGGCGTCCATGACATAGCAAGTCCCCTCGGTTCTGAGGTTACCGATATGACACTTCAGCCGTATTTTGCCCAGCGGCTCGCTTTTGCTAGCATTGAAGCCGCTGATTGTAGTGTTGGAAGGCGCCAGACGGTACATTGGGATCCCCAATGTTGAGAGCAGCGTCTTCGGGATGATGCTGAGGGAAGACCCTGGATCGATCTGAATCCGCTTCACCTTGACGGAATTGACATAACCTGTATAATACAGTGGTCAGTTGTGTCGATTGTGCTTAAGCAGCATGTCTTATTGGCTGAAGGTTATATTGGGGATAACTTTATCCGCACAATGGCAGTGTGCACATGTGGTCGGAGTATCTTCAGGTTGCTTGACCCGACTGATAAAGGATTCAACATCCCTCAGGGCTTCACAGAGAGCTTTACGAGTGTCCTTGGAAAGACGAAGAAGCTCAAACAGAGATAGGCAGGCGGGAGTACTGGCAAGTTGTGCCAGTATGTCGAAGTTGTGGGGCTTAGCTAGCCCCGAAGCATTCTCCTTTCGCAAAGGCTTGTCGAAACGGGCCTCTACATGCTTCTGTTTATTGGCCGCTGGAGGCTTGGATAGAACTCCTTCTTCGGCGGCAGAGGCAGTGCAGGGAGGCACCACCTCAACGGCAGCTTCGTCGGGTTGGGCGTTCAGCTACGAACGGGTTTTCACAGGAAGTGCCTCTTCCGTAGAGGAAGAGACCATGCGGTAAAACGTGATCTTCCTGTCCTTGGTTTTGGAGGCAGAGCGTACCTCCGGTTGAGTAACTTTGGAGACGAGGTCAGGGTAAACCCATAAGACCTCTCCCCAAGATGTGGTGAGTGGGATGAGTCCACTCACGTTGTCACGAGTAGGTGGTAGACTGACCACCTCCATTGTCGCCTTTGGGATGGGGACGATGCCATCTTGTGTTATGGTTGGCGACAAGGTGCCAAATTGGAGTGACACCAGGTTGGCCGAGACCGTTTTCTTCTCGTAGTCAACGGAGATAACATCCGCATTGATCATACACTGGATGTAGTTCTTGAGGATGTAGCAGTCCTTAGTTGGATGTCCGACAAACTGATGGTAGTGACAGTACCTCGGATTATCCACTCTCCGAACCTCGTAGGAATGCTTCGGGTACGGCAACTTGATCTTGTCACCCTACTTCAATATCTCGAAGCGTTGCAGGGTGTCTTCATCGTTGAAAGAATAAACCTCCTTTGGCCTTGGTGCAAGTGGAGGCTTCTGAGTAGGTGCTAATGCACCTTTGGAGGCATTGACAGTCAACGCTTGCTTCCCCTTTGTCTCTCGTCCAGGGTTGTTGGCTGAAGGCCGTTTTCCCTTGTCCTTAAAGGCAGAAAAACTGATCCCCAGAAGACGAGCATTGGACGCCTTCTTTTCTGCTGCTTCGGCCTCGATGATCAAGGAACTCCAGTCGGGAGGAGGACTGGAGTTGAACCAAAGTTTGATCGCATGCAGCATGTTCATGCTGCAGGAGGAGAGGAGCGCATGTTCTGGCATGCCCGGGGGCAGTCTGAAGCAGGCCTGTCGAAATCGTTCGATGAATGCTCGAACTGTTTTCTTCTCCTTCTGACGTATCTCTATGAGGGACGCCATTGTCATGTCCTTCCCTCCGTCGTAGAAATGATCGAGGAAGAGACGCGTCAAGTCGTCGAAGGAAGATATAGAGTTGTCGGAGAGACTGCAGTACCAGTCGTAAGCCACTCCTTTCAACGCCCCGACAAATATGCTGGTGAACAGCGCGTCTTCTTTCGGGAGATGTTTCGTTTAATACTGGAAGTACGTCAGAAAGAGGCGTGGAGAGTCCTTTCCGTCATATGGCGTCAAATTTTGCGGTTTATACTTGGAAGGATAAACCACTTTGTTCCATTCGAGGGAATATGGTTGGGGGATCCCCATCTTCTGGCGCTCCTCCTGTCTATTCTTGGACTCAAAGCGCTCGTGCAAGTCCCTGATCATCTCCACCACGTCTTCTGTGGAGCTGGGAGTCGGGAAAGGTGGTACAGCCTGGAGTTGAACATTTGATAGCTCCGACGTCCGAGGTACTTCACGGTGATCTGTATCCAAGGATACCCGTTGAAGGGGTACACTTGATTCTCCATTGGCCCCTTGGTCAGGACCGGTAGATGGTGCTCTGGCCAAAGCTGACCGTATCTCATAAACTGCTTGAGTCAGTATTTGTATGGAGGCAGAGAGGGTTTTGAGTCCTCCCTCCAAGGTATCCATGCACTGGACGAGGTCTGCTGGCAGCGCATCTGGCTCAACATCACCCCCAGTCATGTATACTGTCATGACACGGCTGGAAGTGGATGGATCGGTTGAGGCTTCACTTTCGGCCTCACTCTCCTGTAGGGGAGTTGCCTCTCCTCGAGCTTGTAGGAGCGTAAAAAGTGCTTCATAGAATGAGTCAAAGAGATGGATCATTCCACTCAAATTGATCTATTTTACGCCAAGGAGAGGCTAATCACTTTACGCCTAAGACAGGCTAATCATTTTACGCCCGGGTCAAAGCTAATGGTTTTACGCCTAGGACAGGCTAGCCACTTTTACGCTGGACAAAGCTGTCAAGTCTTGCATTTAATGCAAACTCTGACATGAAGATATTAATGATGGCATATATCACAGAATTCGAAGGAATTTGTTTTATACAGAGACCAATGTTGTCGTTTAGTACGTGGACTGAGCTACTTTACGCTCATAGTGTGACTTCTTTTACGCATGGAGACTATTTGAGCTTTTACACTCAAAGTTGACGTGTGCGTAAAGTCTATTTGAGCTACTTTTACGCTCAAGGTTATTTAACAACTACTTTACGCGAGAAGTCTATGTCAGGGCTATTTTACGCCTAGTTTACTGCTTTACGCTCAGAGTACATTGGGGATGTTTTTACGCCCTATTTATCTGACCAGTTTGGAACGTGGTTTGCCTACATGGCTTTCATGCCACACATCTCGAAGAACGTGTGTATGTGCATCCTATTCTTACTGAAATGATGGGATACGTGTCAACGTATGCAGAGGATGACTTTGATCATGGGTGGCAGTTGTTAGCGTAAAGACGGAACTTTTGCTGAGTTTTTACGCACGGAAGCCCAAGTCTATAAATAGACTTATTTTTCACACAAAGAAGAAGAGAGAACAGAGAGACTAGAACTCAGAGATTTTGATTCTCCAGAGCATTCTACTTCAACCTTTCTTTCAGAACAGAGTGAAGCAAAGCAGGAAAGCATTCGGCCTCGCCATCAGTGCCCAAGTGCGTCGATACCTTTTTAGTGACTTAGTTCTTCCAATTGTTCAACTTCAAGCAGCGATCTTCATCATCATCGTATGGTCCAAGGAACAAAGTGATCATTTACATATCAGACTTCCATAGTAATACTTTCCCAGAATCAAATTTGTACTTCTTGTACTTTTTCTCGTTTTATTTTCAAAAGCCAATTTTCCTGGCATTTTGTTAAGTGAAACAAAATGGCGACTCTGCTGGGGACGACCTTCTCCTCTGACGAGGAGCCAATTTTCCTGGTATTTTGTTAAGTGAAACAAAATGGCAACTCTGCTGGGGACGACCTTCTCCTCTGACGAGGAGGCAATTGCTCAATATGATGATATTTCGGTCGGTTCGACCAAGAAGACTCTGGTTGTGCACTTTTACCAGACTGCCTACGAAGAAATGCTTCGAACTGGGGGTGGTTCTCACTGCTCTAATGTTCAAAAGTCTCGCAAAGCACGAAAAGTTTGGATTCCTAAATCCAAAGTAGCTTCTGATCTCTCTGTTGCTTCTGATAGCAAGGGAATTCTTCCCACTCCTGTCGTAGGCGCTCCCGTTCGTAACGAGGCAGTCCTTACTTCAGCGTCGCACTCTAAGTGTGACAATTTATCTTTCGTCTGTCACGGTGAAGATAATCAGGTTTTACGCCCAGTGGATAAAAACCAAGTTTTACGCTCAAGGCATAAGAATGAGTCTTCCATTTGTAATGTGGCAGACTCTAATGCTTCTGAGTGTAAGAATAAGTCTCCCGTCTGTGACGTGGTAGACACACACAAGTTACGCTCTTCGCGTAAAGAAAAATCTTCCGTCTGTGACGAGGTAGATAATCAATTTTTACGCTCTACGCGTAAAGGTATGTCTCCTGTCTGTGACAGTGTAGATAAAATTTGCAACGATGTTTGTACATCTAATGTGAATGTACCTAAACGCATATAGCGTAAAAATATTGTTGGTAAAGCTTCAGTCCTACATCAACAACCTTCTTATACTGCTTTACGCAAAGTACCAAACTTGCAAATTATACGCAAAGAAAATGGAGTCCTTCGTGCTCAAAAATCTCAAGATTTACGCACACAACTCCAAATGCGTAAAAAAGTACAGTTTGGTTTTGCGAATGCAGCCAGTAATCTTCTTTATACACAAGGGACTAAACGTTTCTCTACCCCAAATATAATAAAGAAGAATACTCCCTCTACCCCTTCTGATTTACGTGAATTGCTAATGCAAAAGCGTAAGAACAGACAATCTCCGGTGACATTCCCCCAAGAAAAACATCATTGTGAATATCACCAGGTTGTGATTAACTGTTGTTGTTCGGCTTCCAGACGGTCAGTTTTTGATCGATTGAATTTTAATGCACCCCAACAACAAGCTGATGAGTTGTCATATGCGTCAGTCAACATGGCATCTCACACCAACAGAGGACGACGTCCTAGACGGAACACGTCCCAAACCCCAGGTCAACAACAATTCAACAGACTTCTTGATTCTTTTGAAGGAGTATATCAGAATACTCGATCAAGAAGACAAAGACAATTGCAGACTTCTGATTCAGAAGCTGGGGGTACTCAATCTTTTGAGTCTGAAACTGATAGTGTGGATTCATACTTCTATACTAACCCCTCTATATCTTCAAGAGAAGTTGAATCCTATGCTATTGGAGATGAACCAGAGACGTCATCTGTTAATACGGAACAACGTCTCACTGCCATCGAGCAATCATTGAAAGACATGCTTAATATGGTGTAAAACATGCATCAGATAATATTGACTCAGCAAACTGCACAGCCGGCAGTAGTAACACAGGTACCGGTAGCAGCACAAACTCAAGATAGTCAAGGGGCTGAAATACCTTTGAATATTCAAGAGCCGGCTGTTAACCAAAATTCTGCATCTCCAGATTCCATCATTCCTGAAGATGTACCACCTCCAGTGGGGGTTACGGTACATCCAACAACCATTCAGTCAAATGTGCTTCCTCAAACCAGTGAAGCCATTCAAGCAGTGCGTGAGCTCAAAGTACAGTTTAAAGTTTTGAAGCACAAAGATCAGCTCCAGAGGTTAGGGATTAAGCAACCTTATCCTCCTCATTAGAATGATGTACCCTTTCTACCGAAATTTAAGCCACAATCTATGGTTTTGTTCGATAGAAAAGTATCTCCCAGTCAGTATATCAATTACTTTGATATTATGACTGTATATTTGCAGAAAAATGATGCTCTTCTCACTCGAATGTTCATCGGGTGTCTGACGGGTTCAGCTTACGACTGGTATCGTAGTTTACCCGATAATTCTATTTCGTCTTTTGACGAATTCAAGGCAATGTTTCTCTTCCGTTTCTATGAAGGAGGTATGGACATGAACATGTCCTCCTTAATAGAAATCAAATAAAAGGAGAAAGAAGATACTCGGACGTTCATTAAACGTTTCTAACAGGCTACTCTAAAGATGCCTCCTGGTATGCCAGATTCAGTGTTGATTGATACATGCAAGCTGAATCTGCATCCATCCATTGCTGTCTTCACGGGTTCCCAATTCACAGATTGGGCTTCGTTTATCATAGCAGCAGTTTCTGCCGAGACCAATGGTAGGTTGGCTCGTGAACATGGGATAATTTTCGCTTCAGAAGATAAAGGGAAGAAAAGTAATCCTGGTAATAATTCTGGTAATCGTACTGTGAAAGGAAAAGATACCTTCATGGTCAATCTTTCCAAGAATAAAGCGACGCCAAATAAACAGGAATCTTTCAGGCCAAAGGAAGAATACTCTTTTGACGAAAGTGATATCCCAGGGATATTCCAATGTCTGGTGAAGAGTGGCAAACTCCAGATTTCGGAGCCAAAGAGGCCTAATGAAGTGAATCTGACTGACAATCCCAAATATTGTATCTATCATAGATACATTAATCATCCTACCAGTGCTTGCTATGTTTTGAAGAAGAAAATCCAAGAACTGATAAATGGTGGTGCTATTATTTTAACCAATGATGACCACACGGTTACAACCAATATGGTTTCTCTTCAATTTGGAGATTTTCCTCCACAACAAGTACCAGATGGAATTGTCCCAATTCCGAAGGCGACGATGAAGATTTTGAATATCCCGCCTGCCAGGGAGGAAAATGAAGGATTGTTGCCTCTTACATTAAAGAATGGTGAAATTATGTGGGTACATCCTGACTTAATACCTGAAATAGAAGATGAAGGTAAAACTTCAAAATCCAAGAAAGGTAAGAAAGTCAAAACCTTCAACATGATTTCTCATGTTATTCCAGATCTTGATGATTTGGATCATCTATGGGATGGCACTCCTTTGGAAGATAGACTAAGAGGATTGAACATATGTCCTCCAAGTCTAGCTCCTCCTACCAAGCTCAAGCTTACTCATCAGCAGTGGCTAGCCATGAATAGTATTTCCTTATACAGGGCACAACAAGTTTTCGCTGCCTATGAAAAGGCTCCTACAGGGATTTTTTCTCGTATCTCAAATCCTTCTCATGTGGTTACAGAAGGTCCTGCTTCTTCCTCTTCTGTTGAACCATCTATTAAAAGTCCACTGCCTACTCACTTGTATAGTCAGCAATCTATCCTTCTCATGAAGAAGATGGGCTATGACTTTCAAAAGGCAGAAGGTTTGAATTATGATAAAGGAATACGACTTCCTTTACAAATTCAAAGTCAAAAATCTACTGTTGGATTGGGTTCTGAGGTTCCTCATAACAATCCTTACAAGAAGAAGACTAAGGAAAGGAAGATTAAATCCTGCAATATGGTACTTCCTTCTTCTGAGTCTGAAGAAGAAATTTTTGCTGGTACAAGATCTGGAAAGAGTACCACAAAGATTATGAGGGATCCTCCAAAGAAGCAGAAGACGTAGTGGAAACACTACCAGCTCAACCTTCTCATGTTCCTGCTAAACCATCTGTGGTTGAAAAGGGGAAACAGAAAGCAGTACGCTTTGACGTCCCATTGAAGTCTGCTTCCAGTCAGGAGATGGTGATGAAACCCTACAAATTTGATATTCTAGCTCAGTTAGCCAATACTCCGGCTAGACTATCTATATTTGAGCTGCTTCGCCTTTGAGTGAAGCTTTACTTCAAGCTGATTCCTGCTTAGATCAACTCAAAACTCCTGACAATATACCAATATCATGCCCGCAATGTCATAGTGTGATGGAAGCAATTCCCAATATCACCTTTACACAAGAAGATATGTTGTTGAAGCATAACAAACATGACAGGCCTCTGTGCTACACTGGGTATATTGGATCCACTGAAATTGACAGGATTTATATTGATCCTAGGTCCTCAATTAGCATAATTCTTCAGAGTATGCTAAGACCCCTGAGGATTCCTACTAGTAATCTGACTTGCACTAGTACTACGATAGTTGGTTTTAACTCTGGCAAGAGCAAACCACTGGGGAAGATTCGTCTGCAGATTCAGATTGGTGATCTTCGAACTATGGTAACTTTCTATGTTATCAACTCAGACGTATCCTACAATATTCTTCTTGGAAGACCATGGTTACATGAGCATAACATCGTGCCTTCGACTCTCCACCAATGCTTTAAGTATGTGGATCCCCAAGGGGTTGTGAAGACTGAGTTTGCTGATATCAATCCTTTCAAGGGTGTTAAAGCCTATTTCTCTGATTCAAGGCTTTATAAACAAGAGCATGTGAAAGAGATATCAGACATAGCTGAAGATCAATCATCTGCTGAAGATCAGTCTATTAACGAAGATCCGCCAGAAGAACAACCTTTGAATATCAAAGTCAAAGGGCGAATCCAACCCCAACCTGTCAATGATCAACCTTTGATAATCAAGGTTAAAGGAAGAACTCAAGCTTCATCTGAGGAATCAATAAATATTCCTGCTAAGAGCCAAGTTCAACCTTTTATGATCAAGGTCAAAGGGCGTACTTCTTGTACGAATGATCCAGAACCACCATTGATTGTCAATCTTGGCAAAACTACGCAGATGACGGATAATGGTCCACTGATGATTAATCCGAAGCGTAGCAGTCAAATTGTAAATGATGTAAATATTGATCATTCTGTACTTTTTGATATCAATAAAGATTTCCTTTTCGAGTATATGGCTGTCAAGTTTATTGAAAGGATGGCTTTATCTTTTGATAATCAAAGTCATCAATATAAAGGCGACATAGAACCAGAAGAAACTTTATACATCGACCATAAGGAAAATTCTTTTCCTTTTCAGGTTGATGTCGGACCTTATGCTCAAAGGTTTCTAACATCTTCCCCCTATCTTCTACCTGTAGCCGCTTCATCACAAGCTTGCGTAACTTTTAGACGTCACGAAGAATCTTATTTCGTGATTCCATCTAATAAGAAAAACAAGTGCCAAATTGTGTTTGGCCTGGCTAGAAATATCCCTGTTGCTCAGACGGATGATCTGAAAGATAAAAATAAAGGAAAAATCCGAATGGACAAATATAGTCAACAATCTATCAAGATTATCCAGAATATAGAATATGATTTGAAGACCATATAAGGTCTCAATCAAGGCAAGGGTAGACGACTACCATTATGTGGTGATCCGTTTTACCAGAAGACTCGTCATGGGTTAGGATATGATCCGTCCCACATGTTTAATGACGATATACAAGAAGAATTCTCTTCTAGCTCTTCACAATCATCAGATTCGGAGGAAATTTAATTCATGGAATCCGATATGTCTCGTTCCTCCTACGATGAATCTGGACAGATATTCTCAGTCAATATGGTTCAAACTGATGATGAATCTGAACCATTTGAGAATGATCCTTGGGCTCAACAGATGGATACTCAATGGGAACTTCGTTTTGAACAGCGACAGCCACCTACAGAGGATGAGGTTATCCAGATTGATGTTGGAGATGGAACTGCGTCCAAACCAATATTCATCAGTAAGAATCTTTCCGAAGATGAAAAGGAACAGTTGATAAAACTTATCAAAGAATATATTGACATTTTCGCATGGAGTTATGAGGATATGCCAGGGCTAGATCCTAAAGTTGCTACTCATAAACTCAGTATTTTGCCCAATGTCAAGCCTGTAAAATAACAGTAACGGCGCTTTAGACCAGATATGATGGATGCAATTGAAGCAGAAGTCAAAAAGTTGATTACACGTGGCTTTGTTCGTGAAGAGCAACACCCGGATTGGGTTGCCAATATTGTTCCTGTTATGAAGAAGAACGGAAAGATCCAAGTTTGCATCGATTATCGAGATCTTAATGCGGCTTGTCCAAAGGACGAATTTCTACTTCCAATTACTGATGTCATGATAGACAATACATGTGGTTTTGAACGCATGTCTTTCATGGATGGATTCTCAGGATACAATCAGATCAAGATGCATCCAGAAGATGAGAAGCATACTACTTTTCGTACACCCCTTGGGGTTTACTATTATACGGTTATGCCGTTTGATCTTAAAAACGCCGGTGCCACATATCAACGGGCTATGAGCAACATCTTTCAAGAACATCTACGGAAGATAGTTGAATGCTACGTAGATGACATTGCTGTTAAGAGTCGATCAAAGGATAATTACATTCAGGACTTGAAGACATTATTTGAATTGATGCGTCAGCATCAATTGAAAATGAACCCTACTAAGTCTTTCTTAGGGGTTTCCAGTGGCAAGTTTTTAGGATTTGTCATTACTTCTCAGGGTATCCATGTTGATCCTGATAAGGTTAAAGCAATTCTTGAAATGCGTCCTCCTCGTAATCTGAAAGAACTCCGTGGCTTTCAGGGTCGTATTGCTTATATCAGAAGATTTATATCTAATCTTTCTGGAAGATGTCAACCTTTCTCCCGTCTATTAAAGAAAGGTGTATCTTTTGTCTGGAATGAAGCGTGTCAGAAAGCCTTCAATGACATTAAGCAATACCTTACAAACCCACCTGTTCTGGTAGCTCCGGTGGTAGGAAGGCTATTTTTGTTATATGTTCGAGCCTTGGATCATTCACTTGGCGCTCTTCTTGCACAGAAAAGTGATATGGGTCATGAACAAGCAATATATTATCTGAGCAGAATGATGGTCGGAGCTGAACATAGGTATACTCCTGTGGAAAAGGAATGTCTAGCTTTGGTTTTTGTCGTCCAAAAGACAAAGCATTATGTCACTGGACAGACTATTCATGTCATCTCCAGAATAAATTCCATTCGGGTATTGATGAGAAAACCTAGCATTCTTAATTCCAGGTTAGCTACCTGGGCGATGTTGCTCACTCCTTATGACATGGTTTATGTACATCAAAAATCAGTAAAGGGCCAAGCATTAGCTGATTTCTTAGCTGCTCATCCTATACCTGAAACTTCAAAGTTATATGAGGACATTCCAGATGAAGTCGTAGATTGTAACATGACTTTGAAGAATGGCATATGGCAATTATATTTTGATGGAGCATCACGAGTAGGACCTAAAGGCAATATTGTCTCTGGAGTAGGAATCGTCTTGGTTTCTTCTGACAAAATGGTCATATACCGTGCCTATTCTCTCAATGAACCATGCTCCAATAATGTAGCAGAATACAATACTCTATTGATCGGTCTCCAAGTAGCAAAACAATTGGACATTAAGTTCCTAGAAGCTTATGGAGATTCTCAATTGATCGTTAATTAAGTTAGAGGGACTTATGAGGTCAGAAATCCTGATCTCATCCCTTATCATCAAGTGGTAGTCGAGTTGGTCCTTTCATTCAAAGGATTCTTCATTGAATTTGTACCACGTTCTCAGAATATGGAGGCTGATGCTCTTGCTAGCTTAGCTGCAGACTTGGCTGTTCCAATCCGAAGGCAAAATACAATTACTTTGTTGGACCGAGACTTGTTCTGTGTGAAGAATAATTTGCATATTGAACAAAGTTATGTCACAGAGTCAAGTTCCCAGCAGAAGGATTGGAGAACTCCATTCATTGATTATGCAGTTCATAGGATTTTGCCTGAAGACCCAAAAGAAGCTGCATCAATCAAGAGACGATCATTTCGATTTTATTATGATTCGTCTTTACATATGCTATACCGTCGTTCATATGATTGACTCTTGCTGCGATGTCTCTCAGAAAGTGAAGCCAAACAAACACTGCGAGAAGCTCATGATGGCATTTGTGATGCTCATCAACCGGATCCTACATTACAAGATCGCATTCGAAGAATGGGGTATTATTGGCCTTCTATGATAGCAGATGCTATAGACTATGCCAGAAGATGTAAAGTATGTCAGATTCATGCCGATTTTATTCATCAACCGTCTGAATTTCTACATCCTACAGCAGCCTCTTGGCCCTTCGAAGCTTGGGGCATGGATATCATTGGTCCTATTAACCCTCCTTCTGTTAAGGGACATCGGTTTATATTAGATATAACCGATTACTTTTCCAAGTGGGCAGAAGCAGTTCCCCTTACTGAAGTGAAGACATCTAATGTAATCAACTTCATCAAACATCATGTCATTTATCGCTTCAGGATTCCTCGACGAATAATTCATGACAATGGACCACAATTTGCCAGTCATGCATTTTATCGGTTCTGTGATAAGAATCGAATTCAAAATCTGGCTTCTACGACTTATAATACAGCTGCTAATGGTTTAGCCGAAGCTTTCAACAAGACGATCATCAAACTTCTCAAAAAGTTCGTCTCTTCTAATAAACGTGATTGGAATGAGAAGCTTAGAGAATGTTTATGGGCTTATCGAACAACAGTTCGGACTCCTACTGGTTTTATACCATTCTTATTGGTTTATGGATGTGAAGCTGTCCTCCTATTGGAAATCCAGATTCCATCTCTTCGAATAGCCATTGCTAATGAGCTAACTACAGAGAATAATGATCGCTTACGACTCCAAGAACTCGAAGGATTGGACGAGAAGCGTCTTCAAGCACAACAGCATATTGAGCTATATCAAGCCCGTATATCTCGAACTTTCAATCGTAAAGTTAAAGAGAGGGTATTCAAGGTTGGCGAGCTTGTATTAGCTGTTCTAAGACCGATGGTGATGACTCACAAAAGCAAAGGGAAATTCTAAGCGAAATGGGAAGGCCCTTATGTAATTGAGTCCGTGTTTCCCAATGGCGCCTATCGGTTATCAAAGCCCAATGGAGATTTACTCATGCTGCCGATCAATGGCAAATTTCTTAAGAAATACTATGTATAAAAAAGAAGACAGAATGAAAATAATATCTCTTTTCTTTTTATTTTTGTTCAAGACAAAAGATTAAGGACGAGGGCCACTGCCTTCGCCTTCCTTATTGAATACATAGTCAGCCAATGCTTCGAAGGCATCGTTGCCTGAGTTCATAAAAAACTTGCAGGCAGCCATCCTCAGCGCTTCTTTTTCAGGAGTTTTCCCTGGCTCTACTAAGAAAGCAAGGATGTCTTGGGGTGGCTTGGGAGTAGAAGAGCTTTCGCCTACTTCGGTTCGATCTATCGTAATTGGCTCAACGGGGCACATCTCAATGATGTCCTCAACTTTCCTGGAGATTTCATTCTTTTGCTGCATATCCTTGGAAGACATTTCCAATAAAGAAGTGGAAATAAGAATGAAAAGTTACAAAGAGTTTTCGCCTATTTATAGGAGAGGACTATTAATGAACTGGTCTTTGAATTTGAACAGATAACAACTTTTTATTCCCGAAAAGACTTGTCCTTTCATTTTACCAGGTTCATCCATTTCATTATGGAATTGAATTGTCCTTTCTTTTCCCGAAAGATACGTTGGTTCGTCCATCTTTTTGGCGTATATGCTCATGACATCTGTCTTCTTATTCCCCAGCTACCAAGGTTTGGTTAAGCTGATTTTCTTGTCTCCTTTGAGAGGGATTTTAAATCTTCTATTTTATCAATTGATTAAAAAATGGGATTCGATATTTATCATGTTTTCATGACCTCTGGATAAATATTAAACCTACTTACTTTCCTTATCTATCATTTCCATTTGACCTCTGCATAGATATTAATCTAATTTTTTTTGAGTTCTTACATACTGTCATGTCGATATTACCTCTGATAGTATTTTATACTCTAAAACAGAAAACAAGATTTTATTATCTATCATGTCCATATTACATCTAGATAGATACAAATCATTGAGCATAGAAGATTTATCATTTCCATTCTCATATCATCATAAAAGTCTATTACGTTCCTTAGACTTTCTTACAATTCATAATGGAAATCTATTACATTCTTGGATTTTCATTCTATACAACAACGATGACCTAATTGAGATCTGTTTCTTCTTTGGATCTTCTTCATCGGATTCGTTGTTGGTGGCAATTCCTTGCTGTCTGAGCCTCAATGGCAACCAGAACAGAAGGAATTAACTCTGGTCTTCTCTCTCAGACGAGAGGAGAATCCCAGAGTATGGCAGCCCGAAGACGTGTTGCTGCCAATACAACTGGTGGAGAAGTGGCAGCCTTTCAGAGGAGATAGGAATGTATCCAGCATTGGGATACGATTTCTAGTTCTGCCGTGAAAGGAACTCTACTACCCAATTTCTTGGGTTAGAGTTGACTCCACCATCCAACTCTCACTACACCAAATTGGCAAATTAGAAACGCTAGGTATTTTTTAATCTGAAACACTTATTTTTTGTTCCTAGGTTTTGGAACATATTAAATATGTTCCGGAGCAAAAAAACGTTCCTAATATATTTTATTTTATTTTTTAGAAAAAATATTTATTTAGATACGCTTTTTTAGTGTTCTTAATATGTTCCAAATTAAGATAATACCATGTGCATATTAAGTAATTACCAAATAAAGCATACGTCCAAAACAAAAGAATATTTTTCTCCTATATGTAGAGTAAAACCTAAACGTTCCAAATCCTACCAATCCTTTTTTTTCCCTCTCTTAAAATTTTCTCCTCCCTCTAGAGCATCTAAATCTCCCTCCAAATTAATTTGCACCTCCCTCTATTTTCTTGTCCGATCGCAAGGTTTCAAGACCTTCGAGATCGCCAGAGGAAGGTTTCAATACCTTCGAGATCCTTCGAGATCGCCAGAGGAAGGTTAGGTTTCAATACCTTCGAGATCCTTCGAGATCGCCAGAGGAAGGTTTCAATACCTTCGAGATCGCCAGAGGAAGGTTTCAAGACCTTCGAGATTGCCAGAGGAAGGTTTCAAGACCTTCGAACCCACGTAAGATCTTCGAACTGATCGCTATCAAGGAGGAAGGGTTCGCCTAAGCGTACGATTGCCATCGAGGAAGATTTGCATCTCAGAAGAAAAGGGTTTGAAGGGCTTGCCATCATCCATCGAGGAAGGTTTATTCTTTCTATTTCCTCTATTTTTTTCTTTAATTTTTCTATTTCACCATGCCTCTCTCTCTCCGTATGTTCGTATGCATATTTTTTCCACGTATTTAAGTACTGTATTTTTGTTTTCTTATTTCCCCAATTTACACAAGTTACTTTGATTCTCTCTATGTGCACAGATCCTAGAAAATTATACACCAAAGGAAAATTTTCTCATAAGCAAAAGGAATAATAACTCCTTATGGATATGGATGTCAATTTTCTTCGGACCCTACGGGACCCGATTTATTTCCGGACGGGAGCAAATTTGGGGATTTAAAAATTGGGACCGGGACTGGGATGGGGATTAAACTATCTAACAGTGGAATGCTATAGCTAGAACCCGCATAACAGTAACAGTAGATAAACTGTCTTCAGAGTAAATTATGTTATGCAACTCACCAAGTTGTTGCAGGTTGCATCTAAAGTTTCTTCCTTGCCTACATTTTCCCTCAGCTTTTTGGTGTATTTCACCAAAAACATATCTTCCAGCTTCCTCCTAGGAAGGAGCCCAATGAGAAAATGTCGATATTCATTTTCTTTTAGGCCACTTGCACCATGTCTCCAACTCCCTAGTTAACGCGTCTTACAGGGAAAAGCATATGTTATTCATATATTTCATTATGTTCTATCCTTGAATAATTTACAAAGGCAGTCTACAAAATCTAAGAAACAAGTTAATGTGCACATGTTACAGGAAAGTCTTCTAGAGATGTTTTTTTTTCCATGATACATAGTAGTCAAGAAAATATAACATTAGAGACCATGAAAGTACCTGAAATATGACATTAGAGACCAATGGAAGCAACTGATGCAGGTTTGTTTCTTATAGGACCCCTTGCATACATGATTGAAGAGCAAGCATGCCCGTTTCCAAGTGCAAGGACTAGCTTTGGTACTAAAACTGGCAAGCAACGTATATACATCTAACACAACGAAAACAAGGAATTTAAATAGAAAAAACTACTACAAAGAAATGTTTGAGTAGTAGTACCAATATTTAATGATAAGACGCCATGGGATATTCTAAAACTAGAATGGACCCCCTGCATCCCAATACACCCCCGCCCAGATCTGTAAAATTTGACGGATTGTCCTGGAATAAGGATTGACGAACAAGAAGAGTCCTTTTAGTAATTGAGATGATTTTTTCCAGCTCATCTTATGACATGTTGATGGGAAAATTTTGTATGCGGAGCCTCAAATATAACTCTAGAAGTCTTAATTTTTTTTGTAGTGGGTAGTTTAACTTGTTTGCATAGAAGATACTGGGATACACAATTGATAAGTATTTCATGATGTTTTATGGACCTTTTCATTTTATTTTTAAGAAACCGTATTTTTTTCTTTTTGCACCATATTTTCAGTCTTAAACCGTATTTTATATGTAATCAACTGTATGAAAAAACAACTGTATGTAATCAACTGTTTTTTAGATGAGGAGCATTTTAAACTGTTTTAATTCTTCAAGTAATCTGGAAGAATCAAGATCTTTGAGATAATTTGCAATTTATGTTTTCAGTTACTGTCTGCTCTGATCTCCTCTATATGAAATACCAATTTCTTCTGGCTCTCCTCATGTTTTAGTACTTCGGGTTATAATGGGAAGTCCAATATTTCCTCCAGATCCTCTTCTTTCAAATCTTCCAATCCATACCATACTTTTTGGTGATTATCTTGTGATTCAAATCAAAAGTTCATTACCAATCAACAATACTTCTATATGTAATTCAACAGGTAGTTTAGTAACAAGTTTAACCCTACAATTCAATGAAGTAGCTCAAATCCTACATATTTTCTGATCTTTTGGTGTTATTTAGGACCTGAAACCTATTTTCATCAACAGGAATATATTTTTGTTTGCTAGAAAATACTTGGAATAGTTATTTAGCTGGAATTTTTCCTCATTTCTAAAATACTCCCCTATATTTCTAAAAAAATTATATCTAGCAACTTTGACTCACTTCAAAGTGAAGCAAATAAAGTATACACAGAAATCATGACTACAATAACAGCTCTACACGTGAGCAAAGTAACAGAATCAGTAAATAAATGTTTTTGCTCCATATTTGTGTTGGTATTAGTTACTAGACTAAGTACGTATAAAGATGAATGCAATTATAAGTGAGGCAACACAACATAAATGATGATCAAAGGCTTACCTCAGCTGCAGCATCCAGTTGTAAATAAACAGGAACAGGAACACCAAAAGTTCCTATTCTTGTTTACTATGACATTTATACTTGACATTTAATAGGTTTAGGATATTATTTTGGCTTCCTATTGTAAGTTTGGCAAGTAGTAGTGTAGTACACTTAGCCAAATTGACTAGACTCGTACGATATTCCAACTGGAACCAAAACCTCACCCAAGAATCAACGGTTTTCCAAGCCTAAACAAGGCAATGTTTTGCTGGACGCTGCAGGAAGAAATGCAAACTTGTGTTAGATAAAGAGATTCATCTTCTCCAATATTTCCTCCAGATTCTCTTCTTTCAAATCTTCCAATCCATCTTTACCTTCCATCCTTTTTGGTGATTATCTTGTGATTCAAATCAAAAGTTTATTACCAATCAACAATACTTCTATATGTAATTCTACAGATAGTTTAGTTACAAGTTTAACCCTACAAGTTTAATTTATTTGACACATGTCATACATCTTGGAGATCCTTAATATAATTGTAATGTATTCCTATGAGTTTATTGAGTATTTACTTTATTTGTTTTTATTTTCTACAGATCTATCTTGTAAAAAGAATTTTTTTGGTATAGAAAATGCCTTTGGACAAGTCATGGATGAGTAAACGGGACTTAGAATATATTGAAGGTGTCAAACAATTTGTGAATTTTGTCAAGGAGAATGCTAACGGAGAAGACCATTTTTTATGCCCATGTGTTCGATGCAGAAACTCGAAGGGATACATAGAGCTTGATTTAATCAGCTTTCATTTGTTGTCAAATGGTATTGATCAGAGCTATGTGCTATGGGATCAACATGGAGAAAAATCGATAGGCCATAAGTCTACAACAATACAACTCGACCCAATCAAAGAAGCTGATCAACCTATGATGGAAGAACTTGTTGATGATGTTTTCAATGTGAATAATTGGAGGAATGAGCACGAGTTAGAAGACATGAATACTACACTTGAAGGTGGAGTAGGAGGCGATCAAACTATTGGTTCTGAGACCGAGATGAATGAGAGTAGAAAATACAAAAAATACAGGGAGATGGCAACACAACCTCTGTACAATGGTTGTCCTAAGGGTAAGACAATGTTGTCTACCATTATCGAGCTACAGAATTTGAAAACACGATACAGTTTGACTGGGAATAGCGTGACTGCTATATTGGATTGGGTAAAGTCTTTATTTGTAGAAAACTGCAATCTTCCCAAAAATTATCCACAAATGAAGAACATGATTAAGGACTTGGGAATGAAATGTGAAACCATACATGCATGCAGAAATGGTTGCATCCTATATTGGAAGGAATACAACCAACATCATATGTGTCCCAAATGTGGAGTCAGCAGGTATAAGCTTGTCTTTGAGCATGACTCTGAGGTAAAAAAAAGGTGTCAAAAAAGAGCCAGCAAAATTTGTGAAATGTTTTCCATTGATTCCAAGTCTAAAGAGATTCTTTAGCATTTCTTGGATCGCAGATGCAATGACTTAGCATAAGAAGGCAAAAACTGATGGAAATCTAATGAGACATCCATGCGACTCAGGTCAATGGGATTCAATTAATGTCAATTGGCCAGATTTTGCCGCTGAGGCTAGAAATTTACGACTTGCAATATCAATTGATGGCTTTAACCCACATGGAACTCAAAGCAACACTTATAGTTGTTGGCCGATAATTGTAGCACCTTTAAATCTTCTACCATCTTTGTGCATGAAAAAGGAGTTCTTATTGTTGACTTTATTAATATCAGGGCCCAAATCACCAGACAAACACATCGATGTGTTTCTAGAACCACTTGTAGATGAATTGAAAGAGCTATGGGTAAATGGTGTGCCGACGTGGGACGCATTTACTAAAACCTCTTTTACAATGAAAGCAATGTTGATATGGGGGGTCCATGATTTACCTGTATATGGAATACTATCTGGTTGCAATATTTATGGCTATAAGGCTTGTCCAGTATGCGCCGATGATGTTGACTCTGAGCATCTTGAAGACTCAAATAAAATATGTTATCGAGGCTATCGTCGATTTTTAAGGCCCGACCACAAGTTCAGAAATGATAAAAGATTCAACAAGACTGTAGATCATCGACCAACTCCGCGACGATTATCTGGTGACGAAGTGGAACAACGAATTTCTGAAATTCTTAATAGTAATGATAGGCAAGGGGTTAGTAGAGCCACCGGTAAAAGAAGAAAGAGTAAGAACATTGGTAAAAAACACAAGGTTGTGGTAGATGAAGATGTCAATATGGATGTTAATTCCACTATTGCACCTCCATGGTCGAGAAGGTCAATTTTGTTTGATTTGCCATACTGGAAGTTCCTTAAGGTTCGTCATAACATCGACGTCATGCATACGGAAAAGAATGTCACTGATCACTTATTAAGTATGTTGATGAATGTCACCAGAAAAACAAAAGATGGGTTGAAGGCACGAAAAGATTTGAAGAAACTGGGCATCAATAAGAAATTATGGTTAGTAGAAGAAAAAGACACCAGAAAAACTTCAATGCCAAAGGCGTCATACGCCTTAACTAAGGAGGAGAAGGAAGAATTTTGTCGTTGCTTGAAAGATTTAAAATTACCTACGGGATTTTCCTCCAACTTAAGTAATTTGGTGACTATCCAACCTCCAGAACTAAGGGGGCTTAAATCACATGACTATCACGTGATTATGCAACACTTGCTTCCAGTTTTGCTTAAACATGCTTTTAAAAAGGAGAAGGACTTAAGAATTGCTATTCACAGAATCAGTTTATTCTTTAATATCTTATGTGCTAAAGTGGTAAATAAGGAGGAACTCCGTAAAGCAAAGAGGGCATTGGTGGAAGCAATGTGTATTCTTGAAAAGGAACTTCCTCCCTCCTTTTTTGTCATAAGTGTGCATTGTATGATTCATTTGGCAGATGAGGCTTTGGCATGTGGCCCAGTTAGATTCAGATGGATGTACCCATTTGAAAGGTATACTATCTTACTTTTTTAAGAAAATATGTTTTACATTTAATGCAATTTCACTTATTCCATTTAATATAACTTTTTAATTATGTCATGGCAGATTAATGAAGCGGTATAAAGAGTATACCCTTAATAAAAGATACATAGAAGGCTCTATAGCAGAGTCTTATCTTGCAGATGAATCTGTGATGTATTGCATGGAATATATGCCAAATACAAGCATTGGTACTCATAAGTCAACTCGAGAAGATTGGTTGGATGAGGATGTTGACTTTACAGATGAGAAACCTTTAGATGTTGGAAAAGTCATTGAGCTAAACAATGTACAATTTGAACAAGCACGAAAGTGGGTACTCAACCGACTTGAAGACTTGGACGATTGGGAAGAGTAGGTTTTATCCATATATTTAGTTAAATGACTATTATATTTGTTAAGGGTATGAGTTATTTTGATTGTTGTGAATTTATATGAGTTATTTTGATTGTTGTGAATTTATGCAGTAAGTATGCAGAATATTTCCGAAGGACGACTGTCCAGATTCGAAAAGATTGGGCTACTAAGACGAGCACATCAATCAAGGAATTCATTCCTTGGTTGTGTGATGAGGTAATTTACCTAAGCTAAGTAGCATTTTCTTAATAGTTTGTGTGTCACTTTTCAAGTTTTTTGACTAGTAAAATCTTTTGCAATACAATTACAGAAGGCCGGGGAAACTAATACAACCTTATGGAGATTAGCCAATGGTCCAATGTATAAGGCAACAAGATACAATAAATATTGTGTCAATGGTTTTGTCTTTTCGTCAAGTTCTTCCGATACAAATTTGGTGACTCAGGATAGTGGTGTATCTATGAAGGCTTATACTACTTTTGTTGCTGGTCGAAAAGACAAAAATCCAAAGGAAGGAATGATGACTTACTATGGAATAATTAGAGATATATTGGAGTTGGACTACATAGATTTTAAGGAGACTATATTTTATTGTGATTGGGTCAAGGTGGAGGATTCAAAAAATGGATGTAAGGTTGATCCTATTTGGAACCTTGTGATGGTAAATTTGAAGAAGCTCAAGAACAAAAAAAAAGTGGAGGAGGATCCATTCATTTTAGCTCGAGAAGCCAGTGGAGTATTCTATTCAAAAGATCAAAAGGAAGATGGGTGGCACGTGATTTTACATACGCCCAAGAGGCCAACTAAACAAGTTGACATGATAAGCATCCCTACCGACTATCAATCCATTTTGAATGACAACCCTAACCTTCAAAATTTGTTCAATTTTGATGAATGAACATATTATAGTGCATTGCTTCATTGGAAAATTGTATGGTCTCACTTTCTATAAAATTCTTTAGTTTGTACTCCAAAAGGTTGTCCTTTAATCAGCTTATCATAAATTGTTATTCACCTTACTCATTTTTATTTATTTATTTGATTGAACTTTTCTCTCTCTGGATTGAAGGTCATGGATACTCAATTGGTTTATTGATAACAACTGCAATATTTGTACTGTTTATTGGAACTCAAATCAAAAGCAGTGTCTTCATTGCATATGATACGCATATGATACGTTTGGCACAGTAACAGCCATCCCAATTAACTTTTTGCCATGCTTTTTGTTCCCTTTGGAGTCCAGGCAATGGCAGCCCTTATCCGTTCTGCCCGTATCCATTGATTGTCCAGGAACTAAATTATATATCCTAACAGTAAAAAGCATTGTGAAATTATACTTTCTAACAGTTAAAAAGTGTTGCCCAACAGTAAAAAAATTGTTGATAAACTAATTATCAATATGCTGAATTAGGAATTTATCATCTGTCAACTCCTTTTGAACTGTGCTAAACTGCATTCTGATATTATCTATACCCTGATCAGTCACTGTTTGTGGAACCCTATCAGCATGCTCCAAAGATGTGGTTCTGTTTCCTGAATCCTCTTTCCAAAGTGCTGTCTGTGGAAGTTATTTGTTAGCAAAATCTGCAGTCTCAACCTTCTTATGAGCAAGTTTCATCTCATGATTGCACGTCACTTGTGATGTATAACCACCTCGATCAATCCTACTCAAAATTTCCGTCTCCTTGAAATTTACATCATTTCTTTCATGTGTTGCATACAGACCTAATCCTGCAGTGCCCCTGTATTCAGTCTGTTTGGCATCCCTGCGTCCTACATTATGATCACAAATATCAAGATGTTCCATGAGGTCTGTCCCCGCAGATGTCCCCCTTGAGACTTTCAGGTATCCTCTTTCTTGCTTAAGATAATCTATTTCTGCAACTAACTGGGCTTGTCGTGCTTCCATATGCTAAGTTAAGAATTTAGCATCTGTCAACTCCTTTTGAACTGTGCTAAACTGCATTCTGATATTATCTATACCCTGACCAGTCAATATTTGTGGAACCCTATCAGCATGCTCCAAAGATGTGGTTCTGTTAACTGAATCCTCTTTCCAAAGTGCTGTCTGTGGAAGTTATTTGTCAGCAAAATCTGCAGTTCTAAGTTTGTTTTTATTTGAAGATTTACTAGAAATAATCTCCCAAAGATATTAGCTACATTGGATGATACAGATTGGCAGTTCTTACAAATGACTCCTTGTCTGAGTTTGGGACCCTGTAACTGTCCCTTGAGGAGTCTTCTTCCTGAACAATAGCAACATAAATCATCTGTTAGAAGAAATAATTTTCGGTAATGAATCTATTCTAGACAGACCTTACCATATGAACCATGTTTTTTCCAATGTCCATATAATGCTCAAGTTGGCGACGCAGATTATCAACTTCCCTGATGACAATGAACATACAGGTAATGGTATTTTCTACTGCCTGATCAGATTTACAAGACAAGATAAAGCAAGCAGGGATGCACATTATTAATGTTAATAATGATGACTATCAGCATATCACAGCATTCATTAGATACTTCTTTGAGGCTAATGGGAGTTATTTAAGTATGGAAATGCAGGTATAAAAATGGCAAATAGTATCTATAAATTTGTATCTGTCCATATGTATAATTCATATGGATATACATTAAGTAGACAATAGACGACATGCATGCTTCTATATTCATGCATTTAGACGTGTATGTGGTATAGGGATATATTTACTCTTATAGATAATTTTCCATGTACTAAATAACATTTTGATACAGATTACTAGTAGGCCCCTAAAACTTTGCTTGAAGCACTTTTTGAGTATCAATGTAATTCCTGCTCAGCCATAATAGAGATAAAAGCATTTGGGTTGATACCTTTACAGTGACTATGACAACTGCAACACCATTTTGCTTTGATTCATGAAAGAGTTTCCTTGCTTCGGCAACTGTTACAGATGGAACCACCTGGGGAAATGCCTTTTCCACTATAACAAGTATAAATAGAACCTGGGGCAATGCCTTTTATCCTCTCAGATATTTGTGGTGGGGAAAGCCACCATTTCTGCTTGCTGTTGTGAATTCTACAAATAGTTGATACAACCACTTGTTAGTTTCAGGAAAATATTACTGGTTACAGAGAGTATCAGCATAATATTACTGGAAAATATTACTGGTTACAGAGAGTATCAGTACTGGTTACAGAGAGTATTACTGGAAAATATTACTGGTTACAGAGAGTATCAGTAAATGTTCACTTGTTTGCATCATAATAAATATTCAACACAAAGTAAATGTTCACTTGTCTGAGTTTGGGACCCTGTAACTGTCCCTTGAGGAGTCTTCTTCCTGAACAATAGCAACATAAATCATCTGTTAGAAGAAATAATTTTCGGTAATGAATCTATTCTAGACAGACCTTACCATATGAACCATGTTTTTTCCAATGTCCATATAATGCTCAAGTTGGCGACGCAGATTATCAACTTCCCTGATGACAATGAATATACAGGTAATGGTATTTTCTACTGCCTGATCAGATTTACAAGACAAGATAAAGCAAGCAGGGATGCACATTATTAATGTTAATAATGATGACTATCAGCATATCACAGCATTCATTAGATACTTCTTTGAGGCTAATGGGAGTTTAAGTATGGAATAGCAGGTATAAAAATGGCAAATAGTATCTATAAATTTGTATCTGTCCATATGTATAATTCATATGGATATACATTAAGTAGACAATAGACGACATGCATGCTTCTATATTCATGCATTGAGACGTGTATGTTGTATAGGGATATATTTACTCTTATAGATAATTTTCCATGTACTAAATAACATTTTGATACAGATTACTAGTAGGCCCCTAAAACTTTTCTTGAAGCACTTTTTGAGTATCAATGTAATTCCTGCTCAGCCATAGATATCAGTTCTTGTCCTTTAGACTGTGTTTGGTTTGCTGAGAAAGAGACTAGTACTGATATTGTTTTCTAGTACTGACTTTGTTTTCCCAGCTGCAAGCTGATCCATTTCAAATGACATCTCAGATGAGAGGATTAGCTGGGAAGGACTGTCAAATCTAAAGTCTTTAACGATCCTATCGCTGAACAAAAACCAGTAAGTACTATTCTTGTTCGAATAACTGTTGTTAGCTCTCTGCGATGGAATATGGTCGGTGATTTATTTCTAGTATACAATTCTTGAAAATTTGGGTTAAGGTCTTTGTTTGTGTATACTGCTTGCATTTTTAAACGGGGAGGGGGAGGGGGGTGTTGCAAAGCCTGATGGGGTACAAATTGAAGATCCACGCTGTCGTCTTTCTGATAGGTTGGTACTATCAATGTTTGAAGAATGGATATGTGAGAAGGAACATATTGGCTCCTGACACCAGATACCTGTACTAAGATCTGGGACCCAATCGCGACCAAACCCAAAGGACACCCAATTCCTTGGCCAAAATGGGTTTTGAGTATGGTTCCTAATGCAGTGACCTAACTTGGTCCTAGTCCCAACTAATGCAATATATACCTGTCAAAATTTAGACCTGTGGTTTATCCTGATACCTGGCAAAATTTAGACCTGTGGTTTATATACTAGACCTGTCAAAATTTAGACATGTGGTTTATCCCAACTGATGCAATATATAAGGACTATTTATAAAATGAATGGCCCTATATTAAAGGATGATTTATAAAGTTCTTACACTCTCCCTACGACTTAGGCACTTTTCATTATCTTATTATTTTATGTAAGCTAATAATCATTTCATTTTTTGTTAATACTGAAGGTTTTCTTGATAAGCACAATGTCAGAACATATGGGCAGCAACTTCACTCAAGAAAATCTAGTATCACAAGATAGCAACAAACCTCAGAAGAAAATTGACTTCAACCGACATGGAAAAGCAATTGGAAAGAGAGCGCCTCACTTTATGTACCGTGTTGGCGAGATTGTGAAGTCACATGCATCCATCAAGTATACTGACTGGAGGTTGGTTCCTGATCACCAGAAGGATGAAATTTGGAATGGCATATTGGTGAGATAGACATTTTCAACATTTCTTCATTAAATTTTATGGGGTTTTTTATTTAGAAAATAGTACATTAATATATGTTTTATTCCTCTTAACATATGTTTATTGCAGAAAGAATTTGAAGTACCAACCTACATCAAAAGACATCTTCAGGGTTCAATGGCGAGTGTGTTTAGGAAGCATAAAAATACTTTACGGAAGAATTTTTTGGACAAGTATCCAAATATAGAGGCACAAAAATTGAATATTCCTCCTAGAACAAAAAAAGGGGATTGGGAGAAATTCTGTGAAAATGAGTGTGGGGAAAAACCAAAAGAACGTAGAGTGAAAAATGCTGAAAACAAGAAGCGTAGTAGATGTGGCCATACTGGAGGACGTAAGAGTGCTGCAATGGTTGAGGAGGAGATAGTATGTATTCTGGTGCACCTTTGTTATAGTTCAATGGTTAAAATGATATAATAATAACCATTTATGGTACAGATTCAAAAACAAGCATATCTTACTATTCCAATTTCACGAACTGCAGTGTGGATAGAAACTCATACTAGAAAGGATAAAAGCATATTGCCGAGCGATGTAGAGCTGATGGTGAGATAAATGACATTAGTAAAGTTTAATGCATATACATAAATATTTTTCTATTTATTTAGTTATGTTCAACATCACATTACAGGAGAAAATTAAGGAAAAGGTCGAAGAAGCTAAAAATAGTGAAAACAATAGCGACATTCACCCGTTATCAATTGATTCTGATCCTTTGACTCAAGTTCTAGGTAAGAACTCAAATGACAGTCTTTCGGGTGTTGGTAGCCATGTTTCTAGGAGACAGTATGAGGATTGTCTTCCTTGCCATATAATGCTATTGAATGAACGAGCGAAAAGAAAGATTACAGAAAAGAATTTTGAAAGGTTGGAGTCAAAAGTTGATTTATGTTTGAATATGTGTTCGGTGAGTACCTAACATTACTTTATCAAAGCCTAAAATATAAACTTGATTGTGTAAAATCATATTTGTGTATTAATTAATTGTTGTTATGTACGCTAGAAAAACTTCTCACAAACAGAAGCAGAAGCAATTGTTGGGTCTTCGCCGCCTGCAATGATGATGAACATGAATCTAACAAGGAAAAGACATTCCTTAGCTGAAGGAGGCTCGATGACATCTGCACGCAATGCTGTTGAAGTGGGAGACAATGAGCCTACTGAGTGGCATGCAATCAACCTACTGAAGTGGCATGCAATCAACCTGCTAAAGTGGCATACAATCAACCTACTAAAGTGGCATGCAATCAATCTACTGAAGTTGCAAGATTGTGCGAGCTGCTTGACTGGGATGGAAACTGTCTTGCAATTGCGAAGGAGGTAGTAGATCCAATCCATCGGGGTATATGTCATGGCTATGTCTTGGGACCCGATGAATTAAAGGTGAGCATGGTTACACGAAAGATGTTCTCTGCAAAGATTTACAAGGCTGATAAAAATCCAGAATCGAAAAAAATTGGAGAAGTTGCCCTCGACGATTTTCTTGTGTGGAACAAGTCCTTCGTCAAATATATGGAGCCATAGTAAGTCCTATTTTCTCTTCATTATAATTTTGCTAGTACAATAATCCGCTTCATTCTTTTATTACTGCAATATAATTTGATTAGTCCTTGACATACTTGTCTTAGCTCTATAAATTTTATTGAATTATTTTCTTTTGTTCTGAATAGGTTCTTGAGAAAACTTTTCACTGAAGATTTGCCTTGACTTTTTGTGCCCACGAAGGAAGATTGTTGTTGATTTTTAGAAAGGCAAGCATTAGGCCATGTTTCAAATAATTTCAAATGGATTCAACTGAAGGAAACAAACATTTTTTGAGGAGCTGTTAGTGACTATAGTTGATGCTCGAAAACTTGCTTGTTATTTTTGGTATCTGTTTAACTTTTGTTTACTTGAGCATTAATGGCAAAAAAAATTTAAAGTTATAAAACTACTTGTAGTTTCTTTTCCTATCATAATAGTGTATGAGATAGTGTCCCTGTTTTGCTCTTCCTCGTTTTGGCATTCAATGTGGCTTTTCTCTTGTGTGTGTTTGACTGCCTCTATTATGTACACTGTAAGCCAAGGAGCTTCTCGAACCTAGTAATGTGATGTACAATGGATCAAATGTTCAAATTGCTCAAATGTTCACTCATTCATTTGTGTTTAAGCTATTACTTATTTTTGTATGATTTAGAATAGAATAATAGGTACGCTTACAAAATGAAATTAACAAATAAATAGGTACGCTTACAAAATGTTGCAAAATTTGCCACAAGAATGATGAAAAAGTGTTACAATTTATATTTAGAAACGAGTAGAACGTGTTCCTAATTGATATTTAGAAATATTTCAAAGATGTTTCAAAAATAATTTAGAAACACATCACATATGTTCCAAAATCTACATTTGGAACGCTGTATAACTGTTCCAAACCAAATTTAGGAACGTAGTCTAACTGTTCCAAATATTGCAACGCCACTTTTAGGAACGGTTATGATATGTTCCTAAAAATATTAGGAACATACAATAATTGTTCCTAAAGGCCTTTTTTGGTGTAGTGTCTCCGTGTATAAAGGCTCTTCCTACCAACAGAGGAAGACCCTTCTATCCCACGAAGAGTTCTGAGTTGTCTGATTTGCGCGTCAAAAGCGCATGAGCTCCCTGATGTTGATGTCAGAAGAATGCTCCTCACAGCGTCAAAGTCGCCAATATCGGTTCTGGAAAAGCTCTTCAGCCAAACTTCTGCAGAAAACAACAAAGAAAAATTGTTTTAAACAGAAGTATCATCAGACGCATATTAGCCAATTGAAAACAGATGCTTACGTATCTTGTTTTATCTTCAACAGGCTACAAGGATTTTACACCTGAGATTTTTACGCCAGTAATTCATGAGCATTTAATCTACAAGGTCTCTATGCCAGTGTCTCACGTGCACCCTATTCAACAAGGCTTTTACGCTATTGTTTCATGTGCACTTCATTCAACAAGGCTTTTACGCCCGTGCATCTTACCTATAAGATTATACATCTGACAGGGATTTACGCTCGTGAGCATCTGTTTTCAACAAAAAGTTCAAAGACAGACAATTGTTTACAATCAAACTTACCATTCAGGTCGAATGGTTCGGCTCTAAGAGTGGTTGAATCAACGTCTGGTGACCGGGCGTATAGAGGAACGACATCGGAAAGCATCACCATTATCAATCTCTTGTTGAAGAATGAATATTGCAAAAAGCTATCTTCAGAAGAATGAGAATGAGAATAAGAATGTATAAAACATTCTTTAACTCAGCTATTTATAAGGATTGAAGAAACAGTTGGCGTGAGCCTATTTCGGGAAAGATCCTATTAAAAGGCATTCGTGACCACAAAACAGATGCCACGTGTTGTTTTGTTTCTCTTGGGAATGAACAATCATAGATGCAGTCAAAGAAGGAGTAGAACAATTCTTCCTACCAACAGATAAGATCAATATTAAGATTTTATTTAAAACGGGAGTTGGCCCCTACAGATAAGTCGCAATACATAGACGACACTTCTACATAAAATATTATTTTTTCTCTCCTTCGTTGGGCTGACGAAGGGAGGCATCTAACTCGTGCATGCTGCGAATCCCGGAGCGACGCATCAGATTAAGAAATGCTTCTGCATCTCCTGATCCTTCATACGCAGTTGAAGGACCACCATCGATGGGACTAAAGACTGCTGGAGTCAGTCCAAAGCACTCTAAAAAGTTGCGTGCTCGCTCAAAATCAATCCTGGAGCTCGGAGCCTCTTCGTTGTTAATCTCTTTCTTTGGCGCCATGACAATATCAGGATGAATGGCAAGAATGAAGAATTTATTCTTATTTGTACAATCAAATCAACTCTTCATATTCCTTATGGGAAACTGCTCATTATTAATGCAAACTCGGGGAGATGAAGAGGCATTCGAAAGTTTCGAGAAGAAAATTCATTGTGACGGTTAAGTATTGACCGACACTATTTCTTGATTTTACGCCGACTGTTGGATATCCCCACTTTTACGCGGATGACTTTTGCGTATCCCAAATTTTACGCTGACTGGTCAAATCCTGACTTTTACGCTTCTATTCAAAGTGTTTCAAATTTTGAAGATATTTGAAAACTTTGAAGGGGGGTCTTGTAGGAGCGTAAAAAGTGCTTCATAGAATGAGTCAAAGAGATGGATCATTCCACTCAAATTGATCTATTTTACGCCAAGGAGAGGCTAATCACTTTACGCCTAAGACAGGCTAATCATTTTACGCCCGGGTCAAAGCTAATGGTTTTACGCCTAGGACAGGCTAGCCACTTTTACGCTGGACAAAGCTGTCAAGTCTTGCATTTAATGCAAACTCTGACATGAAGATATTAATGATGGCATATATCACAGAATTCGAAGGGATTTATTTTATACAGAGACCAATGTTGTCGTTTATTACGTGGACTGAGCTACTTTACGCTCATAGTGTGACTTCTTTTACGCATGGAGACTATTTGAGCTTTTACACTCAAAGTTGACGTGTGCGTAAAGTCTATTTGAGCTACTTTTACGCTCAAGGTTATTTAACAACCACTTTACGCGAGAAGTCTATGTCAGGGCTATTTTACGCCAAGTTTACTGCTTTACGCTCAGAGTACATTGGGGATGTTTTTACGCCCTATTTATCTGACCAGTTTGGAACGTAGTTTGCCTACATGGCTTTCATGCCATTTATCTCGAAGAACGTGTGTACATGCATCCTATTCTTACTAAAATGATGGGACACGTGTCAACGTATGCAGAGGATGACTTTGATCATGGGTGGCAGTTGTTAGCGTAATGACGGAACTTTTGCTGAGTTTTTACGCACGGGAGCCCAAGTCTATAAATAGACTTATTTTTCACACAAGGAAGAAGAGAGAACAGAGAGACTAGAACTCAGATATTTTGATTCTCCAGAGCATTCTACTTCAACCTTTCTTTCAGAACAGAGTGAAGCAAAGCAGGAAAGCATTCGGCCTCGCCATCAGTGCCCAAGTGCGTCGATACCTTTCTGGTGACTTAGTTCTTCCAATTGTTCAACTTCAAGCAGCGATCTTCATCATCATCGTATGGTCCAAGGAACAAAGTGATCATTTACAGATCAGACATCCATAGCAATACTTTTCCAGAATCAAATTTGTACTTCTTGTACTTTTTCTCGTTTTATTTTCAAAAGCCAATTTTCCTGACATTTTGTTAAGTGAAACAAAATGGCGACTCTGCTGGGGACGACCTTCTCCTCTGACGAGGAGGCAATTTTCCTGGCATTTTGTTAAGTGAAACAGAGCTTCGTCTTGGCTACCCCCAGCTATGTCCTGGGGATATCTTTGCCTTCGGGAAGGACTTGGCTACCCTCATCTGTGCTCTGGAGGACGTCTTCGTCTTCAGGAGGACGATCAGCAAGGACTTGGCTACCCCCAGCTATGTTCTGGAGGACGTCTTCGCCTTCAGAAGGAGGATCGATAGGGGCTTGACTACCCCAGCTTCCTCCAAGATCTTTTTTCTCCTCTGAGTGCCTTCAAACACTCCAGAGGACGGGACAGTCGTCTTGGTTTTCCTCGGCTGGCTTTTGGATGAGGACGAGGAACTACCAGTCGCCTTTCGGATTGACGAGGAGTTAGTGATTACGTTGCATGAAGCAACCATTAGTTCTGGTTCCTCTTCAATTGACACCATCTTCCCGAGGTGACGTCGGAGGGGTGTTGATGATTGCAGTCGCTGGAACACCGACTGCCTTGGTGGTGGGACTATTGTTTTGCAACAACAGTTGATGGTGACTATAGCACAGGTGTGCCCTGTGAAGGGCACATTGTGCTTGTCAGTCGACTTTCCTGATCGGCACTTGTGACTAATCACATTACGTAAATCATTAGAGGAGAGTGCCACCTTCGCACTCCCATCAGGCGCATGGCTAGGCCAAGCGCCGGGGTGGTCAGGTGAATGCTGCATCCCCTGATCCAATGCAAAACATGTGCTCAGATCAGTAGTGGGGGGAACAACATTTACAGTGACTTGAACGAACCTCAGACGCACAACCAATGGAGGCGCGAGAGTTCAAGACCACAGGGTTTGCCTTGCTCGACTTGGTTACGAACGCAACAGATGCGCCCAAGTGATGCAAGGACTTCGAAGGTCGGCTCGTTTCTGGCGCAGAAGCACCCGAGTCGACCTTATACAGCTTACCATCAGCAGCGAGCATGATTGTGAACGCATGCTTCTGGTTTGCTGTCGGCATAGCACGTTTGAGGCGCATGGCCCGTGCTGCCTTAAACTTCTTTGTACCAGCCCACTAGGGTGCATAGTACTCAGAGTCCAAATTCTTCTCGCCACGACAGCGAGTAAGTCTGTCAAAGGCAGAGGCCTTCTGTGGCGCATCAGAGGTGATGCGTAGGGCATTAGCTGCGCCCTTGCTCCGTCGGCGCATCTTTCTTGTCTAAGAAGGAGATGGCTGGGGAATGTGGTCAACACCACGCTTTCCTGAGAGATGCGCTGCACCGGTGGGCACATCCTGGCTGCTGAGGTCGTCAGCGAGAAGGGTGGACTGCATCGGCGCATCCCCTTCAGTGGTGGTGCCAGGGGCCTCGACCTTGCGCACCCAGACTTGGCGAGTCTTCTTCGGCTTTGGAAGTCGCTTCGAAGGACTTGCGCTGCCTTCAGAGATGAACTCCTCATACGCTTGTTGATTGAGGCATACGACCAGCATCTTGCGGGAGGAGTCCACCTTCACGTCGTCGGATTGCGACACAGCTTTCTCGGTGGAGGAGAAAGAGGTCCCCAGCAGAGTCGCCAGCTTGTTTGCCATTAAAATCTTTTGATTGCAAATTTCAATTACAAACAGAACAGTGTTACAATATAGGACTTAGATGTAGTCCTAGGAGTACACTTTGTTTATCTGGGTCCCTTGTGCCGATGGAGCGAGTGGTAATACGTTGACTCTGTTGACGATCTGACGACGATTTTCGGTTCTCTGAAGGTCTGAGTTGCTCTGGGTGCTGGAGCTTGCGGAGAGGAAGAAGACGTTGAGTGTCTGTATCTGCCTCTCACACTGTGTGTAGGTCTCTGTCTGTCGGTTTGTCTCACTGTGTGTTTGTGGGTGTGGAAGAAGAAAATGATCCCTCTATTTATAGCTTGCATGCTGGCTGTTCATGCACGCATATGTAGGATGCGGCAGTTTGTGGGGATGCCACATGGTGATTACTGATGGAGGTGCATGGACGATGCGCTCTGATTGAGGAGTTGAACCCTTCCTGTTGCCTTTGTGGGCTGCGGCCGAGCTAACACGTAGCAATAGAGAGGATCTTTCAGTTGCTGAGATCTTGGGCGATTAACACCCCTTCATAGGCTGAATCGAGTTAAAAAACACGTGTCGTAGGTCCATGGCTCAAAGATCTCGGATTTGTTGGAGAGTGATCTGATAGGATGCGCCTGGAATTGGGCACATGAGGAGACTTTGGCTTATAACTTTTAGGAGTCACGAACCAGTCTGGGCGTACGGCTTTTGAGGCGCATGCGGGGCTTCAATAGTGACTTGACTTCTGTCTTTAGGGATCAGAGAAAAGTCTAAGGCGCATGCAAAGATTTGGGCGCATAGCTGCGAAGGCGCATGCGAAATGGTTGGGTGGCCACGTGGCTCGCGGTCGCCGAAGGAAAGTGATGCTAACGTCAGCGTCGCTTTGTTTTCTGAAAAAGCTGTCAACTGTTCAGTCCTCGGGGACTGGCTGTTGTCGTGTCAGTCTTCAGCATTTAATGTTCTTTGACGGGTGATGGGTTGTTGAGTGGGCACGTCGATCTGCGCTCCACTAGGCGCATGGGGGCACGTAGGGCGCATCATTATGAGGCGCTTGGTGCTGATGGGCACGTCTATATGATGCGCGGTCCGACCGACGCATCCGTTTGTATGACACATCTTTATTGGTCCGACTGTTACGTTCTTCGAGTGCTTTAAATAGCCGTTTTTGACTTGGCTGAATTCGAAGCGTCAGGTTCATCACCATTAATGCAAATTCATTACACGGGATTCGGAGAGCCCGCCACTTGGTGCATGGGTTTGATTTGCCCGACCTATAAATAGTGGCAAGGAGAGAGTTTGCTTCTCATTCTCTCACGTCCTCCCGAATGAACTTGTTTGCTCAAGCATATTCTGTTGACGAGATGCTCCCGAGGGTGAAGATGCGATGACTTGTCTTCATTGATGCACTCGTAAAGGTGACTGTTACATCCAAAAGTCGGAGTCGAGGGCTTCTGAGGCAGGCAGAAGGTGCATGTTGCATCCAAAGATCGGGATGCTCGAGCCTCGTCTCCGTTATGCTGGAAGAGCCGCAGATCGGAATTGTGGTGCCCCGGCTTTGGAGGCTCTTTCTTCTGTCAGAGTGGGTTTTGCCCATTCTGGTTGTGTTGAAATCCTCCTTTTGCCGCGGATCGATTGCGGTGCTCTCCTCTTCCTGCTAGGGGGTTGATTGCCCACCCTGGTTCTGCTCAATAAATGCTTCATTAGTCGAAGCATTTGGTCGGGTCAAAGTAAGGCGCATATGCTGAGACTTCATGATGCACATAACTGAGACTGTTGAAGAGATACGCCTGACTGAGACGCCAAAGAGATGCGCCTGACTGAGACGCCGAAGAGATGTGCATGTTTGAGAGCGCATGGCGGTTGCTGTGCCTGGCTGTAGACTTAGGGTTGTAGAAGTTCTCCTTTGTACAGCCTTTTTTAGATATGTAATAGACTTTTATATGAAATAAAAATCTCCTTTTAATGTCTATGCTTTTGCTGTTTGCTGTGCCAAGTACTTCATATGAGCTTTTTGGCGCATGTAGTGTTAGGCGCATAGGATTTCTGTTCCTGAAATTCCATGCTTCTACATCGACGACAACCAGTCGCGTGGACTTCTATCCTTTGAACCCAGAGAATGACTACTAAGTAGTCTTCTAGCTTAACTTGAACATAACGTGTTCCTTATCCGTGGCATACTTATCTTTAACGATTCGTGGCTCGTGTCTTAGACAGACCTTATTCTCCAGGCGACACTATCGCTCAAGTCACACACTTTGTATGACGAGTCTTTTGATCGTGGGACTATATGACTTGATAACCACAGGCAACAGGGGGCAGTGCTTGCTATGACTTCGATAGCCTAGTAAAACTCGCATCTAACTTATTCGGCCACCAAGGTGGGAGCAAACCGACTAAGCCTGGAAAACTCGGCCGCATATCCATCGACCGTCCTGCCCATCTGCTTCAGATTGGTGAACTTGGTCTGTAGATCGTACCGAGCCACAGCATCAAAGTACTTGGTCTGGAATCTCTCTCTGAATACTGCCCAAGCAATGGGTGCCACTAATCCAACGGCCTGCGCCGCCCACCAGCTACGGGCAAGATCCAATAACTGCAGGCACACCACGGCCACCTTCTCGTCTTTTGGAGTCTTTGCTGCCTCCAATATCACCTCTATGTCCTGAAGCCACGCATCAGCAGCGATAGCATCTTCGCTGTCATCGAAAAATGGAGGGTTCAGGCGCTTGAAACTGTTCATTGTACTGTTCCCATGACGACCGCCTCTATTCAGAGCATCTTCCACTGCCTGGTGCAAGGCATCTCCTCTACGATCCTGAAAAGCTAACAAGGTCCTGATGAGACCCACCAAAGTGCCATCATCGAGCTCTGCAGGCTGGACGGGCTGAACTGGTGGCTCGGGATCCCCGGTAGGCATGACTCGGGAGGCTGCTCCTGAGTGCTAGGCCTGATCTTCTGGTTGCTGCTGGTCCATGGAAGGTGCTCCGCCTTGCTGATCAGCAGGTCCAGGAACAATGCCGCTGAAAAAGATGACATAGGGAACAATAAGGAAGGACCAGGACAGATCAAGGATACAAACATGTGATCAGGATAAGAATTTCAGGAATCAAGAGGATACGAGCAGAGATCAAGGGCGAGTACTGATTGAGACATCTATTCGGTAAACCCTCACATATCTTGATTTACAAGACCTGCTTGGGCCACCACTTAAACCATGTCACGCCCCAGAACCAGAACACTGGAGAGCGGGGGCAGACATAGCCAGCTACGTATAATGAAATGGGATCCACTCTACTATATATACGGTCACAGCTGTCTAGATATATGAGGGTTTATCTACAAGCCAACAGTCTCTTAAGGTCAATAACAAGCCTAGTGTCTCAATCACAATCAAGTAAGTAAATGTTACAAGATGTAAGATCACCAAATATACAATAGTAAGGCGTACCAAACATTACATATCTAGCTGATCATGAAGCTAGTCGTTACAAAATGTGAGGACTAGCAAGAGTTCCGTCACACATGATCAACCCTAGGTTGCCAATCATGTTACAGCTCGTAGGCAGACAGTAAGTAAAATGTACACGAGCTAACACTTGTTCGACGGCTAAACGTCTCAAAAGAATAATTTTATAATAGAGTGGGAGAGCCAAAAATAACCCACTCGTTGCCAGGGTTCCGTCTAGTGGTCAACATGTGGCTGGAAAGTCGGTAGATCCTATGGTGCTGCTCCGGTATCTGGCCATACAAAACCAGCTGGGTCAGACCCCAGAAAGAGCAAGTGCCACAAAGGAGGCTTCACTTAGGAACTAAAACCAGCAATTAGCATAAGAATATAATTACATAATAAAAGACAGTAATTAAGGCTTGATATTAAAAGAATAACAACAGTCATAATGGAGTACGAGGGAACCATTCAAGTAGCCAGGTCACAACCCTTAAACCAAACAAGGACCAGGGTTGTAACCCTTCACCTGAATAGGACTCCGTCTCCAAATCTTGTGGGTAAGCATGACAGGTGATATACGATGAGATAACCATGGGACTATTCAGATAACCAGGTTACAACCTGTAAACCAAACAAGGACCGGGGTTGTAATCCTTCGCCTGAACAGAACTTGGATTCTCCCACCATTTATCGGCAAGATAAAATAAAAAATCAGGTCAAGTAACAATCTTGTACAAGATCAAGACAAGACTAGACTGAGTAAACTCCATCCAATATTCACGGCCAAGCAATACGTACGGCTTGATACTTTAACTAACTAGGGTTATCACAGGCCTAGTTACTAGCAAGATACAGTGAGATTATTCTACAGCCACAAGCCCTGCAGACCATCCAGGTTATCTAGGTCGAATATTAGTACAATAAGGGTGCAACACATGACAGTGTGCTGAAAATGTGCCCTACTCGACGGCAGGCTACAGATCCCAATTGGGGCGCCCAGATAACGGGATTGCCTGTAGCTGGGAAATCTCTTCATGACTACTGGATTATTCTAGTTGTTAGCCTTAGTCAATTTACTGTAGGTACCCCTGACCGTGGTACTCAGGGATCCCTGTCCTAGACATGATGCAAGACAAGACGGGTTCATTTGTACAAGCACAATCGTCCACGGTGTCTAAGTTATTTAATCTTGTCATGTCAAGCTAGCCGTCGCAACAACCTTCGGAATATATACATATATCATGTCAGGTTCACTGTCAAGAGTGCGCCACGTCGGGCCACTATCAAGAATTATCATGTCAAGTTATCATGTTAAATTATCATGTCAAATTTATTGGTCAGGAGTGCGCCACGTCGGGCCACTATCAAGTCATGTCAAAAGTGCACCACAACGGGTCACCATCGTGTCAGGGAACACACTTAAATTAATGGCACAAGCATACAAGTGGTAATTAAGTATTAGCAGGAGCAAGGGCCGTGGGGGACTCATGCGCTCGGGAAAATTATTACATGCGGCCAGGAAAGTTGGGCCATATGGCCAGCAAGTGCTGCATTGCACGTGGCCATGCAAGCAAAGACTTGTAAAAGACTAGCATATTTAAACATGCACGTGGCCGTGCATTATTTAATCATGCAAGCAAAGTCTTGCAAAAAGGCCATGCGGCCACAGTGGAGGGGGAAGCATTATGCGGCTAACAAGTTCTAAGGCCAGCAAAAGCAATGCATGCAATTTGCATGCAAGGCATGCAATAATAATAATAAAAAGAATAGGCCATGCGGCTACACTAACAATGCATGCGGCCACCATAAATTACCATATGCGGCCAGCATATATTACCACATGCGGCTCATATATAAATTGAATGACCTAAGCATTATTTTAATGGCCAAAGTATTAACAAATGTATGCTAATATTTAAATACACAAGCTTGCAAGCAAGCATGCATGCGGCTAATTCTAGGCCAATGCCAATATTTAAATACAATGCTAATATTTAAACACACAAGCTTGCAAGCAAGCATACATGCGGCCAATTCTAGGCCAATGCCAATATTTAAATGTATGTAAGCATGCAATAGCATGCATGCGGCCAACTTTGGCCAAACTAATATTTAAATGCATGCAATAGCCTGCTATTGCATGCATGCTGCTAACTTTAACCAAACAATTATTTTAAATGCATGTAATAGCATGCAATAGCATGCATGCGGCTAATCTTTAGCCAAATAATTATTTTAAATGCATGCAATAGCATGCATGCAGCTAACTTTTATATAATACATTAAATAATAACATGCATGCTTACATGCGGCTCACTTAATATATAAACATTAAATATAACCTGCATGCTTACATGCGGCTCGCTAAATAATATAATTAATATAAGGCCATGTAATTAAATAATGCAAGCAACTTGTCCCCATGCGGCTAGCTTAAAATACTACATGCGGCCAGAAGAAAAATGGCCCATGCGGCCAAGTAAATATGCATGCAAACAATATGCTTGCTAATAATGCATGCAAAACTAAGCATTAATTATATGCATGCAAAGCTTGCATTAACAAATATGCATGCAAGTCCTTCCTTACGTAAGCAAGCATTAAATGCAATGCTAAACATTAACAAATATGCATGCAAAGCTACTATATGCGGCTCACTGTTGCTAGAGCATGCGGCCAGGCTTAAATAGCAAGCAAGCAAAAGCTTGCTAAAAAGGCCATGCGGCTAAGTACTGCTTGCTAGTGCATGCAAATGCCAAGCCTATATGGGGCTGAGCACTGTAGTGGGGGGGGTAGGAAAAGCTTATGCGGCTCAGACAATTAACTAGTGGCCCATGCGAATAAACACTTGCACGTGGCCAGCTAATGTAAGCAATTAAATATTCAATTAAATGGCCATGCGGCTGAGAAAACACTTGCCGTATGAAATCGTCATGCGGTCAAGTACTGTTCTTCTTCTCCAATTTTCGAGAAAAAGAACACCATGAAGCCATGCTTCCAAGCTCCATAAATTCGTCATCCAGAGTCCAAATCCGAACTTCCATAGGTCAAAATGGGGCAGAACGAGATTCTCTACAACATGGAACCATCAAAACTTAGAAATAACAAGGTTAAACAGATCAAACCCAAGAAAATCTGAAAATACCACAAAACTAGATCTATAAGAATTTAACCATGGAAATAAAAAATGCTAAGTACTAAAGTGGGTTAGAAACACATGAGGAAGACAATAGAACAATAAAAATAGACTTTCTCCATGAAGCAAGATGCACTTGCCTAAGCTCTCTCTATCTCCTGGTAGGTGAAGAGTAAAGATGGAGAAGAAGAAATGAGTAATGAGTAATAATGGAAGAGAGAGAGTAGGATTGATATTTATGGTGGGAGTGGTGGTAGGTGGGAGTGGTTCTCCACAGATAAACCAAAACAAGCAAGGTCAAATAAACCGAACCGAACCAAGCCAGTGCAATTACCATGATGAACCATAAGCCAATTAAACCAATCAAACAAAATTAACCAAAATTAACTAATCATGATTAACAAAAATATGGGTCTAAAACACGTATACGTACACTAAATACGTATCACGAATTTGGGACACTACAATCCAAGTCCATTGACCATATGCAACGCGTTCTGATTTTCATACAACCAAACAAGTTCGCCTATCTCTATTACATTGACACGATACCCTGACTCAATATTCCTCAACATATCGACCCGAAGGTCCCAACCATCTCGAAGGCACCGTGCCATATTCGACAATTCCGTCACAACATTCATGCCACAACTGTTCTCTTCGTAACGAAGCCATCTTTTATGAGTCTCGTGCATCTACGTACACTTTGACACATATATCATTTCTCCTTCGAGTCGTGCATTCGATGCGCGCCTCGATACCGTATTTCCATATTCTAAGCCTTACCATTCGATATTCTTTCGAGTCGTGCACTTGGTGCATATCTTAATACTTTCTTTCAATGTTCTAGCATCAATATCCTATCGTAACTCGTGCACTTGATGTCGTCGCTTCAATTGTTCAATATTTTATCTTAATGTTCGACACGCACTAAGACCTTTACTCGATTTGAGCCATGCTCATTAACTTGATAATAGCATGTGTAGTGCCCCGCTCCACGAAGGCACTAGATAAACAGAGAAATCGGATTACTATCTCTACAACAGAAAACGATTAATCTGGGTAAGTGGACAAAGTCTCATTTTATGATTCGCTTACGCCTATTAAGAATCTGAGATTTTGATTGAATGCTATTGCTAATAACAAGATAGTAATTATTGAGTATGCTTATAAGAGAATCCACATGTTGCTATGCTAATACGAGAAAATAGATAATTTGTATGCTAAGAAGTAGAACTGTTGCTTGCTAATAAGAAACGATATGATGCCTGCCATGCTATTGACAAATACTTCTTCCGAATATGACCCCTTGTCGTCCTTGATAAGAAAAGAGAGAAGTTGTTGGCTATGTGATAAGAAGAAGAAGGCACGAAATGAACGTGTCATATATCTGAAAGATCTGATCAAATCTGTTACATCTGATAGAACTGCTAGAGCATATACATTGGTCTCGGACAACTTGTGCACAAGTAAAATTTGTCTCTCGGGTGGTATCTGGGGGCGCTTGGAACCACTCGGCCTAGGAGAGATTAGGACCTCCATGTGAAAATTGGAGTCGATATCTAAGTCCTTAGCGATGAGCTGAACCAAAGAGTCACAGCGGCTAATCATGGGATTTTCCATGGGCCATCATATAGATAAGTGTTGATTGGTGCAGAGCTGAACCGGAGAGTCACAGCTGCCAATCGAGTCTGCATGTGTCGATAACGATTTTGCTAAGAGCTAACGATGCAGAGACGAACATGAAATAAGAACGTTGGTTATGTTATGTTTATGCTAATCCTTGTTTATGCAGGTATGGACCGTCGGCTATGGTAAGAATCACTGAAAAAAGTGATACATTCGTTGCTAAGTTTCCTGAACATGAGTTGCTTAAAGAATAAATTGTTGCCAAGAATTGCTATATTCCGTCCAAAGAAGTTATGATAATCATGCTTGTAATCTGCCTCAGAATGTCTTGAATAAGAGAAAAGAATGCTAATGTTGTTGTCCCTAATAAAATAATATGGTTCATGAAACACGATGCGCACTACACATGAAATGAATAGTCATCGTGCTTGAATTGAAGAGTCCCTTGTATGCTTGAAATGAAATAAAATAAATTATAGCTTTTCAAAGATGTTTCAAAGAATGTAAACTGACTCTGTATACATGAAATGAACATAGGTAAAAGTAGCAAGATCACATCACAAGAAATATTTTCTTACTAAATGAAAAGTGATCGTTTCAGACAAATATAGCTCTTTGTTCACAATTTACCAGTATGCTGATATACTGATCCACCATCAGCCTGCATGCAGGTGCAATATGCATCGAGAATGATAGTCCGAAGCGATAGTCCGAACCTCATCTTCAGGAGCCAGAAGAGATGCCAAGAGAAGGCATTTGTTGCCAAGAGTTGGTTTTGTATAAAAAAAGAGGTAATGTATGGGAATGGGATCAATGTAATCTGTAAAGTTCTTAGAGAATATAAGCATTGTATCAGAGAGAATTGAGAGCTTGTAATCTTTTCAAATGAAATCAATAAAGAGAATTGTTTCATGTTACCATTGTGTTCCATTCATATATTCTGCCAATTGTCCGCTGCTGTTTCAAATATCTGCAATATGTTCCGCTGCGTATTGTCAACCTTGTCTATCTTGTCTTGTTACAGGTCTTGCCCTTGTGCAAGCGCAACTTAGGCTTGCACGGCATCACGCCCAAGCGAGGACGAACGGTCTCACAGAGTCCGAAGCGAGGACGAAAAGACTATGCAGGATCGGGACGTGACAGAATACGCATACAAGGATACATTTTATTAGACGTGAAGGAGTAGGTGAGAAGAGTCATGAACCCGTCCATCTTAAGCCGATACGCCTTGTTGTTTTGCCGAGTTGATGCGGCTCGATTCTATAACTTTGTTCTACGGCCAACTCTCCTGACTTAGCCATTTCGTTAAACTATTCGACTGATTCGGCCTACCGTGCCCATGCCTTAGTTCGTTGCAAGACGACGATTTGGTTTCGCAGACACCTTTGCAAATAAGGCAAAAGGTCGACCTCTTATCGTCCAGCGTAAAAGCATAGTCTGCACATGAAATCAACTAAGTCAATATTTCTTCGAATCGGACTTATCCCTTGCATCGTTTCGATTCATAGATTCGAATCGACTCAAAACTTCTTTCGGGCCAACGTAACTCTTTCATCGATTCGTAGCGATACTTTATCGGGTCCACGCAACTCTTTGAGTCAACGACTCATCGTAATGCACCGTTGCGGTGCGGGACATTACAGGGGGGTTAGGAGAGTTATGAATATCAAATGGGTTTAAATTCAAATAACTCTAAAATTATTTCTTCCATTGTCCCGTAGAATAGGTCGATCTTGACAGAACCACGTTAAATATTATGTACTTATGTGCTATTAGTTCGGTTATTGTGTGTTGCTATTTCACTCGTCATCATAAGAGTACTATAGTTTGTGACGTTTCCCGTGTGCATGATCACACAAAAAGTAGTTTTCTATATTGCATGAATACGGATACAATATTGGTATAGACACATCCACCATGTTGTCTGTGCAATGTACTTTTTATAACTTTTTTTTTTAAATGTCCAACGTAACTCTTGATATTAAGTTGCATCAAATCTGCCGTGTAATGGTGATACATCATACATACATATCCATAAGAAATATATGGACTTCACACTTACATCATTCCATCTGAAGTTGCAACTACAAACCAGCCCTTTACAATTCAAACAAGTTATATAGTTGTAGTGTCCAGATAATATTCATGAAGCCGATGACTATAATTCTCTTAAGTACTTATTATTGACAGGTCATAGTATTCCACCTATCAAAGAAACTAAAAAAATTATAGAAATAAATTCAAACAGAAGATAAAAATCGGTTGACAAATGAATTTCAATTTGTTTAACGTTTTACAAGGTCATGTTCGATAATTTGGTTGGTTTGATTCTCTAGTCACGTATAAGAGACAATAGTAAGTTATCCCCCTCGTTCTATCTTTCCGTTTTACTTCTAGGCGAAGAAGTGCAAATAAGGGTACCGTTTATGTAGGTAGGCGCGTACGGTGGTTGCAGTAGGCTTTTTTTTTTAATCCGTTTTCGCTAGTATAGGTAGGATTCCTTTAGTAAATGATTGGCCCGACCTGAAAAAGGAGTAAAGCCCATTTCATTTCTTTTTTATTCATTGCTCCATTCATCGTTCAGATAAAATATGCCTATCACTATCTCACACTAATTGTTAAAACTCGATTCGTGCACGGTTCCGGGCTTCCGGCATCGCTTTCCTGAGCATCCATCGTACGAGAAAATCTACGCAAATCGAATGATAAGGATCTACATACGAGCTTTAACACATCTTATGCTCATTCTCTTAATGACAGGCATAATTAAGCAAGACTAGCCATTAGAAGAGAAGAAGAAAAAAAATCAAGATCAAGATTCTCTTTGAGAAAATAACATCAAAGTCAAGTAGAGGATCCAGGAAAGAAAGATTGGACGAACATAAGCATAACTGGAGGCATCTGCAAATGAGTCAATGCCCACTAATGTCAGCTCAATGTAGTGGCATTTGATTCTGTTCTTCCATGTGTACATCCAGAGATTATAGTAGAAACAGTACAGTGCTCCTGCATCCACCAATGGAACCAATAAGCCCTATTTACCACTGTTTAGAATAATATAAATATATAACTCTCAACATATTTCTAATGATTTTAAAATTTGGTACACGATCAGTTCTTTTAAATGGTATGCTATCCAGATTCAAATCTTATCCGGCACATGTTTTACTCATAGTTCGCAGTATCAACGATACCAATCGTATATAGCCGATACGGATACGGTTTGGTATGTCACGATCCGATATCAATACTTACCGATACCTACATTGACGTCTCTTTACAAGTCATTCAACAGAGAAAATTTTAACGAAAAAGACTAATAAGTAAGGTTGTAAGAGCATCTCCAACCCTATTGTCTTATTTTGTGTTGTGATTCTTATGTGGCATGGGACATAAGATAATGTCTTGTATAGGTGGCAAGATTAAATTCACAAAAGACAATTAGTTTGAAAAGTTTTCTCCAATGCAAAAGTATTGAGGAGACCATACAAAGTATTTTTTTACAACATCCAAGACAACTTCTATTCTTCTTCTTTTTATAAATATTTTTGTTCATAATTGATGATGTGGACATAAAGTGTTGTGAAGTGCATTAGACAATCTAGACAACCAACTTCACATTGTCCTTGTCATGTCAATTCCATATTTTATTTAACATTTGCATTGGAGAAGTACTTTTGAAAAAAAAAAAAACTTGTCATTCCTATGTGGCAATTATTTTTTCTAAACTCACAATAGGGTTGGAGATCTCTAAATACATAGTCAGGTTATAAAAAAAAAGCATGTAAATAAAAAAGCTTATCATCTGTAGGTTAATCAATCAACTATTATTTCATTCACTTTCAAAACTACAATGAAACAATACTTAAAATTATGTCTAAATGTTTAAAATATTTTTATTTTCTCCAATTAATAAATATTTGCTTTCCGATACAAATTTTGATACTTCGATCTGAAGCTACCAATACCAATACTCATAGGACAAGTCCGATACCGACTCCGATACCGCGAACCTTGGTTTACTATGCGAGTTCAGGGTGTTTCTATAGTTAGCGTCGATGGTTTGCCCGATACGGAACAGCCCAAATCTGTCAAAACCAATCGATTCAAAAACGGTCGGATACCGACTCCGATACCAAGACCTTAATTTCTTTCACTGCAAGGAAGAGCTACACATTCTAACAGTGCACAAATTACCGACTTATGATTTACAAAAAAATGCAGGTCAGATAAGAGGCATTTGATCAGAAACATAACACTTAACAGTTTCATTCCTCCAAAATATACACAACCATCAAACTTAAGCACTCCATATCAAATAAGGAAAGCATAGAGAACTTGTGCAGTTGACAAATATCAGCACAATCTAAATTGGTAGATTATTACATAAATGCCGGCACACTTGCAACCTCTAATAAGTACTGTACTTAGCCAGGAATGTACACACAACAGAAAAGCAACAGATCGACCTCTGCCATAAGCTGGGTCACTGGGAACTTTGAGAAGCCGAAGCAGCCCGTGCAGTCTGATCCGAGGCTGCCGCGAGGCCCCGCAGCATGTTGACGATCTCCCCCTTGTCCTCCAGGTAGTACTTGGCCTTGCTCGGCTTCTGCCCAACCGTGCAGGCGAAGACGTCCGCGGCCGGGGACATGGAAGGCCCGGTCGTCGCTCCGGTGATCACCTCGAACATGTCCTCGTCCGACCTGTCGTCGCCGATGCACAGGACAAACTCGGGCAGCATACCCTTCTCCCGCATCGTTGCCAGAAGACGCTCGGCCACGAGGCCCTTGGTAACACCCTGCATTGGGTCATAGGACTCCTGTGTTAGTGCAAGCTTGCATAACTTATATAAGACAGACGATACAATGTGCAAGATTGTAAAAGGCGTTAGGCGCTAGTCGGACGGACACTCGACGCATAGCGCATAGCCTGCCTAGGTTGGCACCTAGGCGGCTGCAGTTCAAAAATATAATAATAATAAATCCCAAAAAAGACCCTACAGAAAATTGCAAAAAAATTCCACAAAACCCAAAAACACGCATAGTCGGGGGTCGGAGGGTCTAGGCGGGCATCGGACGGACACCAGGCGCCTAACGCCTAAGCGCCACCTAGGCCGATTTTTAGAACACTGACAATTTGTGATAGGAAACTGCATTCATATCTATGGCACATCACGCCTAGGGAGCAAGGTCACTCCAAGATTTCAGGCTGTGTCATGTCGAAAACATATTGCACACATATCAGACAACTTGGATACTCTAAAGACACTAGGACACACCAAAATAGGTGTCGGTGTCCTTACTAGTGATTAATCCAATATGAATGCACTAACTTGGAGAGTGATACTTGATTGCGTAAGTTTAGACTGCGTAGCCAAGAGGTAAGTCTAGCTACTCGCTAACTGGCTGTCTGGATTTTATCGCACGACCCTCACATGCTCGTAGCTACCTTGATTAGGAATTCGACAAAGACATAGCAGGTTGACTCATGTAACCGGCTAGCCAGAAAAAAAAAGAAAAAAAAAAAGAAGCACGAACACTCCAAAAATGTGGCACATGTCATATCGGACACAACCAGACACGCCAAAATCTACTATGACACACCAAAGCAGATGTCGTGCCCTTACCGTGTCGTGTCATATCTGTGTCTGTTGAACATAGATGCAGTTAATAGTCGACCCTATTCTGATTGTAGAAGGCTTGTATATGAGAAGGGTTTCAGACTAACCTGTGGTTTGACTTCTACAAAGTGTTGGCCACTCTTCACAGACACGGGCTCATTGGTAAGAACACTTTCGAGATGATCCAGAAGTTCTTTAGCTTGGCATGATCCGAAGTCTGGATCGGCATACTGGTAGTGCCAGACGAGAGCACTCTCTTTAGCCTCAATGGTTGAACCATCTGTCGTCTCTGTGTAGACCTTCATAACGGGTTCGGCAATCTGCTTCCAGTCGAAGTCGACTACGGGCACGCATGTTTCCCATTCCATGTCTTGCTTTTCCCTGAAATCAAGAGGATTTTTTTTTTTTTTGAGAGAGAGAATCGAGATAATTATTTCGACATATAACATTCAAAGTCATCCATTGCTCTTTGTTACCAAAAAAAAACCATAATCACCTTCTAATGGACATCCCCTTCTAGTATCATTTGTTGCATCAAAATTTACATTTCCTTCATATACTAGCTGTGTCTCACACGAGGTTCGCAGTGTCGGTATCGGACCCTTCCTATGAGTATCGGGATCGGCGATATCGACAATATCGGGGTTTTCGGATCGGAGTATCGAATTTTTTGATATCGAAAAGGAAGTAATTATTAATGAATTATTAAAAAAAATTGAAAAAAATATTTTATACATTTAGGTATAATTTTTAGATATTTCATGTGTTGTTTCGATTGGTGTACGTGTGATAGATAAATTTTCTCCTCTTACATGTTTTTACGACCTTATTATGCTTTTACACCTTTGCTAATTAGTCATTTTCGTTCAATTTTCTTTTCCAAATTGACCAAAAAAGAGACCCCCCCCAATATGTCGGTATCGTATCAGGACATGTCAAACCGTATCGGCCGTATCAGATCGGTATCGGACGGTATCGGATCGGGACATGCCAAACTGTATCAGTATCGGCCGGTATCGGAACGGGACATGCCAAACCGTATTGGTACCGGCCGTATCGGATCGGTATCGGCCGATACTGCAAACTATGGTTTCATGGACACGGAAAAATGGTTTTCTTATCGTGTTTCTACCTATAGTTTGCAGTATCGGGCGGTATCGGACGGTATCGGATCGGGACATGCCACACCGTATCAGTATCGTCCGGTATCGGATCGGGACATGCCAAACCGTATTGGTACCGGACGTATCGGATCGGTATCGGCCGATGCTGCAAACTATGGTTTCATGGACACAGGAAAATGGTGTTCGAATCGTATTTCTACCTATATACGTGTCTGCATGCATTCGTAAAAACATTGGTGATTCACACTTGTCCAAATATGTTTGTATCCGTATCGTGTGCGTATCCGTGCAACATAGCATACTAGTCATATTGTGATTGCTGTGTTAGTCTTTTGATTATCCAGACTATAACCTATATATTCGAAAATTTGTAGAATTAACATTGACAATGTAGATTAAAAAAAAAAATCACATCTAAAGACAATATACCTCATAAAGTAGCCATGCTCTGCAGCAAGTACAAGCTTATCGCAAGAGGAGAACCACCTGCTGAGAGTCTCTCTATCGATGCTACTGACCAGGAACACCACATTCTTCGGATCCCGGCACAAGCTGTTCAGAATCCCGAGAGCCTCGGGGCTCGGGGTCTTGTTGATGGCGGTTCGGGACATCATCGTGCCGTCGTAGTCCAGAAGTATGGCTCGGTTCTTGGTCCTCCTGTAGGCCGAAACGATGTGGTCCACCGACAGCTTCCTGAAGTTGGGATCGAGCGCGATGACCCTGAACCCGAGCCCGAACCCGATACCCCAGCACCTCCTCCTCGCGTGGTCCTGGCACGTCCTCTCCAGGTCCTGCAGGAAGCTCCTCGCCCAGTACCCGACGTGGTGCGTGCTGACGTACCTGTAGTGCTTCTCGTGCCGCAGCTGCTTCTCGGGGTCCCGCATCGCCAGCGCCGTGTCCATCGCCTCTGCGACCGAGTCCACGTTCCACGGGTTGACGCGGATGGCCCCGCTGAGCGAGGGGGAGCAGCCGATGAACTCCGACACGACCAGCATGCTCTTCTTGGGCGCGGACGGGTCCTCCGCGTCCAGGACCCTGTTCAGCCCCTCGTTGGCCTGCCTGCAGATGATGTACTCGTACGGGATGAGGTTCATCCCGTCCCTCACCGCGGTCACGAGGCAGCAGTCGGACATGACATAGTACGCGATCCTCTCGTAGAACTGGAGCGGGCTGTCGATGAGCAGCACGGGCTCGTACCCCGGCCTCCCGAACGTCTCGTTGATCCTCCTGGCGGTCGAGCGCGTCTCCGACTGCACCTCCTCCACGTCCCTCCCCCGGCCCCTCGCCGGGTTCGCGATCTGCACCAGGACCACCTTCCCCCTCCACTCCGGGTTCTGCACGAGCAGCTGCTCCAGCGCCAGGAGCTTCAGGCTGATGCCCTTGAATATGTCCATGTCGTCGACCCCGAGCAGCACCTTCCGGCCCCCGAACCGGTCCTTCAGCTCCGCGACCCTCGCCGCGGTCTCGGGGAGGTGGAGCACGTTCTGGAGCTGGCTCATGTGTATCCCCACCGGCAGGATCTTGATGCTGACGACCCTCCCGTAGTACTCGAGCCCGATGTAGCCCCTCTGCGACTTGTAGGCGAGGCCGAGCATCCGGCTGCAGCAGGACAGGAAGTGCCGGGCGTAGTCGAACGTGTGGAAGCCGACGAGGTCGGCGTTGAGCAGGGCGCGGAGGAGCTCGTCCCGGACGGGGAGGGTCCGGTATATCTCGGAGGAAGGGAAGGGGCTGTGGAGGAAGAAGCCGAGCTTGAGGCGGTTGAACCGCTTGCGGAGGAAGGTGGGGAGCACCATGAGGTGGTAGTCGTGGACCCAGACGAGGTCCTCGTCGGGGCTGACGACCTCCATGACCTTGTCCGCGAAGATCTTGTTGACGGAGACGTAGGCCTGCCAGAGGGAGCGGTCGAAGCGGCCGCCGAGGTCGCGGGAGAGGGGGAGCATGGAGTGGAAGAGGGGCCAGAGCTGCTGCTTGCAGAAGCCGTGGTAGAACCTGGCGGAGAGGTCGGCGGGGAGGAACGCGGGGACGCAGCGGAAGTCCTCGAGGAGGGCCTGCGAGACCTCGTCCTGCTCCCGCGGGTCGACCTCCTCCTTGAGGCAGCCGATGTAGACCACCTCGACGCCGTCCCCGAGCCCGCCGTCGAGCTCCTCGAGGCCGGCCTTGAGCTGGAGGAGGAGCGAGTCCTCGTCCCAGCTGAAGTCCCACCCGGCGGCATTGCCGCCGCCCCCGGGCCTGCGGCGGGCGCGGAGGGGGAGCTGGTTGCCGACGATGATGATGCGCTGCGCCTCCTGGGGGCCGTTCGAGCTCGTGTCGGAGGACGCGGCGCCGGCGCTGCCGCCGGGCCTCTCCTCGTCGAGGTCGGAGATGATGCCGGCCACCGTCATGACCCTCGGGAGCCTCTTGCCGACGTGGCCGATGCTGGCGGTGTTGCCTGTTGCCAGGTCCAGGAGGTTCGAGTAGGACCTCGAAACCATTGCTAAATGTAGCTTATCAAACCAAAGAAGAATGCACACTGAAATAAAAACAAAAACAAGAAACAAAGAATGTGCTGAGAAATTACAAGAGTTACTTGGCAGAATTTCCTATAATATCAAGATCAAGTGATCTACGTAGGAACAACTACAACAAAAGTCTTTATCCCAAAATTTTCGGGGTCGGCTGCTTGAATCCTCTTCATACCCATCAGCTACAAAATTTTCGGAGTCGGCTGCCTGAATCTTTTTTCTAACCCATAAGCTACTAAGGGAGGCATTGCTACTGAGTAACGTCCCAATGTGTATTCTTGAATCTAACCCATATATATATATATATATATATATATATATATATATATATTCTTGAAAATTTTCGGAATCGGCTGCTTGAATTTTTTTTCTACCCATCAGCTACTAATGGCAACTGAAGAACGTCCCGTGTATTAATCCGACAATCATATATATATATATATATATATATATATATAATTGTCGGATTCCGCTGCTAGGCTACTAAGACCATCTCCAATGGTGATTTCTAAAATTGAGTTCTTATCCTACTTGGCATTGTACTTTAAGGAGATTTCTATCCTAGTTGGAAGAGTTTCTACATAGAAATTGTAAACATACAAAAAATGATCTCCAATGGTTCTCCATTTCTATCCTATGTGTCACATAGTAAAAGGACTAATTTAATGGTGTGGGGCCCAATAATAATTGTATAGGAGAATTTCTATGAGGGTTTCTACATGTAGAAACCCTCCTAGAAAGTTTCTATCCTACATCATTGATAGAAATGGTGATAGAAACTACCATTGGGAGAAGTTTTTTCTAAAATGGATTTCTTCCATAGAAATAGGGAAGATAGAAACCCCTATTGGAGATGGTCTAAGAGAGGCTTCGCTACTGAGTAACGTCCCAACGTGAATTTGTCCAATATATATATATATATATATATATATATATATATATATATATATTGGAATTCTACAGTGCAATTTGAGTAGATCATTAATATGTTACAGTAGAAACTCTATAAAATAATACACTTGGGACCACCAAAATTTATTAATTAAAAGAGTTATTAATTAATCGATAAATTAATAATTATTAATTTATATATTAATTAATATTTTATTAATTTATAGTAAAATACTTACGTAGTTTACAAACACCTTTCAAGCTTCCACTTAATTATTGTATACAATGCATGTGTATATCAAATGAAGGACCCAATTTGAAAGAAACCTTCAATCTCCCACCTTATTATGCTTCTTGTGTTCAGTGTATCACTTTATGGACATTAAAAATATTTTCAAGAAACCTTCAATTCTTGAGTCATTTTTCAAGAAACCTTCATAAATCATTCATGTAATATGCTATATATAAGGAATTATTAATTTATATTTTATATGGGGTCTGAAGAAATTATCAAAAATGTATTATCTTATAATTTTAGCGAATTATTAATTTAGCACCCTATCCCCGAGTCGGGACCGGCCAAAAATATTATCTTAGAGAGTTTATTAAATAATCGAGTATTAATTTATAGAGTTTCTACTGTATATAATTATCATAAAACTATTGCAAATTAATATATGTACACAATGGAAGTGACAATGAAATGAAAACAAGAGGTCATTCATGTAAATCTCAGTTCATAACTACTAATAATTAAACATGTAACAACAATTTCAGGAAGAGAAACACAAAAGGAAATAGCCACCAGCCATATGACTGAAGCTTAAAAAAAACACAAAAAATGGAAAAAAAAAAAATGGTAGATTTGGTGTTTTTTAATTTGGAAATCAACCCAAAAAAAATGGGTTCACTCTGAAAATCTCAGAAGAAGAAAATTCCAATCTATTGACAAAAAAAGGTATGAAAGTGACTACTCAATGAAGATATCACAGTGTCAATATGAGAACTAAATTAAACATATAATAATAAGAATAATTAGAAGAAGCTTCCTACCCCTTGAACACAGAATGAACTCATTGAACTACTAAAAATTTAAATTTGACAGTGCATCAATATGAGGACTACAAATTGTAAAAAAAAAAAAAAAAATACTAGGCCCAAGAACCTTTCTTACAACTTTGAGAAAGTGTGAGCAACTAAACTTGGTTCTTGAGAATTAAAAAAAAAAACAGCTTGAAGTGAGGAGTTGGTCATGGACTAACCTTTTTTTTCTTCTTACAAATAGCACTTCCTCTACACTTCTTGGCACATCTCTCTCTCTCTCTCTCTCTCTCTCAGTGTTAAGAAGTGATGACAAGAAGTATAATTTTCAGCACACAAAAGCAAAACTTGTCAAATTAGAATGATTCTGTTCACTTCACTTCACTCACCACGCTCCAAAGTGGGGGGTAGCTTGGCATTGGGGGAAGTGCAACTGCATAGGTGAACTCACCACTGGTGGTGGGGCCAGGGTGCCAGGGGGAGGGGAACTGGTGGTGATGGGGAAACCAGTGACAGTGGTGTTTTTGTCAGTGTGGAGTTTAGTGAATTGGTGTGGTGGAGTTGAGGAACAGTTTTTGAGCACAAAGTTGGTCGAGCAGCAATGGAGGGAGGGGATGGGAGTGAGTGGCCTTCCTTTTGGTGGGTGCTTGTCCTGGTGTCGGTCAGGATCATCTCCCTCCCAAGTTCCAACAGGACCAACAGTAGTCCAAGAATATGTCCGAAAAGACTTCGAATATAAAAATAATATTTTAAATTATTTGACTTTTTAAAAAAATTTAAAGGTACATCAAAAATTAGTTAGGCTAGTCCAATTATTTTTTTTACTCGTTTGCAAGTTTGCCAACAAAAAAATTGCTTCAGACTAGTCTAAATTTTTCAGGACTGTCATTCGACAGTCATTTCTAATGGAAGGATTGTTTGACAATCATAATTTTTATGACTGTCAAATATTTCGACAATCCTCCTCCTCCCTTCTCCCCTCTGTCTCCTCCTCTCCTCGACCTCCTCATCCTCCTCTCCTCGGTCTCCTTCTCCTCTCCTCGAGGTCAGGTGTCGTCGGAACTCGTCAGCGAGGGCGTCAGATTAGCTTGGGAGAGGGGAGGAGATATGTGGGCAATCCCAAAGAAAAAAATTGGGTTGTCCTAAGTAAAATTTGGATCAGTCTAGACTAGTACCAAGTAATGGACTGACCTAAGTAATTTTTGACGTGCTTTCAAAAAAATTCATTTTTAAGGACCGATTAACTTCAAACTCAACTTAGATCTATATCTTTTCAATAAAGATGAAGGACAAGTAAAATTAGTTTCGACTAAAACAAACTAACCTCTCGACCGACCCTGCTCACTACAGCAAAACAACTTTTGAAAGCAAAACTTCCGATTTACAGGGTCCAGAGAATCGCCAAGACCTTTGGCTGTGGTAGAAGTATTTTTTGAAAATAGTTTCCTTTGATTGCTACAGCAGAAGCGAACTTTTGAAACGTTTGTCTTAGAATTGCAAAATTTTGAAATATTGTGCAGAATTTTGTGATGCTATCTACATCATTAGAGTTGAAAAAACTAAATAACATACTTTATATTTTTCTCATTTCTGGATTTTATCTTCTCTTTTTGATTCGAGCATCAGGATTCTGATTAAGAAAAATTATTTATTTTCTGTATTTGAATGCCAAAATAAATGCATTTCATAGAAGAAAAAAAATAGCAAAATAGCTTCCAGAGATATTGGTAAAATTTACAATGTTATAGAAATAAATAAAAGAACACAAAATAGATTTACTTTTCTTTCTTTTTCCATGAAGCAGCAAACGATTTATTATGGTCTTCCATGTTTGTAGAGCTTTTCGTTGATGCTCTTTAGACTCTTTTTTTTCCATCATGCTAGTACCAAACTAAAAAGTAAAAACACTCTCCTCTGATTGTTCAAATTGTCTCATCAGAAATGGTATACCAAACAACTTTTAGAGAACCAAAAAAAAAAAAAAAAAAAAAAAATAATTACACTAACCCTCCTATATTTTATATATAACGATCCGCTCCGTCCTAGCGGAACGCCGATTCAAACGGCAAGTGCGACGACTCAAACGAGCCGTCAACTCGAAGAGTTGCGTCGACCCGATAAAAAATCGATGCAAGACTTACATTGGCCCGTCAAGAGGAATCCAGACTTAGACTTTCAAAGGCGCGCTGAGTATCGCTCGGCCGACGCGATCATCGCTAAGGTGGGTGGCTCCGATGAACCCGTCTTTGCTTAGCCTAGACACATAACAATACGGACACTATTGCTAGAATCACTTGTCGGTAACACCGTGCTTGCTAATAAAATAACTCAACGCACTTAGCTAAGGGAATAATCCCATCTTCTATGCTTGTGTAGAACATGGAAAATAACTTGAAAAATATGTGAACTCTCGCACCGCATTCCACTCCCGTGCAAACGCACAGCTTGCACATCGAATAGAATTACTTATGCGTTCAACTACGAATAAATGGCTTGTCACTTAAAAATCGTACCTCAGCTTAAGGTATAAAACAATGAATGGTTTACAACAATGAAACAAGAAGACTATCAACATAGTCGTTCCGATTAGAGTTAGAAACATTGAAAGACTTCGGGACCGATGGATTGTCACGCCCCGATTCGGGAATCGTTCGCCTCCGCTTAGATTCACGCCGAATCGTTCGTCCTCGCTAAGGCGTGATGCCGTACAAGTCTGGAATTGCACTTGTACAAGGCGTGCTCGTGTTCCTTTTATAAAAGAGACATTTTGAATAGAGATTCGCAGCGGATGATAGAGAAGTTTTGGCAACACAGATATGATCTGAAATAAGTTCTTTATTGATATCTTTGAAATTATATTGCATAAACATAAGGCTCTCAAACAGCCGAGATGAAAGGCCAAACTTGGCTACAACTTGCAGAAATATTGAAATGAGATACAACTTGTTCCATACATCATATCCCTTTATTAATAATGCGACAATAACCACCTTCAGCAAAATGCCTTCTTCTTCAAGTGGAAACTTCAAGATGTACGAAGCTTCTAAAGAGTCGGACAGCAAGCCTTCAGCGTCTATGATTATCCACTAGGTTCCCGGCACCTGTGGAGACGAGGGTCAGTACATTGCCACATATGTACTGGTGAGCGGCCGTAACCAATCTCACCATAAATCAACAGTAGTAAAATTACATGAATGTTCACTATTGATTTGTATTCTTTCTATCTTGCCTTAGGGTCCATTAACAATTCATATATTTGATGAGAAATATAAGGAGCATACAGTGATGTTAGAAACATAAGCAATTCATGTTGATCTAACATAAGCAGTTCATATTGATCACCAATTTGGTGAATCTTACCCACGGTCGATAGCCATCCCTGTACATATTTATGAATACCACTTACTCTGCCTGCATAAGACAATGTTAGCTATGCCACCTGTCTATATGAAGGTCACTGACTACACGCCATCTGGGACATCTTGGTCGGACGGCTCCCCTTCATCGGTGGGTAGCTAGCCCATCCGGAAGGTTCCCGAAAGACCGTGCTACTACTTCAGCACTGTGCTACTACTTCAGCACGACGTTCCTCCTAGGCCGAATCGGTTCCGTGGCCTCGGAGTACCGTTCGAGGAACTACCTTGTATACAAGTTGTCCATGACCATGCATGCAATGCAACTTAACTAATAAGGGACATGACATGCATGATAATAGCATCTTCCACACATAGTCGTAGTTCTCATTTTATCCTGCCATTTTCCCATCTTTCCAACTTGCCATCTTACCATCTTACTTTGAGCCATAGGCTCGTATATTCGTTCATCCAACCAAGGGACTATTCATGTTTAACTCATTCTTTCGAACCGAAGTCCGATATACTTACCGCCCAATACTTGGGTCTTTGCATCACCTGTTAAACAATTCATATAGCATACGAGCATCATTCGATTTACAACATAAGCCTAGCCATGTGATAATTTATCTTTCATTATCTTTTCCATATTATTACTAGGCATCTTTTATTAAGCACCGAACGCAATAACAAGTCTACCATTGTTATGCGCGAAGATCAAGGATCGTCGAAGGATCAAAGCCACTCACTTGTTGGTGAATTGCCGAGAGAAAGAGGTCTTCCACGCAACGTCACCCGAGGTTCACCGCGTTAGCACCTGCATTGGCACCAACGTCTGGTCATCATACTTCTTCTCTTTCTCTCAGTTATTCGATATGAAATGCGTAGACGGTGAAAGTAAATCCATGAAAACATTCATCGAAAACAATCACGAAAATGCACACAAAAGCCAACAGCAAAAGCGACATCGAAAACCAGCAGGGCAACGGTCTCGGGGCAAGCGACTCTTATATAGAACTCTTCCCCCAAGACGCGCGCCACTGCATCTTGGGCATCATTTCAAAAGAGTCCAATCCATAACGAGGAAAGGATCTCAATTTATTATCCCGCGATCCTGGTAAAGTTTCCCCAATTCTCATCCGACTCGGCCATTCGGCCGCTAGCCCGCACCGTGCTCCGCAACGGATTCAGGGCATTACATATTAATACACTAACAAAAAGTTTCGTCCTCGAAACTTAAACACAAACCCACCTAGGTCAAACAACGAAGGAAACTTTTCCTTCACCTCTGCCTCAAGTTCCCATGTCGACTCTTCGACAGAATGATTTCGCCAAAGCACTCGAACCAAAGAAACAACTCGGTTCCGCAAGATTTTATCTTTTCTATCCAAGATCTGCACAGGTTCCTCCACATAAGACAAGTCAGCTCTTAGCCCTAGCGGACCGAAGTCTACCACATGGCTTGGATCGTGTACATACTTCCGTAGTTGGGAAACATGGAAGATATCGTGCACTCCATCCAATGCCGGTGGCAACGCGATCAGATAGGCGACAGGGCCGACTCGCTTAAGAATTTCAAACGGGCCAACAAATCTCGGACTTAGCTTCCCCTTCGCACCGAATCGCATAACTCCGCGCATCGGTGACACCTTCAGAAATATGTGATCGCCCACCATAAATTCCAATGGTCGTCGATGAGTATCCGCATAACTCTTCTGCCGACTTTGCGCCACACGTAACTTCTCCCGAATCATGCGGACCTTCTCGACGGCCTGTTCCACCATCTCCGGACCAAGTACCTGTCGTTCACCGACTTCATCCCAACAAATTGGAGACCGACACCTTCGCCCGTACAATGCTTCATACGGAGCCATTTGTATACTTGACTGGTAACTGTTGTTGTAGGCAAATTCTGCTAGCGGCAAGTGAGTATCCCAACTAGTCTTCAGATCAATAGCACAAAGCCGAAGCATGTCTTCAAGTATCTGATTCACCCTCTCGGTCTGGCCATCGGTTTGAGGATGGTATGCAGAACTAAATTTCAATTGTGTTCCCATGGCAGCTTGTAAACTGACCCAGAAACGCGATACAAATCGCCCATCCCGATCCGATACTATTGATGCCGGCACTCCATGCAGTCTGACAATTTCATCCAAGTATAGCTGAGCCAACCGATCGACGCTCCATGTGGTCTTCATTGCGAGAAAATGTGCAGATTTGGTTAATCGATCAACGATGACCCAAATTGCATCATTCCCCCGCTGCGTCTTCGGCAAGCCAACTATAAAATCCATGGTTATATGATCCCATTTCCATTCTGGGATCGCGAGGTTCTGCATCTCCCCGCCGAGCCTCTGGTGTTCTACCTTGACTCGTTGACACGCTAAGCATCGCGAGACAAAGAGGGCCACATCTCGTTTCATGCCGTGCCACCAGAAGGTCGTGCGCAAATCTTTATACATTTTTGTACTTCCCGGATGCAAGGAATACTTGGCATAGTGGGCCTCTGTCAAGATTTCTTTCCGGAGTTCTTCATCCTTCGGGACACATAGCCTCCCCTTGAGTTGCAATGATCCGTCCTCGTGCCTGGTGAAGTCGCTGGCTTCACCCTTTTCCACTATTCTGCCAATCTTAATCAAGAACTCATCTGTCCTCTGTGTCGTCTTTATCTTTTCTAACAAACTCGGCTCAAGTTGAAGTTGAGCCAATTGTGCATTTCGGCCACGAATCTGGAGCTCAATTCCCATACTTTCTAATTCCTCCAGTATTCGTTTGTCAACACTGAGTGATCCCACAAAGTTTCGACTCAACGCGTCCGCCACCACATTGCCTTTTCCTGGGGTGTACGCGATCGTCAAGTCGTAATCTTTTATAAGCTCCAACCAACGTCTTTGCCGCAAATTTAAATCTTTTTGAGTAAAGATGTACTTCAGGCTTTTATGATCGGTGAAGATCTCGCAAGCCACTCCATATAAGTAGTGCCTCCACAATTTCAATGCAAACACTATCGCTGCCAATTCCAAATCATGCGTTGGATAATTTTTCTCGTGCGGCTTAAGCTGTCTCGAGGCATAAGATATCACTTTCCCTCTCTGAGTCAACACACATCCCAAACCCAATCCGGACGCATCGCTGTATATCTGGAATCCCTCGACGCCGTCTGGAAGTGTAAGGATTGGAGCTGATACGAGACGTTGCTTCAGATTTTGAAAGCAAGCCTCGCACTCATCAGTCCAATCGAATGCCACTCCCTTCTGGGTTAGCCGAGTTAAAGGCGCTGCCACTTTTAAAAAATCCTTGACAAACTTCCTGTAGTAGCCTGCCAAGCCGAGGAAACTTCGGATCTCGCTTGCCGACGTGGGTTGCTTCCAATCCACTACGGCTTCAATTTTCTTTGGGTCAACGGACACACCTTCCGCCGAGATAACGTGCCCTAGGAACGACACGCTACTCATCCAAAACTCACATTTGCTCAGCTTGGCATAGAGCTGATTGTCCCGTAGAGTCGGTAACACTGTCCTCAAATGTTCTACATGGTCTTCTCTGTTCTTCGAGTAGATTAGGATGTCGTCGATGAACACGACCGCAAATTTATCTAAAAAGGGCCGGAACACTCTGTTCATCATATCCATGAAAGCGGCAGGGGCGTTGGTCAGTCCGAAGGGCATGACCAAGAATTCATAGTGTCCGTATCTGGTTCGGAATGCGGCCTTAGAAATGTCATCTGGTTTGATCTTTAACTGATGGTAGCCTGAACGAAGATCAATCTTTGAAAATACAGACGCCCCTTGTAACTGATCGAAGAGGTCGTCTATTCGAGGCAACGGATACTGGTTCCGAATTGTAACTTTGTTTAGCTCACGGTAGTCGATGCAGAGCCGCATCGATCCATCTTTCTTCTTCACAAATAGCACCGGAGCACCCCATGGTGAAACACTGGGTCTGATGTATCCCTTGTCTAATAATTCTTGTAATTGCACTTTGAGTTCCTTCAATTCAGCAGGCGCCATCCTGTATGGTGCCCTTGAGATCGGACGAGCGTCTGGAAATGTATCGATAGTGAATTCAATCTCTCGGTCTGGAGGCATTCCGGGTATCTCGTCAGGAAACACATCAGGAAATTCTGCCACGACTTCAGTGTTAGCTGAGTCTACACCATTCTTGCGTGTGTCTCGAACAGAAGCAAGGTACCCTTCGCAGCCAGAATGAAGCAATCGCCGGGCCATAGTAGCTAAAATCACCATCGAAGCCTTCGCCGATGAACTGGCCGAGTAAGAGAATTCTGTTCCTCCAGGTAGGCGAAACATAACTCGCTTCTTCGCACAGTCAATCGTCGCACAACATGCACTTAACCAGTCCATTCCCAGAATGATATCAAAATCTTTCATATCAAGCTCGACTACATCTAATGGTAGCTTTCTCTCTCCGATACATATGTAACCATCCCTACATATCATGTTAGTAGGCATCTCCACTCCTGATGGAGTACTAACACTAAGATATACATCCAACATTGTCATTTTTATTTCATGTTCCTTAACATAGTCTTTAGATATAAAACTATGTGAAGCACCAGAATCAAATAAAGTACGTGCAGGAATGCCATTAAATAACAATATACCTGTCACGACAGTATCTGATGCAAATGATGCTTCCTCCTGAGTCAATGCAAAGACTCGGCCCTGGGCACCGGGCCTCTGATTCTGTTGTGGCTGAGGAGGTCGTGGTGCCTGTCCACGATTCTGTTGATCTTGTTGGTGATGCTGCTGCCTTGGAGGGTTCTGGTGGCCCCTCCCTGGACAGTCTCTGAATCCGTAGCCCATGCGACCACATTTGAAGCATCCACCCTCTAGCACCTGACATTCGTTAGCAAAGTGCCCTTTGTTGCGGCACTTGTTGCAGAATGGTCCACCCTGGTTGGGTCGTTGAAAGCCACCGTGGTTCTGACGCTTAGGCGCCTCATATCTGCCCCCGTTGTTCGGTCTCTTGTTATGCAAATTCTGTACCGACGCTTGCACTGGCGCCGTCGCAGGATAGTGTGGGTCCAATTCCTTCGCATGCTCATAAGACTCCTGAAAAGTCTTATATTTCTGAACCACAACTTGAGCCTTCAGAGCAGGCCTCAAGCCCTGCTCAAACCGACGAGCCTTAGATGCTTCGTCAGTAAACTTCGTGATCGCATACTGAGACAGTCTAGAAAACTCTGCCTCATACTCCTTCACCGTCATGTTCCCCTGTTCGAGCTTCTGGAACTCTAATTCCTTAGCTCGCTGCTCAGTCGAAGAGAAGTACTGAGCCAGAAATGCCTCGCGGAACATCAGCCAAGTGATTTTCGTTGTTCCATTCACTCCCGCTAGAATTCTTTTCTGACTTTGCCACCAGTAGTGTGCGTTGGAAACCAGCAGTAGTTTCACACACGAGACCCTCTTGGATCCAACAATACCCAAAGCTTCCAGGTGATCTTCCACTTCAACTAGCCAATCCATAGCAATGGTGGCTTCTTCCGTCCCTTTGAATTCTTTGTTACAGATCTTCTTAAACTTTGTAATGTCGGCCACAGCAGTGGTTTTCTTAGCTGCCGGGGGTTCCTCTGCCTCCACCAGTTCGCTCTCTCGTGAGACTGGAGTGCCTTGAGCCCCATTGTTCACCACTGATCGGACCAACTGTTGCAGGGTATCTAGCTGCTTTTGTTGGGCCTCGAATTGCTTCGCGTTCTGCCTCTGCTGGCTCTCCATCATAGCCAGCATCCTCTCCATAGGGTCGGTTGAGGCTACCACCCTTGAGCTACTCGCGTTGTTTGTCGCACCCGCCTTTGTCATCTCTGCAAAACAGAGGAGCTTGTTAGTCTCATAATATATTTATGGACTTATTGTATGGAACATCTCATTTCGGGACATTTAAAACCAAAGTTGTTCGAGAAGCAATAAAGCTTGTGTCATTTTCGAAATCTTTAAAACCAAGAAATTCCCAAGGATGTAAAGCCGTGCTCTGATACCAAACTGTCACGCCCCGATTCGGGAATCGTTCGCCTCCGCTTAGATTCACGCCAAATCGTTCGTCCTCGCTAAGGCGTGATGCCGTACAAGTCTGGAATTGCACTTGTACAAGGCGTGCTCGTGTTCCTTTTATAAAAGAGACATTTTGAATAGAGATTCGCAGCGGATGATAGAGAAGTTTTGGCAACACAGATATGATCTGAAATAAGTTCTTTATTGATATCTTTGAAATTATATTGCATAAACATAAGGCTCTCAAACAGCCGAGATGAAAGGCCAAACTTGGCTACAACTTGCAGAAATATTGAAATGAGATACAACTTGTTCCATACATCATATTCCTTTATTAATAATGCGACAATAACCACCTTCAGCAAAATGCCTTCTTCTTTAAGTGGAAACTTCAAGATGTACGAAGCTTCTAAAGAGTCGGACAGCAAGCCTTCAGCGTCTATGATTATCCACTAGGTTCCCGGTACCTGTGGAGACGAGGGTCAGTACATTGCCACATATGTACTGGTGAGCGGCCGTAACCAATCTCACCATAAATCAACAGTAGTAAAATTACATGAATGTTCACTATTGATTTGTATTCTTTCTATCTTGCCTTAGGGTCCATTAACAATTCATATATTTGATGAGAAATATAAGGAGCATACAGTGATGTTAGAAACATAAGCAATTCATGTTGATCTAACATAAGCAGTTCATATTGATCACCAATTTGGTGAATCTTATCCACGGTCGATAGCCATCCCTGTACATATTTATGAATACCACTTACTCTGCCTGCATAAGACAATGTTAGCTATGCCACCTGTCTATATGAAGGTCACTGACTACACGCCATCTGGGACATCTTGGTCGGACGGCTCCCCTTCATCGGTGGGTAGCTAGCCCATCCGGAAGGTTCCCGAAAGACCGTGCTACTACTTCAGCACTGTGCTACTACTTCAGCACGACGTTCCTCCTAGGCCGAATCGGTTCCGTGGCCTCGGAGTACCGTTCGAGGAACTACATTGTATACAAGTTGTCCATGACCATGCATGCAATGCAACTTAACTAATAAGGGACATGACATGCATGATAATAGCATCTTCCACACATAGTCGTAGTTCTCATTTTATCCTGCCATTTTCCCATCTTTCCAACTTGCCATCTTACCATCTTACTTTGAGCCATAGGCTCGTATATTCGTTCATCCAACCAAGGGACTATTCATGTTTAACTCATTCTTTCGAACCGAAGTCCGATATACTTACCGCCCAATACTTGGGTCTTTGCATCACCTGTTAAACAATTCATATAGCATACGAGCATCATTCGATTTACAACATAAGCCTAGCCATGTGATAATTTATCTTTTATTATCTTTCCCATATTATTACTAGGCATCTTTTATTAAGCACCGAACGCAATAACAAGTCTACCATTGTTATGCGCGAAGATCAAGGATCGTCGAAGGATCAAAGCCACTCACTTGTTGGTGAATTGCCGAGAGAAAGAGGTCTTCCACGCAACGTCACCCAAGGTTCACCGCGTTAGCACCTGCATTGGCACCAACGTCTGGTCAGCATACTTCTTCTCTTTCTCTCAGTTATTCGATATGAAATGCGTAGACGGTGAAAGTAAATCCATGAAAACATTCATCGAAAACAATCACGAAAACGCACACAAAAGCCAACAGCAAAAGCGACATCGAAAACCAGCAGGGCAACGGTCTCGGGGCAAGCGACTCTTATATAGAACTCTTCCCCCAAGACGCGCGCCATTGCATCTTGGGCATCATTTCAAAAGAGTCCAATCCATAACGAGGAAAGGATCTCAATTTATTATCCCGCGATCCTGGTAAAGTTTCCCCAATTCTCATCCGACTCGCCCATTCGGCCGCTAGCCCGTACCGTGCTCCGCAACGGATTCAGGGCATTACATGGATCACCAAGGCGATTCCCGCACAGGGAATTGCATAATGAATGAATAAGTGAAAAGAGAGAATGAATGAATGAAATAAAGGAAAGAATGGTTAGCGACAGGTAAGACGGGGACGTGCAACGGGGCTCGCTACCCGCGCTGCACGGACGCCGCCGTCAACCTGGTCGATAATGCATTATGGCTCTAGACAGCCTGTAAGACACATGGCCCAAGACGGTCTGATGTGATAAATGGCTCAAGACAGTCGATAACCAATGGCTTCCGACAGCCCAACTGCTTAACTAAAGAAATAAGAATACGAAATGGTCGTAGACAAACTCGTGCACGAGTGAAACGATTCCAAGGCAACAAACGACGACATCGTGGCCGGCCTAGGCGGAATCATGGCTTACGGTGACTTGTGTGCATGCTCGGGCACACAAGAGGCGTAGGCTAGGGTGTTACGCAGCTATCAAGGTGTACCAGCCATCACGCTTGATAGATACGAATGTAATGCCTGTGTTCGTATTTCGTATTCTTGGAATACGTGTACGTATTTATTCTTGTATTGTATGATTTTCTTGCTTAATTTCCTTCTTGGCTTGGTTTATTCCTGATTTGGGTTGGTTGGTTCGGTCTGGGATTGCTCTTGGTTCATCATGAACCAAGGGGTGAACCTCCTACCTACCACCACCAACCCCTTTATTAATGCACTCTCTCATTTCTCTCTCTTCATTCATCATCTTCCTTCACCATTAAATTTCTCACCAACCTGTGAGTGAGAGGGAGAGAGAGAGCTAGGCAAGTGCATCTTGCTTCATGGAGGAACCCAAATATTATTGTTTCATTCTCTTTCTTGTAGCATTTTAACACTCATTAGTACTTGACATTTTTCGTTTCCATGGCTAGATTCTTGTAGATCTAAGTTTATTTTAATTTCAGATTTTCTGGGTTTTGATCTATTTAACATTGTTACTTTCAAGTTTTGTTGGTTCCATGTTGTAGAGTAGCTCGTTCTACCCCATTTTGACCTAAGAAAGTCCGGATTTGGACTCCGGATGAGGGTTTTATGCATCATGGCAGCCATGGTTTCTTGGTGTTCTTCTTCTCGGAAATTTGGAGAAGAAGCACAGTCCTGAGCCGCATGGCAGCACTTGACCGCATGACAAGTTCATGCGGCAAGTATTCATTTTGAGCCGCATGGATTCGGTTTCCCGCTAGCCGCATATCTGGATCGTTGAGCCGCATAGAATTCTGTCTTTGGCAGCCGCATAGGATTCCATATCCCCTGGCCGCATGGGACTTGATTTGGATCGAGCCGCATAGCCTTGGTCAGACTGAGCCGCATAAGACCCTGCCCTGTCCAGCCGCATGGGAACATTCTCCCTTGGCCGCATGAGACTTAATTTGCCTCAGCCGCATATGACTAATTCTCTGAACCGCATGGAGCTCACTCCCCCCGAGCCGCATGTGACTCATCTAAATTGGGCCGCATGGGATTTCGTCCAACCTGGCCGCATGAACCCATATCAGTTGAGCCGCATGGGAAGTTATTCCCAGTCGCATAAGAATTGTTATCCCTGGCCGCATAAGACCATGTTGTCTCAGCCGCATAGAATTCTGCCTGGATCCAGCCGCATGGACTTCCCTGTCGTGCCCTGTTACATTATTATTGCTACTATTGTTACTATTATTCTTTTATTATTATCATGTATCTTGTAACTTCAGTACAACATGAGTACGCTTTACCTCTATTAGATATTTTACGCTCATTTTATATCCTTACGCCTTTTGTCCTGAACTTGAAAATCATAAATTCATTTGTATGTTTGGAATTGATAATTGAACACGACGTGATAGTGACCCGTAGTGGTGCACTCCTGACATGATAACCTGGCATGACCTGATAGTGGCCCGTCGTGGCGCACTCCTGACAAAGTACACCTGACATGATAACCTGACATAATCTTTCAAATAGCTGTTGCGACGGCTACCTGACATGACATGACCTGTATAATTGATCCTGACACCGTGGGCGTTTGTGCTTGTACAAATAATCCAGTCCTGTCTTGCATCATGTCTAGGAGGGGACTCCTGAGTACCACGGTCAGGAGTACCTACTGAAATGGACTAAGGTTAATGACTAGTATAATTCACTAGACATGAAGAGATGTTCCCCAGTTACAGGCGATCCCGTTATTCCGGCCGCAAATATTTGGACTTGTAGCCTGCCGACGAGTAGGGCACATTTCCAGTCCACTGTCATGTGGGGCACTCTTGATTGTCACTTAAATAATTGAACTCTATTGTCACTCTAATGCATTGTATTCTCTGAATTGTCACTATAATGGTTGCTTGGATAACCTGGATAGCTGCAGGGCCTGTGACTACTTGGAGCATCTCATTGCATCTTGCTAGTAACTAGGATTATGATAACCCTAGTTAGTTAATGTAGAAAGCCGTAGACAATGATTGGCCGTGATTGCTTGGATGGAGTCTAGTCCAGTATAGTATTGTCTAGAATTGATTAATTGTAAGATTGTACCAGAATGATTGAATGATTGTCACTCCAGATCGTCACTATAATGATTGTCACTCCAGATTGTCACTATAATGATTGTTACTCCGGATTGTCACTATAATGATTGTCACTCCAGAATATTACTTGACCTGATTTCTTATATTTATCTTGCCGATAAATGGTGAGAGAAACCAAGTTCCGTTCAGACGAAGGGTTACAACCCCGGTCCTTGTTTGGTTTACGGGTTGTAACCTGGCTATCTGAATAGTCCCATGGTTATCTCATCGTATATCATCCTGTCATGCTTTCTTTCCATATGTCCTGTCTTTTAGTAATTCTATACAAGATTGTCTTTTATAATTACCCATCATGCTTTTTCTTAAACTACTGCCTTTTATTATGTAATTTTACTCTTGTGCTAATTGCTGGTTTTAGTTCTTAAGTGAAGCCTCCTTTGTGGCACTTGCTCTTTCTGGGGTCTGACCCAGCTGGTTTTGTATGGCCAGATACCGGAGCAGCACCAAAGGATCTCCCTGCTTTTTAGCCCGATGGTGGTCACCAGGCGTAACCAGGGCAACGAATGGATTTATTTTTGCTCTCCCACTCTATTATAAAATTATTCTTTTGAGGCATTTAGCCGCCGAGCAAGTGTTAGCTCGTTTGCAACTTTATTTACTGTCTGCCTACGGGCTGTAAGCATGATTGGCAACTCGAGGTTGATCATGTATGACTTAAACTCTTGCTAGTCCTTACATTTTGTACGACTAGCTTCATGATCATCTGGATATGTAATGTTTGGGACGCCTTACAATTGTATATTTGGTGATCTGATATCTTGTGATTATTATTAGTTGGTTGATATTAAGAAAATAGGCTATTTTATGACCTTAAGAGACTGATGGATTGTAGTGAAACACTCACATATCTAGACAGCCGTGACCGTATAGCGGGGTGGATTCTATTCCGTTATACGTAGCTGGCTATGTCTGCCCCCGCTCTCCAGTATTCTGGTTCTGGGGCGTGACAACGAATACCATAAGAAAATGTCCAAATGGCTCACATAGCTAGCGACCGATGCATATAGATTAAGTTGGCTCGATTGCGACAATCCGCGTGCGAGACCTTGCATTGAAACAAGTAAACATGTACATCAGAACAACGATTTTAGAGTATAACATATCTCGACATGTTTGAGTACTTGTTACAAATTGAGTTAGAAATACGCTTGACACTTGATTCCTTATGTGATACTACGTTAACTTATTACATATGAATTGTTGCCTAACATGGTTTACTTTGGACATGGAAGAACGGACGGTAAGTATGAGTAAGTCGTGCATGTATTTTCATGCAAACACTTGAAATCGATAACACGAGATAGGTTATGATATATGCCATAAAATTGATCCTAAGCAAGATTAGAAAGACAATAAATGATAGACGGTGCACAAAAGTAAATAGAACGTGTTTGGTAATGATAGCATTGTGGGCGAGCTAGCCTCTCCACCAGTGCATAACAATGTACTAATAACCCCACAGTTTGCTTGCAGGGTGCAGGAGACATCGTCGGGTGCGGAGCTTCCCTCAAACGTGCTAAGGCGCGGAGCTCTGGAGCCTTGGAGCATTGCAAGGAGCTGAAGCACCATATACAGGACATAATGTATCGGAACATCGCCATGAATCATTTCATATTGTAAGCCACTTGGCACGTCTTTTATGTTTCAGAGAGAGAAGGCTTGAGAGACTTGTAAACTCGGCCTAGCGCCGCTTGTAAACTTCTTGAAAATCAATAAAGAGTTTGAATTCGCTTCAACTTGTGTTCATTTACTTTCCGCTGCAAATGGGGACACTCTGTGCGACTCTGTGGCCTAGCTTAAATCGCCCGTTTCTGGACTTAGACTTGCACGGGCACAACCTAGGCCCGTGCGGCATCACGTCTTAGCGAGGACGATCGCTCCTACGGGAACGGAGCGTGACAGATTGGTATCAAAGCACGGCTTTACGTCCTTGGACTTCATTTCGATTCTCTCAGTTTTGAAAGCTCATTTTGAAACAAAAAAAGTATACGCTCTCTCTCGTTGTGCCTTGGGATGTTCCATACAGTAAGTCTAATATTTTTAAAAGCTGGTACGAGTACTCGGTTGAACGGGATCGATAGGCGAAGGCCTTTGTGCCAAACTACGACGGACTTGAGTTGGAAGGAACCAATGCTAAAAGTTAGCAGATGCAGTACATGCTTGAATAACCTTACGCTGACAATAGCGAACGAGTACACAAGACCGAAGTATAGTTCGAACGGGATGGTTATGCACGCAGCCTTTTGGCTCAGTTGTGCCGAGTATCGCGCACCTAGACCTTCTGGTGCGAACGAGTTTGCGAGCGAGATCGACTATCGTTCGAACGAGAATAAATGAGACTTAGAACGTACGTTGATAGAGACGCTACTTGACCTGTCACGACCCGCACCCTGTATAGGGGTACGAGAAGTGGGTACGTCCAGCCTACGCCGCAGTGTCGGCGGTAGTAAGCTGTCCTAGGTTGCTAACTAATCTCATGCAGTGTATATAATGAACTTGTCCAGATATCAGCTCCGAATGGAGGACAAGTAAAGGGTATGATATACACAATCACAGTCTAAAACACGATAAGATAACACAGAAGTTATACCTAAGGAATTAAAGACAACAACAACTAACTACTAAAATAATACAACAATGTCTCAAACTAACTTAATACAAACACAATAACTTAACTTTAATACAACAAGTCAAAACATGAAAGCTTAAGTAGTCTACTAGCTAATCTCCTGAATCACTCCTGAGAGTCGAGACCAAAGGTAGCTAATCCTTCGCCAGGTCCATGGTAAATAGGGCATGTGTCCTCAGGATTATCATCTGTAATATTTTCAACAGGTCCAATCAGGACAGGAACGAGTACAACTCATCTACAAAATCCAAGTAAATGATAAAGAACTATAAAGCAGTTATAGACAGTTTTATTGATGAGCATGGCAGTTTTATACAGGTAATGATGGCATAGAGAAACAGTAAGATACAAGAAAAGAAAGGTAACTAAAACAAGAGAAGAATCATGGCAATGAAGACTGTAATAAAAGCTAACTGAACTAGAATAATATGTACGAGTCCAGACAGTACGATATAAGTCTAATGTAATCCCAGTGTGAGTCCAGTCCATATAATCCAATACCAGATGATTTTCAGTACAAGATGAGTCCAACAGTGATCAATGAATCCAGGGTGAGACCAACTATGATCTAACAGTGTGTTTTAAAATACCGAGGTCGACATGTAAATGGCTGAAGGTATCAGGCACATCTCTCACTGATCAGGCAAGAGATGGCTATGCTTCCGGTAGATTCCAGTGGGAGATTCCGGATTTGGGGTATGTCTACATGTCTTACTCAATATTTCCCTGTCCAACAAGTGAATCCAAAATCGACAAAAGAATCGAGATGAGTCTGGCCAATACATAATGATTCCAGACATGATTTCGGAATGATTCCAATAACTCCAGTAATAGAGGCCAGTAAGTAAGGTATGTGTCGATACATGAATCCAGAAATATCCATACGTGTTGATACAGAGAATCACATAGAACTAACTAGAACTGAAATACAGTAATTGACAAATAAATGAGAGAACTATCAGAGAATGTACTCGCCTGATACTCTGAAAAGAGTAGTGTAATATCAGATGTCTGTACCAGGGTCACAATGTCCTAAAATAGAGTAACATAGTTATGACATGTCTAAAATGAAGGTAAATATAAGATACAATACAATCTACATAATTTCTAAGCCAATCTAGGTCAAAGTCAAACTTGGTCAACTCTTCAGTCAAACTAAGTCAAATTAAGTCATACTAGGTCACAAGAAGTTAAACTAAGTCATACAAGGTCAAACAAGGTTAAACAAGTCTAATCTAGGTTAAAGTCAACTCTTGGTCAAACATCCTAGCCAAACTAGTCAAGTTATCTAGGGTTTAGTCAATAATGGTCAGAATAGTCAATATGGTCAAACTAGGTCAAAGTCTAGGTCAATCTTAGACTAACTAAGGTTTTGGTTAAACATAGACTAGTCAATAAGGTAATTAGGTCAATGGTCAACTCTTTAAGGCTAACTCAAACCAATCATAGGCTATCATCTCTTAGGATACCTATGATTCTATACCACAAAGCTAAGGCATAACCAATTATCTATACAAAGTATATCACACATAAATACATGCATATAATACCAACCTTAATCCTATAATCAAGCTAATCCCATGCTCCAACTCAAGTCATGACTCAACTCTAAGTATTCCACTTAACCCCATACATATCTTAATCTATATAGGATTACCCTCATAATCCATATGGTTAACCTAATCATCTAGTTAGGGTTTAGTCAAACCTTAGTCAAATAGTCATCTAAAATCCATCTAAGTCAATTCTAGGTCAATTAGGTCAAGGTTTGACCTATAGTTGACTTTGGCCAACAATGGTCAACAAGGGTCAACTTGCTAGTCAACCTAGGTCTACTAAGCCTATTGGTCAACTCTAACTTGCTACTAACCATAGGCTAGTAATCCTAGGGCACTAAGACATATATACATAGGCCATAGGCTAAGACATCAAGTCTATAACATATATGTTTACATAGCTAATATATAGTCAACTATATATATAATAACATAATCTATATATATATATATATATATATATATATATATATATATATATATATATATATATATATATATATATATATATATATATATATATATATACCACTATATATATATAACATATATATATATACCATAACATATATTTATATACATATATAACATATATACATAATATAGGTAGAGAGAGAGAGAGTGAAAGGAGAGTGAGAGTGTGAGGGTTAGGGTTAGGTGTGTGTGGACTGTGACAGGGAAGGGGGGTTATCTCAGGAAAACTGAGAAATGGGGACACAACACACACATACATATATGCATATATATACATATATACATACATACCTATATCTATACCTACACACACATATATACACTCACATACTCACATACACACACACATACATATATACATATATATACAGTATATATATACACAAATATACGTATATATACACACAAAAATCAATTTGAAATTCGTTTTAAATACGGAAAAACCCCCAGGAATTACTGTTCATTCATGAATATTGGGGTAAACCCAAAATCGATACAAAACCTAACTAATACCCAAAACCAAGGGTTGGTAATCGTGCCCCCACATGTGTACATGTCGTGTGTGTCCATGGGAGTCCACCACGACACGACACGGCGTGTCCAGTGGTCAAAAACCCAAATCGGGTAAATTCAGATACTGTGTAGTGACACAGCGTCGTGCACAGGTTCACTTAGGTCTAGGACACGGTACACGTGTCCCCGTGTCTCGTGGTCATGTCCCTAGGTTCGCCTAGGATAGGGCTACGTGTCCCACAGCCTGATACGTGTCCAAGTGTCGCACAGTGTCGTGTCCGAGCCCGTATCAGAGCCTAACTGTGCGTGTGTGTGTGGACAGCACAAATCAGTGCGAGCTTGATAACATCGTGAATACCAAACCAACTCGACCCAAACTTTGTGTGTGTCGTGTCAGACATTAGACCCATGTGTCCACAAAGTTTCGTGCCATATAGTGTCGTGTCGTGTCCTGTGTCTAGCCCGAGTAGCAGGGGAGAACACAAGCACAGTGCGGTGCCTCGTGCAACGAGGACAGAGCCTCGTGGACACGACACACACGTGGATACGTGTCATGCTCGTGTCAGGGTGTAGCCTAGGTCTAGGGCTAGGGATTAGGCATGACACTTTGTGTCCACGTCGTGTCTAGACACGACACGAAGGCCGTGTCAGTGTGTGTTTTACACTGTGTGCAGTGTAGTGCACGGTCAGTGCGTGTCGAATTTCTCGTCCGACACGACACGAGGTGACATGGCACTTGGGGGCTGACATGTCAGTCATGGCCCCTTCGTGTCTACCAAATTTGGTGTGTCGAAGTGTCGTGTACAGTGAGAAATGGGGCTCGAGCAACAGGACACAGTATATGTGTGTGTACAGTGTATTCGTGTCCGTTTTGGACACGGACACGACTCGGATTCGTGCTCAGTCAGCTAGGGTTGTGTCCTACATGTCTTGGGCTACCCAAAAATATATTTTGTTTCACAAAAACACAACATTAAAACCTAAGTGGCATTTCACCAAACACTGCAATTTAAACACAGATACGTGTCTGATACGGACACCAAACCAAACCTATTTTCTACCAAACTTGACCCACAGTTAGGGTTTACCTATATGCATGCAATTATGAAGAGAAAACACAATATTAACTAGGTTTAGGGATATTCACCTATGAGTGCAAAATCCTCAATAATAGGCCTATTTGAATGAAATCCTCCTTCGACTCCCAACGTCCAAAGCTCCACAATTCCTTGCTAGCAAGCCATAACTGGTATCCTCTAGTATAGGGGATTCTAATGCAAGAAACTAGGCTCAATTTGGAGTCAAAATGATTAAATGGTGAGGGTGTGAAGTTGTGTAAAACTAGGTTTTAAGTGTAATGAAAAGAAGCTTGAATGAAGGGGGGGTGTTTATATAGGATGGGGGTAGGGTTGGGCTGCCATGGGGGTATGGGGGTAGGCTTTAGGGTTCCTTTCCACCTAGCAAACTTAGCCTCTAAGTCTTTGACCCTTAGATATTTCTAGGTTTCTAAAGGAAATATCCTTAAAGTTAAATATCTAGATATTATCAAACCTAGATATTTACACATAAAGCTAACATCTAACATTAGTCTTCTAGGTTAGTTGCTAACCTCTAGATTAGTGCTAAACTAGGTTAGGAGCTAACAAGACACTAATCAACTAATTAAATAATAATAAATTACATAAATCCAAATAATTCCAAATAAATTCTAATAAATTACCAAAATACCATTTTGACTAAAAAGTGGTAATTTGATATCCTAATCACATGGTTAGGCTTACCTGGTCATGGTTAGTCTCTAGGTTATGAAATCTCTAGGGTTTACACTAGGGTTATACGTAAAATCACAAAGTCATAAGCCATGACTTAGAAAATAGTTTTAAACTATCTAAAAATTACCAAAATTCATAACATGACTAAATCACCATTATTTAATAATAAAAATAATAAATTTTCAAAATATCCTAATTTAGAAAACTGGGTGTTACATGACCAACGCTAAAGCGAACACGGAAATGGTTCTTAGACTTTGAGGAACGAGCGAACGCACAATTGAACAAGTCGATTGTGAGTAATAACCTTTTGAGGATTTGTAGAATGACTTGACCCCGAGTGGTGTATGTGATAGCTTCGAAGAAGAATAAGAGTGAGTGTCGACGACTAGTCGAGTGGCTCGAACCCTGAGTGGTGTATGGACGTTATAGAAATTATTCGAGCGAGACTAAAGGACTTACGGATAGAACGAGTAAATCGGCAAGTGATGATATCGCGCAAAGCCTTAGAACGAGTAACGCTTATTTGGTTGCAACTTGAGAGTCTCAAACGAGATATCGTTCGGACGAATTAAAAATGTGTAGTGCAAATCATGAAACGGTTGAATAAAGATTCGAAACGATAAAATAAAATGGATATCTTGGTCGAAGAAACTTAGTGGATCGTGCATGCGATTTTGAATTTAGTCGAATGGATTGAAACTTGAGTTAAGTGAAATACTCATAGACGAGATCAAAAATAGCACGATCGGAAGATAGCGTGCATAGAAAACGTTGGTTTGAAGATACGAGAATGACTAAGGATTTGGAATAGATGTTGCTCAATGAAGAGTTAGCACGAGACAATGTGAATTGAGGAATTAAGTTGCACGACTCAGAATTCGTTGCAAAAGGAAGATCGTCAGGTTATGTACATCATCGATGGTATTGAGGCGTATCAAAGATCGATGTACGATAACTGGGGTACTCTGATTCGATGAATGATGATCGTGTTAGAAGTTATTTCAAAGAATGCTATGTTGGAGATTTTGATAGAAATGAATGTTTGGATGAAGAAGGAAAGTGACTTGATGGTTCGGGGATAACCACAACGACAACGATCTTGTCTTGTGCGAACGCAATTCCAGCCTCGCGCATACGTCACGTCGGATTTGGGACGATCATTCCGCGTGAGCGTTGGCATGGTGATTCATGTCCAGCAGGAATGATCGAACTCGAAATATCATGACATGGCAATTTTGATTGCTTCGATTTGTGGTTTGAAGCGAATGCAAATTCGAGGATTGATCGGACTTATGATTGACGAATAAGTAAAGTTGAGGATTGAATAGACCCAATCCGCGTATCAAAAATGAGTAAGTCTAGACTCAACGCAAGAGTTACGTCCCGATGAGGACGATTTTTTTGTAGGAATGTTGACATGGTGATTCATGCCGCCGTGGATAATCAGACTTGCGTGAGATCGGGACGCGACATATTGCAAGGCTAGACAACCTTGTGATCGACTACGTGGATTGGATAGGACGGATAGATGAATTATGTAGTGACCGCTCCGCCTAGCGGAACGCCGATTCAAACGGCAAGTGTAACGACTCAAGTGAGCCGTCGACTCGAAGAATTGCGTCGACTCGATGAAGTATCAATGCGAATCTATGCAAGGCTTACATTGGCCCGTCAAGATGAATCCAGACTTAGACTATCAAAGCGCGCTCGGAGTATCGCTCGGCCGATCAAACATCGCTAAGGTGGGTGGCTCGATAAACCCGTCTGTGCTTAGCCTAGACACATAATAATACGGATACTATCACTGAAATTGCTAGGCGATAACACCCCATGCTAATAAATGACTCAACGCACCTAGCTAAGGGAATAATCCCATCTTGTATGCTTGTATAGAATATGGAAAAGAACATGGAAAATACGAGAACTCTCGTACCGCGCTCATGCTCGTGCTAAGGCACAAGCTTGCGTTCAACAATGAAACAATGAATGGTTTACAACAATGAAAAGAAGACTATCAGCATAGTCGTTCCGAGTAGAGTTTAGCAACATTGAAAGGCTATGGGACCAATGGGTCGCCAAGGCGACTCCCGCACAGGGAGTTAAATGTATGAATGAATAAGTGAATGAATGAATCAACGAATGAATGAACGAATATGTGAAAGAACCAATGAACGAACGAAAAGTGAAAGAAAGAAAGAAAAGAAAGAATGAATGAAAGATAAGAAAGAAAAGAATGGTTAGCGACAGGTGTGACGGGCACGTGCAACGGGGCTCGCTACCCGCGCTGCACGGACGCCAACCTGGTCGATAACATAAGAAGACTAAGGGTTAGCCTACGGCTCAGAGACAGCCGTTATGTTAAAAAGACAAGTTAATACGAAATGGTCGTGGACAAACGGTACGAGCGAGGGGTGGCGTATGCTGTGCCGTAAAGAAAAAGGGATTCCGCGGCATGGTCAAAGTGTGAAGGACTTGCCGGTCCGGACGGAATCAAAAGGGGCTTACGGGCTGCCTGGGGGGGCTTGGCTATCCGGGGGACGTAAGTGCGGGGTATTTCAAGACACTATCAACGTGTACCAGCCGCACGCTCTGAATAGTTGCGAAATACCAAGGGGTAAAGGGTCCAAAATGGCTTGTGGTGCCAGCGACCGGTGCATATAGAGTTAAGTGGGCTTTGCTGGTGGCAATCCACGTGCAAGTCCTTGCATTGAAATCAAAGTAGTCTAAGTTAACTAAATAAAGTGCCTCCTGAACGGGCTTGAATATAACACACCAGATAATCGAAAGTACTTTGGCAAAGGAGTTAGAAAATACGCCAACGGCGCGCTAGAAACCGAGGCAGAGACACGCCCTTGATATTAAATTTTCCAAGAATCGCAATATTACACATGAATTGTTGACTAACTTGGTTTACTTTGGACAGGGAAGGCCGGACGGTAAGTATGGGTAAGTCGTGCATGTATTTCCATACGACACTTGAATTTGGCAACACGGGATAGGTTATGACATATGCCATAAAATTGATCCTAAGACAAGATTAGAAAGACAATGAATGATAGAGATGCACAAAAGTAAACAGAACGTGTTTGGTAATGATAGCATTGTGGGCGAGCTAGCCTCCCACCAGTGCATAACAATGTACTGATAACCCCACAGTCTGCTTGCAGAATGCAGGTATCGTCGGCGGGTGCGGAGCTTCCATCGAACGCACTAAGGCGCGGGGCTATCTCTGGAGCCTTGGAGCGTTGCAAGGAGCTGAAGCACCCTATACAGGACATAATGTATCGAAACATCGCCATGAATCATTCCATGTTGTAAGCCACTTGGCACGCCTTTTATGTTTAGAGAGAGAGAGAGCTTGAGCGATTTGTAATATCGGCCTAGCGCCGCTTGTAAACTTCTTGAATATCAATAAAGAGATTGAATTCGCTTCAAATTTGTGTTCATTTACTTTCCGCTGCAAATGGGGACACTCTGTGCGACTCTGTGGCCTAGCTCAAATCGACCGTTTCTGGACATAGCCTTGCACGGGTGCAACCTAGCCCGTGCGGCATCACGCCTTAGCGAAGACGATCGCTCCTGCGGGAGCGGGACGTGACAAATTATATCAAACATACTTGAAGAGATAGACTACAAAAATTGCTAGTGTACATGTATGATATTAACATGTCGAGATTTGGTTGAGGACAATATCGTAGGATGATTTTTCTAAATGAGCTCGGACCTTTAGCGAAGAATGTGTTGATGCGAATAGGACGAACATTGCTTGATGTTTAGAAATTTGAGTAAAACAAACTTGGATAGAAAACCCCGTACGAACGAAAAAATAGTTTGACCATAGGATTTGGGGCGAGCGTCATGCAATAACTTTGCACGATGAACCAAGAACTTGACTTGTAACTATGACCTTGTGAGATGACCTAGCGGATAGGCAGACGACCCTATGCCGAGTGATTGAACCTGTGTGACTGACATTTACAGTATCGTCTGGACGGACGATAGACTGGGGCAACAAGACTTAGAGTAGGACGTGAAACTGGAAGTGTGCGTGAACGACGACGAGATTGGCCCAAAACGAAGTGAATGATTGAAATCGATGTTGCACAAGTAAAGTTGGGATAATGAATTGAATCATTGATATGAAGACGTACTCGACGATAGTGTAATACTTAGTCTTGAATCGGACATGAATTACTTAGACTTGGTCGACTCCGCTAAGAAGAAATCGTATTGATTTCGTGGACAAGAACGCTTGAGAAACGAATCGGATCATTTTGAGGACCGAGATAAATGATAGTGAGACGCACATGAGTTCGGTTTTAATCGAAGTTAGTAAAAATGATCGGCAAATCGAAACTATCACGGGTAGCTTGTCCGACTTCGCTAATAACTAAGCTTGGTTGAACTGTACGTATTCGGGGGACGCCTTGAATATGTACACGATCCAAACTCAGCGATATGATGAACTCGAATGCAGCTGCAAGTGGGTGTTGAGATACGCATGAACAAATGAGTGAGTTAGTCTCAGCCTATGTCCCTCGCGTTTGATGAATTACAACGCACCTCGTGCGACCATTACAGTCCCATGACACGACGAAATAGCAACCAAGTTGAAGAAATACGACAATTGAATAAGTACCATCAACTCTAAAATGAGTGAAAAGTCATTCAATAAAATTGACCAAACGTTTGCGACACGGAACTTAGAAAGGTATCGAGTGTAGTTCGATGCCATCGAACGATAAAGTCATTCGATAGAAATTGTCTAAGATATGTACACGACATGAGTTAAGGAACGATAAGGACGACTTGCACTCAGGAAGTCTCGAGTACGAGACTTGTTTTGAGTGGTGTATTATGTAACGACCCGCTCCGTCCTAGCAGAACACCGATTCAAACGGCAAGTGCGACGACTCAACGAGCCGTCAACTCGAAGAGTTGTGTCGACCCGATGAAGAATCGATGCAAGACTTACATTGGCCCGTCAAGAGAATCCAGACTTAGACTTTCAAAGGCGCGCTCGGAGTATCGCTCGGCCGACGTGATCATCGCTAAGGTGGGTGGCTCCGATGAATCGTCTTTACTTAGCCTAGACACATAACAATACGGACACTATTGCTAGAATCACTTGTCGGTAACACTGTGCTTGCTAATAAAATGACTCAACGCACCTAGCTAAGGGAATAATCCCATCTTGTATGCTTGTGTAGAACATGAAAAATAATTTGGAAAATATGCGAACTCTCGCACCGCACTCCACTTCCGTACAAACGCACAGCTTGCACATCAAATAGAATTACTTATGCGTTCAACTACGAACAAATGGCTTGTCACTTAAAATCGTACCTCAACTTAAGGTATAAAATAATGAATGGTTTACAACAATGAAACAGGAAGACTATCAACATTGTCGTTCCGATTAGAGTTAGAAATATTGAAAGACTTCGGGACCGATGGGTCGCCAAGGCGATTCCCGCACAGGGAATTGCATAATGAATGAATAAGTGAAAGAAAGAATGAATGAATGAAAGAAATGAAAGAATGGTTAGCGACCGGTAAGACGGAAATGTGCAACGGGGCTCGCTACCGTGCTGCACGAACGTCGCCGTCAACCTGGTCGATAATGCATTATGGCTCTAGACAGTCTGGTAAGACACATGGCCCAAGACGGTCTGATGTAATAAATGGCTCAAGACAGCCGATAACCAATGGCTTCCGACAGCCCAACTGCTTAACTAAAGAAATAAGAATACGAAATGGTCATGGACAAACTCGTGCACGAGTGAAACAATTCCAAGGCAACGAACGACGACATCGTGGCCGGCCTAGGCGAAATCATGGCTTACGGTGACTTGTGTGCGGGCTCGGGCACACAAGAGGCGTAGGCTAGGGTGTTGTGCAGCCTATCAAGGTGTACCAGCCATCACGCTTGATAGATGTGAATACCATTAAAAAATGTCCAAATGGCTCACATAGCCAGCGACCGATGCATATAGATTAAGTTGGCTCGATTGCGGCAATCCGCGTGCGAGACCTTGCATTAAAACAAGTAAACATGTACATCAGAACAACGATTTTAGAGTATAACATATCTCGACATGTTTGAGTACTTGGTACAAATTGAGTTAGAAACACGCCCTTGATACTTGAATCCTTATGCGATACTACGTTAAGTTATTACATATGAATTGTTGCCTAACATGGTTTACTTTGGACAGGGAAGACCGGACGGTAAGTATGAGTAAGTCGTGCATGTATTTCTATGCAAACACTTGAAATCGGTAACACGAGATAGGTTATGATATATGCCATGAAATTGATTCTAAGGCAAGATTAGAAAGACAATGAATGATAGACGGTGCACAAAAGTAAATAGAACGTGTTTGGTAATGATAATATTGTGGGCGAGCTAGCCTCCCCACCAGTGCATAACAATGTACTAATAACCCCACAGTTTGCTTGCAGGGTGCAGGAGACATCGTTGGGTGCGGAGCTTCCCTCGAACGTGCTAAGGCGCGGAGCTAACTCTGGAGCCTTGGAGCGTTGCAAGGAGCTGAAGCACCATATACATGACATAATGTATCAGAACATCGTCATGAATCATTCCATATTGTAAGCCACTTGGCACGCCTTTTATGTTTCAGAGAGAGAGAGAGGGCTTGAGAGACTTGTAAACTCGGCCTAGCGCCGCTTGTAAACTTCTTGAAAATCAATAAAGAGTTTGAATTCGCTTCAACTTGTGTTCATTTACTTTCTGCTGCAAATGGGGACACTCTGTGCGACTCTGTGGCCTAGCTCAAATCGTCCGTTTCTGGACTTAGCCTTGCACGGACGCAACCTAGACCCGTGCGGCATCACGCCTTAGCGAGGACGATCGCTCCTACGGAAACGGGACGTGACATCATAAATATTACATAAAATATTTCTATTTCGAAAATAATTACACTAATCACTCCCCTCATTTATAAATTTTATTAACCATAAGGATAGTCAGTATTATTAGTTCTATAGAAAATAGAAACTATAGCAAGATATGTGTAATTAATTTCAAAGCAGAAATCGTCATTGGAATAAGTATAAAATATAGAAATAGTTAATGCAATTAAACCAAAAAAAACAGCATGCAAGTTATATTAGACACAACCTATGATTTGACATGGTATTGGTATTGCTTAAAAAAAATTTAATTATCAAAGCAACCTCCACGAGTCTATTTTTAATCTCTTGAAAAATAGAAATCAAAACCCTTCTCCTTTTGAATTATGGAATAATTTGAGGGATTTTTCTCGTTTCATCTGGGAAGCTTTTTTATTGTCCTTTCATGACTTTAATTTGATATGCTTGGTGTGTTTTTGGAATAAAAGAAACCGAAGAACCATTAAGAATATTTCTACTGTTGAAGAAATTTTTATCAATTTTTTTAAAATATTATTATCTCTTCTTGACTAAAAAAAACCTTTCTTTCTTTGCTATTGGTTCTATCATTAAGTTCTAAATAAGTATTTTGGGTTAATTGATTCTCGAAAAAAAAAACCCTCAAAGTTTTGAATCTTATCGTGTAAAACTATATTAGTGAACTTGCTTCCTAGAAAACCATTATTCTATATCAATTAATAAATTTTACCGCGAACTGCTTAATTTCATTTCTTCTGTTTTTAAAAAAATCTTTCTTGACGGTTGTTTTTTTCGGACAAGAAGCACCAACAGGAGATTGATAAGAAACATAAACATACACTTCGGAAATGAGAGTTAGACAATGTCCTCCGCTACATCCCTAATTAAACACACACTAATTGTGAGCTTTGGTTATCTATAAGCCTTCTCAAGAGGAGTCGACATATAATTAAAATGTGTATCAAAGGAAGCCATGAATTCCAACTACGACAAGCGTTTTGGTTTAGATTTTTTTCAATGCCTATTCCCACAAAATATTCAATTGTTGCATTTAGGGATTCAATTGCGGATAATTGCGGATTAGGGCATTCGAGCCAAGTATGATATAGGATAGTGAAGTTACTTAAAACAAGTAAGATCCATTCTAAGCGAAGGGAATTTAAGCACCCTTGGTTAGACATGGATACATCGAGGTCAATCATCGTTACTTCTGTCGTCGTTACTTCTGTCTTCGTCGTAATTCTCGTGGACATTCCAAAAAACGTTCCAAACTACTTAACCACCTCGACTCGAGACTAGATTTTCCAACACTTAAAAACCGATCATTTAGCAATGGAACCCTTAAAATTGCAAACTTCTTTTAAAGGAATAAACGAGATTGGCATTATTTCAACATAATTAGACGTAAGCAACCTTTCTGTTTTCCTAGAGACAGATTACCAATAGGGAGAAAGAGGAATCAAAGCCATCAAAAGTGTCTGCAGACAGGACTACACCAAACCACCAATAATGGATCCACTGTGTGCTGTCACCACAAATGACCAGTGGACCTGTCTAGGTCTAGGCCAGCCATGGCAAACTCTCCTGACCGTCCAAAGCAACGTACCAAAGACACTTGCACAGTCTTTTCATTGTCCCATGCCATCTACCAAATTATTGCACAAGAACAAGAAAGAATAATATAGGCAAACCAACCCACCCCCTACCCCACCCCCAACACACACCACCCAACCCAACCAAAGCACACCAAGTATTTATAGAACGTGGCAATGATACAGACACGATACTGATTGTGACGTATTTCAGTATATTTTGAAATATTTATGCATTAACTATGTGTTATTATACCATTGAACCAGCTCACCATTCACCACCGTCACGTGGTGAGACTGGCCCACTGAATAATTTCTCGCATTTGACATCCAAATTGACTTCTAGAACAGATGATAAGTTGACCCGATGAAGTATCGATGCGAATCGATGCAAATGCTAAGTTGACCCGAAGAGATGATAAGTTCGATTCGAACAAGTATTGATTTTAGTTGGTTTCATATGCAGGCTAAGCTTTTACGCTGAATTATAAGAGGTCGATCTTGTGCCTTGTTTGCAACGGAGTCCGTCGAAACCAAAGCATCGTCTCGCAACGGACTGAGGCATGGACACGGTAGACCGAATCAGTCAAGTAGTTCAAGGGAGCACGAAGTGCTCAAATGGCTAAGTTAGATGAGTTGGTCGTGCAACGAAGTTATGTAATCGAGCCGCATCGGCTCGACGGAACGACGGACGTATCGGCTAAGGTGGGAGGACTTTGACCCTTCTTTCCTACTCCGTCATGCCTAATTAAAATGTATCTCTGTATGCTAAGTTATCGAGTCCACGAACGTGGCTCGCATAAAAGAAATCGTAGTGCTGTCGATCACTAAGATAGAACATTGAGGCGAAACGTGCATCAAGTGCACAAGTTGCAAATGAACATCGAAATACCGCAACGACGAGTGCCTCGGTGCACAAGCCATAAGAACAAGAGATAACTGTATCAGCGAGTGCCTTAGTGTACGAGCCATAGAATATTGAATACTCTAACGAGACGTGCATCAAATGCACGAGTAGGAGAACATTGAACACTAAGGCGTAGAACATGGAAATACGATATCGAGGCGTGCATCGAATACATGAGTCGAAGAATAGAGAATAATTGTATCAAAGCGTGTGTATGTGCACGAGACTTATAAAATATGGTTTCGTTGCGAAGAGTACAGTTGTGGCACGAATGTGACAAAACTGTTGAATGTGGCATGTTGCCTCATAATGTTCGGGGCCTTCGGGTCGTTCCTTTGATGAACATTGAGTTGGGACATGGTGCCACGAAACATTAAAACGAAGTATGGAAAACAAAGATGGAAGAATGGTAAAGTGAGATGATGCGAGGTCTATTTCAGACTCATACTATGTTTGGTTGTATGATTTAGACGTGTATTGCATGGTCAAATGGACTTGGATATAGCTCGTGCACGGGTTTTGTTATCCCTCAAACGAGGTACGTCAGGGCACCGGGACCGTTCGGTCTAGAAGGGAATTGAGATGGATATTATGTGGTGTTAGATATTTATTGTACCATGTCGATTCATGAGATGAAGAACATAAATTAAATTGCGGAAGCGTACCTGAATCCATTGCTAGGTTTGATGGATCTTGAAGCGGTCGTCCTTTTGTGGGGTTCGATCTTCCAACTTGCTACGACCCTTAATGACAAAGAGAAAATCGAATCCTTTGTCCCTCTCTTTCTGTTGATGGGGATGCAAAGAGAAAAAGAAAAAATCTCTCTTTTGGTGGCCGTATAAGTTGGGGACCATAACCCTAATGAATACATATATTTATATGTTTTGATATTTCTAATTTGGCCCCTCATCAAATTAGAATTATCTCCGGTATCTACACATTAATTCCATGACAATTATACCCTTAAGCCAATTTTTCAAATAGACCACTTTAATTTGGCTTAATTATTTAGATAGCCCAACACAATTAATTTTACATGTGTGGTCCATATTATTGAATAATTCCAACAATCTCCTACTGGGCCACATATGTAACCTTATAATTGTGTTACCCTTAGTGAGCTCATAAATTGCTATCTTAATCCTTAGGGTATATCCGGACAATCTCGTCCATTAACCATATCAACATAGGATCAAAGCGGCATTCGTCACATATAGCGTAACTAAACCATCAATGGTCACATATACCAATATAGCTAAACGACATAGATCAATCATGGATGTGTAGCATGGAAATTACACGCAATGTGATCAATACATGTCTATTTCCAACTGGTCCTCCTTAACTTTAATGAGATCAATACTTTAACATAATAAAAACAGAATGAACTAAATTTCCATATATCTGATCAGATAAATATCCAAATCACTTTAATACATAAATGTGTCCAAAACCAAATAGCACCCAAATACATAAAATACAAACTCCCACTATATTGCCATATTTTTAATTAACACCCATATGAGCAGTATGCTCATGAAAGACCCTGGGCGATAATGCTTTTGTGAACGGATCCGCTAACATGGAGTTTGTCCTAATGTGCTATATGGACACTATAACTATTCTGAATTCTTTCCTTCACAACTAGAAACTTTATGTCAATATCCTTTGACTTATATAAGTTTCTGTTGTTATTGGAATACAGTACTGCTGATTTATTGTCACACCATAATTTCACGTGGTCTTTCAACACCGTACTGTAGGCGCAGCCTTGTGACAATTTTACAACCATATTCCCTGAATAGATACCCCACAGCATGTTTATAAACCTTGCTTTCATGGTGGAAGAAATTATGAGTGCATGTTTGACACTCATCCAAAATATACCTCCATTAGTCAGCATAACCTGATGTGGATCTCCTGCTGTGTTGGCATCCAACAAAATCGGAGTCGAAATACCTTATGATCTCCAGAATTATCCGATCTTCTACAAAGAGCATATAATTTCTTGTTCTCTATTAATTACTTAAGTAGTTTGGCTGCTATCCAATGATCCATCCATATTTGCTTAAATATCTGCCTAACATCCTAATATGTATGCAATATCCTGATGCGTACATACTTGAGCATACATTAGACTCCCTACAACTGATTGTCACGACCCGCACCCGCTATAAGGGCACGTGTATGTGACAACGTCCAGCCCTCACCGGAAAAACGGCGTGGAACGCTGTAGGTTTTCTACTCTAACAACAGTTTATATATATATATCAAAAATCTGTCGAGAATATGGTCAACTCCGAACGGATGACAAGCAATTAATATATATGAGTGCTCAATCACAACTCTAAGATGATAAAGTAAAAACTGAAAGATAAAGACAACAAGACGATAAAATATAACCTGTCAAGTCCAAACACAAATAATATACAAGTCTAGTCTCTAATACAATCCAGATGTAATACAGTCTCAAAAGTAACTGGAGACAAGGTCCAGTACAAAAGACCTACTCTAACTAAACAAGTGGTAAAGTCTCGTTAGGTGGAGCTAAGCCCTGCGGGACCAAGTCTAAGCCCAATACGTTATCCGGACCGTAGTAGGTACTGCAATCCCCCTCATCAGCATCTGTAATATTTTGTCAACATATCCAGTCAGGATGGAACGAGTACATATATCTCATAACAGATCTCAAGATAGAATAAAAGCTATAAGACTATAAATAGAGCATATACAATGAATCATGGAGTGTACATGTATGTATCATGGCATGGTAAGCTGTAGAGCTAGAGCTAGAACAAGAAAGTAGAACGAAATCATGGTATGTACACAAGTCAAGGTAAGCCATATGTCCAATGTGTGTGAGTAGTAGTTTCAGCTTGTGATCGGCTTGGGTACCTGTCAAGAACTGGCCTGGCAAGTCATATGTGCGGTATATGACTCACACTGTTCGGGAATGCGGGATGGATCTGATCACAGGCATACGCTACTACTCTCCCTACCCCAACTGGTAGAATGGATCCAAACAGGACACGTCACTGCACGGGATTCTAATGAGAAGGTAGCTAACCTTCTCTAGAATCAGTGACCATATATTGAGCAAGAGCTACAAGGGAGCTTGCACAATACATCCCAACCTAAGAAGGAGAAACATCTCTCGTCGGGATCTAGGAATACCAATCCGTGAGAACCATGTGTCAGAAATGAGCATATCTACACTAAGTACATGAATCATAACAGTTATCATAAATTGAGAATAAGTATCAGAGAATGTACTCGCCTGTAAGATGATAAAATATGTCAACCGGATCCACTACAGTGTCTCGAGGACCTATAGAGAACAAGACGTATCAATACTATGTTTAGGAAGTAAAGTTAAATCAAATTAAATCCTATTAAGTCATTCTAGGTCAAGACATGTCTAGTTGGGTCAATCTTGGTCATGGGAGGACATTGGAAGTCAATCCGAATCAAACTAGGTCGAAAGTTGACTTACAATTGACTTTTGGTCAACGGGTCAACTCTGGTCAACTCTAGGTCAACCCTAGGTCACTGGTGACTAATAGTTGACTTTTGGTCAACTGCTCAAGTTTAATGGAATTTAGGACTAAATTGGGTAAAGTGTTGACCCGTAGTTGACTTTTAGTCTAAAAAGTCAACTGTGGTCAACCGGGATCAAGACTAGGTCTAGGCGGCTATTTCTAATCATTACCAACCCTTAGAAACCATATCCAAGTCCATCTTGGACTTCTAAACTCAAATCTTGGCCGTAGGCCAATATCCTATTTTATCCTTTAAAAAGGTAAAATTCTAACTTAGGCAATTTCACAGTTAGCCTACCTACGCTTGATATTTTGACCCGTGCTCCCTAGGATAGTAGGGTACTAGCCTATACATACGTTACCTACCAAGATACCTAGGTAGAGTGGACGTCTAGTCCATCTTACGGCCCATTGGCGATATCTTGAATATTTCAAGATACGCAATGGTACGGCGCGATACCGGCGCCCTACGACCCCGATTTCAACTCGGGAGCCTACCCGCAAAATCTAATTCACGTATTCTAGGTCTACGCCAAGTTTCATCGCGTTCCGACACTCGGAGCTCGATTTCGCCCTTTAACTCAAACTCCCCTAAATCTTATTCTTCTAATTCTTCTTCCTTCCTTCCTACTTCTTTTAATTCTCTTCTTAATCTAACTTCTTCTAATTTTCCTATTCTAATTCCCTCTTCTCATTCTTTTCCTATCCTCTTCAATTTCCAAATTTCCTATTCTCTTTTACCTCCTCTCTTCCTATTCTCCTTCTCCTACAGCTTCTTCTAAGCTTCTTCTCATTCTCTTCTTCTTTTCCTTATTTCTTCTAATCCTTCTAACTCCCTAATCTCTTATATATATATATATATATATATATATATATATATATATATATATATATATATATATATATATATATATATCTACCTATATCTATATATATACATATCTATATATATACATATATATATAGATAGGGGGATTATAGGCTAAAAGGGGGCTTCATAGGGGGTAAAAATGGGGGGAAGAGCTGCTCCCTGCTGCAGCTGCTTTCTCTTCTTCTTTATCTTATCTCCTCTCTACTTCTCCTCTCTCTCTCTCTCTCTCTCTCTCTCTCTCTCTCTCTATATATATATATATATATATATATATATATATATATATATATATATATATATATACACAAACACACACACACATCTAGATATATACATACACACACACATATCCATATACATATAAATACATACACATATCTATATACATATATAAATACATACACATATCTGTATACATATATAAATACAAACACACTCACACCCTCACACAACACAAACACACCCTCACACAACACAAACACACATACAAACTCTCTTACACAAACACACCACCACTCTCACACACCATCACCTCTACCATTCCTCTACACACACACATATATACGTATAATTATATATACTCATATATATATATATACATATATACCACTCTTAATATAAAAACCCCTAAAAATCTCTAACCTAGATTTCTAGGGAATCCTACAAACTTTAGGGGCAAAGTGTAGAGAATTCACTTCTCAACATTTATTGTGAAGATATTAAATGCAAAAGAGTAATAAATAGAGGATTGATTACATACCTAGAATAGGTTTTTGCTTGGAGAAAGGAAGCTTGGAAGAAGAAATGAAATTTGAGAGAGAGAGAGAGAGAGTTTACTTTGTGGAGAAGAAAGGGGGGGGGGGGGGTTGTCCATCTTGGCCGGCCATGTGGGGGGGGGGGGGGGATATTGGGTTTGGGTGAAGCCCATTAAGCCTCCAAACCCAATAGACTTAGGTTAGGTTGGTTCGGGTTTGGTTCGGTTTGTTTCGGTTTAAATTCTAAATACTAATTAAGCTCTAAAATGACTAATTAAGCCATGGAAATAGGGTTTATGGTTTCTAGCCAAATTAGGATGGTATGTGGGCCAAGCCCAGCTAGTATGTGGGTCCCACTAGTGTTCAGGCTACCCGGATCTCCAACTTAAGTCCAAATTGGATAAAATTCAAACCAACTCAAACAAATCCCAAAAAATCATATAAAATCAAATAAAATTCCTAAAAAATTATAAAACTTGAAAATAACGAAAATACCCCTAATTCGAAAACTGGGGGTGACACTGATCATGAAGGAAAAATTTATTGTATTTTCTTAATTTTAAGGCTAACCTTAGGGCACTTGTTTGAGACCGAATTTGTCTCTTCTTTAACGAGAGGTGTCACCTGGTTTGCATTAAATACTTTAATCAATATACAAAACCAGAAAATTATTCCTACTCCTACTGAACTTGTGATACACACAATCTTCAACAGTGTTCATCTCAAAACCAAACGAGATAATCACTTGAAGTACCTTTGACGGGAAGCTTGCTTGAGTTCATAAATAGATTTTATCAATTTGCAAACCATATTCTTTGGGTCTTTCGACACAAAGTTTTCTGGTTGTACCATATAAACTGTTTCATCAATGTTACCATTGAGAAATGTCGTTTTGACATTCATTTAATGTAATTCAAGATCAAAATGTGCAGCATGTGCTATGATTGTTTTAAAGGAGTTTTTCAAAGATACCGAAGAGAAAAAACTCTTTAAAATCAATCGCAAAATTTTGAGTAAAGTCACTAGTTACAAGACATACTTTATATCTCTCCACATAACCCTTCGAATCCTTCTTGGTTCTAAATGTCCATTTGCAACCAATGGACTTCATACCTTTTGGTAATGAGACAAGTTCTTAAACTTTATTGTCTTGCATGGACTTATATATACTCCTTATTTATTGTATCAATCCACTTTGAGAACTGAAACTTTTCATGGCCTGACGGAAGTTGATTAGATCATATTCCAGTATCCACAGTCTTCCTCACGTTCCTAGATAAATATGACAATATTATCCGAAATTATATTTCTCTTTTCTCTTGTGGACCATCTTAATGTTACCGGTTCTTGAGGTTGTTGAGTTTGTTTTCTTAGGAATAATTACCTTATCTTGAATGGGGTGCCGCTACGTTGTCATTGTTAAGGTATCTCAACAACGACTTATAGAGGTAATTCTACATTGTCTTATTGAGGCTCCGAATTCACTTCTTGATCATGACATGTATAGAATCATGCACATCGTCAAAAGTGATAGTAGGAATCGTAATTGATTCTTTCTCAAAGACAATGATCCTGACTTTATTTCTCTCCCAAACTCAACATCCTAAAAAACCATTACACTTCTCGTCTCAAAAAAAAATCTTTGTGTGGGACCGTATAATTATTAACCCCTTGATTTGTCAGCATAGCCAATAAAGTAGCTACTTACAATTTAACTTTGGTCTGTATTTTCTTTACACATTAATATAGACATTAAAGTCTACAAAGTCAATAAAATCCAAATCTCATCAGACACAAATCGTTCAACTCTAATTTTAGAGATGTGACCTAATCACTTATGTCATAATGAGGCTAAAAAAATATTGTTAATTTTGCATTTAGTACCATATGACTTCATTTGCAAGATTTTATTATAAGATGCAATAATTTTAACTGAATATAGGTTATTATAAACCTTAAGAGAACCGTTACCAATAATATTTGAATTTGAAGATAGACTAAACCTATTGTTTCCAAATGAACAATGATAACCAGATTTGTCCAATAAGGAAATCGAAACTGAATTCCGTCTAAAAGACGGTACAACAAAAGTTTCTATCAAATCCAAATAATAATCAGTTCCCAATAATAACCTAAAACGTCATATTGCTTCCACTTCGACCGACTTGCCGTCACCCACATAGATGTATCTTTTACCATCAATTGGCTTTCGGTAGCTTAGACAACCTTGTCTAGAAACACTAATGTGGGTAGTAGCACCAGAATCTAACCATCACGTGTTTTTGGGGTACTAAATCTAAATTAACCTCAGAACTGTCACGCCCCGATTCGGTAGAATCGATAGTCGTCCCCCGGGCGTGATGCCGTGCAAGCCTAAGTTGCGCTTGCACAAGGCGGTTCATAAGGTCATCCGATACAACAGCATATACATATACGAGTACGCAGAGAAATTGAACACATTCTTATAGAAGGAAAACTCAAGCTTTATTGATAATGAACATCATGTTACAGACTCGATATAAGGACGCCGCGCGGGCTTTTTACAAACTAACTCCATTACAAAATGAAGGCCGATGAGATAGCCATTCCATACATTCCATCCCTGATTACAGCCAGCATTTCAAAACCACCTGGGATAGTGGGCAGTCGCTCCATCTGTCTTCTAGTCTTCAACAGCGGAGTCTTCAAAAGAGATTGGATCCAAGCTTCGACCGCACGAACGAAGCTTCAAAACACACGAGCGTTTCCTGTCTTTCACGTGGCACGCTCCTCCTGATTTAGCGTACCTGTGGAGAGAGCGAGGATCAGTACAATCAACATGTACTGGCGAGTGACTAATTAATTTCCGGGCTCTCATTTGGTTCAAGAATAGATAAAAATCATATGACTTCCTTTTTGATGATCTTTCTAGCCACCCTAAACATTTTATACAAAGCATTTTGACATTATCGTTACCTTCCATGCTCATTGTTAACAATTATACCAAGTGTTTGATGTGAAGGTCACTGGCAATAACTAGCCATTTGGACATAGCCTGGTAATACGGGACCCTTGCAACGCAAGTAGCGAGCTCCGATGCAAGTCCCCGTCTTACCGGTTGCTTCATACCCAGCTCGGCTATAACCTGTTTCTTCCTAGGCCGAGTCGGTCCCGTGGCCCCGGGTTGCCGCTCGAAGAAACCATCGCCCTTGTCGACAAGTTGTCCAAGACCGAAATTGATTCATTTACTTGTTGTTTTGCAGGCTTATAATAATTCTATCTCTTTTCTACGCAACACATCTTTTTCTCCTCTAACCCATAAGACTTGTATTCTTTAAGCAATTCATTCAATTACGATATCATTACCTGGGTTCACATTTTTGAAATAGAGGGTCGAGACGAAGGAGGTCAGCCACTCACCTTGAGTTTTGCTTGAGGCGAGGGACTTGTTGGCTGCGCTAGACGTCGCCTACGCGATCACCTGAAATCGCACAAGCAACCGATTAGAACACTGTATTATGCAAGAGTTCGATAGAAAATGCGAGCTCGAAATGTAACCATGAAAACCATCGAAAACATTCACGAAAACGCATTCAGAAAACCAAAGCCAAAACCAACGCAAGCGGCGTGAAAAGCAGAGCAACGGGAGGTCTCTCCCGACTCAGCCGCAGAGTCAATCCTCGAGGCGCTACCCGCTGAATGTGGGACTTGGTTCCGAAGAAGCCATTCCATAACGTGGAATGGATCTTAATTCAACCGTTCCCGTTCGATCGATTCGATCGATCCCGACCTATCGGTCCCGACCGAGTCGATAGCGACAGTGTTCCTTTCTCGCGCACCCCGTGGACGGACAACGGGGCACGATGTAGGGACGGGGCACTACACCATAACCAACTAAAAATAAGTTTCGTCCTCGAAACTTAAGAACAGAACCTACCTCTATGAAAATAATGAAGGGAACTTTTCCTTCATCTCAGACTCGAGTTCCCATGTCGACTCCTCTGCCGCATGGTTCTTCCAGAGTACGCGAACGAGAGGGATCGTCCGGTTCCGTAGTAGCTTATCCTTGCGTTCCAAGATTTGAACAGGCGCTTCAACGTAGGATAAGTCAGACTTCAACTCTAGCTGGCCAAAGTCTACCACGTGGCTAGGGTCGTGCACGTACTTCCGCAGTTGGGAGACGTGGAAGACATTGTGGACACCTTCAAGCGCCGGCGGTAGGGCAATCCTATAGGCTACTGGGGCGACCCGGTCAAGTATTTCGAACGGCCCAACAAATCTCGGACTCAGCTTCCCCTTCACGCCGAACCGAGTAACTCCTCGCATAGGCGACACCTTCAGGAACACATGGTCGCCCACCTGGAACTCAAGCGGTCTTCGATGGGTGTCGGCGTAGCTCTTTTGCCGACTCTGTGCAATCTTCAGTCTTTCCCGAATGAGCTTGACCTTCTCCACGGTCTGTTCCACCAGTTCTGGGCCGAGTATCTGCCGTTCCCCGACTTCATCCCAGCAAATGGGCGATCTGCACTTCCGGCCGTACAAAGCTTCATACGGCGCCATTTGGATGCTGGACTGGTAGCTATTGTTATATGCAAATTCCGCCAACGGTAAGTGGACGTCCCAGCTTGATTTGAAGTCGATTGCGCAGAGCCGTAGCATGTCTTCGAGAATCTGATTAACGCGCTCCGTTTGGCCGTCGGTCTGTGGATGGTAAGCTGAACTGAACTGCAACTTGGTACCCAGCGCCGACTGAAGGCTACTCCAGAATCGCGACATGAACCGTGAATCCCGATCAGAGACGATGGATACTGGAACTCCGTGCAGCCGTACGATCTCTTCAAGATAAATCTGCGCCAGCCGATCAACGCTCCAAGTAACTTTAATGGCAATGAAGTGCGCTGACTTGGTTAATCGATCGACGATGACCCAGATGGCGTCGCTCCCCCGTGGTGTCTTCGGCAGGCCAACAATAAAGTCCATCGTGACATGATCCCATTTCCACTCTGGGATGGCAAGGTTCTGCATCTCCCCGCCCGGTCGCTGATGCTCAGCTTTCACCTGCTGACAGGCCATGCATTGTGACACGAAGAGCGCCACATCTCTCTTCATCCCGTGCCACCAGAAGGTCGTGCGGAGGTCCTTGTACATCTTGGTACTGCCTGGATGCAAAGTATATTTCGCGTGATGCGCCTCCGACATTATTTCCTTTCGCAGTTCTGAATCATCCGGAACACATAGTCGGCCATTCAATCTCAGCACGCCAATCTTGTCTTCCGCAAAGTCGGTCGCACTACCTGTCGAAATTCGCTCGCGCACTTTCTTCAGGTACGGATCATCCTTCTGAGCGGCCATGATCTTTTCCAGCAAACTCGGCTCTAACTGCAGCTGCGCCAACCGTATATCCCTGAATCGAACTCGGAGCTCGATGCCCATTTCTTCTAGATCTTGTAGTAGTCTGCGGTTGATGGATAGCGAGGCAAGATATTTTCGACTGAGAGCGTCCGCCACAACATTTCCCTTGCCCGGAGTGTAGTCGATCGTCAAGTCATAGTCTTTGATCAGTTCGAGCCAGCGCCGCTGTCGTAAGTTCAGTTCCTTCTGGGTGAAGAGATACTTGAGGCTCTTGTGGTCGGTATAGATTGCGCACGCCACGCCATATAGATAGTGACGCCACAATTTCAACGCGAACACAATCGCCGCTAACTCCAAGTCGTGCGTAGGATAGTTCTTCTCGTGCGGCTTCAACTGTCTGGAGGCGAAGGATATCACCTTGTTCCGCTGCATGAGCACACATCCCAAGCCCTGGCCTGAAGCATCGCTGAATATCTGAAAACCCTCTGGCCCATCCGGAAGTGCGAGTATGGGTGCCGAAATCAGCCGCTGTTTTAGCTCCTGGAATGAAGCTTCACAGTCATCCGACCACTCATACGCGACTCCCTTTTGAGTGAGGCGAGTCAGTGGCGATGCAATCTTCGCGAAGTCTTTCACGAAGCGTCGATAGTATCCCGCCAAACCAAGAAAGCTTCTAATCTCGCTAGCAGACGCAGGCCTCTTCCAATCAGCAACAGCTTCCACTTTCTTCGGGTCGACTGCAATGCCTTCGGACGAGATGATGTGACCGAGGAAGGACACGCTGCTGAGCCAAAATTCGCACTTACTCTGCTTCGCATACAACTGGTTCTCTCGAAGTGTCTGGAGCACGGTCCGCAGATGTTCTGCATGCTGCGCCCTGTCTTTCGAGTAGACAAGAATGTCGTCAATAAAGACTACCACAAATTTATCAAGGAAGGGTCGAAACACCCGATTCATTAGGTCCATGAAGGCGGCAGGGGCGTTCGTCAGGCCGAATGGCATCACCAGGAACTCGTAGTGGCCGTACCGAGTGCGAAAGGCTGACTTTTGCACGTCGTCCGACTTGATCTTGAGCTGATGGTAGCCTGAGCGGAGATCAATCTTCGAAAATACCGAGGCGCCTTGCAGTTGATCGAATAGGTCGTCTATGCGGGGCAATGGGTACTTGTTCCGGATGGTGGCCTTGTTAAGCTCTCGGTAATCGACGCACAGGCGCAGGGACCCGTCCTTCTTCTTCACGAACAAAACGGGCGCTCCCCACGGCGAAACACTAGGCCGAATAAACCCTTTATCGAGTAATTCTTGTAGCTGGACCTTGAGTTCCTTCAACTCGGCGGGAGCCATTCTGTACGGGGCCTTGGAAATCGGTCGAGTATCGGGGAATGTATCGATGCTGAACTCGATCTCTCGGTCGGGAGGCATGCCGGGTAGCTCGTCCGGGAACACATCGGGGAATTCTGCCACAACGTCGGTTTGACCTACGTTTGCACCATCCTGTCGCATGTCTCGGACGGACGCCAAGTAGCCTTCGCACCCAGAATGCAGCATCCTCCGAGCAGAGATTGCCGAGATCAACATGCAGGTCGACGACGCCTCACCACACGAAAAGCAGAATTCAGGCACACCTGGTATGCGGAAGATGACCTTCTTTCTGGCGCAGTCTATGGTTGCGTTGCACGGCCCAAGCCAATCCATCCCCAAAATGATATCGAAATCATTCATGTCTAGGACCATCACGTCCAGACCGACCTTTTGACCGCCGATACAGATAATCCCGTCGGTGCAGGCTGAATTAGTGAGTATTGGTGTGCCCGAAGGTGTGCTCACGCTAAGGTCGAGGTCTAATGATACTAACGGAAATTTATGCTCGGCGACGAAGTCCGCCGCTATAAAACTATGTGAAGCACCTGAATCAAATAGTACGCGAGCAGGCACATTATTAAAACTAAGTATACCTGTCACGACCGTGTCTGAGGCAAGCGCTTCGTCTCGAGTCAAGGCGTAGACGCGGCCCTGGGCATTGGGGCGACGGTCTTGGCCATTTTGCGGTACAGGTTGCTGGGCTCGAGGCGCTGGAACTTGATTCCCTGGGCGGTGTTGCTGAGGCACCGCTGGACGGTGTTGTTGGGGCACCGTTGGGTTCGGCCTTCTGCTTGGACACTCAGCACGAATGTGGCCCTTCTTGCCACAGTTCCAGCATCCATCCACTGGTATCGGACAATCGACGATAGTGTGACCGTTCCGGCGGCAGCGAATGCAATATGGCCATGGGTTACGCCCTTGGTACCCGCCTTGTTGCCCAGTGTTTGGACGCTTGGTCCCATTGTTTCCTTCCGCGTGGCTAGGGCGTTTGTGATTGTAGGTATGCACAGCGCCGGCAGCACTTGGAGGGTATTGGATTTCAAGGCGGAGGGCGTGGTTGAGAGACTCCCCCATCGTTTGGTATTTGGGAACAGACACATGGGCGGCGATAGATGGTCGTAGGCCCACTTCGAACCGTCGTGCACGACTCGCCAGGGAAGGCAGGTATTGTCCAGCAAACTTGGCTAACTTGTTGAACTCTGCTGCATACTGCCGCACCGTCATATTCCCTTGCTTTAGCTGCATAAATTCATTCTCCTTCTCTTGTCGAATGGCATCGGGAAGGTACTCGATCTCGAACGCCTCTCGGAAGGTAGCCCAGGATATCGTCGCTGCCTCGTTGCCGTGTCTGATTGCTCGCTTTTGCACGGCCCACCAGTCGTGCGCGTTCAATCGGAGTAGAAGTTGAGCGCAAGCGACTTTCTTGGACTCATCGACGCCCAGAAGCTCGAACCGGTCTTCCAACTCCTCCAGCCAATCGATTGCCAACGAAGGGTCTTCAGTACCGCAAAAGGAAGTACGGAAGCTTTTTGTGAATTTTGACACGTCGAAGTTGGAACTCCTCGGTGCCGCAGGCATAAGCTCGGGTACCTCCGGTTCGATTTCGCTTTGTCTGGCCGCAGGCTCGATCACGGCAGGAGTCGTCGCAGAGTTGTTGTTGTTGTTGGCCACCACGGTCTGTACAATCTGCTGAAGAGTATCAAGCTGCTTCTGCTGCAACTTGAATTGTGCATCGAATCGGGCCTCGAACTGGGTCTGGCGTGCCTCTACCTCCCGTCGATGTGCCTCAGTCTCCCGTCGATGTTGCTCATTCAGGCGTTGATTCTCCTGAGCTTGTTGTTGTTGCGCTTCCAGCATGCGCAACATCCGCTCCATGGCATCGTTAGAGGGTCCGGGCCTCGAGCTACTCGAGCCGCTCGAAGCACTTCCTTCGTTCACTGCCGCACTTTCTGGAAATTTGAAGGCAAAAATACATTAGTCATAATACTTATCACGGACTCACTCGTATGGAATGACATATCTCATCGACACGAGACCAACGGTTTTGAGACTAGAAACTCGACACTGGAGGCCAAGGACGTAAAGCCGTGCTCTGATACCATTATGTCACGCCCCGATTCGGTAGAATCGATAGTCGTCCCCCGGGCGTGATGCCGTGCAAGCCTAAGTTGCGCTTGCACAAGGCGGTTCATAAGGTCATCCGATACAACAGCATATACATATACGAGTACGCAGAGAAATTGAACACATTCTTATAGAAGGAAAACTCAAGCTTTATTGATAATGAACATCATGTTACAGACTCGATATAAGGACGCCGCGCGGGCTTTTTACAAACTAACTCCATTACAAAATGAAGGCCGATGAGATAGCCATTCCATACATTCCATCCCTGATTACAGCCAGCATTTCAAAACCACCTGGGATAGTGGGCAGTCGCTCCATCTGTCTTCTAGTCTTCAACAGCGGAGTCTTCAAAAGAGATTGGATCCAAGCTTCGACCGCACGAACGAAGCTTCAAAACACACGAGCGTTTCCTGTCTTTCACGTGGCACGCTCCTCCTGATTTAGCGTACCTGTGGAGAGAGCGAGGATCAGTACAATCAACATGTACTGGCGAGTGACTAATTAATTTCCGGGCTCTCATTTGGTTCAAGAATAGATAAAAATCATATGACTTCCTTTTTGATGATCTTTCTAGCCACCCTATGTCACGCCCCGATTCGGTAGAATCGATAGTCGTCCCCCGGGCGTGATGCCGTGCAAGCCTAAGTTGCGCTTGCACAAGGCGGTTCATAAGGTCATCCGATACAACAGCATATACATATACGAGTACGCAGAGAAATTGAACACATTCTTATAGAAGGAAAACTCAAGCTTTATTGATAATGAACATCATGTTACAGACTCGATATAAGGACGCCGCGCGGGCTTTTTACAAACTAACTCCATTACAAAATGAAGGCCGATGAGATAGCCATTCCATACATTCCATCCCTGATTACAGCCAGCATTTCAAAACCACCTGGGATAGTGGGCAGTCGCTCCATCTGTCTTCTAGTCTTCAACAGCGGAGTCTTCAAAAGAGATTGGATCCAAGCTTCGACCGCACGAACGAAGCTTCAAAACACACGAGCGTTTCCTGTCTTTCACGTGGCACGCTCCTCCTGATTTAGCGTACCTGTGGAGAGAGCGAGGATCAGTACAATCAACATGTACTGGCGAGTGACTAATTAATTTCCGGGCTCTCATTTGGTTCAAGAATAGATAAAAATCATATGACTTCCTTTTTGATGATCTTTCTAGCCACCCTAAACATTTTATACAAAGCATTTTGACATTATCGTTACCTTCCATGCTCATTGTTAACAATTATACCAAGTGTTTGATGTGAAGGTCACTGGCAATAACTAGCCATTTGGACATAGCCTGGTAATACGGGACCCTTGCAACGCAAGTAGCGAGCTCCGATGCAAGTCCCCGTCTTACCGGTTGCTTCATACCCAGCTCGGCTATAACCTGTTTCTTCCTAGGCCGAGTCGGTCCCGTGGCCCCGGGTTGCCGCTCGAAGAAACCATCGCCCTTGTCGACAAGTTGTCCAAGACCGAAATTGATTCATTTACTTGTTGTTTTGCAGGCTTATAATAATTCTATCTCTTTTCTACGCAACACATCTTTTTCTCCTCTAACCCATAAGACTTGTATTCTTTAAGCAATTCATTCAATTACGATATCATTACCTGGGTTCACATTTTTGAAATAGAGGGTCGAGACGAAGGAGGTCAGCCACTCACCTTGAGTTTTGCTTGAGGCGAGGGACTTGTTGGCTGCGCTAGACGTCGCCTACGCGATCACCTGAAATCGCACAAGCAACCGATTAGAACACTGTATTATGCAAGAGTTCGATAGAAAATGCGAGCTCGAAATGTAACCATGAAAACCATCGAAAACATTCACGAAAACGCATTCAGAAAACCAAAGCCAAAACCAACGCAAGCGGCGTGAAAAGCAGAGCAACGGGAGGTCTCTCCCGACTCAGCCGCAGAGTCAATCCTCGAGGCGCTACCCGCTGAATGTGGGACTTGGTTCCGAAGAAGCCATTCCATAACGTGGAATGGATCTTAATTCAACCGTTCCCGTTCGATCGATTCGATCGATCCCGACCTATCGGTCCCGACCGAGTCGATAGCGACAGTGTTCCTTTCTCGCGCACCCCGTGGACGGACAACGGGGCACGATGTAGGGACGGGGCACTACAAGAACAGACCAAATTTAGAAATGTACTTTTCTTTATACGCCATACGTGATACTTTGTACAGTTCTTCTTTGTGTGTCCTGACTTGTCACAAAAGAAACAACCCTTAGTTTTATATTGTTGTTTCATTTGAGATGGACCCTTAGCAGCTACTTTATTTATTTATTTTTTCGCCCTTAAATATTATCCCATTAAACATGAAAATTAAATTCTTATTGGCAGATATTGTAGCAACATTAACTGTAAAGAGAACAAAAATAAATAGACAAACATGCTCTAATTAATAACCAAAGAGTAAAATATAGTCAAACAAATTCAAATAATTGTGAACCCCATCTCAAGATACCTAGTACATCATTAATATCAAGTCTTTGGACAGTGATATTAACTGCAAGTGGTATTCTTGGTGTAATGATCAAACGTTGACAATAAGTCATGTCAAATAATAAGCCTATCTTTGGATCGGGTTATTATTCACATGTAAACCGTATAATTGTCACACATTTATCACCACAAGTATGTGTGTAATTCGGCCAAGTATTAACCTTCCTTTAGGCCGGCTAATACTCGCATGAATTTACACACACAAATATCTACATTTCTCATAGACTATCTACGCAAGAGAGGTCACTTTGGCGACATCTTGTTTCAATGGGTCTATTTAGAATATTAGACGACTATTGCTAGTCACAAAAGGCACCAAAAAAAATTTAAATGTTGACTAAATTTTACAAAATCGAATCATGTCCAAAATTTTATGTACATGCATAATTAAAATATTACAACTCAAATAAGATAATCATAAGCATGTGAATTTCTTTACATGATTCAAACAAATATTCTTAATTTGACTAAACTGAGCATTGTCAACATAATAAAATTCACGTAATATTTTACTTAAGATATGGACCAATAGATTGCTTTAAATAATCCATAAAGATTATATTAAAATAATCTGCTGAAGAAATGTACGTCAATAAATTATATCAAATATATGACTTAGAACATAAATTTATTGGAAACTAAATTTATGCCAAACATAAAATTATCTATATTTGATTTCAATTTGTCCTCCAATGATCAACTTAGATTGGAAAACACTCTAAATTGAGTAACACCAAATATCTATCAGCATGAGTAATTGGAATCTAATCGACATTCCATATTATCATATGTCCAGCAATAAGTATATTCATGCATATTTAATATAATGGAGAATTTCTACGGTCATTATCACATGCGTCAATATCTACTATTTAAGCATGAACTGAGAGATCATTACTGTACATAAATTAAAATTTCTATCAAGATTCCCTTAAGTATGCCAATCAAATCAATGGAAAATTGGCAGCAAATCAATGTTAACATTTAAGATGCAAAATTACTTTTGTGGCTAAAATACGAATTCATTTAAGATGCATACAAACCAATGTTAACATTTAATATGGCCGTACCTACCAAATAGGCAGCAAACTGTTGTTGCTAATTATGTAGTAAGTTTGCACCAATAATACTTAATTGAATTCGTATTTTTCAAAGATTAAAAAAAAACATAAACGAAAGTAATGCTCGGATTCTTCATACACCAATAATTCATTTTTTTTATGGAAACCAATGTTAATTGACATCTGGAAGGCAGCAAACCAATGTTAATTGAATTTTTCATACACCAATAATTCATTTTTTTCGTATATATTACTTAATTGAATTATTGGTATATACGAATTCAATGAATGAAAGTAATGCTCGGATTCTTCCAAATCAATTGCTTCCAGATTCTGATTCAATTACTTTTGCTTCCCTTGAGACCGGATTCTTCATATATATATATATATATATATATATATAATGCTCGGTGAATAATAAAAGCTTCCATAGAATAATCAGAATCCTAAATAAAATTAGATCTAACGATCTAGGGTTTCTGAATACCAACAAAAAATTTAATCTGAAAATATCAAACTCATGAATCAAACAAACCTGGCTCTGATACCACTTATTAGATATTTATTGTACCATGTCGATTCATGAGATAAAGAACATAAATTAAATTGCGGAAGCGTACCTGAATCCATTGCTAGGTTTGATGGATCTTGAAGCGGTTGTCCTTTTGTGGGGTTCGATCTTCCAACTTGCTACGACCCTTAATGACAAAGAGGAAACCGAATCCTTTGTCCCTCTCTTTCTGTTGATGGGGATGCAGAAGAGAAAAAGATGATGAGGTGACGCCCCTTACCGACAAGTTTGTGGTTGGTGGGATCGTCTCTAAGCTCCCTACTGGGTGGAGCAAGTTCTATGCAAACATGCATAGGAAGAAGTTAGAGATTTCTCTCGAAGATCTCCTACAGGAAGTCTATGTTGAGGACCAGATGCGGGCTCAACTGAAAGTGGACGCACTATCCAAGCAATTGGCTAACGCCAATATGGTTCATACCAGGAAACTAAGGGAAAAGCAGGCGGCTTCCCACAGCAAGAAGAAGGACCCTGACAATCTGAAAGTCAAGGGGACTTACTTCAAGCAAAAGAAGCCAAAGTCCCATTTGGCTTGCTTCAAGTGTGGCAAGAGGGGCCACTTCAAGAATGAATGCAAAGCAAAGACCAAGCAATCAGAGCAAGGTGAGCCTAGTAAGGTCTCAATGATCACTGATGTTGTTGCTATGATTGCGCAGGTCGATACGGTGGGGGCTGACTCTGACTGGTGGGTACACACTGGAGCCACCTGCCATGTCTAATCTAGCAATGAGTGGTTTACCACCTATACACCAACTTCTGAAGTAGTTATGGTCGCAAACCAGGCACAAGCTGAAGTGCTCGGGATCGGGACGGTGGTTTTGAAGCTAACTTCGGAAAAGTCTCTGACGCTTCAAGGTGTGAAGCATGTACCTGCTATCGCAAAGAACCTGATCTCGGGAGGCCTACTCTGTAATGCAGGCCTCAGGAAGGACATCAATGCTGGCCAGATGGTGATGTCTATTAAGGGAATATATTTTGGGAAAGCTTTTTATACCGAAGGAATGTTCAAAATTCAGCTTGTAAATCAGTCCAATGTAATTAATGCAATCACTCCTTCTGCTTATACTCTTGAGTTGTGGCATAATAGGCTAGGACATGTTCATTGTAAACGAATAAACAGAATGTCTAGTCTAGGACTTATCTCCAAGTGTAGGGGTAAGGTAGAGAAATGTGAAGTTTGTGCTCTGTAAACCTCCTAAATTTCTACTACGATTTTTTTATATAAATTTTTGGTATTTATTTTTGTACTTCGTATCTGCACGTCGCATACGAGTTCGCATTGTTGTATTGCGTAGCGTACGAGATTTGCGGCTCCTATTTGCTCGACGAGTACGAATATGTGTCGAGGTACATATTTTAGAAAAAACATTTATTATAAATTTTATATTTTTATACAGGAGGAAAAAACACATGTTCAAACAAATGTGATAAATATTTTATTTCGTATAAAAGAGTTATTTTACTCGTCATTTAAAAAGAAGTAGTGGTTTAGAAATTTGAAATGTATTCTAGATATTTTTGCGAAACTTGAAATTTTTTTTACATAGGTTGTTATTTATAAAAGCTATTTTATAGTTTAATACCTAAGTAATTATCATAAATTTCAAAATTAATATTATTAGTATTTTTAGAAAATAAAATTGGAATTTATTGTGGTAATTTAAAAGCTTGATTTGATTTTATTGACTTAATTAAATAGTTTAATTAATATCTATATTTAGAATTTGAATTAACTATATGAAATTGAACTAAAAGATAGAATGTAATATTATCATTTTGAAATTGGATTTGAAATTTACTGAATCAATTTAAATAAAGGATGGATCCATCGCAATTTAAACGAATACTAGTCTTATCCAGCTGAGAATTCCCACCTCCTATATAAGGAGAGGTACTCCTCCAATTTTCACACCACAATCACATCGTGCATCGTGTCTGTGACAACCAAATCTTATTCCAGTTATTTACATTCATCCATCTCATGTCGGGACACCCCCCCCGACATGACACACCCGATACTGTCGAACAATCCTAACCCTACCGACATCCATCGCCAACACCGACCCCCGCATGGCCACCACGGCCGACCTCGCAACGGCGCCATCCCAGCCACCCGCCGAAGCCCGTCTATCCTCAACAGAACCACCACCACTTCTTCCAGCCTCACCATTACGGCGAACCCACCTTCATCATCACCATCACCCCCACCATTGCCTTTCGGCGACCAAAGACTCCGGCCAAAACACAGACCCGGCCATGCCAACAACAACATCATCACCACCACTACCCGAAAACTCCATCGCCCTAACCACCACGGACATCCGACACCGCCACAAAACACTAGAAGGCAAACAGGAAGGAAAGTAAAACCCCAAAACCACCCTTACCTCCGGTCGTCGGCGCCGCTACCACCGCGACATCCCGGCGCCGCCGTAGTCGCCTCCCCGTGAACATCAGCCGTCGTGCCCCCATGTTCCCCCTCCAGCCGGATCGACCGCGTGCCACCAGCGCCAACAGCATCCGGGTGAGCCCCTCCGCTTCCACGCCAGCCGCCGCGTGTCGACGACCAACCGTCTGTCTCCCTCGTGCGCGGAGATCTCGCCGTCGACAGCAGCGGCGCGTGAGCCCGCGGATCCCGGCCTCCCCCAGCACCGGACGGAGACGCGATCTCACCGCCGCGCTTCTCCATCGAACTCGAGGTGAGCCCTTCTCCTTCCTCCCCTCTTTCTTCCTCACTTAAACCCTCTCCCTCTCTGTTGCTTTCCCTAATTCCTTTCTCTTTTTTTTCTTTTTTTTTCTATGTAAAGGACTTTATGAATAACAGCAGAATAGCTGCTATAGTAATTACTATAGAATTTGTCTTCTTCCTTTCTCTCTCTCCCTCTCTCTCTATATTATATATATATATATAAATAAATAAATAAATAAATATATATATATATATATATATATATATATATATATATATATATATATATATATATATATATATTATATATATAATAAAATATATATATATATATAATAAGACATTTTGACTAATACTATATTTGACAAATACATGATACCTTATGTACTATCTATATTGTTATGATTTATTGATACTATTTTGATACTATTTTTAAGTACACGATGACAAAAATGTATATATATATACGGAGATATATATTTTAATAAGTCAAATAGTATTGATACTTTTAAAACATAATATCTCTAAGATACTATATAAGCTATTAGGGCTAGCCTATCTATGCAATTTAAAAACTAAATTTCAAAACGTAAATTATAGTATTATTCATGATATTCTATAGCTTTTGGCTTACGACTATTATTTTGACATAAATAGGTTTTTCCCTTAAAATGAGTTTTTGTGTGTTTTCAAATGATAGCTATAAATTATTTTTATATTTTTGTATTATTAAAAGTGGTGCAATACTTCTCCGTAAATGCTCACTATATGTCAACCTTACTCGAGACTAAATCTGAATTCCCATTTTTCCTACGACTTCAGACCTCTACATGTCGACATGGCTATTGGACTAATTGGGACACGTCAGATCACCACACCAGGCGACACCCCAGGCAAGATACCTTGCCATCTTTACTGCTTATATTTAGTTGCATTTTATTTCAGTTATTGTATCTATATTTTTCGTTTATTATTTTCTTCTCGCATGTGGACTTAGAGTTAAGGGACTACCGTCAACTTACTGTATCTCATTAACTTGTCACGATTTTATCACGAGATATGTGTGAGCTGTGAGTAACATGTAGAGGTCACTTGCGTGTTGGCTGATCCCCCGTGCGCATGCGTAGGAATAACTGTCAATAGATGCATGTTAGAAGACTTGACAGTTATTGTAGTGCCCCGCTCCGCGAAGGCACTAGATAGACAGAAAGATCGGATTTCTGACTCTGCAACAGAAGACGATTGATCTGGGTGAGTGGACGAAGTCTCATTTTATGATTCGCTTGCGCCTAATAAGAATCCGAGCTTTTGAATGAATGTATTGCTAATAACAAGACAGTAATCTTGAGTATGCTTAAAAGAGAACCCGCACATTGTCTGCTAAGAAAGAACGGTTTCCTGCTTAAAAAGAAGATGGAATTGTTTATGACTTGCTCGATTGATGCATGATGGTTTCATTTGATATTGCATGTGCATTGGGGTATCCACTTAGTGACGAGCTGAACCCTAGAGAGTCACAGCGGCTAGCGACGAGCTGAACCCATGCGAGTCACAACGGTTAGCGACGAGCTGAATCCAAGAGAGTCACAGCGGCTAGCGACGAGCTGAACCCATACGAGTCACAACGGTTAGCGACGAGCTGAACCCGTGGGAGGCACAGCGACTAAGATGGAAATGATATGTTGGCTTTTCAAATATGTTTTCAAAAGAGATGTAAACTGACTCTGTATGCATGAAATGTACATAGGTAAAAAGTAGCAAGATTACATCACAAGAAACGTTTTCTCACTAAATGAACAGTGATCGTTTCAGACAAATGTAGCTCTTTGTTCACAATCACCAGTATGCTGATATACTGACCCACCATCAGTCTGCATGCAGGTGCAATATGTAGTGCCCCGTCCCGCTCAGTCAATTGGAGAAATCGAAACGCAAATATTGTTCGGACTTAGCCTTGCAACGGCTGCTCGAAGATATAGCTCGGTCGAGGCGACCGCTCGCTCAGATGGGATAGTTTCGGTGAACTTGCCTCATCTTAGCCTTCACATAATAAATCGCATATTTTCAACTTGCACAAGTAGGCTTGATAATAAAAGAGACGAATCCACATAGCTAAAGGGAATAATCCCGACAGGTCGAATTGAGTTAGAATATGAAAAGATCCAACGGTTGGCCTAGAGTCGGTGCACGGCGTGCTTTGAAAATGACACTCGGTCCTTCGTCCCGTGGCTTGGGAGAAGGAAAGTTGGTCTTCGGTGCAAAAGCTAAGAGTTAGCCTAAGTCATAGGCGTCGCCCGCATAAACGCTTGATAAAGCGTGCACGGTTCCACTGCGCAAGGCTTGGCATAGCCTTTGCTCGTCCCTCAGGTCAAGTTGTAGGCTTGAGTAAGTTAGGCAAAGTTATGCCGATCGACCTAAGTCATTCCAAGTGTTGTCCCGCTCATTCTGCGGTTGTCAAGTTAAATAGTCCCACGATCTCAAGGCCCGTCGACTTGGGCAGGAGTGTTGCGTAGAACACGGTTGGCTTAAGGCACAATGCACGAACTTAGTGTTTAAGGCACGAGCCACGGTTGTTTCAAAGTGAGTTTAGAAAAAGGGCCATCAAATAGTCATTTCTAAGTTGAGTAAAAAGGATATCGCATCAAGGGAGAAGGCTCGCGACCGTGGGTCGTCGAGGGATCTCAATGAGTATCAAGGGAGAAGGCTCGCGACCGTGGGTCGTCGAGGGATCTCAAGGATAGAAGTCTTGAACATGGTTTTGAAAGAGAGAGTAACACTAAAAGAATGATGACTGTGTGAGACGTCAGTTTGAGTCGAGTCCTGTATGGTCATGGACAACTTGTCGACAAGGGAAATGTTTCCTCGAGCGGCAACCCTGGGCCATGGGACCGACTCGGCCTAGGAGAAAACAGGGTATAGTTGTGCATAAGGTTTGAGCACAGGGTTAAAACGGGGGCTTACAACGGATGCTAGCTATTTGCGTTGGAAGGTCCCCGATTTAACAAAAAGCTATACGTCTCAGGATAGCTTGTGATGCTAGTGGCCAAGTTCATATAGATGTCGGAAGATAGCGGCTATCCGCGTGTGTGCCTTTGGATTGAGTCGAGTTGAATGTGTGTACAAGTTGGAATACAAAGTTTGGGCCTAAGATTTGGCTTCAATATAGGCGTCGTGCTTCGGCATGAGACGTGGCGTCGAGTCTCAAGTGTTGACATGTGAGTTGTATAAGTTGGGTTTGAGTTGTTCGAGTTTAAGTCGGGAATCGCCGCAAGGCAAGTTGGTTAAGTGACACTAAGTTCACAAGTCTCGATTGGGTCAGTTGGTGATCAAAGTAGCAAGGGCCGCGATGCGACGATATGGTTAAGTCTCACTGAGTTGTGAGGTACGGCCTCAGCAAGGGTTTGTAGCACGGTCACACGGAAATGGAGCCTCATCGCGTAGTTGCGTCTCTGATTTTAAGCCGTAAGACAAACACGACTCGATACGTTAACGTTGTTGGCACGAGAAGGGTCCTGAGGCAAGGTATGAGTTAACGTTGTCGTTGCAAGCACGGAATGGTCTAAAGACACAAAATAGGCAAGGCGTCGGTCATAAAACTGATCCTAAGGCAAGACTAGAAAGACAATTGATAAGAAGTGACTATGTTGCACAAAGTAAATCAAACGTGTTGGGTTTGTGTGGGTGGACGAGGAGCTCATTCCACCAGTACAGTTGAGTACTGACACCCACATAGTTTTCATGTGCAGGCACAGGTAGAAGCTCGTGGCGCGGAGCTCGCTTGGATGCGTCGAGGCACGAAGTTCCTTGGCGATTCGAAGCGTGCGGCCGCATGGAGTAAAGACTTATACGAGACATAATGTATGGACGTCGCCTTCCGAAGCTTCCGCTGGATCAAGACTTGAAATCGAGAGATGAGAGAGAGCTGAGTGACTTGTAAATGTGAGATGAGTGAGCTTGAGTGATTGTAATATTGGCCTTGTGTCCCATTGTAACCTTTGTTTCAATATCAATAAAAGAGTGTTTTTGCAATGACTTGTGTTTTGCTTCAAATTCCGCTACTATTATTCAATGTCTCTGCATGGGACTTCTGTGCGACGACCCCATCGCAGCCGCTGAAATCGGTCGTTATGGAACCCGCCTTGTACGAACGCAATCTAGGCTCGTGCGGTATCACGCCTTAGCGAGGACGATTGCTCCTACGGGAGCGGGGCATGACATAATGGTATCAGAGCACGGCTTTACGTCCTTGGACTATCGATTGAATTCTTTAACTTCGATGTTTCCGCAAAACTCTTGTGCTTCCGCAAGTTGATATCGTTGGTGCGCTCTCTCTCAAATGTCCCACGGGATGTTCATACAATAAGTCTATCTATTTTGCAAAACATAGGAGAACAGTTTTCGACAAAACAAAACAAAAAGATAGTTCGCGTAAGCACGGTTGGCTAAGTCGGGCTGGGCATATACACCTAAGTTGCGTCGACCCTAGCAAGTCGAGTGCGGGATTCGTAATGTTTCGAGCTAGAATGAGTTGAACTCGATTGAGTAAAATGGGATGATTATCGATAGGGGTACAATCGAACGGCGATATCGTCGATGCGATATAGATGAGCGTGCTTGGAATTCGAGGAATGGTTCGAACAGGATTCGAAAAGTCGATTTTGATTCGCATGATAAGTTGAGGATTTGTCAAATAACTTCATTCCTGAGTGGTGTATGCGATAGCCTCAGGGATGTCGATTGATCGTTTGAGGATAGGGGTGTCGGTGAGTCTATCAGCAAGCATCGCGTTATGCAAAGCCGTAGAGTGAGTATCATTGAATAAAGTTTAGCCTTGAAGTTTGACGTGTTGATTCGAACATATTAGAAATGACGCGCACGGAACGTGCACGGGATTGAGGATTACACGAGTACGAAATACGAAAATGATTGAGTAGGTGAAATCGAATCGAGGAAAAGTTAGGGTGTACGAATGGATGATGTCACGCCCCAGAACCAGAATACTGGAGAGCGGGAGAATGACTCAGCCAGCTACGTATTACGGGTAGATGAATATCGTATAATACGATCAATGCTGTCTAAAAGACGAGGGGGTGCATACTACATGAAAGTCTCACTATGGTCACTTCACATCTATTGTCTCAATCATTCAAACAAGAAACAGTAATAGAGAACATGTGAGATAAAGCAGTAAGGCGTCCCAAACGCTCTGTCAAAATGTTCTTGATATCTGGCTTTACAAAACATAGCCAGATTAATGTAGCAAAAGTATACACAATTGTTATCAGCTGCAGTCTGACTTTAATTACAATTATGTAAAAGTAAGTACTAGACAATCCGACTAACATGTCGGTGCCAAACGGCTAAGTATAAAGTAAGTGACAAAACGAGCGGTAAAGTAAGAAACCCACTCGAGTCCTCCTGCGATCATCCTTCTAGTGTTGACCATCTTGGAGGTAGAAGTAAGCTGGATCCTCGGGGACCGGCTCTAAATCTGGCCATGCAAAACCAGAGAGGTTAGGCCTCTAATAGCAAGTACCACAAGGAAGCACGACATGAGAACTAAAACCAGTAAGTAAGAGAATATAATAATAGATCTCTGCTTTCCACTAGAATTCACATCACATCACGATACTTCGAACCAACCTCCCAACCAAACAAGGACAAAAGTTGGCCCGTCATGTCCTGACATTCTGATCATCCCAGTTAGGTAACAGAGTAGTACAGTACACAAACAAATCATCTTGAACGGCCAATCAACTCCTATGGCTTGCTATTGTGAGTCCCAAGTTATCCTGGAATTATGCAATTAGGGATTCCTCAGTTCTTACTATGTACAAGCAAGGCTAGTCTATCCAGTGAATCATGTGCGCCATGCATGAATTAGACGAGTCCCAGCAGGACGCCCGTCATCAATATATAATATACAATAATAATATAAGCAGATATTGTTCCCTGTCCGTGTGGCAGGTTTACAGTATCTGTGGGAACCAGCCGGCCCGTCGGGTACTACTCGTCCCAAGGGAGCTGCCATGTAAGAACTCGAAAATCCATTCTCTCCATGCAATCATTATTTTATTTAGCTTAATAGTCCCTATGTTGAGTGAAATCCCATGCCGTGGATCATGGTCATTCAAATGAGTACTTTCGTACGAGGTACGATATGCACAACTCTACAACGATACCAGTGCGGTTAGGTTGCAGGTCTTACATAGCGTAATGCAACAACCAAATCTAACCACGGTAATCATGCCTTGACCATAAAGTACACATGCTTCTTTTATAGAAAATAAATAAGTAAATAAATAAATAAATAGATTGAAGCCTGTATGTGCATGTATGTCAATATTCGGGACCAGCCAGTCGATTACAATAGTTCATAACATGAACGTGTCTCATTCATTTAATTTAATAAGACGACTAGCCAGCCTCTTAGTCCCAACTAGGAACGCATGATCAATTTAGTCAAGATAACCATCATTATCAATGGTGACAAGGCATGAAAGTCAATTAGCATTAAAAGGGGGTCGAGTCTATAACTCTCATGGTCAAGTCCCAGTCATACTGGGTATCCCAAAAATCAATCGGGACACAAGGCACATTCCATTTAACAATATTATCATATCATGATTTTATCGAGTTTATGTCAAAAAGGCGTAAGGATATAAAATGGACGTTAAATATCTAATAAAATATCAATATACAGGGCTATAGAAGATCCAGGGTAAGTAGGGTCAGGTCTAGTTGCGCCTAAACACTCAAGTCAGACTACGCTCAAGTCAGCATACGCTCAGGTCAAGCTATGCTCAAGTCAAGCAGCGTATGGACTCCATACGACCCCTAGTCACCCAAGTGAGCGTATGCAAGACATACGCTCCCAAAAAGGCAGCGCATGAACCCCATACGACTCCTCACTATCCAAGTGAGCGTATGCAAGTCATACGCTCCCAAAGAGGCAGCGTATGGACTCCATACGACTCCTGACCATTCAAGTCAGCGTATGCAAGTCATACGCTCCAAAAAGGCAGCGTATGGACTTCATACGACTCCTGACCATTCAAGTCAGCGTATGCAAGTCATACGCTCCAAAAAGGCAGCGTATGGACTCCATACGACTCCTGACCATTCAAGTCAGCGTATGCAAGTCATACGCTCCAAAAAGGCAGCATATGGACTCCATACGACATACGCTTCCAAAAGGTAGCGTATGCAAGACACACGCTTCCTAAAAAGGTAGCGTATGGACTCCATACTGTGCTGCGCTAAAGAGCGCGCACAGCTCAGTTGACGCAAGCTAAAAAGCTAGCGTACACTGCTCACTGTCTTCTCCAAACAGCAAGAACTCCATGGTTGCACTCCAAAGCTTCAAAAGTCCATAACTTGGTCAAAACAAGTCCAAATCCAACTTTCCAAAGGTCAAAATTGGGTAGAATAAAACTCTCTACAACATAGAACCATCAAAACTTGAAAACAAAGAAGTTTGATAGATCAAGACCACCAAAATTTGAAAATAACTTATTTCTAGATCTACAAAAATTAAGACTTCGAAATAAAAAATGCCAAGTTCTAAACTCCCTTAGGATCACGAGAGGAAGATAAATGAACTATAGAAACATGGGTTCTCATGTGAAGCAAGTTGTACTTGCCTACGGTTTGGTAGGTGGAGAGAGTAATGAAGAAGAAGAAGAGGAGTAATGGTGAGAATGTGAGTTTATGAGGAGAGAGAAAGAGATGGGTTCTTTAAATAGAAAAGGGGTGGTAGGTGGGAGTTGGGCCGGGTCCAACGGGTCGGGTTGTAGGGGATCCAACCAAGGCTAACCCGAACCCAAAGCCTAGCTAAAGCAGAGAATAAAAGCAGGAAATAAAGTGCAGAAATAAAATTACAGAAATATAATTGCAGGAAATAAATTAACATAAAAATTTAAAGAGCAGATTAATTGATTAACATAAAATTAAAGGAATTTAAATACAGGATAATACATGATAAATATTAAATAAATATATGATAAATACTAAATAAATACACATGAGTTGGACATGTATAAAAATACGCATTCTGGGAACGGGGAGTGACATCTCTACCCTCCTTAGAAAAATTTCGTCCTCGGAATTTCAAACCAAGCAGGACAGAAATATCGAGGCTAAGCTAATCTAAGTACAAGCAATTCAATCAAGTAATCATTTTACAATGTCCATAGCAAGTAACATATCTATACTTAACAATCTACGGTATCAAGCAATTCTACCCATAAGGTGATAAGCATGAGGAATCAAGACAATCAAGGTACACAGAAAAAGATATACCTTGTGAGTCAAACAGGTGTGGATACTGTGATCGGATATCATCCTCACGTTCCCACGTTGACTCTCCCAAAGAGTGATGACCCCAAGCAACCCGGACAAGGTTAATTGTTCGGTTCTTGAGTATCTTCTCTCTTCGGTCCAAGATGGACACAGGCTGCTCCTCGTAAGACAGGTTGGTACCAACAACCAGTTCTGAATGATCGAGGATATGGCTGGGGTCCGATACATATCTTCGCAATTGAGATACATGAAACACGTCATGCACCTCTCGTAACGAAGCTGGAAGGGATAAACGATAAGCAACATCGCCTACCCTATCAAGAATAACAAATGGGCCCACGTACCGTGGACTCAACTTCCCGCGAACGCCAAATCTAATGACCCCACGGGTAGGTGAGATCCGCAAGAACACGTGGTCCCCAACAGAAAACTCTAGCGGCCTACGATGCTGGTCCGCCCAATGACGATGCCGATCCTGCGCAACACGAAGTCGCTCTCCAATTCTCTTAATCACTTCAACCGTCTGGATAATCATTTCTGGGCCTAGCATCTTCCTCTCTCCGATATCATCCCATGCAAGCGGTGACCTGCACTTCTTACCATATAGTGCCTCAAATGGCGCCATCTGGATACTGGCATGATAACTGTTGTTGTATGAGAACTCGACCAAGTGCAGGTGGCTTTTCTAAGATCCTCCAAAATCTAGAGTACAAGCTCGTAACATATCTTCCAAGGTCTGAATTGTCCTTTCTGACTGCCCGTCCGTCTGTGGATGGTAAGCCGTGCTAAATCTTAACTTGGTACCCAGACTATGATGCAAGCTCTTCCAGAAATGTGATGTAAAGCGGGTATCTCTGTCTGACACAATACTGACAGGGACTCCGTGCTGCCTGACTATCTGTTGCATATACAACTCTGCCAACTTTTCTGTAGATTGTCCTACTCTGAAAGGAAAAAAGTGTGCTACCTTTGTAAGCCGATCTACTATCACCCAAATAGCATCTTTACCACTTGGTGATCTCGGTAAACCGGTCACAAAGTTCGTTGTAATATGCTCCCATTTCCATTCCGGGATGGAAAGCGGTTGCAATAATCCAGCTGGCCTCTGCTGTTCTGTCTTTACCTGCTGACATATCAAGCAACAGAAAACAAATCTAGCTATCTCCCTCTTCATTCCATTCCACCAGAAGTGCTGCTTGATATCTTGGTACATCTTGGTCCCTCCAGGATGTATAGAATACTGAGAACTGTGAGCTTCTGCCATAACTTCCTGTCTGATATCTCCATTAGGCACACATAGACATGATCCAAACCTAAGTGTACCGTCTTCATGAATTTGCATCTCTTTCCTGAGCCCTGACTCACATTCTGCCCTAAGCTTCTGAATCCTTGGGTCCTGTGCCTGAGCTGCCTTGATCCTGCCTACCAAGTCGGATCGAACTTGTAGACTCGCCAGAATTCCTATATCATTAGGAAGTATAACTTCGATGCCCATCTCCTGAAGGTCTTCTAAGATGTGCTTCTGCGTTGTTAACATAAATGCGCCGCCTCTTCTGCTAAGAGCGTCTGCTACCACATTAGCCTTGCCTGGATGATACTGAAGCTCCACGTCATAATCCTTGATCAGCTCTAACCATCTTCTCTGCCTCATGTTCAGCTCCTTCTGAGTAAAGATGTACTTCAGACTTTTGTGGTCTGTGTACATGTCTACTCGGTCACCATATAAGTAATGCCTCCATAGCTTCAAAGCAAATACTACTGCCGCCAACTCTAAATCATGAGTTGGATAATTCTTCTCGTGGTTCCGAAGCTGCCTAGATGCATACGCTATCACCTTCCCGCGCTGCATGAGGACACATCCAAGTCCTTTACCTGACGCATCACAATATACCGTAAAAACTCCGGGTCCAACTGGCAATGTAAGAATAGGCGCTGATATCAACTTCTGCTTCAAATTCTCAAACGATGATTGGCATTCTGCCGACCAAACGAATGGCACATCCTTCCGTGTCAAGCGGGTCATGGGTGCTGAGAGTCTTACAAAATCTGACACAAATCTTCTGTAATATCCTGCCAATCCCAAGAAACTCCGTACATCAGCTACGGTCTTGGGTACTGGCCAACTCTCTACTGCTTCTACCTTCTTGGGATCTACTGCTACTCCAGCTCCTGATACAATATGACCCAAAAATGAAATGTGGTTCATCCAGAACTCACACTTGCTGAGCTTGGCATACAACTGGTTCTCTCTCAGAACCTGCAACACTTTCCTAAGGTGGTCTTCATGCTCCTCTTCACTAGCAGAGTACACAAGAATGTCGTCGAGAAATACCACGACAAACTGATCTAAATACGGCATAAAGATGCGGTTCATCAAATCCATGAATATTGCTGGAGCATTGGTCAAACCAAATGGCATTACCAAGAATTCATAATGCCCATACTTCGACCTGAATGCTGTCTTAGGAATGTCTTCCTTCCGAACCCTCACCTGATGGTACCCTGAACGAAGATCTATCTTGGAGAAGACTCTGGCCCTGCTCAACTGATCAAATAAGTCGTCGATCCTGGGTAGTGGGTACTTATTCTTTACTGTTGCCGCGTTAAGCTTCCTGTAGTCGATACACAATCTGGATGATCCATCCTTCTTCCCCACAAGTACCACTGGTGCTGCCCATGGTGATATGCTAGCTTGGATAAACTTCTTCTCCTTCAGTTCCTCTATGTGCTGATATACCTTGGCCTGCTCCGAATCCGCCATTCTGTAAACCCGATCTGATATCGGTTTAGTCCCAGGTGCCGATTCTATACTGAACTCAATATCTCTAACCGGTGGTAGACCTGGAAGTTCTTCGAAAAATACGTCTAGAAATTCTTCAACTACCTTCGGAACCTGAACTTCTTCCATTGCTGTTATTACTCCATGCTCTTGCTGAGTTGCCTCTGATCTGACTAAGGTGAATTTCTTCATGCCTGGAATATCAAAAGATACACTCCCACTACGACAATCTATTGTCGCATGACTGTCTTTCAGCCAGTCCATGCCTAAGATAACGTCAAAATTTCTAACAGAAAATTCTATCAACTGGGCGGGTAAGGAATACCCGCAAACTACAATACTACACGCTAGAATAACTCTACTAACTCCTACGAGCCCATTGCCGGTGAGTATATTCAACCTCCCTGGCAATGCCTCGAACTCCATTCCTAGCCGTGTCGCAAATTGTGCAGATATAAATGAGTGGGATGCTCCCGAATCAAACAATGCTACTACAGGATATGAGGCGACGAGAATGTTACCTGCCACAACATCTCCCGATGCTAATGCCTCTTCCAAGGACAGAGTGAATGCCTGTCCTCGACCTCCTTGTTGGTTCCCATGTTGCGGCCTAGCCTGGTGCTGCTGCTGGCCCCTGCCTTGATGATGCTGGGGTGGTCTATACTGGTATTGCTGCATCGGCGGTCCCTGCTGCCAAAACATCTGAGCATGCGACATTAACGGGCGCTGTGCCAATGGTCTCACTGCTACCGCTGGTCCTCGATACTGTCCTGCTCCTGGTGCTGGCAGAGCAGGAAACTGCTGCACTGGTCCTCCTGCCCTCGAATTCATGGGACATGTGGTAACCCGATGATCTGGATTTCCACATATCAAACACAGTCCGTTCAATGTCCGACACACATCTCTAGTGTGCCCCATCTTTCCACAATAAGCACAGCCCACCGGGGGTTGCTGGTTCTTCCTCTGTTGCTGTTGCTGCTGCCTGGGTGGTGGTGCTGGCCCCCGTATCGCCACATCGTGGATACGAATGCCAGGGGATGGTGCTGTTGTTCGGGGCGCTGCTCCCCCTTCCCCTTCAATCTGACTGTGGGATCTCTTCTGACCTTCAGTCCTTGCCGCAAGCCTCTGAATGGTGATTTTATGCCTTCGGGTTGCCGTCAATATCTCATCAAAAGTCTGGTAATTGTGCCCATCTATCAATTGCAAGAGCTCAAGATGAAACCCTTGCTGGAACCTCATCGCCCTCTGGCGCTCCGTTGCTACCATCTCCGGGGCAAACCTGCTCAATCTGCAGAACTCCGCTGCATAAGCATCTACAGTCTTGCCAGCCTGTCTGAGGTTGATAAACTTCTGTTGTAGCTCAAACTGCGCCACAACTCCATAGTACTTTATCTTGAACCTTGCAGTAAAATCATCCCACGCAACAGGACGTCTGATGCCTACTTCCTCTGCTTCCCACCAATCACTTGCGAGATCCTGAAGTAACAACTTCACTAGATCCACACGTTCTTCTGCCGCCACCTTAGCGGCTGTCAGAATAGCCTCGATATCCTTATGCCATGCATCTGCTGAGATGGCATCCTCCGTGCCCTCGAAACGGCGGGGGTTGTACTTGCAAAACCGGACTGACGCTCCTGAATCTGTCCTTGCCCCTCTTTCTAAAGCTGTCTGCAATCCTTGGTTGAGTAGTACATTCTGCTCTTGCAACTGGGCATGCATGCGCTGCTGAGCTAACATCTGGTGTTGCTGAGTAGCCATCATCCCTCTCATGATCTCCAGAAGGGCTGGTGTATCCAATTCCACAGGGGTAGGTGGAACTATTGGTGCGGTCCAACCGCTGGTTCTACTATCACTTCTTCCTGGATAGTCTCTTGAGTTAGTACCGGCTCTTGTTGCTGACAAACATGGTCAGGTTGTCCATGTTGCTGTCCATGTTGTTGCTGTCCAGCTCTGACAGGTGCGGATGAGGTGCCCCTAAGAAAAGGGACAAGAGAACAATCAAATGACCGGACAGGGAAGATCAATGAAGTCAAAGGATACTGGAATGTCAAGCTGGTATTGAGAGTAACGAATCATGAGATCAAGAGGGAACATGTGTGATTGAGACATCCTATAGATCAAAACACCCCACAAGTCTGAAATCAGACCTGCATGGGCCACCACTAAAACCTTGTCACGCCCCAGAACCAGAATACTGGAGAGCGGGGGAATGACTCAGCCAGCTACGTATTACGGGTAGATGAATATCGTATAATACGATCAATGCTGTCTAAAAGATGAGGGGGTGCATACTACATGAAAGTCTCACTATGGTCACTTCACATCTATTGTCTCAATCATTCAAACAAGAAACAGTAATAGAGAACATGTGAGATAAAGCAGTAAGGCATCCCAAACGCTCTGTCAAAATGTTCTTGATATCTGGCTTTACAAAACATAGCCAGATTAATGTAGCAAAAGTATACACAATTGTTATCAGCTGCAGTCTGACTTTAATTACAATTATGTAAAAGTAAGTACTAGACAATCCGACTAACATGTCGGTGCCAAACGGCTAAGTATAAAGTAAGTGACAAAACGAGCGGTGAAGTAAGAAACCCACTCGAGTCCTCCTGCGATCATCCTTCTAGTGTTGACCATCTTGGAGGTAGAAGTAAGCTGGATCCTCGGGGACCGACTCTAAATCTGGCCATGCAAAACCAGAGAGGTTAGGCCTCTAATAGCAAGTACCACAAGGAAGCACGACATGAGAACTAAAACCAGTAAGTAAGAGAATATAATAATAGATCTCTGCTTTCCACTAGAATTCACATCACATCACGATACTTCGAACCAACCTCCCAACCAAACAAGGACAAAAGTTGGCCCGTCATGTCCTGACATTCTGATCATCCCAGTTAGGTAACAGAGTAGTACAGTACACAAACAAATCATCTTGAACGGCCAATCAACTCCTATGGCTTGCTATTGTGAGTCCCAAGTTATCCTGGAATTATGCAATTAGGGATTCCTCAGTTCTTACTATGTACAAGCAAGGCTAGTCTATCCAGTGAATCATGTGCGCCATGCATGAATTAGACGAGTCCCAGCAGGACGCCCGTCATCAATATATAATATACAATAATAATATAAGCAGATATTGTTCCCTGTCCGTGTGGCAGGTTTACAGTATCTGTGGGAACCAGCCGGCCCGTCGGGTACTACTCGTCCCAAGGGAGCTGCCATGTAAGAACTCGAAAATCCATTCTCTCCATGCAATCATTATTTTATTTAGCTTAATAGTCCCTATGTTGAGTGAAATCCCATGCCGTGGATCATGGTCATTCAAATGAGTACTTTCGTACGAGGTACGATATGCACAACTCTACAACGATACCAGTGCGGTTAGGTTGCAGGTCTTATATAGCGTAATGCAACAACCAAATCTAACCACGGTAATCATGCCTTGACCATAAAGTACACATGCTTCTTTTATAGAAAATAAATAAGTAAATAAATAAATAAATAGATTGAAGCCTGTATGTGCATGTATGTCAATATTCGAGATCAGTCAGTCGATTACAATAGTCCATAACATGAACGTGTCTCATTCATTTAATTTAATAAGACGACTAGCCAGCCTCTTAGTCCCAACTAGGAACGCATGATCAATTTAGTCAAGATAATCATCATTATCAATGGTGACAAGGCATGAAAGTCAATTAGCATTAAAAGGGGGTCGAGTCTATAACTCTCATGGTCAAGTCCCAGTCATACTGGATATCCCAAAAATCAATCGAGACACAAGGCACATTCCATTTAACAATATTATCATATCATGATTTTATCGAGTTTATGTCAAAAAGGCGTAAGGATATAAAATGGACGTTAAATATCTAATAAAATATCAATATACAGGGCTATAGAAGATCCAGGGTAAGTAGGGTCAGGTCTAGTTGCGCCTAAACACTCAAGTCAGACTACGCTCAAGTCAGCGTACGCTCAGGTCAAGCTACGCTCAAGTCAAGCAGCGTATGGACTCCATACGACCCCTAGTCACCCAAGTGAGCGTATGCAAGACATACGCTCCCAAAAAGGCAGCGTATGAACCCCATACGACTCCTCACTATCCAAGTGAGCGTATGCAAGTCATACGCTCCCAAAAAGGCAGCATATGGACTCCATACGACTCCTGACCATTCAAGTCAGCGTATACAAGTCATACGCTCCAAAAAGGTAGCGTATGGACTTCATACGACTCCTGACCATTCAAGTCAGCGTATGCAAGTCATACGCTCCAAAAAGGCAGCGTATGGACTCCATACGACATACGCTTCCAAAAGGTAGCGTATGCAAGACACACGCTTCCTAAAAAGGTAGCGTATGGACTCCATACTGTGCTGCGCTAAAGAGCGCGCACAGCTCAGTTGACGCAAGCTAAAAAGCTAGCGTACACTGCTCACTGTCTTCTCCAAATAGCAAGAACTCCATGGTTGCACCCTAAAGCTTCAAAAGTCCATAACTTGGTCAAAATAAGTCCAAATCCAACTTTCCAAAGGTCAAAATTGGGTAGAATAAAACTCTCTACAACATAGAACCATCAAAACTTGAAAACAAAGAAGTTTGATAGATCAAGACCACCAAAATCCGAAAATAACTTATTTCTAGATCTACAAAAATTAAGACTTCGAAATGAAAAATGCTAAGTTCTAAACTCCCTTAGGATCACGAGAGGAAGATAAATGAACTATAAAAACATGGGTTCTCATGTGGAGCAAGTTGTACTTGCCTACGGTTTGGTAGGTGGAGAGAGTAATGAAGAAGAAGAAGAGGAGTAATGGTGAGAATGTGAGTTTATGAGGAGAGAGAAAGAGATGGGTGCTTTAAATAGAAAAGGGATGGTAGGTGGGAGTTGGGCCGGGTCCAACGGGTCGGGTTGTAGGGGATCCAACCAAGGCTAACCCGAACCCAAAGCCTAGCTAAAGCAGAGAATAAAAGCAGGAAATAAAGTGCAGAAATAAAATTGCAGAACTATAATTGCAGGAAATAAATTAACATGAAAATTTAAAGATCAGATTAATTGATTAACATGAAATTAAAGGAATTTAAATACAGGATAATACATGATAAATATTAAATAAATATATGATAAATACTAAATAAATACACATGAGTTGGACATGTATAAAAATACGCATTCTGGGAACGGGGAGTGACAGATGACTTGATCGAGGAAATTGATACGGATCGTATACGAAAAGTTAGCACGATAGGTAGATAGCGTGCACGAAAAGTTGAATTGTAAAGTTACGCAAATGACTCTAAGGATTGGATCGAATGTTAGTCGATGATTGAGTTAGCAAGGAATGATGTGATTCGAAGAAAAATGTTGGTCGATGACTTAAGATAAAACGAATGAACAATACGTGAAATTGGTTTGAGGAAATTGATATTGTGAATGATTCGAGGGATAATGATCGAACTTGAATTGAATGTCGAGGAGATTATCCAGTCGGACGATAGCATCATTCGTACGACTCGGAACTTGTTGCAAAGGAAGATTGTCAGGTTATGCATGTCATCGATGGTATTGAGGCGTATCAAAGATCGATATACGATAACTCGGGAGTACTCTGACTCGGCAAAAGATGATCGTGCAAGTGTTATTGTTCGGTTGGATGCTATACTTAGGATTTTGATTGAGATGAATGCCAGATGAAAATAAAAGTCTCTTGATGGTTACGCGGATAACCACAGCGTAGACATTCTTATCTTACGCGAGTGCAACTCTAGCCTCGTACATGCATTGCGTCAGATTTGGGACGATCGTTCCGCGTGAGCGCTGACATGGTGATTCATGTCGCGGGAATGATCGAACTCAGAAAATCAGGACACGACAACTTTGATTGTCTCGACTTGTCGGTTTGATGCGAAGGAAAATTTAAGGATATTAGGACTTGCGATTGATGAATGAAATAAACTTGAGGATTGAGTAGATCCAATCCGCACGTCAAGAATGAATTAGTCTAGACACGAACAAGAGTTACGTCCCGATGAGGATGACTACCCCGCGGGAGCGTGCATGGTGATTCATGCCCACCGTGGATAATCTGACTCGCGTGAGATCAGGGCGCAATGTATTGTTAAGTCAGATGACCTTGTGATCGATTACGTAAATTGGGATAAATGACTTAGGGAGGATGAAATGTAAATTATGGTTTAGCAACAAATTGCGTCATAGCGTGCCTAAATTGAGAAAGATTGATAGGTAGATTATGTCGAACGTGTTCAAAGAGATAGACTATGCAAAGATGGTTTGTTGAACGGGCGATATTGATATGTCGTGGATTGGTTGAAACGTGAGTTATCGTGGGATGGCTTTGCTGAACGACTCAGACCCCGTACGACGAACGTTGGGATGTGTGTAGGAAATTGATGCTCGAAGTTTAGAAATCGGAGTGATGCAAGCTTGGGTAGAAAACCCCGTACTATCAACTTGGTTTGACCTTAGGATGGGGTCAGTGTTGATATTGTTGTTTGGGAACTATGATTCTAATACTGACGGATTGACTATAGCCTAAAAGACATAGCCTAGTGGTTAGGCAGACGTTCCGGTGTAGAGCGATAGGAATTGTGGAGGCACCACTCGCGAGTATCGGTTGACATGCATGTATATCAGGGACGCTTGAATATGTGCACGATCCGACTCGAGTGGTGGTGGCGAAATTCTCTATCACGAGGATTGGCTAAAATGTATGTATTTTGGGGACGCCTAGAATATGTGCACGATCCAACTAAGTGATACGTTGAATCAAGTAAGACTTGAGGAACGGGGAAGTGTCGAGGATTTTGAGATCGTAAGTTTTGAAGAAAAGATTAAGGGTAGCACGAGCGTGGCTTGGATTTGGAAAATGCATAGGCGTAGTGTGTGCGAGAGTTCTTGAATGTTGAATAAGTGATAAGTCGATAAGTGTACTTAGTTAGTTTTGAAGACGAAACTTTTTCTGAGTGGTGTATGATGTAGTGCCCCGTCCCGCTCAGTCAATCGGAGGAATCAAAATGCCAACGGCGTTCGGACTTAGCCTTGCAACGGCTGCTCGAAGACATAGCTCGGTCGAGGCGACCGCTCGCTCAGGTGGAGTAGTTTCGGTGAACTTGCCTCATCTTAGCCTTCACATAATAAATCACATGTTTTCAACTTGCACAAGTAGGCTTGATAATAAAAGAGACGAATCCACATAGCTAAAGGGAATAATCCCGACAAGTCGAATTGAGTTAGAATATGAAAAGGTCCAACGGTTGGCTTAGAGTCGGTGCACAGCGTGCTTTGAAAATTACACTCGGTCCTTCATCCCATGGCTTGGGAGAAGGAAAGTTGGTCTTCGGTACAAAAGCTAAGAGTTAGCCTAAGTCATAGGCGTCACCCGCATAAACGCTTGAAAAAGCGTGCACGGTTCCACTGCGCAAGGCTTGGCATAGCCTTTGCTCGTCCCTCGGGTCAAGTTATAGGCTTGAGTAAGTTAGACAAAGTTATGCCGGTCGACCTAAGTCATTCCAAGTGCTGTCCCGCTCATTCTGCGGTTGTCAAGTTAAATAGTCCCACGATCTCAAGGCCCGTCGACTTGGGCAGGAGTGTTGCGTAGAACACGGTTGGCTTAAGGCACAATACACGAACTTAGTGTTTAAGGCACGAGCCACGGTTGTTTCAAAGTGAGTTTAGAAAAAGGGCCATCAAATAGTCATTTCTAAGTTGAGTAAAAGGATATCGCATCAAGGGAGAAGGCTCGCGATCGTGGGTCGTCGAGGGATCTCAATGAGTATCAAGGGAGAAGGCTCGCGACCGTGGGTCGTCGAGGTATCTCAAGGATAGAAGTCTTGAACATGGTTTTGAAAGAGAGTAACACTGAAAGAATGATGACTGTGTGAGACGTCAGTTTGAGTCGAGTCTTGCATGGTCATGGACAACTTGTCGACAAGGGCGATGTTTCCTCGAGCGGCAACCCTGGGCCATGGGACCGACTCGGCCTAGGAGGAAACAGGGTATAGTTGTGCATAAGGTTTAAGCACAGGGTTAAAGCGGGGGCTTACAACGGATGCTAGCTATTTGCGTTGGAAGGTCCCCGATTTAATAAAAAGCTATACGTCTCAGGATAGCTTGTGATGCTAGTGGCCAAGTTCATATAGATGTCGGAAGATAGCGGCTATCCGCGTGTATGCCTTTAGATTGAGTCGAGTTGAATGTGTGTACAAGTTGGAACACAAAGTTTGGGCCTAAGATTTGGCTTCAACATAGGCATCGTGCTTCGGCATGAGACGTGGCGTCGAGTCTCAAGTGTTGACATGTGAGTTGTATAAGTTGCGTTTGAGTTGTTCGAGTTTAAGTCGGGAATCGTCGCAAGGCAAGTTGGTTAAGTGACACTAAGTTCACAAGTCTCGATTGGGTCAGTTGGTGATCAAAGTAGCAAGGGCCGCGATGCGGCGATATGGTTAAGTCTCACTGAGTTGCGAGGCACGGCCTCAACAAGGGTTTGTAGCACGGTCACACGGAAATAGAGCCTCATCGCGTAGTTGCGTCTCTGATTTTAAGCCGTAAGGCAAACACGACTCGATAGGTTAACGTTGTTGGCACGAGAAGGGTCCTGAGGCATGGTATGAGTTAACGTTGTCGTTGCAAGCACGGATCAATGGTCTAAAGACACAAAATAGGCAAGACGTCAGTTATAAAACTGATCCTAAGGCAAGACTAGAAAGACAATTGATAAGAAGTGACTATGTTGCACAAAGTAAATCAAAAGTGTTGGGTTTGTATGGGTGGGCGAGGAGCTCATTCCACCCGTACAGTTGAGTACTGACACCCATATAGTTTTTATGTACAGGCACAGGTAAAAGCTCGTGGCACGGAGCTCGCTTGGATGCGTCGAGGCACGAAGTTCTTTGGCGATTCGAAGCGTGCGGCCGCATGGAGTAAAGACTTATACGGGACATAATGTATGGACGTCGCCTTCCAAAGCTTCCGTTGGATCAAGACTTGAAATCGAGAGATGAGAGAGAGCTGAGTGACTTGTAAATGTGAGATGAGTGAGCTTGAGTGATTGTAATATTTGGCCTTGCGCCCCATTGTAACCTTTGTTTCAATATCAATAAAAGAGTATTTTTGCAATGACTTGTGTTTTGCTTCAAATTCTGCTGCTATTATTCAATGTCTCTGTATGGGACTTCTGTGCGACGACCCCGTCGCAGCCGCTGAAATCGGCCGTTATGGAACCCGCCTTGCACGAGCGCAATCTAGGCTCGTGCGGCATCACGCCTTAGCGAGGACGATCGCTCATATGGGAGCGAGGCGTGACACAATATGCATCGAGAAGGATAGTCCGAAGCGATAGCCCGAGCCTCATCCTCAGGAGCCAGAAATCAGAAGAGATGCCAATAGATGACATCTGTTGCAAGAGTTGGTTTTGTATATAAAGGGATGTAATGTATGGGAACGGGATCATTATAATCTGTAAAGTTTGAGAGAATGTAACATTGTATCAGAAAGAATAGAGAGCTTATAATTTGTTCAAATGAAATCAATAAAGAGAATTATTTTTTGTTACCATTGTGTTCAATGGTTGTATTCTGAATTATGTCCGCTGCTGCTTCAATTATCTGCGATACGTTCCGCTGCGTATTGTCAATCTTATCTATCTTGTCTTGCTCTAGGTCTTGGCCTTGTGCAAGCGCAACTTAGGCTTGTACGACATCACGTCTTAGCGAGGACGAACGGTCCCAAAGAGTCCGAAGCGAGGACGAAAGGACTCTACGGGATCGGGGCGTAACAATTATTAAGTATAAAATAGTGTTGTGGAAGTGACACGTGTTGGTGTGTCGTGGTTACGATACATGTATAGTATCATTGGGGGGAGGGGACAGCTACTAGCGCAGGGGCTACATTTACTTTTTACACATTTATGGGCCGATAGTGACTCTTATGAACACTACCTTCTGTCCCGGGGCCGATAGCGACTCTGATGGGTGCTACTTACTGCCCATGGCCGATAGTGACTCGGATGAGTGCTACCTACTGCCACTCTTTATTTACTCTGCTGATCCTACAGCCCCTGCGTAGAACGTTGTCCTCAAAGTGCATATCACATAGATGGTTAGGGACCCAGTTGTGTTGTAGTTTATAACAATTACATTTGCAGTTATAAATAGCATGTTCTTTATGTATCTTGTTACGTTCCTCTGAGGACCTGGTGATCTCTCCAGGTGTGTGTTTCATGATTCTTGCAGGTGCTCTAGCTAAGGCCATGTCTTCCTTCCTTCCCCCGCGATGATTGCTCTTGGACTCGTCATTTGCTTCGCTGCACCAAATCAGATATTTGTATATTTCTTTCTTATTTAAACTTGTTAGTAGTGGATTTGTCTCCGCCCAACGTTTGTACAAATGACTATTTGATTATATCATTAAAACTTTGTATTTGTGGATGAGATTTAGTTTGAGCATGGCTTTCTACATTTTACAGCTTATGTATACATACGAGCCTTTCATTTACTCGTATGTATATGGTTGACATGATACATATCTAGTCCTAAGTATTTTGGGACCGGGGCGTTACATGCTCAAATGAAGATCACAAGGAAACCCTTTCCTCGGATTTATCGAAGTACAGATCTTCTGGAGTTGGTACACTCCGATATCTGTGACTTCAAACAATTCTCTACAAAGGTCGGGATGAAGTATTTTATAACCTTCATCGATGACTTCTCTAAGTATGCGTTCATCTACTTGCTGAAGGCTAAAGACGAAGCATTCGAGAAGTTCAAGGAGTTCAGAGCCGAAGCTGAGCGACAGACTGGACAATAACTTAAAAGAATAAGAAGTGATCGAGGTGGAGAGTACAGGTCTCATGAATTCGCATCGTTCTGCAAAGAACATGAAATTGTCAATGAGACTACGGCTCCGTACTCTCCTCAATCAAACGGAGTAGTAGAGAGGAAGAACAGAACGTTGACAGAAATGATTAACTCAATGATGTTGACTGCGGGTCTTCCAAAGTGCTACTGGGGAGAAGCTGCAATGACAGCCACTTTTATTCTAAATAGAGTACCTCATGCAACTTCAGACATTAGTACTCCTTATGAACTCTGGTTCAAGGTCAGACCTAACTTGAATGTCATTCGAGTGTGGGGGTGTCTAGCATATGTCAAGCTTCCAGATCTGAAGATTCAGAAGCTTGGGACAAGGACTACAAAGACAATCTTCTTGGGATATGCCGAGAAGAGTGATGCTCAAAGATTTTTTGATATTGAGTCAACTCATATCATTGAATCTCGCGACATAGAATATTTTGAAGACAAATTTATAAGGCACAAGAATATTGTTCTTGCGGATATACCGGAGAACAATGAGGGTGTGCAAGAAACTGAAGTTTTCAATGAAGAAATATTCCAAGAAGATGTTGTTGTTGAAACAACGGTTGAACCAGAACTCGCTGAGCCGTCAGCGAAGAGTGTGAGGAGGCCAAAGGACTTCGGAAAAGACTTTGTCACCTATCATGTGGAAGCAGATCCGCTTACCTATGATGAGACGATGAAGACCAGAGACGCGGTTTTCTGGAAGGAGGCGATTGACAATGAAATTGATTCCATCACCTCAAATAACATTTGGGTGTTGGTTGATCTTCCTGAAGGAGCGAAACCCATTGGATGCAAATGGATCTTCAAGAAGAAGATGAAAGCAGACAGAACTATTGACAAGTTTAAGGCTAGGTTGGTAGCCAAGGGGTTTTCTCAGAAGCAAGGGATTGACTACTTTGACACGTATGCTCCAGTAGCCCGAATGACTACCATCAGAATGTTCATTGCTCTCGCAGCAATACATAAGATGGTGATACATCCGATGGATGTGAAAACGGCTTTCCTAAATGGCGAGCTAACCGAAGAGATTTACATGCAACAACCAGAGGGATTTGTCGTCAAGGGTCTTGAAGACAAAGTCCCCAAGTTGGTAAAATCCTTGTACGGTCTTAAACAGGCTCCCAAGATGTGGCATAAGAAATTTAACAAGGTTATAAGGTCAAATGGCTACATGGTCAGCGAGACGGACAAGTATGTTTACACGAAGTTCGCTGATGGAAGAGGTGTGATCGTTTGTCTGTACGTGGACGACAAGCTAATCCTAGGTACGGATATGGGCTGTGTCTCGTAGACAAAGAAGTTCATCTCGAACAAGTTCAGTATGAAGGACTTGGGGAAAGCTGATATGATCTTAGGGATCAAGATCATCCAGACAGACACTGGACTAGCGCTGTCACAGTCTCATTATGTTGAGAAGATGATCACTCGTTACGGGTATCATGATCTCTAGGGATCGATACGCCGTACATGTGTGATCTAAAGCTGAAGCCTAATTCAGAGGAAAGCGTCAGGTAGCTGGAGTATGCAAGCGTAATTGGGAGTTTGATGTATGCTACTACTGCCACAAGGCCTGACATAGCTTTCACCATGGGTTATGAGAGCAACCCAGGCATTGAACACTAGAAAGATATGAAACGGGTTATGAGATATCTTAAGAAGACTCAGACATATGCACTACACTACAGCGGAGATCCGTCGGTAGTGGAAGGCTTTAGTGATGCCATGTAGTGCCCCGTCCCACAAAGTCAATCGGAGGAATCGAAACGTCGATGTCGTTCGGACTTAGCCTTGCAACGGCTTGCTTGGAGATATCGCTCAGGTGGGTAGTTTCGGTGAACTTGCCTCATCTTTGCCTTCATATAATAAATCGTGTTTTCAACTTGCACAAGTAGGCTTAATAATAAAAGAGATGAATCCACATAGCTAAGGGAATAATCTCGACGGGTCAAAATGAGTTTGAACATGGAAAACGTCCCACAGTCGGCTTAGAGTTGGTGCACGGCGTGCTTTGAAAATGATACTCGGTCCTTCGTCCCGTGGCTTGGGAGAAGGAAAGTTGGTCTCTTTGACACAAAACTATGAACTTGCCTAAGTCATAGGCGTCGCCCGCATAAACGCTTGATAAAGCGTGCACGGTTCCACTGCGCAAGGCTTGGCATAGCCTTTGCTCGTCCCTCGGGTTAAGTTGTAGGCTTGAGTAAGTTAGGCAAAGTTATGCCGGTCGACCTAAGTCATTCCAAGTAACTGTCCCGCTCATTCTGCGGTTGTCAAGTTAAATAGTCCTACGATTCCAAGGCCCGTCGTATGAAATATGACTTGGGCGATAGCGTCACGTAGAACACGAGTCGGTTTAAGGCACGAGCCACGGTTGGTTCAGTGGAAAGTTAGCCACGGTCTGTTGATACTTAAGGAATACGTTATGTTCAAGTTAAGTTGGAAGGCTAGGCAGTAGCTGTTCCCTGAGTTCAAAGAACGTTAAGTCTAAGCGATGGTTAGTCGCCGAGAGGAAATATGTCGGGACTGTGGTTCAGTCGCCGAGGCAACCCTGGTTTGGGCTCTGCGAAAGAAGTGGAAAAAGTGGAAAAAGTAAAACAAAGAAACTAAGTGATGATGATAAGACCATGTATTACGTTAAGTCTAGAAGTTAGTGTAGGCGCGTGGTCATGGACAACTTGTCGACAAGGGCGATGGTTTCTTCGAGTGACAGCCCTGGGCCATGGGCACCGACTCTGCCTAGGAAGAAACAGGTTATAGCCGAGCTGGGTATGAAGCAACCGGTAGGTCGGGGACTTGCATCGAGGATCGCAACCGACGGTGCAAGGGTCCCGAATGCCAGGCTATGTCCACTATGGCTAGTTAATGCCAGTGACCTTTCATATAGATGTGTCGGCACGGGCGGCAATCTGCGTGTGTGCCTTTGGATTGAGTTGAGTTGGATATGTATGAAGTTAGAGAACACAAGGTCTGGGCCTAAGATTTGGCTATAACGAAGGTGGCGTGCTTCGGCACGAGATGCGGCGTCGAGTGTTAAGTTGTTGGCATAGAGTTGCATGAGATAGGCTTGAGTTGTTGCGAGTTAAGTCGAGAAGGGCCGTAGGGCAAGTTGTGTGAAGTTACGTTTAGTTGCTGGGCACGACCTCCAAATATGAGGCACGACCGCGTTGTCACAACACAAGTGTAGGCGAGACTAAACGAGGAGGCACTGCCTCGGAGATATTGAAGCACGAATCGAGTTCATTGCACGACCGAGTCGTTACGTCCCAGAGTTTGGCACGAAAGACAAGTATAAGTCGGTGCATCGACAATGCAAGCACGAGAAAGGTCTAGAGGCAATGAAATTGAGTCCTTCGTGTAGTTGCGTCTCTGATTATGGCCGTAAGGCAAACACGACTTGATAGGTTAACGTTATTGGCACGAGAAGGGTCTAAGGCAAAAGTATGAGTTAATGTCGTCGTGAAAGCACGGGATGGTCCTTAGACACAAGTAATGCAAAGGCGTCGGTCCTAAAACTGATCCTAAGGCAAGAATAGAAAGACAATCGTAAAAGGGTTTATGTTACACAAAGTAAATGAAACGTGTAGGTTTTTTATGGGTGGACGAGGAGCTCACTCCACCAGTACAGTTGAGTACTGACACCCACACAGTGTTTAATGTGCAGGCACAGGTAGAAGCTCGTGGCGTGGAGCTCGCTTGGATGCGTCGAGGCACGGACTTCCTTGGCGATTCGAAGCGTGCGGCCGCGTGGATTGAAGACTTATACGAGACATAATGTATAGACATCGCCTTTCGAAGCTTCCGCTGGCTCAAGCATTGTAATCGAGAGATGAGAGAGAGAGCAGAGTGACTTGTAAATGAGAGAAAAGTGAGCACGAGAGACTTGTAATTTGGCCCTGCGCCCAAAAATATAATCTTGTATTCTATATCAATAAAGAGCTTCTTTTGAATGACTTGTGTTCATGTGTTCTTGTTCTTATTTCCGCTGCGTATTCAATGTATCTGCTTGGGACTTCTGTGCGACGACCCCGTCGTCGTCGATGAAATCGGCCGTTATGGAACTGGCCTTGCACGAGTGCAATCTAGACTCGTGCGGCATCACGCCTTAGCGAGGACGATCGCTCCTACGGGAGCGGGGTGTGACATGCCAGCTGGTGCTCAGAAGTGGAGAGCGAGAGGTCCACAGGTGGATATATTTTCATAATGGATGGAGCTGCTATATCGTGGAAATCGAAGAAGCAGACTATGCTCTCGCGGTCATCCATAGAATCTGAGTTCTTTGCACTTGATACCGCAGCGGAGGAAGCAAAATGGCTTCGAGACCTCATATATGATCTTCCAGTGGTTGGGGCGCAAATACCGGTGATATCGATATACTGCGATAACCAGACGACTGCTGCGATGGCATCAAATGACCTCTTCAACGGGAAGAAGAGGACTGTGCGGTTGAAGCACAGGGCAGTACACGATCTCATCAAGAGGGGTGTTATTGCAGTGATTGATGTTCGGAGTCAGGAGAACCTGACAGATCCGTTCACCAAGGGCCTCAAGCGTCAGCTGGTCGATGACACAGCTTGTAAAATGGGCTTGAAGGCATTCTGATATTGTATTATTGCAATCCTACCATAAAGTTTTATGCTATTAGTTCAAAGAAAAATCTAGTAGACATCTAGCTTTTGGTTCAAGGAAGGACCATTAATCGAAAGAATAACAGGAACAGTGGATACATGTCCTATTGGGTATGGAGAGGTTACGGACCTACAACCACAATTGTCTACTTTTTTTCTGCAAAAAACAGATCCTGTGGAAAGGTTGGCTTAAACGCCTTAATGAGTTCTCAGGCAGAGTGAATGACTGGTGTGCTTTACAGGAAGCACGGTAGCGCAGCACTACAAGGAGTAAAACTCCATGCTACTGTGGGGTGACTCCACTATGAGGTTCCCGAAAGGGGTAATGCCTCGACTGTATGAGCCAAGTAACAGCGGCGTAGCACCGCAAATAGACAGGTAGCCTAATGTTGTATGTTGAAATAAAGAGGGGAGTAGTCAGCACTACAAAGAGGAGGAGTTCCTCATGTTACAGTGGCATGACACCACGATGAGGTACCCAGTTAGGGATAAAGCCTCGGCCTTGCAAGCCATGTCGTTGCGGCGTAACACCGCAAGGGAGCCTAAGGCTTCATGCTGGGTAGTTTGGCACTACAAAGAGATGGTGGCCTCATGCTACAGTAGTATGACACTACGATGAGGTTCACGTTACAAGGTAAGTCCTTGGCTTTAAGCCATGTCATAGCGGCGTAGCACCGCAAGGGAAGCACAAAGCACTTCATGCCATGTCTCTTTATAATGAACTCACCTACAGTGTATGGACAGAGATCTCAGGCCGTCTCTTGAGGGTAAACTTGTAGACGCCCAAAATTATACACTGAAACCAGGCTGGCACAGGGCCTTTGATGTGCAAGCCAGAAGCACATATGACTACGTTATGTGAGTGGGAACAACTTCAGCTATGGTACAGAATTCAAGGCTTAGTCCATTCTTGTATTATAGTCTGTTGTTTAACCCATGCGGGAAGATTCAAGTCATAGCGACATCTCTCCTAATGCATGATGGACAGTCACTGTGGAGAACACTCGAACCCATATATATTGAGATATATGGGAGATTGTTGGTGCTCTTAATTCCTTGACATGTTGAGAGCTTGCTCTCAACATGTCTAGTGAAGTTTAGTCCCAAACGAAAAGTGCACCATGAGGTATCTCAACATATATACTTGTATGTGTTGTTGGGATATGCACATGGGGTGGTGACCAAAAGGAGGGAACCATTTGGGTGATTTTACTAGGAGGTAAGGGTAAGGCTCCATGGTAAAGCATTCATGCTTTTTGCTCTTGGGAAATTTATTTCCATGGGAGCTAAGTCCCATAGGGGCTTAGTGACTCAGACTCGGACTCAGACTCGGATACGGACTCAGGCTTATGGGCCCATGAGGCGTAATGTGGCATTTTGCTGGCGCACTTTGCACTTAGCATGTCAGCATCTTCGCTAGGCGCATAGTACGCTTAAGTTGCGCTCATTGTGCGATCCACTTGCGGGCCAGGTTGCGCGGCCCTGGTTGCGCGGCCAGGTTGTGCGGCTCTGGTTGCGCGGCTCTGGTTGCGCGGTCAGGTACGCATCCAGGTTGTCCGGCCAGGTGTGCGCCCAGTGGTGCGCCCAGTTGAGCGCACAGGTGTGCGCCCAGTTGCGCGGGTGGCGCATGGTGCTTAGGGCACACAGGGTGCGAAGGTGGCTCAGTGCGCATTTTGCGCACGGTGTGCAAGGCGCGCGGGGTGCACGAGTGGCTCAACTTGCTACAGATTGTGTCTGTGCATGATCTGTGCGGTTATTGCATGTTCGGAGTGGTTTTTACCACGTCCCTAACATTGTGCAAACCGGGCAGTTGCTACTCAGGCTTATATAAGGTCTCTTCTCTCCACAGGACAGACATAGAAGAGTACATAGAAAGTTAAAAAAGTTTACAAGTATTTTTTAACACAAGTAAACAGAGGCTGTGAGAGAGAATAGAAGCTTTGCACCAGCGTTGCTTTTGCACAGGAGTCCGTGTACTATCCGAGGAGTCAGAAGAGCAGGAGTGTTCCAAATTTCTTCGACGAACTTGCTGGTTCCTGGAAGCTATTCGTGTGGGGCGAATATAGCTTTGAGCAACGGTGATCATTCACCCTAGCAGGAGATCTTCCATCTATCGCCTGTCATCTTCGCTACTGCTAGCAATTCAGATTAGTACCTTCTTTTTAGAAGTACATCATTCGGTTGCTGTAGGGAAATCTTTTTTAACATCTTCGTTTACCAGAATCCTCCAAGGATCTCTGTTACGTGCCTTTTTTGAAGTATTGCCTTGAAACATTGTCTTTACAATTGTTTTGCCTTCTAAGTTTTTTTATCGAAAATTGTGCCCCTGCTATAACAATTTGTTAATAGTGATTGTATTAGAGAAGAATATACAGAAATTTATCAACTGATTTAAGAAATCAGAAGGAAAAAAAAGTAGTTCATTTCTTCTGATTGATAGCAACAAACTTGGAAACTACTTTACCGACAGAGGAAAAAATAGAAGAAAATGGCCTGTTCTGCTAAGATTACAACCAAAAGTCTTACAACCGCCAAGTGGCAGTTGCCAATTGGGTCTCCTCTCTCCATGTGGAGAGGAGGGACCCAATTGACAACTGCCACCCAGGCGGCTATAAGAAGATTGTAAGGTTTTATATTGTAATCCTAGGATTACTGGTTTATTTCTTCTTCTCATTTTTCAGCATTTATTACGAAAAAATTAGGACGACAATAACTCTACTCAAATGTATTTATATTTCTATTTTATCTATTAGTTTTGGATTTCCATTATGTTATTTTTATTTTGAGATACAAGAATATTATTGGAATATTATTGGAACATTGAGATATTTTTATTTCTTACACCGACCAAGCACTGATAGGGAAATCAAATAGTCTTTCTTGAAAACTCACATGAACCCTTGTGGAAAAAAAGGGGAATTGATTTCCCTTCCGAGAACCAAGCGGAACTTTGCTGTAGAACATATAAGATAGGCAAACTGTAATAGACCTAAGAAGCACGAACATTCCAAAATTCATGTCGTGTTCGTGTTATGTCGGATGCACCTATAAAAAACTTACACGTCAAAACAGATGTGGAATCCATGTTGCGTGTAGTGTCGTGTCTGATCCGTATTCGTGCAACATAGAGTCACAAAACCACTACAAAAATGCTAGATACTAGCTAGTCGAAGCTTACTGTAGCGAGAATTTATTGCTTTTGTAAATAAAACTTTCTAATATATCTTGAGCTTCCTTGTGTCTTTGATGCGACAATCCAACTTTTAATATCTAGTTAATAAGATAAGGTTGTCAAAAAACTCACAAAGCAAACATTCTACACAATCATAATCGGTCTCTCTTTAAGTGACCAGCCCTTTGATGAGTCACCATTTTGCTTCCTCTTAGGGGACATTTGGTGCAAGTTTTAGAGTTTTGGGAATGGATTTTGAATTCCTTATCCACGTTTGGTATATCTAGAATTAGGAATTGGAGGGGGAGGAAATATGAGGGGCTTCATATTTCCATTGTTGTGGAAAAGTAAAACCCAAACCCCCTTGAAAATAATTTTTCTTTCATGAAAATGTTGTCTGGATGGTAGTACCCTCATTTTACTTTCAAAATTTCGACTTCTATTCCAAACATATAGAAGCATTCTAAAATGAATGAAAATGGTATTTATGGAAAACTAAACAAATTAAGATTTCTCTTAGTGTCTGAATAAAACATAAAAATAAAAAATTGAATTTTTCGTACTACATATTTCCAACCTGACCAAACATGGGTATTTGAATGTTGAATTCCTTTCCTGTGGGAAAGGAATGGGAAGTGGATTCCTAGAAATACAAAAGCTTCATACAAATGCCCCCCTTAGCGACTTAGCCCGTTATCGGTTGGACACTCAAATTATGTTAGTGACTCTTTACCTCGCTAATGGCTCATGACTTCTAGGTAGTGAATTGACCCGGATTCCATTAGCGACTCATCCTCACTAATGAGACACTTTCAAATAGTGATTTGGCTCCTTAATGAATGAAAACTTGGGTTCCCCTCAGTAACTTGTCTGTTGTATATGACTCGTATTCAATTACAGAGTACTCTGGGTGTTATCCAATGATTGAAGAAATATGGGAGGATTCAGAGCATTCGATATAGGGCTCAAAAGAAATTAGTGTTATTAACCTTGTCACTCATCATTCCAAAATAGAGAAAATTGCTCATCGGATCTTAATGAACCAACAGTTTCAAGAATCTCAATCAAGAAAGAGAGGAAGCGGATTAATATTGTCACCTACTGTTGACCTAAATCTAAGAATTTGAACGAATGGTTCCCCTAGCTCTGATACCAATTTATTGTACGACACCGAAGCTCACATACAAATAATCTTCGGATGACGAGAATAACAAAATCCAAATTAACCGAACAATAGCAATCAAGAACACAACATGAACATGCAACTTAACATGGTTCGACGTAAATCGACTTACGTCCATGGGGTAAAGGAAAAATAACTTTATTGAATCAAATAGAAGAAACCTTACAAGGATTATATACACAATACGATAATGCAAAACCATCGGTTACGATATCTCCAACAAGCTCTCCTTCTTCTTCTCTCTAGATTTTTTTTACTAGATTTTCTTAATGGCTTCCTTAGCAAACCCTAAGAAAAGTAATTCCTTCTTGTCCAGAAACTCTCATGCAATCCTTAGCCTCCAAGCACTCAAAAGTTAGGGCATGAGAAATCTTATTTATGGCTCTCTTAATATTTCAAAGCCATGAGCAATCTGGAGCGTCGAAGCTAACACTTTTGATCCAAACCATTCTTGGATCCACCAAATCACGAATCATCGATACATCAACTGTATGCCAACAATATAGTGTCGCTAGTGCGAGTGAATTTTGGACTCGCTTTGAGGAACAACTTTTAATTAATAAAATTCTTATTTAAGTTCTGAGATTTGTTCTCTGTTTTTCTTAGTCGTGGACTCGACTGTTTCATAGATTCGGAAACCCCTCGCTTGAGGTTTTCAAGTAACCTTTGTGCGGATCCCTTACAAGGCCATCCGATGAAGTTTTTGCGGCACTGCTTCGCTCTTACCAAGCAACGGTGGTCCAATTATTGTCATCACCGATCGACTTGGCCATTGCCAAGCACGAAGGTAAGCACGTTCCGCTATCACGCTGCGTCAAGTGATATCAGAGCCCCATAGATCGAGAATTCCAATTTTTTGGAAACCTTAGAATTTTTTTCTTTTTCAAAACAACAATGGCGAAACTAGTAACGTGTGAGGAGTTTGAACAACCAGTGTGTATCCTCTGGTGGCTACTGCTAGCCCCAAAGATTGAAGAACCACCGCAGCGCCACAATATCATTCGAAGCCGATGCAAGGTTAAAGACAAGCTATGTGATATTATCATTGATAATCGGTGCACAGAGAACAATGTTTCAAGAGCAATGGTAGAGAAGATGAGACTGACCAAAGACGCACATTCAGCTCCATGTAAGAATGGATGGATTCAACAGGGCCACAATATTGTCATCTCTGAGGTTTGTCGCATATCATTCTCCATCGGAAAGACCTACAAAGATAAAGCCATATTTGATATTGTCGGCATGAACTATTGCCACATCATCCTCGGTCGGTCGTGACAATTTGGCAAAAATGTCACGTACCAGGGTAGAGACAACACATATTCCTTCCTTCAAGATGGACGACTCCTCACTCTCCTTCCATTAGCACCGGATGATATTCCTAAGACCAGACCACAACTACAAAAGGGGCTTGAGCATTCCCACAACAATTGTCCACTTAGAGCACCAGTTGCCATCGTTAACTATGAAGACAAAGTCGGATGAACTCATTGCAGGTGCTGAACTAAAATCTTCAACCCCTCAAGAAGAGATGAAGATGTCGGTTTCTAATCAAGAAACAGAACTAATTGAAGAGAATGACATGATAATCTTCGGTGAAATCATTGCGGACGTTACGGAAATGAATTCTTCATGCCCTCAAGAAAAACACCCAAAAGAAGACGAGGTCCTCCCCAAAGATAACGATCAAGAACATGGTGCAGGATCTCCACAGACAATTCTGGAAAGAAATATCAGCAAAAGTTTACACGACAAACAGAGAATTTTAATGGAGTCAACCAAGACATCATTTTCATCATCCTGTTCATTGTTCTCTTATCTTGAGCGTACGACTCAGCAAGAGAATCTCTCATGTGACGGAGCATTAAAGAATCCACCAATATTGAAAGTGTTAGTCCCGGGGCTTGATCAAAGATGAAAAAACAAATGCAATCGAGATCTGAGATGTCACACAAAACTTTGCAGTGATCAAACTCAAGATCTACGATGGTACAATAAATCAAATAGCCAAATTACAATCTGAAGGAGGGAAAAAGAGAAGAGAAGATCTCTCGTTCTTCCTTGCAAACGTGTTGCAATTGGGACAGAACGAGTTACAATAAAACTAGAGAGAGATGAGAAGAAGAACAATGCTGGGGTGTCAAAACACCGTTGCTCAAAACAAGATTCGCCCCACACGATCTGCTTCCAGGAACCAGCAAGTTTGAAGAACTTGTGGAACGCTCGATGTCACCTCTGTTCTGACTCCTCGGATGGACTTGCAATGGCGGCAGCAGCTCTCTCTCTTTCTACTTCTCTGACTTGTATTTTCGTAGTAACCACAAAGGAGGCCAGAAGAGAGTATTTATAGAGAGAGGGTGGAAACCCTAGCCGCCTCTTCAGTTATGGAAAGATTGAATCAAATCACAAAAAGATAGCAACGAATTAATTCTAATCCCACAAAGATAGGAACTGAATTAATTCAAATCCCACAAAGATAGTAACGAAATTAATTCAAATTCCACAAAGATAGGATCTGAATTAATCGCATTGATTCACCCTTTCCATAACCGATTTAAAATCTGTACAGTCAGCCGGCTCATAAAGACCGCATGACTGCTGACGTGCTAAGTGCAAAGTGCGCCAACAAAACGCCACATTACGCCTCATGAGCCCATGAGCCCGAGTCCGAGTCCGAGTCCGAGTCGCTAAGCCCCGTTGGGGCTTAGCTCCAAGTGAAATAAATCCAAGAGAATGACAAAAGCATTAATGCTTAATCCTTGGAACCTTATTCTTACCTCCTAGTAAAATCACCCACATGGTTCCCTCCTTAGGGTCACCACCCCATGTGCATCTCTCAACAACACACCTAAGTATATATGTTGAGATAACTCATGGTGCATTTCCGATGTGGGACTAAAATTTACAAGGCATGTTGAGAGCAAGCTCTCTTCATGTAAAGAAAGCACCAACAATCCTCCACATATCACAACATATATATGTGTCCAGGGTTGAGCGTTCCCCACAGTAACTGTCCATTTTGTATTAGGATAGATGTCGCTGACGACTTGAATCTTCCCGCATGAGTTAAATAACAATGTGATACAAGAATGGACTACGCCTTGAATTCTGCACCACAATTGTAATTCTTCCCACTCACAAAGTGTAGTTACGTGTGCTTCTGGCTGCACATTAAAGGCCCTGTGCCAGCCTGGTTTCAGTGTATAATTTTGGGCGTCTACAAGTTTACCCTCAAGAGACGGCCTGGTATCTCTTTCCATACACTATAGGTGAGTTCTTTATTAAAGAGATATGGCATGAAGCCTTGCGCTTCCTTGCGGTGCTACGCCGCTATGACATGGCCTGAAGCCAAGGCATTACCCCTACTTGGGAACCTCATCGTAGTGTCATACTACTGTAGCATGAGGTCACAAGCCTCTTTGTAGTGCCAAACTACCCAGCATGAAGCCTAAGGCTTCCTTGCGGTGTTACGCCGCAACGACATGGCTTGCAATGCCGAGGCTTTACCCCTACCTGGGTACCTCATCGTGGTGTCGTGCCACTGTAACATGGGGCCATCCTCCCCTTTGTAGTGTTGTCTACAACTCTTTAATTATGTCATACAGCATTAGGCTACCTGCCTATTTGCGGTGCTACGCCGCTATGACTTGGCTTGCAAAGCCGAGGCATTAACCCTACCTGGAAACCTCATGGTGGAGTCATCCCACTGTAGCATGGAGTTTCTGTAAACACTCTTCCCGAATTTTTAAAACTTTATCTATTTTATTTCTATTTTTCATGTATAAAATAAAATTTATCTTTCTATAACATATAATTCTTGGATGACAAAAATAATGTCTAATTATTTAGAAAATAATATTTTTGTAATCATATAAATTTATTATACAATTATTTGATTTAATATTATCAAGTATTATTTTACAATTTGATATTTATGATAAAATACTTATAAAATTATTTAGGTTTAACACTAGCATTTATTTTAAATATTTGATTTTAGAAAAGCTATTTTAAATATCAGTAGATATTATTTTAACTTCTTGTAGTAATCGATTATTCGATTAAGATTTCAAAAGTATATGATTTAAAATATTGATAATATCGAATATATACTTTAAATATTATTATGATAATTATTTATTTCGATTGTGATTAGATCGATTTTGGTTAAATGCTATTTGATTTGGAATTGAATTTATATGATTAAATTTTGATAATATTAGATGTTAATTTAAATTGGTATTGTTATCTACAAATGGTTTTGATTAGATTAATTTATTTTAAATGTTTATTTGAATTTAAAATAAAAGGGAAGCTTATCTATAAGAATTGATAATCCTTATCAAAGTAGGAGAGTAAACCTCCTATATAGAAGAGCTGCGTCTATTTTGCTTCAATCCCAACAATTCTTCAACCATCACTCACGAGCCATCCCTCTCTCCCTTCCCGTCAATCACCACAACACACAACACCGACAAAACCCTGCTCTCCTCCACAACCACCCCGACACGACCAACAAGAGATCCGACTCCTCCATGCCTCTGAAACGCCAATACCAGTGCCACCAGAACACAGCCAACAGCAAAAAATTAGGTGCCAAAGTGTCCGTGTCCAACATTACCATCATCGTGTCCACCTCGGGTCCGACCCCGGGCATCCGTGTTCGTTTCCTTCATCCAGTCCCTTACAACCGTCATACAAATCCTCTGTGTCCAGCACCCGGACACAGGAACACCAGAAAGCAAAATACCTAATCCTAGACCTAACCTGCGGCCGGCGCTGGCGTCACTCTTCGAGCCACCACCGCCCCGTCGGTTAACGGCCGACCCGCCACCACCAAGTCGTGCCCGACCGCGACCGTGTTCCTCCATCACGTCACCGATCCAACTCCCCTCCGTTGAGCGTTGGTGAAGCCGCGGACGGCCGTCTCGCCAAGCACTGCTGCCTCGCCGTGGTGCTTCCCGAGCACCGGTAGGATCCCCACTGGCAGCGCCCACCAACCGGCGTCCGTCCACCCAGCGCAACGCCTTGCCAGGGCCTCGACGAACCTCGCCCTTCCAGCGCCTCCCTCCGCCGCGGCCAATCGCCGTTGGGGCGCCGCCGCCTCAACTCCGCGGCCAGGCACCGCGTTCTCGCGAGCGGCCACCGCAGTGACCGCTGTGTCGTGCTTCGCCAGCGTCCAGCTCACGAGCGGCACCGAGCGCCGACCCCTCTGGTCTCTCTCTCTCTCCCTTTCCTCTTTGTAGGTTTCTTTCTCTCTCCTTCAACTCTTGCTACTTTTATTTGTTGACTTCTGCTTACTTTTCCTCTCGAAGAAACCGAGGGAACAGCAGTGATAATACTGCTTCTCTTATTATATTAAATGAGTTTTGGATTATCAGTAACCGAGAAGGAACATTATATATACAAGTACAGTAGGTTTTAGTATATTATAAAAGTACAATACTAGTGATAGGTATTTCTTAATGATTACATTTAGTATATATATATATTATATTTATGTGAATTATTATTATTATTATTATTATTATTATTATTATTATTATTATTATTATTATTAGTGTTAAAACCTTTAGCACTATTTATATTGTTCATTCAAATATATATAGATTAAATAATTTCCTAAAAATTAGTTTGTGACAAAATAAATATATATATGTTATGTTCTAAGATTTTATATGGGTCCATTTATACATATTTTCAAGTCTCTAAATATTTTGTTTTCTAAGTAATGGTACTTTATTAATGTCAACAGGTTTCATTACGTATATAAGCATTTTATATAAGTTTACAAACTAATTTTAAGTATTTTTCTAATATGCTTCTAAAAATATTCAAATAGATGAATTCTAATAGTTATAAATATTCCGTAAATAAATATAAATATTTCTAAAAAGAGTTTATAAGATTTATATGGTATTTTCTTAAAGGCCTTTCAAATGTGTTTTGTAAAGTTTTCTAAATATTTTCTAAACATCTTGGAAATAAATATTTATATATATCATTGTATAATTAAGAATTACGTCTCTTAGATGATTTTTCTTTTAGATTAATCTTGATCATGACCAACCTAATCGTAGACGATTTTGGACTTCTTCATATCAACCCTAGGTAATTGGATTTTTCTGGATGCAATGGTACTATCGATTTTACCAGCTAAGGACCACAGGCAAGTGCACTTTCTGATTGCTTTCCGATTCATAGTATTTTCATTTCATGTCTATACATATATCTTGCTGCTTGTTGACACGCTCGTCACACGGAGTAGTCGGGAGGGGAAATATCTTAGTAAACATGTGGACTACCCAGAACTATCCCAGTGTCTCTCGTGAATGATAGCCGCTGCACACGACACGTGCAGTGAGCCTGATTTACCCCATAGCCGTTCACATGTCGAAACGAATATTTCACACCACCTAGATAGATGTCTTTTATTAGTTTTTCCTTATGTTTACTTCTCTACCGTGCTATGTCATCAGTTTTCTTACTAGCTTTCATATTCCATATGCTATTTTCATGTCTTGTCGATTCTATTGTGTTTTGCATTGTCGTCGGTTTGTGTACTTGTTCCATTCCTGACTGGAAACCAACATTTTTCAGGTTTAGCTGTGGCTTCACTTAGCTTGGGAGATACGGGTGTACTTGCAGGCAGAAACCTAGAAATTAGATAGAAGTTATATCATTTTCATTAATTTTAAAAACTTTGTATTTTTGTTAAATGTAAATGTTGTAAATCTTGTAATTGTTGTAATAAATTTAGAAATGTGAATGAGCAATAATGTTTATTTTTGAGCATTTATTTTCTTGCGGGCTTGACAGCGTTCTACCGCCGACTCTGCGGCGTAGGCTGGCTTGGACACGTCTCGTATCCGAAAAGCGGGTGCGGGTCGTGACAGTTTCACTCCTTGTAGTGCTGCTCTACCGTGCTTCCTGTAAAGCACACCAGACATTCACTCTGCCTGAGAACTCATTAAGGCGTTTAAGCCAACCTTCCACATGATCTGTTTTTCCGCAGAAAAATACATAGTAGACAACAGTGGTTATGGGTCCGTATCCCTTCCATGTTCCATAGAACAAGTACCCACCGTTACCTGATAGTTTCCCAGTCAGTGATCCTCCTTTGAACCAAAAGTTAGATGCCTAGTAGATTTCTCTTTGAACTAATAGCATAAAACTTTTATGGTAGGATTACAAAGACACACTATCAGAATGCCTTCAAGCCCATTTTACAAGCTGTGTCATCGACCAACTGGCGCTTGAGGCCCTTTGTGAACGGATCTGCCAGGTTCTTCTGACTCCGAACATCAACCACTGCAATTACACCTCTTTTGATAAGATCGTGTACTGCCCTGTGCTTCAACCGCACAGTCCTCTTCTTCCCGTTGAAGAGGTCATTTGATGCCACCGCCGCAGTCGCCTGGTTGTCACAGTATATCGGTATTGCCGGTATCTGAGCCCCAACCACTGGAAGATCATACATGAGCTCCCGAAGCCATTCTGCTTCATCTGCTGCAGTTTCAAGTGCATAGAATTCAGATTCCATGGAGGAACGAGAGAGTATAGTCTGCTTCTTCGACTTCCACGATATAGCAGCTCCACCCAAGGAAAAGATATATCCACCTGTGGATCTCTCGCTTTCCACCTCTGAACACCAGCTAGCATCACTGAAGCCTTCCACTACTGTCGGATACCCATTGTAGTGCAGTGCATATGTCTGAGTTTTCTTGAGATATCTCATCACCCGCTTCACAGCTTTCCAGTGCTCAACCCCTGGGTTGCTTGTGAACCGACTCAGCATTCCCACGGCGAAAGCTATGTCAGGCCTTGTGGCAGTGGTTGCGTACATCAAACTTCCGATAACGCTAGAATACTCCAGCTGCCTGACGCTTTCCCTTGAATTTGGCTTCAGCTTCTGATCACACATGTATGGCGTATCGATCCCTGGAAGATCCTTATATCCATAGCGTGTGAGCATCTTCTCAATGTAGTGAGATTGTGACAGCGCTACTCCAGTGTCTGTCCGGATGATCTTTATGCCTAAGATGACATCTGCATCCCCCAAGTCCTTCATACTGAACTTGGTTGAGAGGAACTTCTTTGTCTCTGTGACACAGCCTATATCCGTACCTAGGATTAGCATGTCGTCCACGTACAGACAAACGATGACTCCTCTTCCATCAGCGAACTTTGTGTAAACACATTTGTCCGTCTCGCTGACTCTGTAGCCGTTTGACCTAATAACTTTGTCAAACTTCTCATGCCACATCTTGGGAGCTTGCTTCAAACCATATAATGATTTCACCAACTTGCAGACTTTGTCTTCAAGACCTTTGACGACAAATCCATCTGGCTGTTGCATGTAAATCTCTTCGGTCAGCTCCCCATTCAGGAACGCTGTCTTTACATCCATCTGATGTATCACCAACTTATGTATAGCTGCTAGAGCGATTAACATCCTGATGGTGGTCATCCGAGCTACTGGAGCGTACGTGTCAAAGTAGTCTATCCCCTGTTTCTGAGAAAATCCCTTGGCGACCAGCCTGGCCTTGAACTTGTCGATAGTTCCATCTGCCTTCATCTTCTTCTTGAAGATCCATTTACATCCAATAGGCTTTTCTCCTTCAGGTAGATCTACCAACACCCATGTGTTATTGGAGGTGATAGAGTCAAACTCGTCATTCACTGCCTCCTTCCAGAAGATAGCATCTCTGGTCTTCATCGCCTCATCATAGGTAAGCGGATCTGCTTCCACATGATAGGTGACAAAGTCATCTCCGAAATCTTTCGGTCTCCTCGCTCGCTTAGCTGACGGCTCTGCGAGTTCTGGTACAAGAGTTGTTTCATCAACAACAGCTTCTTCTTGGACTACTGGCTCGTATGAGATTTCAGTCTCATTTGCACCTACATCATTTTCCGGAATGTCCGAAAGAACAATGTTTTTGTCTTTTGCAAACTTGTCTTCAAAGTATTCAGCATCGCGAGATTCGATGATATGATTTGATTCAATATCAAGAAATCTCCGAGCATCACTCTTCTCGGCATACCCCAAGAAGATCGCCTTCGTAGTCCTTGTCTCCAGCTTCTGAATCTTCAAATCTGGAAGCTTCACATACGCCAGACACCCCCACACTCGAATGACATTCAAGTTTGGTCTGACTTTGAACCAGAGTTCATGAGGAGTTACGTCCGAAGTTGCATATGGCACTCTATTCAGAATGAAAGTGGCCGTTAATGCAGCTTCTCTCCAGTAGCATTTTGGAAGACCTGCAGTGAGCAGCATAGAATTGATCATTTCTGTTAATGTTCGGTTCTTCCTCTCTGCTACTCCGTTGGATTGAGGAGAATATGGAGCAGTAGTCTCGCATACGATTCCATATTCTCTGCAGAACGATGCGAATTCATGAGACCTGTACTCCCCACCTCGATCACTCCTTAACCTCTTGAGTTGTTGTCCAGTCTGCCGTTCAGCTTCGGCCCTGAACTCTCTGAACTTCTCGAAGGCTTCGTCTTTAGACTTGAGCAAGTAGACGAACGCGTATTTTGAGAAGTCGTCGATGAAGGTTATGAAATACTTCATCCCGGCCTTCGTGGAGAAATGTTTGAAGTCACAGATATCGGAGTGTACCAACTCCAGAAGATCTGTGCTTCGATTGACCCGATGAAAGGGTTTCCTTGTGATCTTCGTCTGAGCACACACCTCACACTTCTCCACCTTACCCCCACATTTGGAGATAAGTCCTAGACTAGACATTTTGTTAATCCTTTTACAATGAACATGTCCTAGTCTATTATGCCACAACTCAAGAGAATAATCAGAAAATGCAACTGCATTAATGTCTTCAAACTGGTTAACAAGCTGAATTTTAAACATGCCTTCGGTTTGATAAGCCTTCCCGAAGTATGTTCCTTTCTTGGACATCACCATCTGACCAGCATTGATGTCCATCCTCAAGCCTGCGTTGCAGAGCAGGCTCCCAGAGATCAGGTTCTTGGCAATCGCCGGAACATGCTTCACACCTTGAAGCGTCAGAGTGTTCCCAGAAGTGAGTTTCAGTTCCACGATCCCGATCCCAAGAACTTCAGCTTGGGCCTGATTCGCCATGACAACCTTCTCAGATATCGGCTGGTACGTGACGAACCATTCCTTGCCTGAACAGACATGGCAAGTCGCTCCAGTGTCTATCCACCAGTCAGAGTCAACCCCCACAGTTGTGACCTGTCCGATCATAGCAACAACGTTAGAAACCAATGAAACCTTATTAGGCTCACCTTTCTCTGATTGTTTAGACTTAGATCTGCATTCACTCTTGTAGTGGCCTTTCTTGCCACAATTGTAACAAGTCACGTGGGACTTAGTCTTCTGTTGCTTGAAAGAAGGACCCTTCACTTTTAGATTAGCGAAGTCCTTCTTCTTGGGATGAGAAGCCGCCTGCTTCCCCTTGGAATCTCTCGTCTGCACAAGATTGGCTTTAGCCAACTGTTTGGACAGAGTGTCCACCTTCTGTTGAGAACGCATCTCGTCCTCAACATGGATCTCTTGAAGTAGATCTCCCAAGCTAATGTCTAGCTTCTTTCTGTGCATCCTTGCATAGAAGGTACTCCATCCTGCAGGAAGTTTTGAGACGATCCCTCCGACGACAAACTTGTCGGGAAGGGGCATCTCTTCGTCTTCCAGTTTCTGACGCAGCTTCAGAAATTCTTTCACCTGTGGTAACATGGACTTTTCGTCCTCAAAGAGCAATTTGTGATATTTTTCAACCACAAACATTTTGCTCATGTTCTTGTCTTCTTCATACAGATTTTCCACAGACTCCCATATGTCTCTGGCAAGTTCCTTCTTTGAATAGGATTCTGCCAAGGAATCCTCCATAGCATTCAGGATGAGAAGCCTGCAGATGCTATTTTTCCTTCTCCACTTGGCCTGGAGTTTGGTAGCCGCGTTGATGGCGGCAGTAGATCCAGTGTCTGGAACAGAGGGTTCTTCCTCCAACAGAACATGATCAACATCTTTCAGTTGAAGAGTTAGGTATACCTTTCTCTTCCAAACTTGATAGTGCTCTCCATCGAACTTTTCCAACTTGCAGAAGTCCGATTGGAGAAGCGAAGCATTAATGTTTTCCATCTGTACGGATCTTGCTTTGAGATTGTTAGTCCCGGGGCTTGATCAAAGATGAAAAAACAAATGCAATCGAGATCTGAGATGTCACATAAAACTTTGCAGTGATCAAACTCAAGATCTACGATGGTACAATAAATCAAATAGCCAAATTACAATCTGAAGGAGGAAAAAAGAGAAGAGAAGATCTCTCGTTCTTCCTTGCAAACGTGTTGCAATTGGGACAGAACGAGTTACAATAAAACTAGAGAGATGAGAAGAAGAACAATGCTGGGGTGTCAAAACACCGTTGCTCAAAGCAAGATTCGCCCCACACGATCTGCTTCCAGGAACCAGCAAGTTTGAAGAACTTGTGGAACGCTCGATGTCACCTCTGTTCTGACTCCTCGGATGGACTTGCAATGGCGGCAGCAGCTCTCTCTCTTTCTACTTCTCTGACTTGTATTTTCGTAGTAACCACAAAGGAGGCCAGAAGAGAGTATTTATAGAGAGAGGGTGGAAACCCTAGCCGCCTCTTCAGTTATGGAAAGATTGAATCAAATCACAAAAAGATAGCAACGAATTAATTCTAATCCCACAAAGATAGGAACTGAATTAATTCAAATCCCACAAAGATAGTAACGAAATTAATTCAAATCCCACAAAGATAGGATCTGAATTAATCGCATTGATTCACCCTTTCCATAACCGATTTGAAATCTGCACAGTCAGCGTAGCCCTCCATGCGGCAGCAGCAGCAGCAGCCTGGCCGCATGGACCGCTTGGGCCGCATGGACCGCATGTGCCGCATGAGCCGCATGGACCGCATGAACCGCATGAGCCGCATGGACCGCATGAGCCGCATGAGCCGCATGGACCGCATGGACCGCATGGACCGCATGAGCCGCATGGCCGCATGGACCGCATGAGGCCGCATATGAGCCGCATGCCGCATAAGACCGCATGGCCGCATATGAGCCGCATAAAGACCGCATGACTGCTGACGTGCTAAGTGCAAAGTGCGCCAACAAAACGCCACAAAACGCCACATTATGCCTCATGAGCCCATGAGCCCATGAGCCCGAGTCCGAGTCCGAGTCCGAGTCGCTAAGTCCCGTTGGGGCTTAGCTCCAAGTGAAATAAATCCAAGAGAATGACAAAAGCATTAATGCTTAATCCTTGGAGCCTTATTCTTACCTCCTAGTAAAATCACCCATATGGTTCCCTCCTTAGGGTCACCACCCCATGTGCATCTCTCAACAACACACCTAAGTATATATGTTGAGATAACTCATGGTGCATTTCCGATGTGGGACTAAAATTTACAAGGCATGTTGAGAGCAAGCTCTCTTCATGTAAAGAAAGCACCAAAGAAAGCACCAACAGAAAGCTCCCAATGCCAATGGAAGACCTCATCGTCACAAGCCTCACAGTGGTCCACCGGACACATAGTCTAAATTTGATTGTTGGTCCCTGGATTTTCGAGATGCTGCAAAAAGTCCTACATATATCCGTTTTCTTCAAACAGCTTCAAGGCCACTTCTTTCTTTGCATGTTATCTACATAAATACCTTATTAGAGACGAAAGCTCATGGACGTGAGGTAGTGCCAAAGAATGATGGCTTATGGCGTATATGCATCGACAATCGGACTATCAACCACATCACCATCAGCTACCATCAGATTCGGATCCGACCCGATAATGAGTGGAAGATTATTTTCAAGATCCGAGAAGTACTCTTCGAATGACACTTTATGTCCTTCGGACTTTCGAATGCGTCAATAACCTTCATGAGCATCAAGAATCATGTTTTGAAGCCATTAACAAGAAAGTTCGTAGTGATCTACTTTGACGATATCCTGATTTATAGCAAGAGTCAAGCTGATTATCTGAAGCACCTCAGGGAAGTTCTCAACCTTCTTCGAATTAAGAAATGTAGCTTACTTACTAACCAACTCATCTTCTTGGAGCAGGGGAGACTGATGTAGCGTGGATTTCAATTTCGAATCTTTTTAGGATTTTTTTTCTTTATCTTTTTTATAGAGTTGATAAGAATCTTATTTCTTTTATGACTCTATCTTTTATTGTGATAGATTTTATCTTTATTTGATTAGGATTAGGTTGTCATAAAAGTCCTATAAATATACACTTTATGTATATATTTGAGGAACAATTTTTAATCAATAAAATTCTTCTTTAAGTTCTGAGATTTATTCTCTGCTTTTTTTAGTCGTGGACTCGACTGTTCCGTGGATTCGGAAGCCCCTCGTTTGAGATTTTCAAGCAACCTTCGTACGGACCCCTCACAAGGCCATTCGTCGAAGTTTTTGCGGCACCGCTTCGCTCTCACCAAGCAACGGTGGTCCAGTTATCGTCATCACCTATCGACTTGGCCATTGTCAAGCACGAAGGTAAGCCCGTTCCGCTATCATGCTGCGTCAGTTTCGTCCTCTTCAATAGGGGGGAGGACCTAAGATTTTAAATATTGCTACTCTTTACACCTAGAATGCACAGACACAAATAAGAAACGACCGATAAGGACATGGCGACATGAACATGATACCTATTTTGGTATGTCCTAATCTATTTTGGAGTGTCCATGCTTCCGAGATTTACGCTAATATATTGTTATGCAAAATATGACTTTATCTTTTTCTCTTGTTTAGACTCTCTTCGTTTTTTCAGATTTTGGCTCTGGAGGCAATTTATGGAGAGAATATCTGCAACTTTGATAGGAAAGAAGGACTAAGATATGTCCAGGTATTGACACAACTGTACCATTTCTACCTATTCATTGTACTTTAAGGTAATTAATTGTTGAATTTCTTGTTCTTCAGATCCATGTGCATTGCGAAATCCCTGATGGTTTCACTGTGTCTGCCAAACTCAACTCATCTACCGAAAATTCAAAAGTTGGAGCCCGAAGCAACGATGATGATGACTTCTTATACACTTTCAGAGTTCATCATCTGCCTCCAGTTATTTTAACATGCCTGTTACCTCCTTTATATCGGTAATTTAGTCTCACATCGGGCATGAGGTGTGATCGTGAGGTGTAGATAATTGAGATTGGTTCAGACCTTGCATGGAAATTCCTTTTTAAGACATATGGGGTCAAGTCCAATATCGCACCTCATGGTCCAACTCCTGTTCGGGTATGCTGAGTACTCAGAATCAGCCTAAAGGCTCTGAACATATATGCGTACTTAGTCTATTCGTACTAATCAGGGTCTTTGGTTATGCATTTACCTATTTTTAGTCTAAAAAGAGTATATTGTCGCTATCCATTATCAAATCAAATAAACCTGTTGTATGAGTATGCATCAAGGTTTAAGTAAATCTTTTGCATCTATATCTCTAGCTAGTAAATTATCCAGCACTATGATGGTTATGTATTATCAAATCTCTTCAAGTACTATATTAACAATCTTACTACTCTGGTTACCCTGGTTTATGTATTTACCTAGTTTTAGTCTCAGATAAAAGTAGTTTGATGCTATCAGTTATCAACTAAAGCTGTTGTATATGAGTATGTATCAACCATAGTTTGCGGTATCGGCCACCGATACGGATACGGTTTGGCATGTCCCGATCCGATATACTGATACTGGTAGTGACCGATACCGGCATTGAGGGTTTATTTTTCAGTCGATTCGGCAAAGAAAATTGAACGAAAAAGACCAACCAACAAGGGTATAAAAGCATAGTAAGGTTGTAAAAGCATGTAAAAAGGAAAAAAATAAATAAACTTATCTATCGCAGGTAAACCAATCGGCACTGGTGACTACTATTTCATTCAATTTCAAAACTACTAATAAACAATACAAGAAATACTTAAAGTTATGCCTAATGTATAAAATATTTTTTTGTAAAATTTTGATAATTATTTTCTTTCCGATACCAAAAAATCCGGTACTCCAATACAAAACCATCGATACTGTCGATACTGATACTCATAGGATAGAAAGGGTCCGATACCGATACAGATAACCTTGGTATCAACCTTAAGTACATATTTTATGTGTGTCCTGTAATGCTGCAGTATGATTTAGTTATTTGCTTTTTTCATACTAATCAGGTTTCGTTATGATTCTCACATAATTGAGCATGTTTTGAACACCAACCTTATCTAGCACTTGACATTCATAAGTTCCTCTTATAATTTGTCAGGTACAGAGTTCATCAGACTCCCTTGCCAGCACTTCTTCTGCTTCAAGTGCATGGAAACCTATTCACATATCCATGTGAAGGAAGGCACAGTAACTAAGTTTTTGTGTCCCGACGCAAAATGTGGGGGTCTCATCCCGCCCGGTTCACTGAGAAGCCTGCTTGGAGGTGAATCCTTTGAGAGATGGGAAGCGCTAGCTCTGGAGAGAGCTTTAGAAACAATGGCCGACGTAGTCTTTTGTCCAAGATGCGAAACTGCGTGCGTGGAAGATGAGGACCATCACGCGCAATGTTGCAAGTGCTTCTTCAGCTTCTGCTCTCATTGCAGGGAACGTCGACATGTAGGGTTAGAATGCATGACCCCAGAAACAAAGCTTCTAATTTTGCAGGTATGCTCTCATATTTGAAGTATATTTTCGTGATGCCTGGCTGAAAACATACATCTACTGTAAATTATGTTGAATGGACAGTATACGACACGATAAGGTAAGGACACAGCAACGAGAACATGGCATCTGTTTTGGTATGTCCTAGTGTATTTTCTTTTTAGTGTCCCTGGTGTGTCTGATACGTGACTGATATCCATCCGACTTGACACGGCCCAAAATTTTGGTGTCCATGCTTCCTAGACTGTAAATGTGTTGGATTGTATCTCGTTTCCGGTTGAGAGCTCAAAAGGGGATGACAATGGTGTTGGTAATTTTGTCCCACATTGGGTAGGAGGTGGGATCATGAGGTGTAAATAATTGGAATTTGTTCAAGTCTTACATAAAAATTCTCTTTTAAGGCATATGGGCCCAATTCAATATCGCACCTCATGGGCTAACTCCTGTTCGGGTCACACCGCGTTCCCAACAAAATGGACACTTACTTTTATGAAAAACTTCAATTTAACATTTGAAAGGTGTTTCTTAGTGTGACGATTTGGCTTATTGCTTGCATACTGGGGGATGTGGTTTCAAGTCGCAGAAACAGTATCTCCATATACTGGGGATAAGACTACGCTCCATAACCCTACATTCATGGGAGCGTCGTGGCACTGGAAAACACTTCATTTTTCTCGTGCTGCAAATTTCTAAATGATTGAAGTTTCGGTATCTTTTTGTCAACAGGAGCGTCAAAACTCTTCTCAGCTCAGGGGAGAACAGAAACTTAAGGAGCTCACGCTCATCAAGGATCTTCTCAGTGTCAGGGAACTGTTCCGTGATGCGAAGCAGTGTCCATCTTGCAAGATGGCAATCTCACGAACGGAGGGCTGCAACACGATGTTATGCAGCAATTGCGGGCAGTTATTCTGCTATCGATGCAGTCAGAAAATATCCGGATACGACCATTTCAGGTATGTTATTTCCTAGAAATAAAATGGACACTCCAAAAATGGGTGTCGTGTATCCACATCTTATGACTCGTGTTGGGACACGTATTGGACATGGCACGGGCACTCCGCGGTACACCAGGACTCGTACACCAATTATGTGTCCATGTGTCAGCGTGTCGATGTTGCATCGTGTCGTATCCGTCAGTGCAAGATAGTATGAGAGCTTACAAACTTTTAACTATTGCAGCGGAAACTGTGAACTGTTCACCCGGGAAGAGATTGTGCAGTGGGAAATGAGAATGAACCCGCGCCAGATTGCTGGGCAGATACAAGCTGAGAGGCATGCTAATCATGGTCACCCGTGTCCAGGATGTGGTCAAGTAAACATAAAGGTGAGTATGTATGATGCACGTACACGGATACAACACGCCACGACACGGTGAGGACACGGTAACACAGTGTGCTAGTGTATTTTGAAGTGTCCGGGTTGTGTCCAATAAGTGTCTGACACGACAAGGCCCACATATTTTTTTTTAGTGTCCGTGCTTCCTGCTGGGTATGTAGTAGATATTAAGTAGCAAACTGATACAACTGCTGAATCTAGGGACAAACCGCATTGAAGTTATCAAGTAGCAAATCAATACATTTTTCTGAAGACATACGAATCATTTAAAGGTTGGATCTGTTGAATACATGAAACACCTCAGCAAATTTCAAAATTAACTTCACATTTCTATGATGAATGGAGTAGTCCACACAATTCACCGTCGACTCGACAGGAGCAACATGAGCAGAATTTAGCATCCCATTTAGTGAAGCCGCAATTTCATCATTTCTCAAGATCAAGGTTTGCAGTATCGGTATCAGATCCTTCCTATGAGTGTCGGAATCAGCAGTATTGATGGTTTCAAATCGAAGTATCAAGTTTGTTTGGGTATCGGAAAACAAATAATTATTAATAAATTATTAAAATGTTAGTTTAAAAAATATATATATTTAGGCATAATTTTAAGTATTTTTTTGCTTTTAGTAATGGTGGAATTAAATGAAGTAGTAGTCACTCTTGCCGATTTGTTTACCTCTACGATGTTGGTATCGGTCGGTATGCTTTTACAACCATATTATGCTTTTACACTCTTATTGATTGGTCTTTTTCTTTCAATTTTTTTTTTGTTGAATTGACTGAAAAAGAGGCCCCCGATGCCGGTATCGCATTGGACATGCCAAACCGTATTGGTATCGTTCGATACTGTAAACTTTGCTCAAGACACGTAATACGTTCTATGTATACTAGAAGTCGTGTACGTGCGTTACATGAGTCTTATGTATGTTTTTTTTTCTTACTTTTTAAATGTATAGTTGCATGACAAATTTCTTTTTAAATAGTAGAAAATATTTTGAGACGGTGAACATTTGTTGGAGTAAAAAATGTGTAATTATTAGTTGTCTAGGGAGGGGTATACTTAGGGGAGTCAATAGATGCTTATCGGTACAGATAGGACAATATCCGTATCCGATTTTGTTTAATATCCGAATCTGATCCGATCCGATATCCGATCGGATGTCTCTTTTGACACTTCGAATTCGTATCCATCTAGTTTACCGTATATCGGATAATATTCGATCCCATCAGCTAAGAAAATTTGAATGTTATTATTCGAATATCCGAAATTCGAAAATCCGGAATATTAAAAATTTAGTTATTATCCGAATATCTGAAACCAAATTCAATTGCTCTATTTGAGCCCTTTCGTCTTCTATTAAAAATTTTAAGAATGCTCAACTGACTTGCTCTACATATTTCTCTATTTGAGCCCTTTCATCTGTTGGGCGCGCGAAAGCATTTGCCACCCCACCTGAAATAATCAACTTCCGTCTAACGGACACCAAACACAAATAAAGACAAGTATATAACTCAGATGAATTACAAGATTGACAAAAACTAATGTTGAATCCTTTATCCTAATAGGTTCAATCTCTTACCACTCTCAAGAAGGAAAAGAGAAGTTTACAATTGAGATCACTCACCAACCCGTAGCAATCTCCTTAACCAAAGTTGACGACTCCTTGATTAAATTACCTTCCTCCTTCTGTCTTGGATGACGAAGTCCTAAGAGTAAAGCACGGAATTTTTCTTAAATTTTCTGTGGACGAGTACCACGAATCTCTACTTTTGTGCTGTGTTTTGTGCCTCCACCCTCATCCCATATATATAGGATGAGAAAATCATATTATAGTCATAATAGGATTTCCTAAATAGGAATAAAATAGGAATCCTATTATATGTAAAATATTCTATCAACATCCTATTTTAGATCATAATAGAATTTTCTAAAATAAGAATCCTATTATATCTAAAATAGCACAACACCAATAATGGACATCCAAATCTAATCAAAATTAAATATTTAACTAGATTTGGATTCCACAATTATCAAATCCAGACTTGACTCCAACAATCTCTCCCTCCAGTCTGATGAGAGGGTATTGACCCAATGGGTCCTCAACTGGACTCTACGCATGTCGTCCTATGACAGAATACATGCTCCCCCATGTCACTGATCTCTGATCCCCCGAGTTGTTTTGCATCTTCCTTCGTCTCCAGCTCCTCAACCGTCACGTCGACACTAGCTGCAATGCGTAGCACCTCCTGCACCATTGGGATCCTGCCGACATCAATGACACGACCAATACCAAAGTCCCTGACGATCAACCTCACTGTGAGTCTCGGCTGTCTGTCTCTGACTTCCGTCTTCCACCGAAACGTGTTATCGTTCCGACAAGCTTATTCTCCCTTGGTTGGCCCAACCAAGCGGACGGTGCGGTTCTTCCGAGACTCTAACTCCTGAACCTGCCCACCTTCGTGTCCGACACTGAAGCTCCTCCATACACATGCGTCCTCGAGCATAACATCACGTACTGTGTCGTCGATGACCCACAGCTCCTCCTGAACTGTGTGAATGGTGATGCACCCGCCTCTATTGAGTTTACTGCAAAACTTGATCTCCATTCTGGTTTCGAACTGCTAAAACCAATGTCGCTCCATGAAGCTTTGGCAAAACCACCTGTCGCCAAAACCGGATCCGTAGAGCAATCCCCAGTTGGAGACCGACCAACTGTCATGGGACCGACAGACTGATCCTCAATCTTTGACTCATCTCCATTCGTCGTTTTGTCTCGACGAACCAAATCTTCCGTAACCTGCAAAACTTCTTGAAGACCCTCCTCAACAAGTTTCCAACGATCCACCTCCAGTCGAACACCCCTCGAGCCTCCATCCGGTATCTGTGGTCCGTCTGTACAACTCAGCAGCTTGAGCCTGTACATGCCACAACACAAATCTTTCCGAGCCAGTTGTTGGGAACTCTTGGCAAGAATCCAATATTTGTCCCCAAACAAGCTACGACATGTTAGAAATATCTTCAATTTTCTTCACTTAAAATCTGCAAACAAAAAAAATTACGTAAATGTTACCGGCCTCAGAGGAAGTCGTGCACGTAGCACTGCCCTAAGAGTTAGCTCGGGTCTATGTACAGACCGTACCGGAACGCTCCTAGTGGTAAAATATCCACTCCACCGGAATCTCGTTGTCGCACACGACGTCGGAGAGAGTGACCACGTACTTAGCTCTGCCCAGAGCAACAAGAAAGAGCACTAAATTTTCGGGAAGGGAAATTTTGTAGAGAGTTTCGGAATGATAATTTTTTCTGTGTTTTTAGAAGGAGGAGAGGGACTCAATATATAGGCATTCCAAGGAGGAGAATGATGGCAGATTTAAAGAGACAATTAAGAGGAACGTTACAAAAATTGATTTCCATCACATGGTTCATTGAACCTGGACGGAATTCAAAATCAAATCGTTACAGAAATAAATGTGTGGTAACGGTCAGAAACTTGAAAGAAAAAACCAAAAAATTCTTTAGGGTCTCAGCCCGAACTCCAAGTGGTAATCGAATCGGCATTCGGCACCCGTAGATGTGGGCACGTACCCGCACCCGTTACGCGCGTCGAACCGAACCGAGCCGAGCCGGGCCGGGCGGTGGCGGCGGCGCGCGCGTGTAGCCCATGGAGCTCCCACACACAACTTTTAATGAAGCAAAGGAGTGAGTGGTAATATATTCACACAAACTTTCTTATGTCCAACCGATGTGGGACTAAAAATAAAAGGTTGGGTTGAGCTTTTGCTCACAGCATTAGCTAACAATCCCCCCCCCCCCACAAAAGCTCAAGTTCCAAGGTAATAGAAGACAGAAAGATAAAAGAAGAATAAGAGAATATCTGGGCAGTTGTATACTATGCATAAATGAGATGGATTACATCCTTGAATCTCACGTAGTGACTATTATCTTTGCCTGAAGAAGAGCTTGATGGACTACGCCTTGAATCAGTCTTCTTGTACCAGACTCAGAAAATAGCACACATAGTACGCTAGAGGTACTTGGGTCTATCGGGTGGCGCGTTTGATTGGCCATGCGCACTTCTACACATTCATGAGAGTTGTCTAGGATCGTCCTGTCCCATAGTCGCGGCCCTCACGATCTCTCATATAGGTAAGTCCTTAAGGGTTGGTGATAGGAATCAACCCTGCATATCATGCTTGGACTTATTAAGAGTTTAAACTCAACCTATCCATATCACAAAAGGAACATTATCACCATAGGGATGAGGTATGAATGTACACATGTACAGCCTCCTGGGCTTTTATTTTAAAGAGAATTTAATCTCAGGTCAGTGTTCCATAATAGTCACCTAGTCCAGCTTGTTTCTACCCATTGAACCGGCTTCTTGGGATCTCCAGTCAGACTCGGTTGGGTTGCCACTGCTGGTGACTATACTATGGGCTTAACCCCATCCCCCTCGATGATTCTAGGATCAATGTCCTAGACAGACCCTTCGTCAAGTGGTCTGCAAGGTTCTTTTCTGACTTTATATAGTCAAGAACCACATATTTGTCCAATAGGCTCTTTATTGACTTGAAGCGCAGCTGCAGGTGCCTGTTCATCTTAGCATTCACTGAATCATGCTTTAGTAGTTCTATAACAGATTTATTATCACAGTTTATAGAAATTGCAGGAATAGGATGAACATAAACAGGTATATGCATAATAAGATTTCTGAGCCATTCGGCCTCTGTATATGTAGTATCTAAAGCTATCATTTCAGAGTCCATTGTACTTCTGGCTATGATAGTTTGTTTACATGATCTCCAGGAGATTGCAGCTCCTGCTAGGATAAAAACATATCCAGTAGTGGATATCACATCATGTGAATCAGTTACCCAATTTGTATCGGAGTAACCTTCTATGATATCAGGGTGTCTAGTATAATGAAGTTTATAATCTAGAGTTCCCTTAAGATATCTAAATACTCTGTCCAATTCAGTCCAATGTGATTGATTTGGGTTACTAGTATACCTACTTAGTCTCCCAATAGCAAATGCAATGTCAGGTCTAGTCTTATTTGTTATGTACATAAGGGACCTAATCATTTGTGAATATCTATGTTGTTCTATAGGTGATCCTTCGTTCTTCTTGAGAACAACATTATTGTCATAAGGGGTAAGGACAGGTTTCTTGTCAAAGTACTCAAACTTCCTTAGCATTTTCTCAATTGAATGTGCTAAGGATAGAGTATAGCCCTCTTTCCTTTTTGACACTTGCATTCCTAGGATCAGGTTTGCTTCACCTAGGTCTTTCATATCAAACTGGTTAGACAAATAATTCTTAGTTTTATTTATCAGTTCCAGTGAAGATCCTAGAATAAGGATATCATCAACATACAAGCATAAAATAACACAACTCCCATTTATATTTTTAGAATACAAACACTTGTCATATTCATTTGGCACAAAACCAAATTCTATAATGACTTTATCAAATTTGTTGTGCCATTGTTTGGGAGCTTTCTTTAGGCCATAAAAAGATTTTACTAATCTGCAAACCTTCTTTTCTTGATCTTTAGCAATAAAACCTTCAGGTTGCTCCATATATATCTCTTTTTCTAAATCTCCATTTAGAAATGCTATCTTTACATCCATTTGATGGATCAGCATATCATGAATGGATGCTAAAGCTAGAAGGGTTCTAATAGAAGATATTCTAGCTACAGGAGAGTAGGTATCAAAATAATCTAATTCTTTCTTCTGGGTAAATCCTTTGGCCACTAATCTAGCCTTATATTTTTCTATGGTACCATCGGCCCTAAGTTTCTTCTTAAAGATCCACTTACAACCTATTGGTTTGCTGCCTAAAGGAAGGTCTGCTAAAAATCAAGTATTGTTCTCCATGATGGAGTTGTACTCATTGTTAATAGCTTCTTTTCAGAAAGAGGCATCATGAGAGGATATGGCTTCTTCATAAGTTGAGGGATCACCTTCTATCAAAAATGTGAAGAATCCTTCTCCTAAATTCTTTTCAATCCTTTCTCTTTTACTTCTTCTAGGTTCTATGACTTGTTCAGATTGAGAATTAGGCATTTGGTCATGAGAACTAGTAGACAGAGTAAGAGAAGGGTTAGAGGAAGATGCAGGGGTTCTATCCTTGAAGAAAAAAATATTTTCAAAGTAAACTGCATCTCTAGCTTCAATGATTGTGTTATTAGAGATTTTATTTACTTCAGAATGGGTTACAAGAAATCTATTGGCATTACTATCTAGGGCATATCCTATGAATACAGTATCTACAGTCTTAGGTCCTATCTTCCTCTTTTGGGGTTCAGGAATTCCTACTTTAGCTAGACATCCCCAAACTTTGAGGTAATTAATCCTAGGGTTTCGACCTTTCCATAACTCATATGGGGTCTTATCATTAGTCTTACTGGGTATCCTATTAAGAATATAACAGGCTGACAATAAGGCTTATCTCCAAAGATTGTCAGGAGCACCTGAGCTGAGAAGCATGGCATTGACCATATCTAAAAGAGTGCGATTCTTCCTTTCAGCAACTCCATTGGATTGTGGTGAATAAGGAGCAGTTACCTCATGAATAATTCCGTCACAGAAGTTAGTCATTTCATTTGAGGTATACTCTCCACCACGATCTGATCTAAGGATCTTAATCTTCCTATCCAACTGGTTCTCAGCTTCAGATTTATAGACCTTGAATCTGTCTAGAACTTCATCTTTGGTCTTAAGGAGGTATGTATAACAATACTTTGAATGATCATCTATAAAAGTAACAAAGTATTTCCTACCACCTCGGGTTAAGACCCTATTGGAATCACAAACATCACTATGGATAAGTTCTAGGAGTTCAGAATCCCTATAGACAGATTTGAAAGGCAATCTAGTGTGTTTGACTTGAACACAAATCTCACATTTGTGTTCATCATCTATAGGAGTCTTAGGAATAAGATCCTTTTGATAGATCCTAAGTTCACATGACCTAGTCTACCATGCCAAACATTTGATGATTCAACATTTGCAACAAAAGAATGATTAAAACTTTTATTCATAGTACTTAAAATAAAGAGTCCATCTTTCACAAATCCTTTCCCCACAAACAGATCATTCTTAGAGAAAACTACTTTATTGGCCTCCATTACAATTTTGTATCCTGAGGCTACAAGGAGAGATCCACTAACAAGATTTCTCCTGACAGACGGCACATGAAGCACATCATGGAGAGGTAGAATTTTTTCTGATGTCATCTTCAAATCTATTCTTCCTCTTCCCACAACTTGTGCCGTTGAGCCATCTCCTAGGGTCACGCCTCCTCCACTTGATTTCTGATAGGTTGAAAAACAGGAGCGATCAAATGAAACGTGAACATTAGCTCCAGAATCCAACCACCAATCATCAGAATGGAAAGACAGGTTTACGACAGGTTGAAAGCTTACAGACCTGAAGGAGCTGGAAGACCCAAATGTTAGCCTCTGGCTTGCCTTTTCCCTTGAAGGAGTTCTGGATAGGTTCTTTCTTCCTTTGGAAGCAGTTGATGGCTGTATGGTTGGTTCTACCACACACAAAATAAAATCTTCTTTGATCCTGAGTCTGACTAAAGTTTCTAGGTTTTTGGGCTTGATGGTTTTGGTGGTGATGGTTTTGGTGAGGAGGTTGAAAACTCTGCTTCTTTTTGAAGGAGTTTTTCTTGGATTTGAGATGGTTGTTTGACTTAGGTTTTGCAAGACTTTCTACAAGGTTTACCTTAGCTGTGGCATTTGACCTAGCTTTGGTCTGGACCTATATTTCTCTTCTGTTCTAATTCTCTGTATAGCTTGAGAGTATGTAATAGATCCTTGTAGATGTAGAAGGTCCTTTGCAACTTTAGACCAAAAAGGAGGGAGTTTATCTATCAAGCATCCTATTTTGTGCTCAGTAGAAAAGACGGTTCCCTTGGCTTGAACCTGCCTAAGGTGTTCTTGGAACTCATGGATTTGGTCATTGATAGGTTTGTTATCTACCATTACATATTGGTTGAATGTGGTGGAATTGAATCTATCAATTCCAGCATCATCACAACCATACTCATCTTCCAAAGCATCCCAGAGTTCTTTAGCGCTTTTATACTCAAAAAATATGTCGTAGAGTGACTCCGACATAGCTCTTAAGATTCTGTGGAAGCAGTGGTAGTCAATTTTCTTAGGGGTCTTAGGTTTGGTAGAAGAGAAGGACTTGGAAACCCCTACGTCAGACTCAGTCTCATCAGAATCATTTGAGATGGACGTGGACCCATCGATGGCAGAAATTAGGTCCAAAGTGGTAAGCCAAAATTTCATCTGGCTTTGCCACCTCTTGAAGTAGGTGCCATTGAATTTTGCAGGCTTTGCAGAAAAAGTCTCTTCCTTGGAAGTCATGTTTTCTAAAGTCTGTAAAATTGTATTTACTCAATAAGATGGCTTTAAACTAAAATTAACAATTAAAATAATTTTAGTAATAGACCTTTAAAATTTTAGTTTTTTAAGTTTTGATAAGGTTGGGTTAGCTGTAGGGGCCGGATCCCAGCAAGCGGAGGTTCACTAGGAACTCTTAAGTACCGGTCGCTTAGACGAATTTTCGCCTTGTTGACAGAAGGGCCCTTTCGGCTTGTTCCCAAACAAATCTTAACTTTAGAACTTTAAAAATAAAGAAATTTTTACTAAATTAATTAATTGTTTGATTTAGCCTAAATTGATGTATTGAGTAAAAGAAACTAGTATTGACAAAATGATACTACAATATTGGGTATGGAAAATGTCAATTTCTAGTTTGTAATAAATATTTAATAAAGAAAGTGGTACTGATACTAGTATAGCAATTTTTTCCAACTAATGAAGAACAACAATATAAAGAATAGCAATCTGTTATTGAATATAACAACTTTGATATATTGGAAAAAATTAAACAGAGATGAAACTTATTCAATAGTATTAATTTTTGTTTAAATGCTAATATACGAGCATAAAACAACAGTAGCAGATCTAAGCAAAATTGTGACTTAACAATATGTGAAGACCACTAGCATAAAATGTGACTTAACCGAATGGAATATATGTAATAGAATAGATGTTGCTTTGAAAGTTGTCAGTAAAAAAAAATGAATGGGGCTATTTGATAAAATGTTTGATAAGTGAATATATGCTGCTTTGAAAGCTGATGGTACTTAACAGAAGAGAAGGTTGTCACGAAACTCGAAAAGTAAGAAAGTTGACACCAGTAGCATAAGAAGTTTGATAAGTAGGAAAATAAGAATGTTGACACTAGCAGCATAAAAAGTTGTCGTTACTTAACAGAACAGGTTGTCAAGAAACTAGAAAACTAATTTTTCTTAAGAAGACAAATTACGGTAAAAAATTTGATAAGAGATAACTCTTAGATTGTTAGAAATACCTTCAATTTTCTTCATTTAAAATCTGCAAACAAAAAAAATTACGTAAATGTTACCGGCCTCCGAGGAAATCGTGCACGTAGCACTGCCCTAAGAGTTAGCTCGGGTCTATGTGCAGACCGTATCCGAACGCTCATAGTGGTAAAATCTTCGCTCCATCGGAATCTCGTTGTCGCACACGACGTCGGAGAGAGTGACCACGTACTTAGCTCTGCCCAGAGCAACAAGAAAGAGCACCAAATTTTCGGAAAGGGAAATTTCGTAGAGAGTTTCGGAATGATAATTTTTTCTGTGTTTTTAGAAGGAGGAGAGGGACTCAATAGATAGGCATTCCAAGGAGGAGAATGATGGCAGATTTAAAGAGACAATTAAGAGGAACGTTACAAAAATTGATTTCCATCACATGGTTCATTGAACCTGGACGGAATTCAAAATCGAACCGTTACAGAAATAAATGTGTGGTAACGGTCAGAAACTTGAAAGAAAAAACCAAAAAATTCTTTAGGGTCTCAGCCCGAACTCCAAGTGGTAATCGAATCGGCATTCGGCACCCGCAGATGTGGGCACGTACCCGCGTCCGTTACGCACGCCGAACCGAACCAAACCGAGCCGAGCCGGGCCGGGCGGCGGCGACGGCGCGCGCGCGTGGCCCGTGGAGCTCCCACACACAACTTTTAATGAAGCAAAGAAGTGAGTGGTAATATATTCACACAAACTTTCTTATGTCCCACCGATGTGGGACTAAAAATAAAAGGTTGGGTTGAGCTTTTGCTCACAACATTAGCTAACACGACATCCATCATCTGTCAGCCTCCCTACCGAAATCAAGTTGTAGCGCAAACTCGTTCCATGTCGCAAACCCTTGAGAATGAGTTTCTCACCGAGCTCCGTTGTCAAGTGCACATTACCGATGTCTACAACTGCAGCCGTCCCCTTATCGTCCATCTTCACACATCAAAACCTGTCATCGCGATATGACATGAATATCCTCCTATGTGGAATGATGTGATACGACGCCCCCGTGACCATGACCCAGTCGCCGTCATGCCACATGTCATAAGGTTCCTCTACGTCGGTCGCTGCGATGATAATATCTTCCATTGCTGTAAGATCCTCCAGATCGTCCTTGCCTTTTGCCTTCTCAGATTTGAGCTTCATGCAGTTCCTCTTGATATGACTCATTTCATAACAGTGATAGCAGCCCTGCTTGCGGTCCAGAATATCAAGATCCCGAGAACTCTTCCGTGTCCTCGCTTGTGACTTGAGTCTTTTCTTCCCGTAGGAAGCCACCAGAGCGGACTCCTGCGATGATTCAACTTGCTTGCATCGGACCTCCTTATTCAACAAGCTACTTTTGACTGCCTTCACCGTGACAACTCCATTAGGCGTAGAGTTGTTCACCGACACCACCAACGTCTTCCAGCTTTCCGGCAGAGAACTCAAGAGCAGTAGGGCCTGAAGCTCATCATCAATCACCATCTTCATCGCAGACAGCTGATTGATGATACTCTGAACCTCGTTCAGATGATGTGCCACCGAGGCACCCTCCGCGTACTTCGAGTTGACGAGTTGGTGAAAAAGAAATGCCTTGTTGCCTGTCGTCTTACTTTCGTACAACGAATGCAACTTCTCCCACAATATTTTTGTCGAACTCTCTTTGGACACATGGTGAAACACCAAATCATCCAACCATTGGCGGATGAATCCAACGGCCTTCCGATCCAGTCGTTTCCAGTCTTCAACAGCGTTGTCCGATGGCTTTGCGTCGTCACCCTCCAACGGACCATGCAAGTCCTTGCACCATAGTAGATCCACCATCCTTGGCTTCCAAATCGTCTAGTTTTTTCCAGTGAGGGTGATCATACGAGTATTTATCTGCTCCGTAGGCATGGTTGCCAGAACCCCCAAAGCTCTGATATCAATTGTTGGGCGCGCAAAAACATTTGCCAACCCACCTGAAATAGCCAACCCACGTCTAGCGGACACCAAGCACAAATAAAGACAAGTATATGGCGGTGACTACGTCATCTGGACAAACTTCAACCTTTATAACTCAGATAAAAATTACAAGAACTAATGTTGAACCCTTTACCCTAATAGGTTCAACCCCCTCACCACTCTCAAGAAGAAAAACAGAAGATTACAATTGAGACCACTCACCAACCCGTAGCAATCTCCTTTACCAAAGTTGACGACTCCTTGATTAGATCTCTTTCCTCCTACTGCCTTAGATGGCGAAGTCCTAAGAGCAAAGCACGGACTTTTTCTTAGATTCTCTATGGACGAGCAGTCCAAATCTCCACTTTTGTGCTGTGCTTTGTACCACCACCCTCACCCCATATATATAGGATAAGAAAATCATATTCTAGTCATAATAGGATTTTTTTAATATGAATAAAATAAGAATCCTATTATACCTAAAATATTCCATCAACATCCTATTTTAGATCATAATAGGATTTTCTAAAATAAGAATCCTTTTATATCTAAAATAGCACAACACCAATTATGGACATCCAAATCAAATCAAATCAAATATTTAACTATATTTGGATTCCACGAATATGTTGTTATCTATAAAAAATTTAGTTATTATCCGTATATTCGAAACCAGATTCAATTGCTCTATTTAAGCCGTTTTGTCATCTGTTAAAAATTTTAAGAATGCTCAACTGTCTTGTTCTATTTGAGCCCTTTCATCTTCTATTGAAAATTATAAAAATGCTCAACTTGAGCCGGCCATATATATATATATATATATATATATATATATATATTCATCTTTTGTTGTAAATTATAATTAATATATATTCCTATTATATGTACATTATATTAAAATATAATGTAGAAAAGTAATAAATTAATTGAATTATGTAAAACTCAGTTGAGAATAAAATCATTTAATCTTCTCTAGTAATTAATATATATTACATATACATTATACTATAATATATAAAAAACAATTGGATATCCGAATCCGATGTCCGAATTCGATATCTGAAATTTGCAATTTAATGTCGGATCGGATATTAGCGGATTCGAATATCTTAATATCCGAATTTGTATCCGAATAATGATAATATCCGAAAAATATTCGGATAATCGAATCCGATATACGGAATTTCGAATAATATCCGAAAGTTCGGATACGAAATCGGATTCAATTTTTCGACTATCCATTGACATGTCTAGGTATAGTTTATACGTTTTACTTTTAGCTAATTTAAGCATATTTTGATATAAGAGTTCGGCTACACAAACTCAAATATGAACTTTCAATATGGTGACGACACGTGGACGAATTTTTTCTATTTAGGCCCTGGACTTTTTCTATTAAGGTCCTCGAAAATAAAATCAAGAAATAAGATGCATGTTGTCAAAATTAGGAACTCATGAGTTCCTCTAGGATTTTTGTTGATATATATCGCTATTGTTATATAAATCAAGAGAGAAAGATTACACTGAAATAGATAGAAAGCGGACAACAAGCTGTGCCGTCAGTCCTTTTTGGATGGCAAAACTAATCCAAAGTAAAATAAAAATTCCTCTAGGATTTTTATATATATCTATATATAAAGTTGAAGAATAGCGCTTCTAGAACATAAAAGTTCCACGGCGAAGCTTAGAAGTGACCCTAAGTTTTTTCTGTAGTTATGTGGAAGAGTGGCTGATGGAAAAAAAGAAGACAATAGCAGGTTGGCAACAACAATCACCTCTTCTGCTGGTTCTGCCAAACTCGTTACTGTGCCCTCTGCAAGAAGACCATCCGGCGCAGGGAGCGACATTTCGGGCCTAAAGGTTGCAAACAGCACACTGCAGAAGCCTGAATTGTTCTCTCTTCTCAAACTGGATCTCCAGTTGAAGGCCTCAAGTCAGAGAGCTTCTTGTGCCACTGCAATCAAATCAAGAAAGGAAAGAAATATGATGCATTTAGCTACAACTTGTGGAAGTAACAGATGCCAATCATAACTTCTGTGGAGTTTTGTGTATACTTTTATAATTTGTTAGATATTATGAGAGGGGGAGAGAGAGCACAAGTAACACTGAGAATAATGGGATTACAAGAGTATTTTCTTCTCTAGCATGGGCGGCCCTAGCCCAGGGCAGGCCAGGCAACAGGGCCAGAGCCCTAGACGAAAGGGGGCACCAAAATGGATGTATCAATAGAACTTGTATGTATCATGTGTTATAGTGGTGTAGTGGTTATAATGTTTGACTGTTACTTTATATGTCCCTGGTTCAAAACTTGGTGGAAACAAATTTTTGTTACATTTACATTTTTTATATATTATGTATAGGGAATCCATTTTGGTAGTTTCGTCTTGGGCCCCATCAGTTAAGGGATGGCCATGTTCTCTAGCACACTAGAGGATCACCAACATATAGTTCTTCGCTTCAAGAGTGGATTACCGTAGGAACAAACTCACTAGCACAACCGATCGATCTCGGTTGATACACTGCCGATAGAACTTCTTCAACACTCCGTCCTTCACCTTGTTGCCTTGAGTAGCTTCGCTAGGAGTTTGTTGGAGTCCAAGTGCTTCGGAGATGGAGAATTATCCATTTGATCGTCGCCCAACGCTCCTTGTCCAGATCCGTAAGTGCTCACCTAACAACAACAACAACTACGTGTGCGATGTCGAGCCTTGTGCACACCGTGTGGTACGCCAAACTTCCAATAGTGGATGAATAAGAACTTTTTCCCTCTCTTCATTCTCTTCCTCGGTCGAAGGAATTTGTCCTGAGTCGAGTTTGAAGTGAGGTGTGGGGGAGGGTAGAAAATGACTTTGCTTGGTTTCATCCCGAACCTTGCAAGCACCGTCTCAACATAACTTTCTTGTGATAGCCACAACTTCTTTTCTCTCATATCAAGAGAGATCTTCATCCCAAGCTTTACTTTATGGACCCAAGTCCATCACTACAAAGCACTTAGCCCGTTCTTCAATCTGTGAATCTTGTTAGCATCCTTTTAATTTGATGATAGCCATGTCGTCGACGTACAACAATAAAATAATAAAATTATCACTAGAAAATCAGTGCCTTTTCGTACTACTTTTTAATTTCTTGACTTATTCCATTCCATAAACCAAAGAATGGAATGCACGGGTTTGGTTAGTCCTGTGGGATTCTTTCTTGGTCAACTGTGGGGATGCTGGATTTTGTATGGATTGGCCACCCTACTTTTGTGGACCTGATTTTAAAAATGTTATATCCGACAATCCTAACATAACGTAGGTATTTAAATAGCATTATGAATTGCTTAAAGTGTGTTTGGTTACAGTAGCAAAACATGTTTAAAGCAAAATACAAATTTTTTTTTTTTTCATTTGATGGCAATGACTTGTTGGTTTATGTTCGCAATATTTTGGCTATTGCCTATTGTGAAGGCTTGTCCTATATTTTTCTGCGGAGGTGTGTCATGGGTTATACTAAATTGTCACAGACATGTTGCTTTCTTTTTTCGGAATTTTGTGGTAAATATTGCTACAAATTTTTTTTTTCCTTGCCACTATCACACTATTATATATTGAACAAAAAAAAAATTTGGGTTACTTTTAAGAAGAATTACATTACAAAGTTATGATGGGTTTTCGATAGAAATAAAAATTCTTTAGGAAATTTCTTTAAAACAGAGTTTTCACTATCAAATGATCTCTCCTAAATATTTTCACATCAAGTATAAAGTCTATATCGTCAACTTTATTTATTTTTAGGCCAATGCTAAAGGGCACTTCATTTGTTATTAAGAACTATCACTATTTTTGAAGTCATGTGCATAGTCACGAACGTAAAAAAAAAAAAAAAAAAAAAAGTTAATTATGTTATTTGTTTACAAAACTTTTGGGTGATGTCATCTTTCACTATGTGGCATCTAACATGGCAGCTGCTTGGCAAATTTTAACCAAAAATTAATTACCCATTTTTTAGTGTTAATACTAATTTTAATATTAGTTAATTTTAAGGCTAAATTTCAACTTGATACCCTCAACTATTCATGTTTTGCAACTTAATACTCTAAACATTGAAAATAGGCAACTTAGTACCCTGAAATTTATTTTTTCCAAAAATACCCCTCTTCCCAACAGACCTCCCCCCCGCCCCAGGCCGGCACCCCCTGGCCGCGCCCCTCCCACCTCGTCGTCGTGTGAATAGCTACCCCCCCCGCCCCACCCCCTCTCCGGTCGGCATGGAGAGCGCGGACGTGCAGTGCCGGAGCGTGCGGGCGAGGGCATGCTGCCTAGAGGCGAAGGGGGTGGAGGCGGGGGGGGGGGGGGGGGGGTGCGGCACACGACGGCGAGGCGGGAGGGGGGGGGGGGGGTAGCCGGGGGGAAGAGGGGGGTTGGGGGCGCTGTTGAAGAGGGGGGTATTTTTGAAAAAAAATTATTTTCAGGGTATTAAGTTGCATATTTTTAAAGTTTAGGGTATCAAGTTGCAAAACATGAATAGTTGAGGGTGTCAAGTTAAATCTTAGCCTAATTTTAATTTGATATTAATATTAATATTAATGTACTGTTAATATTAATATAATTTTAATGTTAATTTTAGTGTTAGTGTTCATGTTAATTTAATGTTTATTTAAATATTATTTTAATGTTAAATTTTTTTAATGTCAACAATCATACAATCATGTCATATGTCACATAATGGGAGATGACATCACCCAATTTTTTTTAAAGACAAATAGCATTTTTTTTAAAAATTTGATAGTCCTTGTTGTACTTAGGAATGTCAAAATTTCTGTAGTCCTAAAGATATTCTCTGTCCATATGACTACCAAAATTTTGGTAGTCCTGAAACAGAACTGTCAAAATTTTGACAGTTCAGGACTACAGAAACTATAATGTCCAAGAGTCTTTGTAATGTTCTTAATATTTGCGTTTTTTTTTTTTACTTGGGTAATTTTAAGTATCTTTATTTATTTTTCAAGTTGAGCATCCTAACATAGAACGAAAAGAAAGGAAAATAATAAATCTCTTAATTTTATTTTTGTATCAGGATGACAGAAGTTGTGACTTGTGCCTGACCAGGGTTAAGCAATACAATAATACCTAACGAACCGAGACTGGGGGACTGCAGGTGGGAACCGATAACACATGACGGTCTCTCGTTGGTCTGGATCCGGGACCCACAAAACCTGAACCTGCCGCAAACATCGTGGTCCGAATCTGGACCAATAGGGAGCCGTCACGTGTCCTCGATTCACGTGCACGGCCCTCCATCGGTTTGTATATCTCTACCATAAACAATATCCATGTAAATTTCTAAAATTGAATTTCTATCATACTTGATATTGTACTATAAGAAAATTTATATTTTAGTTGGTAGAGTTTGTACGTATGTACTAAAAATGCTCTCCAATGATTCCAAATTCCTATTATATATACAGAAATAAAAGGATTAATTTAATAATTTAATTTGAAAATATTATTTCGATATTAATTTCTTTGGGGGAGAGATTTTTTATGTACATATAAAATTTTTCCATCCTACTTCAGCGATGGGAGAATTTTTTTTTTTAAGATTTATACTATAGAAATAGGAGAGATACAAATCCCCATTGGAGATGGCCTTATTGTATTGGAGAGATCTTGATTGGAGTCTATGCCTACAAAAATTATATTAAAAAAAATCCTAACATCCAAACCCCATTTATTCGAGAGATTAATTGAAGTCGATTAGCCAATTTAGAACGTTTTTCTTGATCATATATTTTAAAGATATTTAAAAAAATGTCTTTAAATTGTACGTTGTTTTTTTACGCAAAATTTGCAAACTTCCTATCTATTTTTAAATTCAGAAAATTGCATCTAAAGCATATAAGTTTAAAAAAAATTCGTAAAAGGAACAAAGTATACGAAATTTATAAAATAAGCATTATTTCGCCCAAAAGAAGAGCGTAAAATACAATTGCTAAAAATACGCCTTACTATTTTTAATTTCTCAGTCGTTAAGATTACAATTAAGAGGGGTTTAGGAGCAGATTAACACAACATAGCAAAATATACCCTTTTTTTTAAGGGTGTATTTAGAAATGAAAAAAACGCCCTTTTTTGGGGCGTGATTTACTCTATTTAATTAGCTGGGGTTGCTTGATTTAATTAGCTGACAAAAAAAAAAAAAAAAGCAAACCGCCAGCTGCCTTCTTTTGGGGTTGCTTGATTTAATTGATTTAATTAGGCGATTTAATTAGCTGCCTTCTTTGGAGTTGCTTAAATGGCATATAAGCTGCCTAATCCAAGGTCCATTTCTACTTAACATTTAATTAACCAACTGTTAACATTTTAGTCCCCTTTAGTTAATCTCTTAATATGTTATGTAAAAAAAAGCCCTACTTTGGGGCGTCTAATACCAAGGTCCATTTAAGTCCATTTTTGTTAACATTTAGTTAATCAAATGTTAATCTCTTAATCGGTTTGGTTAGAGGATAAATTAAAAAAAATCCAAGGTTTTCACGTCCTACTTTGAGGCGTATTTCTTTCCGGTGCATCTAATGTCCTTCTTTGGAGCGTTTTGGGTTCCATTTTGCTAGTTTGAAATTTTTTATGTTTTTCATGCAATACTAGCAAAATTCGTTTCTCCTCGTGCAAATTTCTCTTTTAAATTTGATGCTGGAAAATTTTCCAAAAGAAAATAAAGCAAAAACAGAGAGAGAGAGAGAGAGAGGTGTCATGACCAATCATCTCACTAGACTTCTGTATGGCAGCAGACCTGCTGTTTTCAAAATAGATATTCTAATAACAGAAAATTGTATGATAAGCATTAAAATTTTAAATTATTGTGTAAAAAGAACTAAATTTTTAAAAATTGCGATGTCAGCATCGTTACGTCCTAGATTTGGACGTTAAAAAATTTGACGTGTGTTAGATTGTGTGTTAGTTTATTTGTTAGTTTAAACTGTATTTGTTAGTTTAATTTTTATTCATAAATAGGATCAAAAATATGCGTCCAAATGATGGGCGTTCTCTTTTTAATAAATAATTTTTACGCCTCATTTTTGGGTTTTTTTTTAAATATTTTTTTTAGGTGGTAGCTATTCTAAACAGCACACAAGGGCAGGTCAATAAAGCTATAGGCATATAATAATCGAAAATAATATTTTATCTGCGGTTTGTAATCGCGAACGTGACCGTCGGCCGACATGTCGGCCGGCCATTGTCCTCCCCTGCTATTTCGGATCCTATCCAAATTATGAGATCAATGGCCGGTCAACACGTGAGCCGACGGTCACGTCCGCGGTTACAAATTGCGGACAACCTAACAGCTCCGTATAATAATTAGTCACAAGCGGAAGAAAAACTTATCACGAAGAAGCAGCAGGAGATATTCCACCATAAAAATACTTGTTGGTGCTTTCTTTACATGGAGAGAGCTTTCTCTCAACATGCCTTGTAAAATTTTAGTCCTACATCGAAAATGCACCATGAGTTATCTCAACATATATACTTGGTTGTGTTGTTGAGAGATGCACATGGGGTGGTGACCCTAAGGAGGGAACCATGTGGGTGATTTTACTAGGAGGTAAGAATAAGGCTCCAAGGATTAAGCATTAATGCTTTTGTCATTCTCTTGGATTAATTCCATTTGGAGCTAAGCCCCAAAGGGGCTTAGCGACTCGGACTCGGGCTCGGGCTTGGACTCGGGCTCATGAGACGTAATGTGGCGTTTTGTTGGCGCACTTTGCACTTATCCGCTGACTGTGCAGGCTACAAGTCAGTTATGGAAAGACTGATTCAATGCGATTAATTCAGATCCACTTTTTGTGGGATTTAAATTAATTTCGTTTCCATCTTTGTGGGATTTGAATTAATTTCGTTTCCATCTTTGTGGGATTTAAATTAATTTTGTTTCCATCTTTGTGGGATTTGAATTAATTTTGTTTCCATCTTTGTGGGATTTGAATTAAGTTCGTTGCTATCTTTGTGGGATTTGATTCAATCTTTTCATAACTGAAGAGGCAGCTAGGGTTTCCACCCTCTCTCTATATATACTCTCTTCTGGCCTCCTTTGTGGGAACTACGAATTTTATAAGTCAGAAAAGAGAGAGAGAGCTGCTGCCGCCATTGCAAGTACATCCGAGGAGTTAGAACAGAGGTGACTTCGAGCGTTCCACAAGTTCTTCAACTTGCTGGTTCCTGGAAGCAATTCGTATGGGACGAATCTTGCTTTGAGCAACGGTGTTTTGACACCCCAGCAACTTTTCTTCATTCCATCTTTTTCTAGTTTATTGTAACTCGTTCTGTCCTAATTGCAACACGTTTGCAAGGAAGAACGAGAGATCTTCTCTTCTCTATTCCCTCCTTCATATTGTAATCTGGCTATTTGGTTTTTTGTATCATCGTAGATCTTGAGTTTGATCACTGCAAAGTTTTGTGTGACTCTCAGATCTCGATTGCATCAGTTTTTCATCTTTGGTCAAGCCCCAAGAATAACAATCTCAAAGCAAGATCCTTGTAGATGGAAAACATTAATGCTTCGCTCGTCCAATCGGACTACTGCTAGTTGGAAAAGTTCGATGGAGGGCATTATCAAGTCTGGAAGAGGAAGGTTTATCTAACTCTTCAACTCAAAGACGTTGATCATGTACCGTTGGAGGAAGAACATTCTGTTCCAGACACTGGGTCTACTGCCGCTATCAATGCGGCTACCAAACTCCAGGCCAAATAGAGAAGGAAAAATAGCATTTGCAGGCTTCTCATCCTGAATGCTATGGAGGATTCCCTGGCAGAATCCTACTCGAAGAAGGAATTTGCCAGAGACATATGGGAGTCTGTGGAAAAACTGTATAAAGAAGGCAGGAATAGGAGCAAGATGTTTGTGGTTGAAAAATATCACAAATTGCTCTTTGAGGACGAGAAGTCCATATTACCACAGGTGAAGGAATTTCTGAAGCTGCATCAGAAACTGGAAGACGAAGAGATGCCCCTTCCCGATAAGTTTGTCGTTGGAGGGATCGTCTCAAAACTTTCTGTTGGATGGAGTACTTTCTATGCAAGGATGCTCAGAAAGAAGCTAGACATTAGCTTGGGAGATCTACTTCAAGAGATCCATGTTGAGGACGAGATGTGTTCCCAACAGAAGATGGACACTCTGTCCAAACAGTTGGCTAAGGCCAATCTAGTGCAGACGAGAGATCCCAAGGGGAAGCAGGCGGCTTTTCATCACAAGAAGAAGGACTTCACTAATCTAAAAGTGAAGGGTCATTCATTCAAGCAACAAAAGTCCAAGTCCCACGTGACTTGTTTCAATTGTGGCAAGAAAGGCCACTACAAGAGTGAATGCAAATCCAAGCCTAAACAATCAGAGAAAGGTGAGCCTAGTAAGGTTTTATTGGTTTCTAACATTGTTGTTATGATCGCACAGGTCACAACTGTGGGCGTTGACTCTGACTGGTGGATAGACACTGGTGCGACTTGCCATGTCTGTTCTGGCAAGGAATGGTTCGTCACGTACCAGCCGATATCTGAGAAGGTTGTCATAGCGAACCAGGCCCAAGCTAAAGTTCTGGGGATCGGGACTGTGGAGCTGAAACTCACTTCTGGGAACACTCTGACGCTTCAAGGTGTGAAGCATGTTCCGGTGATTGCCAAGAACCTGATCTCTGGGAGCCTGCTCTGCAACGCAGGCTTGAGGATGGACATCAATGCTGGTCAGATGGTGATGTCCAAGAAGGGAACATACTTCGGAAAAGCTTATCAAACCGAAAGAATGTTTAAAATTCAGCTTGTCAACCAGTTTAATGACATAAATACAGTTACATTTTCTGATTATTCTCTTGAGTTGTGGCATAATAGACTAGGACATGTTCATTGTAAAAGAATTAACAAAATGTCCAGTCTATGACTTATCTCCAAATGTGGGGGTAAGGTAGAGAAGTGTGAAGTGTGTGCTCAGACGAAGATCACAAGGAAACCCTTTCATCGGGTTAATCGAAGTACAGATCTTCTGGAGTTGGTGCACTCTGATATCTGTGACTTCAAGCAATTCTCTACAAAAGTTGGGATGAAGTATTTCATAACCTTCATCGATGACTTCTCAAAGTACGCGTTTGTCTACTTGCTCAAGTCTAAAGACGAAGCGTTCGAGAAGTTCAAGAAGTTCAGGGCCGAGGCTGAACGACAAACTGGACAACAACTCAAGAGGCTAAGAAGTGATCGAGGCGGAGAGTATCGGTCTCATGAATTCATATTGTTCTGCAAAGAACATGGAATCATAAACGATACTACTGCTCCGTATTCTCCTCAATCTAACGGAGTAGCGGAGAGGAAGAACAGAACGTTGACAAAAATAATGAACTCAATGCTGCTAACCGCGGGTCTTCCTAAATGCTACTGGGGAGAAGCTGCATTGACGGCCACTTTTATTCTAAATAGAGTGTCGTATGCAACTTCGGACGTAACTCCTCATGAACTCTGGTTCAAAGTCAGACCAAACTTGAATGTCATTCGAGGGTGGGGGTGTCTGGCGTATGTGAAGCTCCCAGATCTGAAGATTCAGAAGCTGGGGACAATGACTACGAAGGCGATCTTCTTGGGGTATGCCGAGAAGAGTGATGCTCAGAGATTTCTTGATATTGAGTCAAATCATATCATCGAATCTCGTGATGCTGAATACTTTGAAGACAAGTTTGCAAAAGACAAAAATATTGTTCTTTCGGACATTCCGGAAAATGATGTAGGTGATCTTGTTCAATCGATATAGATTGAAATCCAATGTTCATCCAACCAACGACTGATATCTAAATATAGAACCCAGTAAGATCACAATCTAGATTTCTAAATTCAATTCCCTTTTGGAACCTTGTTTAGAAGTTCGAGAATGGAACTTCTGTTTTGCACAGGTTGCAAGCTCTCCTAAAGAATGAATGAATCTTAGATTGAGCCAGTGACTAGACTAGAGTAGCCCAATCTAGCGATTAAGACTATAGGTTCATAAACACTCTTTCTAACTGTATCATTGGATACTTTCTACCGCCCTTGAAATTTTATATTTATTCTTGATTATTTTATTTTCATGACCTTCCTATTCCAGAGTGACGTATAGTCATATTTCCTTAAGCTACTTGTGTAAAATTATTGTTTGTTAATTTTGGGTTATTTGATAGATACGAGAGGATTATAGATACCATATGCCTAGGTATTTGTTAGTAGGTTGTTAGCAACCAGTTAGAAGATTTTGAGATTTTAGTTGTGAGGAGTAGTGTGACCAAAGGTGGGTAGAAGTCTTCGAAGACTCGTAGTTACGAAATGACTAGAGAAGGCCATAAAATATTTTTTTTAGAAATTAAATTTAAGGAGATTGTGGTAATAGTGGGCTTATTATTATTATTATTATTATTATTATTATTATTATTATTATTATTATTATTATTATTATTATTATTATTATTATTTTGTTCGAATTTTAGGCATGTTTATAAGTTAGAATTTCGAGGACGAAATTATTTTTAAGGTGGGTAAATTTGTAGCTCCCCTCCCCAGAAATTCTGAAATATTTTGTTAGTATTATTTATTTTAATTAAATAGTGAATTTTATTATCGAAACAATTTTTATTATTTTATTATTATTAGGGTTATTTTGTGGAGATTTAATAAGCATGATCATTCCATGTTGGTATTATAGTTATTACTGAGTCGAGTTATGGTAAATTAGATTTATATATATATATATATATATATATATATATATATATATATATATATATATATATATATATATATATATATATATATAAATGTGTACGTGTATATATATCTAGAATATATAAGTATTTATGTGTATTCACGTATTTATATATATAAATATATCTTATATATTTATGTATATGTGTATATATATATATATATATATATATATATATATATATATATATATATATATATATATATAAAAGATAAAGAAAAAGAAAAAGAATAAGATTGAACAGCAGTAGTAGCAGAGAGCCCAGACCCGAGCCCTACTAAATCCCAGTCCCAAACCGAGCAGGCCAGCCGCCCCTTTGGCCCTTACAGCCCAACCCCAAGCCCAGGGCCGAGCCCAGCCTGAGCCAGTATGGCCCGAGCCCAGGCCCAACGGTAGTAGACCCCCAGCCTTAGGGGCCAACCCTCGATCCCCTGTAGTTCACTGCTTATATATATACGAACTCGTATATATTATACAGAGCCGCGCGAGAAGGGAAGTTTTTCCCGGAACCCTAACCCCTCGAACCCAGCGCCGACCAACCATGTGGTCGCGCGCGCCCCCACGGCGGGCTGGCCGCCGTCGACCAGCCGAGCCACGGCCAGGGAGGCGCGCGCACAACGACTGAACCCGAAGGCGACAGCAGCACCCACGCTGCACAACCCCGACTTTGCGCCCGATTCTCGCGCGGCACGCTCCACAGTTTCGCGTCTCGTCTTCGCAGATAATCCGACAACCTTACCCTCTGTTTTTCCCTTCAAATAGATTCCATCGCCATGCGCCAGATTCTTCGGAAATTCGATCCAAAGATCGAGAAAAATCTCGAAATTCTGAATATAGAGACTGTCCCAGAGTCCCCAGTTTGAGTCCCGATTTCTTGCAAAACAGTGATCGATTTTGAAATCCTTTTGAATAGGTTTATAAACAACATATAGGTCTTCATCACCCTTTTTGTGGTTTCGGAAATCATCGACTACGTGTCGAGAAATCGGATTCCGAAGTTTCCCAAAAACCTGTTTTAAAAACTAGAAAATTGTTCCACACGACGTGCGTCCCGCCATTTCGGGCGACGTGGTCGCGCACCGTAAGCATCGAAAGCTGCGTAACGGTTTCGTGGTAGTGTGGGCTTTGACGGAATTCAAATTGGTCGCGTGTGCGCGACGAATTTGATGCGTATCCGTCGAAATTCTCCGTATCGTGCACTTTGCAAATTCTCTAATTACTTTGTGCACGCTCGTCAGATCGAGACGAAACTTGCGCCAACAGGACCGTATCATTTTTCTAGTCCTGCATGCCAAGTTTGGTCCGATTCTGAGACTGTTGATAAAATTACCGTTTTGTGGGCCCCGCGGTTCCACTCAACGGACGATTTTGTGCACGGCCCGCCGGAATCCAACTTTGGACATACGGTTGGGTTCGTATCGAAAAACTGGATCCGTAGACATGTAGTTTGACGACTTTAGAGACCATTGACTCTGGCACGCTTTTCGGTGCAAAGCGGATCCAACGGCGGACATCGTTTTTGCCCGAAATTACCGTTTTGCCCCTGTGTCCATAATTGGACTTAAGGACAGGCAATTCTAGTTAATTTGACTATTCTGAGAACATTGGTACTGTTTGTTTCAGCATCCGGAGACTTCTACATGTGTTGACTGATTGTGGCTATTTGAGTGGTATATTACTATTGGTTTTTCCAGCTAAGGACCTCAGGCAAGTGCACTTTCTGATTGCTTTCCGATTCATAGTAGTCTTTTCATTTCATGTCTATACATATATCTTGCTGCTTGTTGACAAGCTCGTCACACGGAGTTGTCGGAAGGGGAAATATCTTAGAATACATGTGGACTATCCAGAAATATCCCAATATGTCTAATCTTGCACGATAGCAGCTGCACATGACACGTGCAGTGAGCCGTATTTTACCCCCTAGCCGTCCACATTTTGAAACGGATATTTCACACCACCTAGATAGATATCTTGTATTAGTTTTTCTTTGTTTACTTCTCTATCGTGCTATGTCATCAATTTTCTTTTCAGTTTTCATATTCCATATGCTATTTTCATGTCTTGTTAATTCTATTGTGTTTTGCATTACCGTCGGTTTGTGTACTTGTTCCATTCCTGACTGAAAACCAACATTTTTCAGGTTTAGCCGCTATCACTCTTAGCACTGGAGAAGACTTGGGTATGCTGAAGACAACCTAGAAATAGAAAACAATTGTATCAATTTCATTAATTGTAAAATCCTGTATTTTCTTTAATTTTAAATGTTGTAATAATTTAGAATTGTGAATGAGCAGCAATTTTTTTATTTTGAGCATTATTCTTGCGGGCTTGCCAACGTTCTACCGCCGACTCTGCGGCGTAGGCTGGCTTGGACACGTCTCGTATCCGAAAAGCGGGTGCGGGTCGTGACACCTATCATGTGGAAGCAGATCCGCTTACCTATGATGAGGCGATGAAGACCAGAGATGCTATCTTCTGGAATGAGGCAGTGAATGACGAGTTCGACTCTATCACCTCCAATAACACATGGGTGTTGGTAGATCTACCTGAAGGAGGAAAGCCCATTGGATGTAAATGGATCTTCAAGAAGAAGATGAAGGCAGATGGAACTATTGACAAGTTCAAGGCCAGGCTGGTAGCCAAGGGATTTCCTCAGAAACAGGGGATAGACTACTTTGACACGTACGCTCCAGTAGCTCGGATGACCACCATCAGAATGTTAATCGCTCTAGCAGCTATACATAAGTTGGTGATACATCAGATAGACGTAAAGACAACATTCCTGAATGGAGAGCTGACCGAAGAGATTTACATGCAACAGCCAGATGGATTTGTCGTCAAAGGTCTTGAAGACAAAGTCTGCAAGTTGGTAAAATCATTGTATGGTTTGAAGCAAGCTCCCAAGATGTGGCATGAGAAGTTTGACAAAGTTATTAGGTCAAACGGCTACAGAGTCAGCGAGACGGACAAATGTGTTTACACAAAGTTCGTTGATGGAAGAGGAGTCATCGTTTGTTTGTACGTGGACGACATGCTAATCCTAGGGACGGATATAGGCTGTGTCACGGAGACAAAGAAGTTTCTCTCAACCAAGTTCAGTATGAAGGACTTGGGGGATGCAGATGTCATCTTAGACATAAAGATCATCCGGACAGACACTGGAGTAGCGCTGTCACAATCTCACTACATTGAGACGATGCTCACACGCTATGGGTATAAGGATCTTCCAGGGATCGATACGCCATACAGGTGTGATCAGAAGCTGAAGCCAAACTCGAGGAAAAGCGTCAGGCAGCTGGAGTATTCTAGCATTATCGGAAGTTTGATGTACGCAACCACTGCCACAAGGCCTGACATAGCTTTCGCCGTGGAAATGCTGAGTCGGTTCACAAGCAACCCAGGGATTGAGCACAGAAAAGCTGTGAAGCGGGTGATGAGATATCTCAAGAAGACTCAGACATATGCACTGCACTACAACGGGTATCCGACAGTAGTGGAAGGCTTCAGTGATGCTAGCTGGTGTTCAGAGATGGAAAGCGAGAGATCCACAGGTGGTTATGTCTTTTCCTTGGGTGGAGCTGCTATATCGTGGAAGTCGAAGAAGCAGACTATACTCTCTCGTTCCTCTATGGAATCTGAATTTTATGCACTTGAAACTGTAGCAGATGAAGTAGAATGACTTCGGGAGCTCATGTATGATCTTCCAGTGGTTGGAGCTCAGATACCGGCGATACCGATATACTCTGACAACAAGACGACTACGGCGGTGGCATCAAATGACCTCATCAACGGGAAGAAGAGGACTGTGCGGTTGAAGCACAGGGCAGTATACGATCTTATCAAAAGATGTGTAATTGCAGTGATTGATGTTCGGAGTCAGGAGAACCTGGCAGATCCGTTCACAAAGGGCCTCAAGCGCCAGTTGGTAGATGACACAGCTTGTAAAATGGGCTTGAAGGCATTCTGATAGTGTGTCTTTGTAATCCTACCATAAAGTTTTATGCTATTAGTTCAAAGAGAAATCTACTATACATCTAACTTTTGGTTCAAAGGAGGATAACTGACTGGAAAACTATCAGGTAACAGTGGGTACTTGTTCTCTGGAACATGGAAGGGATACGGACCCATAACCACTGTTGTCTACTATATATTTTCTGCAGAAAAAATAGATCCTGTGGAAGGTTGGCTTAAACGTCTTAATGAGTTCTCAGGCAGAGTGAATGCCTGGTGTGCTTTACAGGAAGTACGGTAGAGCAGCACTACAAGGAGTAAAACTCTATGCTACAGTGGGGTGACTCCACCATGAGGTTCCCAGGTTTGGGGTAATGCCTCGGCTTTGCAAGCCAAGTCATAGCGGCGTAGCACCGCAAATAGGCAGGTAGCCTAATGCTGTATGACGTAATTAAAGAGTTGTAGATATCACTACAAAGGGGAGGATGGCCCCATGTTACAGTGGCACGACACCACGATGAGGTACCCAGGTAGGGGTAAAGCCTCGGCCTTGCAAGCCATGTCGTTGTGGCGTAACACCGCAAGGAAGCCTTAGGCTTCATGCTGAGTAGATTGGCACTACAAAGAGGCTGAGACCTCATGCTACAGTAGTATGACACTACGATGAGGTTCCCATGTAGGGGTAATGTCTCAGCTTCAGGCCATGTCATAGCGGCGTAGCACCGCAAGGAAGCGCAAGGCTTCATGCCATATCTCTTTAATAAAGAACTCACCTATAGTGTATGGAAAGAGATATCAGGCCGTCTCTTGAGGGTAAACTTGTAGACGCCCAAAATTATACACTGAAACCAGGCTGGCACAGGGCCTTTTAGGGGTGGGCACGGGTCGGACCGGGTCCAAATTTTATGGATTCGAACAGGACCCGTTAATTGGCGGGGCGGGACGGGACGGGTCCAAAAATTATTGGAACCGGTACGGATTCGACCCGTTCAAAACGGGTCCAAACCAAGCCGACCCGCGGATCCAAACGGATCCAAAAAAATTCAAAAAATTATAGAATAGTAAACATTTACACATGTTCTATTATCTAGAAGAATAAAACAAGTATTAGGTTTTTCCAATTTCTAGAATTTGTTTACTAAACAATAACGTGTGCTATTATTTATAAATTATAATATAAAAAAATTAAAATTGATAAATAAAAAAAAAATCATACTCCTAGAAACGGGTCGGTTCGGGGTCCCGTTTATTTTGAAAATAGGATCCGTCCCGCCCCGTTAGTGTCACCCGACCCGCCCCGGCCCGCCCCGTTTAAATTCCAAATTTTAGGAACCGTCCCGTTTGACCAATATACGGTTCGGTCCGGGTCGGAACCGCGGGTCCTGGACCCGTATGCCCACCCCTAGGGCCTTTAATGTGCAGCCAGAAGCACACGTAACTACATTTTATGAGTGGAAATAATTACAATTGTGGTGCAGAATTCAAGGCGTAGTCCATTCTTGTATCACATTGTTATTTAACCCATGCGGAAAGATTCAAGTCGTCAGCGACATCTATTCTAATACAAAATGGACAGTTACTGTGGGAAACGCTCAACCCTGGACACATATATATGTTGTGATATGTGGGAGATTGTTGGTGCTTTCTTTACATGGAGAGAGATTACTCTCAACATGCCTTGTAAAATTTTAGTCCCACATCGGAAATGTACCATGAGTTATCTCAACATATATACTTGGTTGTGTTGTTGAGAGATGCACATGGGGTGGTGACCCTAAGGAGGGAACCATGTGGGTGATTTTACTAGGAGGTAAGCATAAGGCTCCAAGGATTAAGCATTAATGCTTTTGTCATTCTCTTGGATTAATTCCATTTGGAGCAAAGCCCCAAAGGGGCTTAGCGACTCGGACTCGGACTCGGACTCGGGCTCGGGCTCGGGCTCATGAGGCGTAATGTGGCGTTTTGTTGGCGCACTTTGCACTTATCCGCTGACTGTGCAGGCTACAAGTCAGTTATGGAAAGACTAATTCAATGCGATTAATTCATATCCACTTTTTGTGGGATTTGAATTAATTTTGTTTCCATCTTTGTGGGATTTAAATTAATTTCGTTTCCATCTTTGTGGGATTTGAATTAATTTTGTTTACATCTTTATGGGATTTGAATTAATTGTGTTTCCATCTTTGTGGGATTTGAATTAAGTTCGTTGCTATCTTTGTGGGATTTGATTCAATCTTTCCATAACTGAAGAGGCAGCTAGGGTTTCCACCATCTCTCTATATATACTCTCTTCTGGCCTCCTTTGTGGGAACTACGAATTTTATAAGTCAGAAAAGAGAGAGAGAGAGAGAGAGAGAGAGAGAGCTGTTGCCGCCATTGCAAGTCCATCCGAGGAGTTAGAACAGAGGTGACTTCGAGCGTTCCACAAGTTCTTCAACTTGCTGGTTCCTGGAAGCAATTCGTGTGGGACGAATCTTGCTTTGAGCAACGGTGTTTTGACACCCCAGCAACTTTTCTTCATCCCATCTTTCTCTAGATTATTGTAACTCGTTCTGTCCCAATTGCAACACGTTTGCAAGACGAGATATCTTCTCTTCTCTATTTTCCTCCTTCATATTGTAATCTGGCTATTTGGTTTTTTGTATCATCGTAGATCTTGAGTTTGATCACTGCAAAGTTTTGTGTGACTCTCAGATCTCGATTGCATCAGTTTTTCATCTTTGGTCAAGCCCCAGGAATAACAATACTAACACCTAGTAATAACACCTCCGAATCAAATAATGGAGCTCAATTTGCATATAAACATGTATCGAGCGACTTAAGAAACACATGCATGCATGCATGCGGCTTCACAGTGATAGATGTACAATATAGATTGGAGAGAGTTTGTAATCCAAAAAATAAAAAAAAATAAATAAAACGCCCAAATAAAGGGCGTTAAATTTTGACGCCATTTTTTTGGCCGTCTTTTTTCATGGTTAAGGGTTAATTGTCGGAGAGAGAATTTTTTTTATTGTAACTAACTGACTAATCAACATTCAATTTTTTTTTTTAATTTTTTTTACGCCCATATGTAGGACATTTTTTTTCTATGTTCTATTTTTTGGCACAACGGTTCCTAACTTGCAATTTGTCTAAACTTTGTTCTTTTTACACAAATATTTAAAAAAATATGCTTCTAATGCAATTTTTCGTTATAATAATGTTCTCTCTGTGATACATATAATTTATTATTTCTGCTTAAAAAAATAATAATTTATTATTTATATTTTTAAATAAAAATATATAAATTGCATGTATAGAAAATGAAACATGATTGACAAGACATCTATTCGGGGGGGGGGGGGGGTAAAGTGCATTTAAACCCTCCTTAGATGTTACGAAAACGCAATTAAAGACTCCCTGATTTGAAAAATCCAAAAGGTTATGAAAATGCTCAAATCACCCCATAATCTAACTTTTCTGTTAACGGGTGTTAAAATGGGGTTGTGTTGACCATTTTACCCCTGGACTATCTAAAATTATTTTAATAAATATTAACTAGTTAAAAATGGTTAGTTCTAAAATTATTTTGTTAAAAACGGTTACGCAAAAATACTTGTTAAAAAGTGGATAAATATTAACAAAGGAAAAATGGTCTTTGCTAGTAAAATTATTTATTAAAATTATTTTAATAAATATTAACTTGTTAAAAACGGTTAGTTCCGTCAAAAAAGCGGATAAATATTATTTAAAATTATTTTGTCATAAATTACTTTTTATTTAACAAATATATAAATATTTTTGGGAAAAACAAAACTGATAAATACAAAAAAAATTAATTCTTAAAAAATAGAAATGATGAAAAATTAAAAAAAACCAAATAAAAAACAAAAAAATACTATTAAAATATGGAAAAAAAATCAAAAATAGACAAAATATTCCAAAAAATCAAAAAATGAGGATAAATCTTAAACAATGAAAAAAGACAAAAACAAAAACTATACAAGTTTGAAAATAAAAGTCACTCTTAAAAAACTAGAAAAAATTATTAAAAAGATGAAAAAAAAATGAAATAAGAACTAAAAAAATGGAAACAAAAGACAAAATATTAAAAAGATTATTAAAAATAATCTCCCGTTCTTAAAAAGATAGAATTCTCATGCTTGACGTCATTTTCGAAAATAAATGTTTATAATCTAAATAGTAGGTTTTCATCTTAAATTTTTTCTGGAAAAAAAATCTTTTAACAAATGTCCCTTTAGTCCTGAACTATCCAGCCATTTAACTTAGGGCATGTTCTGTAAACCGTATTTGGAGCTAGATAACTGTAACTAATATTATATTATTTAATATTTTATAATAATTATAATCTTAATTAATAATTATAATCTTAGTTAATAATTTATTAATTACAATTTTATTCTAATATTAATTAATAATAATTTAATCATAATTATAATTATAGTTAATAATTTATATATTATAATAATTTTAATTAATAATTTAGTAATCATCATTATAATCATCATTATAGTCTTACTTAATAATTTATTAGTCATGACTATTATCGTAATTATTTATTTATTAATTCTAACTGAAATTGTAAATCTTGGTACAAATTTATTTTCATCACATGTATTCCTTAAACAAATAACTTAAATATTACTAAACGTGTCAAAAATCCAAAAATAAATTACAAAACATGTATGTCGAAACATGGTCCGGGTTCAGTGGCTGCCACCGCCGTTGTCGATTATCTAGGAATAGGCTGTAAACCTTGGCCTGGTCCTCCTTTAATTCTTTAATTAAATTTCACGTTAGAATTTGATAGTGTTCTGAAAGTTTCTCATCCTCCCATAGTAGAAAATTACAAGAATTTGTTGGAAAATTTGCACTCCCGTAGAATCATCTTCTAGGATTTGTTGGTGTAAATAAAGTTTTCAATGGGCTAATTAATCCACAATAGCAATAAATTGTTCTTCCATAATTTCTATTTGGATGTCTTGGGAAAAAAAAGGAATAAGTAAAAAAAAAGTTTCAAACATTAAATGAGAGCAAATAAGTAAAAAAAAGGAAATATATGTCACGCCCCAGAACCAGAATACTGGAGAGCGGGAGAATGACTCAGTCAGCTACGTATTACGGGTAGATGAATACCGTATAATACGATCAATGCTGTCTAAAAGACAAAGGGGTGCATACTACATGAAAGTCTCGCTATGGTCACTTCACATCTATTGTCTCAATCATTCAAACAAGAAACAGAAATAGAGAACATGTAAGATAAAGCAGTAAGGCGTCCCAAACGCTCAGTCAAAATGTTCTTGATATCTGGGTTTACAAAATATAGCCAGATGATGTAGCAAAGTATACACAATTGTGATCAGCTGCAGTCTGACTTAATTACAATTATGCAAAAGTAAGTGCAAGACAATTCGACTAACATGTCGGTGCCAAACGGCAAAGTATAAAGTAAATAACAAAACGAACGGGGAGGTAAGGAACCCACTCGAGTCCTCCTGCGATCATTCCTCTAGTATTGACCATCTTGGAGGTAGAGGTAAGCTGAATCCTCGGGAACCGGCTCTAAATCTGGCCATGCAAAACCAGAGAGGTTAGACCTCTAATAGCAAGTACCGCAAGGAAGCACGATATGAGACATTAAACCAGTAAATAAGAGAATATAATAATAGACCTCTGCTTGCTACTGGGATTCACATAACATCACGACACTTCGAACCAACCTCCCAACCAAACAAGGACAGAAGTTGGCCCGTCATGTCCTGATGCTCTGATCATCTCAGTTAGGTAACAGAGTAGGTACAGTACACAAACAAATCAACTTAAACGGCCATCCAACTCCTACGGCTTACTACTGTGAGTCCTAAGTTACCCTGGAATTATGCAATAAAGATTTCTCAGTTCTTACTATGGACAAGCAAGGCTGGTCGATCCAATCAATCAATTGCGCCAATCATGAATTAGACGAGTCCCAACGGGACGCCCGTCATCAATATACAATATACAATAAATAGTATTACCAGATACCGCTCCATGCCCGTGTGGCAGGTTTGCAGTATCTGTGGGGACCAGCCGGCCTGTCGGGTACTACTAGTCCCAAGAGGGCTGCCATGTAAGAACTCGGGAATTCATTCTCTCCATGCAATCATTATTTTTATTTAACTTAATAGTCTCTATGTTGAGTGAAATCCCATGCCGTGGATCATGGTCATTCGGAATGAGTACTTTCGTATAGGGTACGATATGCACAACTCTACAACGATGCCCGTGCGGTTAGGTTGTAGGTCTTACATAGCGTAATACAACAATCCAAACTAACCACGGAACAATCATGCCTTGACCATAAAGTACACATGCTTCTTTTATAGTAAAATAAATAAATAAATAAATTGAAGTCTGCATGTATGCATGTATGTCAATATTCGGGATCGGCCAATCGATTATAGTAGTTCATACTTAATATGAACGTGTCTTATTCCATTTAATTCAATAAGACGACTAGCCAGTCTCTTAGTTCCATCTAGGAACGCATGATCAATAATAAATCAAGATAACAATCAATGTTAATTAATGCCACATTCGGGAAATAAAAATTGGGGAATAAATAATGATTGGGAAATAAATAATCTCATGCGCTGTGGAAAATGATTGAGAAATAAATAATCTCATGCGCCTGGAGAATGATTGGGAAATAAATAATCTCATGCGCTGTGGGAAATGATTGGGAAATAAATAATATCATGCGCTGTGGGAAAGGTTGGAAAATAAATAATATCATGCGCCTGAGGGAAATGATTGAGAAATAAATAATCTCATGCGCATGAGGAATGGGATTGGGAAATAAATAATCCATGCGCTGAGGAATAAGATTGGGAAATAAATAATCCATGCGCTGAGGAATGAGATTGGGAAATAAATAATCTCATGCGCCTGAGAAATGAGATTAGGAAATAAATAATCCATGCGCTGAGGAATGAGATTGGAAAATAAATAATCTCATGCGCCTGAGGAATGGGATTGGGAAATAAATAATCTCATGCGCCTGAGGAATGAGATTGGGAAATAAATAATATCATGCGCCTGAGGAATGAAATTGGAAAATAAATAATCCATGCGCTGAGGAATGAGATTGGGAAATAAATAATCTCATGCGCCTGAGAAATGAGATTGGGAAATAAATAATCTCATGCGCCTGAGGAATGAGATTAAGAAATAAATAATCTCATGCGCCTGAGGAATAAGATCGAGAAATAAATAATCCATGCGCTGAGGAATGAGATTGGGAAATAAATAATCTCATGCGCCTGAGGAATGGGATTGGGAAATAAATAATCTCATGCGCTGAGGAATGAGATTGGGAAATAAATAATCCATGCGCTGAGGAATGAGATTGGGAAATAAATCTCAGCGTTGTCGGGACTTCATGGCGCATGGCCTCCCGGCGCATGGCCTCCCGGGCGCATGGGGTTCCCGGCGCATGGGGTTCATCGTCCCCAAACAGCAAGTTCAAGCATGAAAGTCCTAAAAACTTGCTATGGCCATAACTTCCTCATCCGAAGTCGAAATCAAGCGAAACAAAAGCCAAAACTGAATGAAATTGAATTCTCTACAACATGGAACTATTAGTTTTCGGAAATAACCAAGTTTTAGAGATCAAAACCAAGAAAAACCGAAAATATATCAAACTTAGATCTACAACAAATAAGCCATGGAAATTGAAAATGCTAAGTACTAAAGAGACTTAGAATCAAATAGGGAAGATGATGGAACAATAAAATAGGGATCCATCAAGAAGCAAGTTGGCACTTGCCTTGCTCTCTTAGGTTGGTGGAAGAGTTATGAGGAAGAAGAAGAGTAATGAAGAGAGAGAAAGGGTTTGGGGATTTAAATGAAGGAGTGGTGGTAGGTGGGGGTTTATTTCGGTTCATGATGAACCAACATAATTAAACCAATCTGAGCCGAACCCATAGCAAAGCTAAAGCAGAGTATAAAAGCAGAAAGTAAAGTGCAGAAATAAAATTGCAGGAAATTAATTAACAGAAAATTAAAGGAATTTAAATACAGAGCAATACATGATAAATATTAAATGAATACATTCCAGCAGTACATGTATTTAGAATACGTATTCTGGGAATGGGAAGTGACATCTCTACCCTCCTTAGAAAAAATTCTGTCCTCGGAATTTCAGATCCAAGCATGATAGAAATATCGAAGCTAAACTAATCTAAGTATAAACAATTGAGTAAGCAATCATTCTACAATGATAATAACAAGTAACATATCTATGTTGAACATTCTACGATAGCAAGCAATTCTACTTATAAGGTGACAAGCATGAGGAGTTAAGACAATCAAGGTATACAGAAGGAAATATACCTTGTGAGTCAAACAGGTGCGGATACCGTGATCGGATATCATCCTCACGTTCCCACGTTGACTCTCCTAAAGAGTGATGACCCCAAGCAACCCGGACAAGGTTAATTGTTCGGTTCTTGAGTACCTTCTCTCTTCGGTCCAAAATAGACACAGGCTGTTCCTCGTAAGACAGGTTGGTACCAACAACCAGCTCAGAATGATCAAGGATATGGCTTGGGTCCGATACATACCTTCGCAACTGAGATACATGAAATACGTCATGCACCTCTCGTAACGAAGGTGGAAGGGATAAACGATAAGCAACATCACCTATCCTATCAAGAATAACAAATGGGCCCACGTACCGCGGACTCAACTTCCCGCGAACGCCAAATCTAATGACCCCACGGGTAGGTGAGATCCGCAAGAACACGTGGTCCCCAACAGAAAACTCTAGCGGCCTACGATGCTGGTCCGCCCAATGATGATGCCGATCCTGCGCAACTCGAAGTCGCTCTCTAATTCCTTTAATCACTTCCACTGTCTGAACAATCATTTCCGGGCCTAACATCTTTCTCTCTCCGATATCATCCCATGCTAGTGGCGACCTACACTTCTTACCATATAGTGCTTCAAATGGTGCCATCTGGATACTGGCTTGATAACTGTTGTTATAAGAAAACTCAACTAAGTGCAGGTGGCTCTCCCAAGATCCTCCAAAATCTAGGGTGCAAGCTCACAACATATCTTCTAGGGTCTGAATTGTTCTTTCTGATTGTCCGTCCGTCTGTGGATGGTAAGACGTGCTAAATCTTAACTTGGTACCCAAGCTATGATGTAAGCTCTTCCAAAAATGTGATGTAAAGCGGGTATCTCTGTCTGACACAATACTGACTGGGACCCCATGCTGCCTGACTATCTGCTGCATATACAACTCTGCCAACTTCTCAGTAGATTGACCTACTCTAAAAGGTAGAAAGTGCGCCACCTTTGTAAGCCGATCTACTATCACCCAAATAGCATTTTTACCACTTGGTGATCTTGGTAAACCGGTCACAAAGTTCATTGTAATATGCTCCCACTTCCATTCTGGGATAGGAAGCGGTTGCAATAACCCAGCTGGCCTCTGCTGTTCTGCCTTCACTTGCTGACATACCAAGCAACGGGAAACAAATCTAGCTATCTCCCTCTTCATCCCGTTCCACCAGAAATGCTGCTTGATATCTTGGTACATCTTGGTCCCTCCAGGGTGAATAGAATACTGAGAACTGTGAGCTTCTGTCATAACCTCATGTCTGATATCTCCACTAGGCACACATAGACGTGATCCAAACCTAAGTGTACCATCTTCATGAATTCTCATCTCCTTCCTGAGTCCTGACTCACATTCTGCCATAAGCTTCTTAATCCTTGGGTCCTGTGCCTGAGCTGCCTTGATCCTGCCTACTAAGTCGGATTGAACTTGCAGACTTGTTAGAACTCCTACATCACTAGGAAGTATAACTTCGATACCCATCTCCTGAAGGTCTTCTAAGATATGTCTCTGTGTTGTCAACATGAATGCGCCACCTCTTCTGCTGAGAGCGTCTGCTACTACATTCGCCTTGCCTGGATGATACTGAAGCTCCACGTCATAATCCTTGATCAACTCCAACCATCTCCTCTGCCTCATGTTTAGTTCCTTCTGAGTAAAGATGTACTTCAGACTTTTATGGTCCGTGTACATATCCACTCGATCACCATATAAGTAATGCCTCCATAGCTTCAAAGCAAATACTACTGCCGCTAATTCCAAATCATGAGTTGGGTAATTCTTCTCGTGGTCCCGAAGCTGCCTAGATGCATACGCTATCACCTTCCCATGTTGCATAAGGACACATCCAAGTCCTTTACCCGACGTATCACAATATACTGTAAAACCTCCGGGTCCAACTGGCAATGTAAGGATAGGTGCTGATATCAACTTCTGCTTCAAAGTCTCAAATGATGCCTGACATTCTGCCGACCAAACGAATGGTACATCCTTCCGGGTCAAGCGGGTCATGGGGGCTGAAAGTCTTACAAAATCTGATACAAACCTTCTGTAATATCCTGCCAACCCCAAGAAACTCCGTACATCTACTACGGTCTTGGGTACTGGCCAACTTTTTACTGCTTCTACCTTCTTGGGATCCACTGCTACTCCAGCTCCTGATATGATATGACCCAAAAATAAAATGTGATCCGACCAAAACTCACATTTGCTGAGCTTGGCATACAACTGGTTCTCTCTCAGAACCTGTAACACTTTTCTGAGGTGGTCTTCATGCTCCTCTTCACTAGCAGAGTACACAAGAATGTCGTCGAGAAATACTACGACAAACTGATCTAAGTACGGCATAAAGATACGGTTCATCAAATCCATGAATATAGCTGGAGCATTGGTCAAACCAAACGGTATTACTAAGAATTTATAATGCCCATACTTCGACCTGAATGCTGTCTTGGGAATGTCCTCCTTCCGAACCCTCACTTGATGATACCCTGAACGAAGATCTATCTTGGAGAAAACTCTAGCTTTGCTCAACTGATCAAATAAGTCGTCGATCCTGGGTAGTGGGTACTTGTTCTTCACTGTTGCCGCGTTAAGCTTCCTGTAATCGATGCATAATCTGGATGACCCATCCTTCTTTCCCACAAGTACTACTGGTGCTGCCCATGGTGATATGCTAGCTTGGATGAACTTCTTCTCCTTCAGTTCCTCTATGTGCTGATATACCTTAGCCTGCTCTGAATCCGCCATTCTGTAAACTCGATCTGATATCGGTTTAGTTCCTGGTGCCAATTCTATGCTGAACTCAATATCTCTAACTGGTGGTAGACCTGGAAGTTCTTCAGGAAATACGTCTAGAAATTCTTCAACTACCTTCGGAATCTGAACTTCTTCCATGGCCGTTACTACTCCCGGCTCTTGCTGAGTTGCCTCTAATCTGACTAAGGTGAACCGCTTCATGCCTGGAATATCAAAAGATACACTCCCTCTACGACAATCTATTGTCGCATGACTGTCTTTCAGCCAGTCCATGCCTAAGATAACGTCAAAATTTCCAACAGGAAATTCTATCAACCGGACGGGTAAGGAATGCCCGCAAACTACAACGCTACATGCTAGAATAACTCGACTAACTCCTACGAGCCCATTACCAGTGAGTATATTCAACTTCCCTGGCAATGCTTCGAACTCCATTCCTAGTCGTGTCGCAAATTGTGCAGATATAAATGAATGGGATGCTCCCGAATCAAACAATGCTACTGCGGGATATGAGACGACGAGAATGTTACCTGCCACAACATCTCCCGATGCCAATGCCTCTTCCAAGGACAAAGTGAATGCTTGCCCTCGACCTCCTTGCCGATTTCCATGCTGCGGCCTAGCCTGATGCTGTTGCTGGCCCCTTCCTTGATGATGCTGGGGTGGTCTATGCTGGTGTTGCTGCATCGGCGGTCCCTGCTGCCGAAACATCTGAGCCTGCGGTACTAATGGACGCTGTGCCAACGACCTTACTGCCACTGCTGATCCTCGATACTGGCCTGCCCCTGGTGCTGGCAGAGCAAGAAACTGCTGCCCTGGTCCTCCTACCCTCGAATTCATGGGACATGTGGTAACCCGATGATCTGGATTTCCACATATCAGACACAGTCCATTCAATGTCCGACACACATCTCTAGTGTGTCCCATCTTCCCACAATAAGTGCAGCCCGCCGGGGGTTGCTGGTTCTTCCTCTGTTGCTGTTGCTGTTGCCTGGGTGGTGGTGCTGGTCCTCGTATCGCCACATCGTGGATACGAATGCCAGTGGATGGTGCTGTTGTTCGGGGCGCCGCTTCCCCTCCTCCTTCAATCTGACTATGGGATCTCTTCTGACCCCCAGTCCTCATCGCAAGCCTCTGAATAGTGATCTCATGCCTTCGAGTTGCCGTTAATACTTCGTCAAAAGTCTGGTAATTGTGCCCCTCTATCAATTGCAAGAGTTCAAGGTGAAACCCTTGCTGAAACCTCATGGCCCTCTGGCGCTCTGTTGCTACCATCTCTGGGGCGAACCTACTCAATCTGCAGAACTCCGCTGCATAAGCATCTACAGTCTTGCCGGCCTGCCTGAGGTTGATAAACTTCTGTTGTAGCTCAAACTGTGCCACAACCCCATAGTACTTGGTCTTGAATCTTGCTGTGAAATCGTCCCAAGCCACAGGACGCCTGATGCCCACTTCCTCTGATTCCCACCAATCACGTGCGAGATCCTGAAGTAACAACTTCACTAGATCCACACGTTCTTCTGCCGGCACCTTCGCTGCTGTCAGAATAGCCTCCATATCCTTAAGCCATGCATCTGCTGAGATGGCATCCTCCGTGCCCTCGAAACGGCGGGGATTGTACTGGCAAAACCTGGCTGATGCTCCTGAATCAGTCCTCACTCCTTTTTCCAATGCCGTCTGCAATCCTTGGTTAAGCAACACATTCTGCTCTTGTAGCTGAGTGTGCATGCGCTGCTGGACCAACATCTGATGTTGCTGAGTAGCCATCATTCCTCTCATGATCTCCAGAAGGGCTGGTGTGTCCACTTGGGTAGGTGGAACTGTTGGTGGTGGTGGAACATCCGGATACTGCGATCCAGCTGCTGCTTCCACTATCACTTCTTCCTGGGCAGCCTCCTGAGGCGAGACTGGCCCTTGTTGCTGACCAACAGGGTCAGGTTGTCCATGTTGCTCCTGCTGTTGTCCAGCTCTGACCGATGCGGACGAAGTGCCCCTAAGAAAAAGGACAAGAGAACAATCAAACAACCGGACATGAAGGATCAATGAAGTCAAAGGATACCGGAATGTCAAGCAAGGGTTAAGAATAATGAATCATGAGATCAAGGGGAAACACGTGTGATTGAGACATCCTATAAATCAAAACACCCCACAAGTCTGAAATCAGACCTGCATGGGCCACCACTAAAATCTTGTCACGCCCCAGAACCAGAATACTGGAGAGCGGGGGAATGACTCAGCCAGCTACGTATTACGGGTAGATGAATACCGTATAATACGATCAATGCTGTCTAAAAGACAAGGGGGTGCATACTACATGAAAGTCTCGCTATGGTCACTTCACATCTATTGTCTCAATCATTCAAACAAGAAACAGAAATAGAGAACATGTAAGATAAAGCAGTAAGGCGTCCCAAACGCTCAGTCAAAATGTTCTTGATATCTGGCTTTACAAAATATAGCCAGATGATGTAGCAAAGTATACACAATTATGATCAGCTGCAGTCTGACTTAATTACAATTATACAAAAGTAAGTGCAAGACAATCCGACTAACATGTCGGTGCCAAACGGTAAAGTATAAAGTAAATAACAAAACGAGCGGGGAGGTAAGGAACCCACTCGAGTCCTCCTGCGATCATTCCTCTAGTATTGACCATCTTGGAGGTAGAGGTAAGCTGAATCCTCGGGAACCGGCTCTAAATCTGGCCATGCAAAACCAGAGAGGTTAGACCTCTAATAGCAAGTACCGCAAGGAAGCACGATATAAGACATTAAACCAGTAAATAAGAGAATATAATAATAGACCTCTGCTTGCTACTGGGATTCACATAACATCACGACACTTCGAACCAACCTCCCAACCAAACAAGGACAGAAGTTGGCCCGTCATGTCCTGATGCTCTGATCATCTCAGTTAGGTAACAGAGTAGGTACAGTACACAAACAAATCAACTTAAACGGCCATCCAACTCCTACGGCTTACTACTGTGAGTCCCAAGTTACCCTGGAATTATGCAATAAAGATTTCTCAGTTCTTACTATGGACAAGCAAGGCTGGTCGATCCAATCAATCAATTGCGCCAATCATGAATTAGACGAGTCCCAGCGGGACGCCCGTCATCAATATACAATATACAATAAATAGTATTACCAGATACCGCTCCATGCCCGTGTGGCAGGTTTGCAGTATCTGTGGGGACCAGCCGGCCTGTCGGGTACTACTAGTCCCAAGAGGGCTGCCATGTAAGAACTCGGAAATCCATTCTCTCCATGCAATCATTATTTTATTTAACTTAATAGTCTCTATGTTGAGTGAAATCCCATGCCGTGGATCATGGTCATTCGGAATGAGTACTTTCGTACAGGGTACGATATGCACAACTCTACAACGGTGCCCGTACGGTTAGGTTGTAGGTCTTACATAGCGTAATGCAACAATCCAAACTAACCACGGAACAATCATGCCTTGACCATAAAGTACACATGCTTCTTTTATAGTAAAATAAATAAATAAATAAATTGAAGTCTGCATGTATGCCTGTATGTCAATATTCGGGATCGGCCAATCGATTATAGTAGTTCATACTTAATATGAACGTGTCTTATTCCATTTAATTCAATAATACGACTAGCCAGTCTCTTAGTTCCATCTAGGAACGCATGATCAATAATAAATCAAGATAACAATCAATGTTAATTAATGTCACATTCGGGAAATAAAAATTGGGGAATAAATAATGAATGGGAAATAAATAATCTCATGCGCTGTGGGAAATGATTGAGAAATAAATAATCTCATGCGCCTGGGGAATGATTGGAAAATAAACAATCTCATGCGCTGTGGGAAATGATTGAGAAATAAATAATATCATGCGCTGTGGGAAAGGTTGGAAAATAAATAATATCATGCGCCTGAGGGAAATGATTGAGAAATAAATAATCTCATGCGCCTGAGGAATGGGATTGGGAAATAAATAATCCATGCGCTGAGGAATAAGATTGGAAAATAAATAATTCATGCGCTGAGGAATGAGATTGGGAAATAAATAATCTCATGCGCCTGAGAAATGAGATTGGAAAATAAATAATCCATGCGCTGAGGAATGAGATTGGGAAATAAATAATCTCATGCGCCTGAGGAATGGGATTGGGAAATAAATAATCTCATGCGCCTGAGGAATGGGATTGGGAAATAAATAATCTCATGCGCCTGAGGAATGAGATTGGGAAATAAATAATATCATGCGCCTGAGGAATGAGATTGGGAAATAAATAAGAGAAATGAGATTGGGAAATAAATAATCTCATGCGCCTGAGGAATGAGATTGGAAAATAAATAATCTCATGCGCCTGAGGAATAAGATTGGGAAATAAATAATCCATGCGCTGAGTAATGAGATTGGAAAATAAATAATCTCATGCGCCTGAGGAATGGGATTGGGAAATAAATAATCTCATGCGCTGAGGAATGAGATTGGGAAATAAATAATCCATGCGCTGAGGAATGAGATTGGAAAATAAATCTCAGCGTTGCCGGGACTTCATGGCGCATGGCCTCCCGGCGCATGGCCTCCCGGGCGCATGGGGTTCCCGGCGCATGGGGTTCATCGTCCCAAACAGCAAGTTCAGGCATGAAAGTCCTAAAAACTTGCTATGGCCATAACTTCCTCATCCGAAGTCGAAATCAAGCGAAACAAAAGCCAAAACTGAATGAAATTGAATTCTCTACAACATGGAACTATTAGTTTTCGGAAATAACCAAGTTTTAGAGATCAAAACCAAGAAAAAACCGAAAATGTATCAAACTTAGATCTACAACAAATAAGCCATGGAAATTGAAAATGCTAAGTACTAAAGAGACTTAGAATCAAATAGGGAAGATGATGGAACAATAAAAATAGGGATCCATCAAGAAGCAAGTTGGCACTTGCCTTGCTCTCTTAGGTTGGTGGGAGAGTTATGAGGAAGAAGAAGAGTAATGAAGAGAGAGAAAGGGTTTGAGGATTTTAAATGAAGGAGTGGTGGTGGGTGGGAGTTTATTTCGGTTCATGATGAACCAACATAATTAAACCAATCTGAGCCGAACCCATAGCAAAGCTAAAGCAGAGTATAAAAGCAGAAAATAAAGTGCAGAAATAAAATTGCAGAAAATTAATTAAGAGAAAATTAAAGGAATTTAAATACAGAGCAATACATGATAAATATTAAATGAATACATTCCAGCAGTACATGTATTTAGAATACGTATTCTGGGAACGAGAAGTGACAATATAAAAAAAATTTGCAGTTGGATTTGAGATCTGTAGGTAAGAAAAAGCTTCAATACATTAAATGAGAGCAAATAAGTAAAAAAAAAAGGAATATAAAAAAAATTAAATATTATTTTTCCTTCCAACCAACCGGTCAAAAAATAGAAAATATAAAGCTTAGGTTTTATGTTTCAAACAAACATTCTTATATATAGAGAATGAAAGAGAGCCAGCAGCCACAATGTAACCGTTAGCATTAGGGATATTTTGGGGAGTGCACATTTTTTTTAATTCAAAATATGGGCTCTAACGGCTAGTTCTAACGTCATTTTGACGGAAAGGGACATTCCGAGCAAAAACGGTTTTGCGGGAGGTGCAAACTGCTTAAGTTTTCTAAAAGGTCTTATTTTGCGAACGAGATAACTCTAAGGAGGGTTTAAATGCACTTTACCCATTCTGGGGAGGACAGATACAATATTGCCTCGTTTGGTTTGCGGAAAGGAATGGAAAGTAAATAAATTCTTAGACATTTACTTGTCTTTGAAAAATTACAATTGATTTTTCTTTTTGATTTTTGGAAATGCAAAAAAAAAAAATCGAAAAAGGAAGTGAGTACTTCAATATGAAAAAAATCTAATTTCTCTTTTATTGAAAATCACTTTTTTTTTTCTTCTCAATTTTTTTGACATCTAAACATAAGAAAACAATTATTATCAATTTCCAACTTCATAATTCCGCAAACAAAACGAGGCCTAAGTTCTCACAGATCGATGTAAAAAATCGCACATGTAAATTGCGGACACGTGACGGCTCCTATTGGTCCGGATTAGGACCTGTCCAAAAATTGAGTCCTCTCATAACATTAGCGTCCAGTCCAAACCATTGAAAGACGTCACGTGTCCTCGGTTCACGCGTACGATTTTTTTTGGAGACGGTCTTAGTAGCAGAGTTCTGACAGATATGCTCCCCTTCCGTATATACATTTTTTTTAACTGCCATCACGGTCAGGTCAGTCAGGCTTAATCGTCCACTTGAAAGTTCCATTCCATGGTGATGGTGAGCGGCCCAAGAACCCCAATCAATCAAATACTTCTCTACATCTTCTTCTTCTTCTTCTTGTTCATGCTTCTCTTCCTGCAATTTTCTCTCACTTTGCTCTGCATCTTCTTCTTCTACTTCTCTTCAAGAGTGGGTATCATCATCCTCCATTAATTCTAGTTCAACTTTTTTTTTTTTATGCTTCTTCTGACATGACCACCAAATGGTGTCATGACCAATGCATGTAATATAAGTGATCAGTGAACAAATAAGTTGCTAAGAAACCTTTTTTCTTAGAGTTAAGAGGAGACTTTTGGTATACGGAGGGAAAGAATATTGACTCAATTTCCATAGGAGTCTTTAGTTTGCAAGAAAGGGTTTCAGCTGTGTTGGGCCCTTTTTTGTATTGTTTTGTCCCTTTTTTCTGTCAGAAGAAAAAAGGGGATGTCTGTGTGAAAGAATGTGGACAGTAGAATTTTATGGGTGCAGCCTTTGGTGGGTTGTAGCCTTTGTTGGGTATTCAATTGGACCGTGTCAGACAAGTATTGGACACGACACGGACATGGACACGGACACTCGCTACGTAGAGTAGCACATCGTGCCATGTCATCTGGGTCACAGAGAATTTTATGGGTGCTGCCTTGGTGGGTTGTGACCTTTGTTGGGCATTCAACTGGGAAACACGGACACTACAAAAGTGTCCATGTCGGACAAGTGTTAGACATGACACGGACACGAACACTCGAAGCGTAGTGTAGCACATCGTGCCATGTCATCTGGGACACACAGAATTTATGGGTGCAGCCTTGGCGGGTTGTAGCCTTTGTTGGGTAAATGGGTATTCAACTGGGAAGCACTGACGCGACAAAAGTGTCCATGTCAGATAAGTATTAGACATGACATGGACACAAGCACGAACCCTCGAAGCGTAGAGTAGCACATCGTGCTTTGTCATCTGGGCCACACAGAATTTTATGTGTGCAGCCTTTGTTGGGTATTCAACTGGGAAGCACAGACGGACGCTACAAAAGTGTCCATGTCAGACAAGTATTAGACACGACACGGACATGAGTACGAACACTCGAAGGTAGAGTAGCACATAATGCTTAGTCATCTGGGCCACAGAATTTTATGTGTGCAACCTTGGTGGGTTGTAGCCTTTGTTGGGTATTTGTTGGGTATTCAACTGGGAAACACGGACGCTACAAAATGGTGTTGCCATGTCCATGTCAGACAAGTATTACACACAACACGGACACGAATACGAACACTCGAACGTAAAGTAGCACATCGTGCCTTGTCATCTGGGCCACATAGAATCTTATTTGTGCAGCCTTTGTGGGTTTTGTAGCCCTTGATTGGGAATTCAACTGGGAAGCACGGACGCCACAAAAGTGTCCATGTCAGAAAAGTTTTAGACATGACACGTACACGAACACTCGAAGCATAGAGTAGCACATCGTGCCGTGTCATCTGGGCCTCATAGAATTTATGGGTGCAACCTTGGTGGGTTGTAGCCTTTGTTGGGTATTCAACTGGGAAGCACAGACGCTACAAAAGTGTCGATGTCAGATAAGTATTAGACATGACACGGACACAAGTACGACACTCGAACGTAGAGTAGCACATCATGCTTTGTCATCTGGGCATCATAGAATTTATGTGTGCAGCCTTGGTGGGTTGTAGCCTTTGTTGGGTATTCAACTGGGAAACACGGACGCTGCAAAGGTGTCCGTGTCAGCAAGTATTAGACATGACACGGACACGGACACTCGAACGTAGAGTAGCATATCGTGCCTTGTCATCTGGGACACGTAGGTAAATCTGCTACATTAGATAGCCGATCAAGGCAATCTGTTAATCTAGAGAATATCCTAGCATTGCAAGTGAACTAATAATGCATGATCTAAAGAGGGAGGAAGGATAATAAAGGTTCCATTCGGCTTAGGCTTTCAGACTATCAGAGGGAGTGGTTTGGTTAGAAGATATGTAGGGTCCATCAATATAGCGATTGGGTTTTATTTTCCCCCAAACTTTTCTTGTTCGTGTATAGTAATAGCATAGTATGTTCAGAATGATGTGATATGGATGTACATATTATATTCTTTTACTCTTTTTGTTGTGTTTGAGATGCCAATAAGTAGTTGCGGGTGGCTTGTGTGTGTTGTTTGCTTTTAATATTTCCGAAACTATCAAAGTAAATGCTCATTACTTGATAAGTATTGTGTGCGTCGTGTACTGTATATTATCTTCATAGGAGTGCAACCAACATAATATGGTGTTGGTCCTTTTCTATGTTGCACGAGTATTGCCACAGATACGATCTTACGGATGAGGACAGAATATGGATATGGGATACAAACATTTTCAGGTAGGTAATAAATAGTCACCCGTGTTGCACTAGTACGAACATGGGTATGCGTACAGACACGATACGGATGCGGACACCATTTTTCCGTGCCTGTGCAACATGGGTCCTGTTAGAACTTCAGTATTGATATATAATTTAACAGAACAGGCACTTGTATTAGTCTACATTTCAATTTTCTTTAAAATCTGCTCAAATATGGTTTCAAATTCTTTGGAAGAATTTGTAGGTGTGTCCTTGTAGATATCTTCAACTTCAACTCTGCAAAACTTTGAGTTTGTCCTTTTTGAGCTGTTTATTTTCGTTTATACTCACTAATTCGCGCTTGCTTTCTTGCATGTCCACGCATGCATGCGTCAGAGCAGGCACGCACACACATTCCACTACATGTACACACAAACACGTACACATTCCGCTCCTTGATTCTCAACTCTTCAGCAATTTCTAGAAAAGCTGAAGTTAGTTCTCAATCTTGTCAATAATAACTGAAAGGTTCAGTACCGCCTCCTAGAAGGCTCTGGTTGTTTCTTTTACAGGAGAAACCATGTTTTATTTGGAGTGGAGTTCTGATGTATATAACCTACATGCATATAAATCGAACTTCATATAACCGACATTTTCAAATATGTACAAGTAGTCACCTATGTTGCACAAATACAGATACAGACACAATAAATATACGGACACCATTTTCTCGTGTCCGTGCAACATAGGGTGGAAATATGTTTGGTACTGCATATGAACGAAAGTTACATAATCCTTGTGAACACACTTCTTGAATCAATTCTGTTGGAATGTACATAACTTATATTAGCTAATGTGATCTCTTTTTCTTGCATCACAATGCTTCGACTTCTCATAGTGAACAATTTCAGGCTGGTCCTTCAGCATGCGGTTCAAGCACACTGTGCATATGTTGCAGAAGTCTTCTGAAAAAGCACGGCCTCTTACATCAGTTATGCAACTGTGCTGGTAATTCCTATAACTTGTGGAGATTCCATATGGCCTTGTTCTTTGTTAATTGCAGCTACTGGTTCTTTTAGATTCATGACTTGCAACAACAGAGCTTTATCCCAAACTTTTGGGGTTAGCCACATGAATCGTTACCGTCAATTCAGATTTCTTACGGGTATCGGAGGAATCCATATGGAATACATGTTGAGCGCCTCGTCGTTAGAGAGGAAATGGCGTTTAACAGAGCTGAATGGAAGATGAGGATTCATGTAGCTGACCCCCAAAATTCGTGATAAAAGTTTTATTGTTGTTGTTGTTATAGCTTTGTTAAGGGACAACTCGTATCCTTCTTTTGGCTTATCCTTTTTTTACAGGCTAGATTCATGTTCTTCTTGGTCATACTCCTAGTCCAAGCAGCTGCTTAGACTGAGATCCTATCTCAAGGATTTTATCATCCTGATTGTCATCTTATTAGCTGAAAGTACCAAATGCATTAGCTACAACCTTTGTTGCACGGACACGACAGACAGTTAGGAGAACCGGACACGGGCACGCTGGTTATTTCGGTGTGTCCTATGTTTTTCTTGGAGTATCCGGTTGTGTCAAATACGTGTCCGACACGACACATCCCATATTTTTGGAGTGTTGGTGCTTCCGAGGCTACTATGGAACCTGTGATATATTCTAGTTTGTATTATATGTTATTAATATCTTCCAGATGATTGACCATGCAGATCTCAGTATGCGGAGCAGAAAGATGGATCCCGTGCCCCGAGTCTGACACAGAAAAAGCAACATGCTACAACTTACGTGCAAGATAAAATGTTCCGCTAACAGGAAATCCATACTTCACCTCAATTGTGACAAAGTGTCAGCTCCGGCATCCTTTTGTATTGGTAATCATTTACAGTGCTTAATTAGCAACAATTAGCTTTTAACGATAAGGTTATTTTTGGTGGCCTTTTTGGAAATGAATTTCAATTTAGATCACTTAAATCCTCCAAAAGTTTTTCCTATATAGATAACACGACATAATTATAATATATACTAGTCATAATCCGTGCCCATAGGGCATGGTTCATTTAAGGTATTCCTCATCAAATCTTGGACCCCCAATTTTAAACGAACATAATAATTATGAGGCCCCCATCAAAATATTAAATCCCAACCACTGTTGGATGTGAATTTTCTTTGGATTCCCCATAAAACCCCACTCTCAATAATGCTCATCCACAACCATTATGAGTACAAACCCCACTCTTTGGATTCCCCAAAACCCCACCTCAATAATGCTCATTCCCCATAAAATCCTACTCTCAATAATGCTCATCCACAATCATTATGAGTGCAAACCCCACTCTTTGGATTCCCCATAAAATTTCACAACCGTTGATTCACCAAGATTAAATCCCAACCACTCTTTATCTTGGCACAGTCAGCCCTAGGATTCAAAAACCTTTGTGTTTTGTATAATATATATATATATATATATATATATATATATATATATAACTTATTTACCTATCCGATTTTACGGATATTAGAATAATTTATTGCCTCTGTGCCTGTTCTTTTCTCTGATGTACAGGGGGTTCCGGTGTCGTTCTACCCATTTCTTCCGGATACTTGTGTTACTGTAGTCCTCTCCTGCCGAAACAGGAATTGGGAGATGTGGTACGCTGGGCATTTCTCCCGCAGGAGATTTTTCCGCGGGTGGAAGGAATTTGCCGTTGACAACAATCTGAAGATGGGAGATGCTTGTGTCTATGAACTGATGGATATAGAAACCTGAAGTTTAGAGTACAGATCCTTAGCGGAGAGATCCCCTGCGAACTTGCTGCTGCAAAGGATGAGAGGGCTGATAGTCCTGTCCCGATTTATGGTAAGATACTAACAGTTTTATACATTATCGAAGAAATGGCATTCTTTATTTAAGACAGTATGGTGCAAGCATAGCATGTGTTTGTGTGCGTCTGTGTTTCTCTACACTACATGCTGTAGGAATAAAATATTCCAACTTTGTATTTAAGAGACAGAATAATAGAATATAATGTCAATAAATAATATGACCGAGACCGAGGCTTGAACTTGATTCATTGTCCTTAAGACAATATTCGCTCCGCACTGGTGCTTACGGTTTAATGGCGATTAGTCTTCCAGGATACAACGGTTCTTCTCCTTCGGTAGCAGCACTAAACACCGCAGCAGAACTGGACGAAGCAATGTAGGTAGTCTCTCTCTCTCGTAGACTTAAAGTTTGATGAATGGATTGAGTGAATGAATTATTCAAACACTTATACTTTTATAGATGATAAAGGACACACATTTCCAATAGATTCTTTGAATGATTCGTACACCTTTCATAGATTCGTTGTAAGAAACAATTATTATTATTATTATTTCAAATAAATTCACTTTTCCAACACATGCCAGTTTTCTGTGCATGTGTTTGGAGAGTTAGGAAACGGACACTCTATATACATATTGAGGTTATAAATGCATTCCTCCACTTTGAGCTCATATTGAAAGAGCTCAAGTAATATCATTTCAGCTTGAATATCGAATCAAAACTGTCTGGTTCTTACCAGTTCTGTACTCACAATGCTAGAATGAGTGTGCATGTGATCTGTTACAAAAAATGTATCATGATTGTATTATGATTTTTTTTTTGTAATATGATTGAAATGGCATCTGTTATTTAAGAAAGTTTGGTGCAAGCATATACATGAGTTTTGTGTGCATATGCATGTGTGCGCATTTCTGTATGTACAGAGTTACAACATTTGTGGACATATTGGGTTTATTGAATCAACACCCTCCATTCATTTCTCATTTCCTGGTTTTGTACTTACAATGCTAAAACGTGAATATGAATGTGACCTTTGAGCTAAAAGTCTCTTAATATAAGAAATCTAAAAACCGGTATTATGTTTTGTGGACAGTCAAAAGTAACTCATCTGTTAGGTGAAAAGATAGAAATTTAGAACATCTTATTAATCATTCATTAGTGGATACGATAGAGTTCTAAAACATCTTTGTGGGACTTCTGCTCGCTGGCGCACTCACTGTAAGTAGTAGTCGTTAGTGTTTTTCTTGAGGAAAAATATATTAAAAGAAGAGAAAGAAGTATGTAAAAAAAAGGTATAGAAATAGTGTTTTGGTCGTGTCGAAGGTGATCATGCTATAGTGTGTCGATAAAGAGTGTACCAATAGGATTCATTATCGACATAATGTAATTGTTACCATTTTTTGAAGTCGAATATCTATAACTTCACAACATTCATTTTTAATATAATAGTATTTATTAGGGTAAATGATTCATCAATGTTGAATATTATTCCAAATTTCATTTAAAGCTAAAGAGTAGTAACAAATAACACATAAAATTGTGCCCAAATGTATCAAACATTTTATTAAATTTTTTTTTTTGATAATTCCAATTAGTTTTGGCTTGGCTTTCTTAAGCAAAGATCTTTGTAATTCCGATTATAAGTGCCGAAACCACCACATTCATAAGGAGCACCAGGAACTGATACTCATAGAAGGGTCCGAAACCGATTATGATACCGATACTATGAACTTGATTCAGCCCCATACCCTTGAAAGGACATAAGCATGGCCGGGGAACATATGCCCCCGCCCCCCCCCCCCCCCCCCCCCCCCCCCCCCCTCCCCCTCCTCTCTACCTTTTGAAAATGATCATAAGGTAGAGTATAGAATTAAATTTTGTGAAATGCCAACTGTATTGGCCTGTCGTAACTTTTCAAAATGTTAATTAGTTACATACTTGCATGAAATTTTCAGAAATACTAGTGTATTTGCGCCCCCCCCCCCCCCCCCCCCCCCCCCCCCACCACGCAACGCGCACGCCACACCACACACACATAACTTTCGTGAAAAATTGTGCTGCAGATACTCAGAGGCGACATCCCTTCAAATCCTGCTTATGCTGAAATTGGTAATAGTGCAGATAACCTATCTTGATTTTGACTAAAATGGGTACTATACAGAAGAGTACGGGCAAATAGATACTAATAAATGCAAATTTTATTTTGTTTTGTTACGCTTAGGTCTAGCTGCTTAGCTGCATCCATAGCTTGAGTAGGTTTGACTCAAAATACACATATCAAGTCAGAAATAATATTTGACTGAAAATACAGAAGATTTTTTTTTTGAGGAAAATTGTTAGATTGGTCAACTGTAGATATTCAAACGTAGAGGTTTTATTACTCAATTATGTTCGAAATTTATTACATTGTGATGCAGAGACGAGATCCGAAGGCAAAATTAGGAGTACCCTATATGGATCAAGGTTCGCGGTATATATAGGAATCGGTATCTACGATTCCTGTGAGTAACGGGATCGGCAGTATCAGCGGTTTCGGATCGGAGTATCGGATTTTTAGTATCGGAAAGCAAATAATTATTAGTAAATTATTAACATTTTAGAAAATATATTTTACACATTTAGGCAGAATTTTGAGCATTTACAGTGTTGTTATTTAGTAGTTTTGAAATTGAATGAAATAGCAGTCACCATTGCCGATTGGTTTACGTGCGATAGGTAAGTTTTCTTTTTTTACATGCTTTTACAACCTTATTATACTTTTACACCCTTGTTGATTGGTATTTTTCGTTCAATTTTTTTTTGCCAAATTGACCGAAAAAACCCCCAATGTCGATATCGGTCAGTATTGGATATCATGTCGGTATCGGATCGGGACATGCTAAACCGTTTCGGTATCTACCGTATCGGATCGGTATCGGACGATACTGCAAACTATGATACGGACTATGGAATTAAGGATCTTATGTGTTTCTAAGTATTACAAAGAACTAGGCGCAGAAGGTTTAAACTTTGTGAAAAAATATCATATATTTCTCACAAATAATTATAATATTCGTAAAGTTTAACAATGAAATTGATTTGGACAGTGTTACCGACGAAGATGACACCGATGAAGACGGGGAAGGTGACGTTGATCTCGTGCTCGGAGACGAGGTGATCTTTTACTCAGTTTTGAGAACAGTGAACATGAGATCCAAAGGAAGAAGATGACAATAAATAGAATTTTATTATGAAGAGAATAAGTAAGAGAAAATTGGAGTTTTTTTTTCTCATTAGAAAATTTTCAATTCAATTTTCTCATCCATTCTTCAATGCAGATAACACGAGTACATAACCTATAACCTTTAAATAGCATTATAAACTAGCTTATAAAATCTCATTTAAATTCCTAATAGATAAAAGATATAAAGTGATCTCTATAAAAATTATGTCTACAATAACCAAAATAACTAAAAGATAACATAAAATCCACAATTTATTCTTCATCATATTGAATATAGGCTTACAACCATGAATAAAAGGAGACATAAGGAAATCCTGAACTAGAAATCCTAAATATTAAAAGAAAATACTAGAAATCCTAAATATTAAAAGGAAATAGGTCATGATTTGTAGTATTTCTATTTAATAATTTATGGTCTAAATTATTAAAAAGAAAACCGTACTATGATATGCTTTGTTGTAGTATTTATCGTTAGTGATGTATATGGTTCGTGTTCAACTACGGAGTGCGACGAACGTCGTCCGATAATCGAAGAAGCTCGGGAGGAGTCGATGCAGCTCGGGAGGAGTCGAAGCAGCTGTTACAGGACCACTCTACATAGCCAATTTAGTGTCGAAGGCATACTGGCAGTATGTCGCCGGCATGCTCAAATTAGGTGGCAAAAAGTTCCAACAAGTTCTGGGCACATTTGTGTGCTCATCAGGCATGTCGGTTGCATGCCCACACCCCCCCCCCCCCCCCCCCCCCCCCCCCCCCCCCCCCATGTTGTTAAGTCCTGCCTGGTTGTGATCATGGAATGGTTCAGATTTGTTGGGGATGTTTCGACTGTCCAGATTGCTCCTGGGTTGGGGGTGGATAAGGTGGACTTGAAGTTTACGAAGGCTCACAAGAGAAAGTACTTGAGTGGCCATTAAAGGAATCTTGAAAGAGTGGTTGAAGGAGAGCTTGTTGGAGATCTCGTAGAGTTTTCGCGTTACGGTTTGCGTGTGTAATCATCCTAAGGTTTTATCTCGAGCTATTTCTTTCCATGCCCCGTGTAGTAGGTTGAGCTTGGCCGAACAACGTTAATGTTGTGTGTTTTCTTGTTGTGTTCTCTATTTCTATTGTTTGGTTATTTGTGCACTGTCATTCTCGTTACCATAAGGTTATTGTTTGTCGCTTCCACAACCTTTTGTTATTCTCGTAACCATAAGGTTATTGTTCGTCGCTTCCGCAACCTTTTGTGAGACAAGTGCTCCATAAGGAACTCATCTGATGACATGCATTGATTATCAACTTTTCTGCTCAAAAGGCTTGAAAGTATAAAAATGACCTCTGAAGAACCCTTGATGTAAAATTGGTGAAAATCAAGTAAGTCACATTTTTTTTGGAATAATTGAATGAAATCATGCTTGGTGTTTGCTTCCTGATAGTTGCTTTCTTTTATACTTCAACTGCGCCATTGCTTGCTCATAAACTTGGATAACTACAGATTTTATTTTATTTTTCTTGGATGAGTATGGCCTTTTTGACATTCATGCATCAGTACATTTATTCCTATATGTTGTAGAGTTTCAATAGGGCTTTCCTTTTGTACATGTACTAGTACATTTTAGCATATTTATATTCACAACTTAGAAGTTTGACTATATAATATAGCTAGAGCATCATTCTATTAGCTCAAAATCATTCTATTAGCTCAAAGTAATGTATGCATAAGAAAATTTTGCTTACAAATTTGGGATATATATCTATTATTAATATCTTCCAGATATTTGGCCATGTAGATCTTGACCGCGAGGAACAGAAAATTGCGACATATTTCTCAAATCCAACACCAAAAATGGAGTCCGTCTCATCTGAATTGCGAGATAAGATGGTTCCTCTTACAGGAAATCCATACTTCACCTCCATTGTGACAAAGACTCAGCTTCAGAGACCATTTCACTTGGTAAGTTCTACAGCATTCGAACTTTTACTGTACGCGTCGAGCATTTCCTCAAATGTCAATTGTTCATCTTCAATTTTATATATTTTTTACATTTTTGTTGCAAACATCTTCATGTTATATATCTCCGCACATTAAGCAGACTTATTTCAAATTTGAGGGACGACATGTATTGGATACATATTGGAGACAATCGGAACACTCCAAGATACTCTACGGACACGCCAAAATAGATGTGTGTCTGTGTCCCCGTGTCCTTCCCTTGTAGTGTCATATCCGTGTCCATACAACATATATGCCTCAATTTTTCAAAAGAAAGAACATAAGGGTGACATTTAGCACAATTGTAGAGATCACATTCCACTTGTGCAAAGAAACCTGGGTCCAAAACCAGTTTTACACTAGAAATGCATTAGATACATGACAATCAGAACAACAACAACAACAAAGCCTCTGTCCCAAACTTTTTTGGGTCGGATTACTCTCCTCTCTTTGCTTATCGGTTATAGTTTCCAACAAGATAGTTTCGTGAAGCTTGTTTATATAAAGGGGGGTTGATCTCTAATTGTGGTTTTCCGAGTTTAGTTGTGTTCCATATATACCCAAACTGGAATGAGGGTTGGATAGTGATTGAGGGTGTTTCCTGGCACGACTGTAAGGCTTGTTGCTTGCATTCTGGAGGATACACGTTCAAATCACGTCATATATATGGGGGTAAGGTTGCGTTTGATAGTGATCGAGGGTGTTTTCTGGCACGACTTTAAGGTTTGTTGCTTGCATTCTGGAGGATACAGGTTCAAATCACGGAAATATCATCTTCATATATATATATATTTATATATATATATATATATTTTATATATATATATATATATATATATATATATATATATGGGAGTAAGGTTGCGTATATCTTAGCTAACTTTTGTGCCCTTTGACTTTTGCGATGCAGTGGGTGCCGAGGTGGTTCGGTCCACATCTTCCAGCTGCTTCGGGTAATGTGGTTCTTACCTGTCGAGGGAGGAGCTGGGGTATGTGGTACGATCGGTCGAGGATTCGACGCGGATGGAAGCAATTTGCCCTCGACAACGATCTGAAGGTAGGAGACGGCTGTGTCTATGAGCTGACGGACGCGGCGAAGCTGGAGTTTAGAGTGCAGATCCTCGACGGGGACGTCCCACCGCAACTTCTGGGCGCAGTCGGTAGGAGCACCGGTATGCCTATGATGATAGACTAAAACTAAATTGCAAATGGATATATAGCTTGAAAGCAGTACATTTGTCTCATTTTGAGCTTATTTATGTGGTGGGATCAAATATAGTGTAATTTTGGCTGGGAACAATGAAGAATACAACCGAATTTTGTGTCGAAGCCTCTCTGCAGGCTTCTAGTGGTCGGCAGGTGGAGATATAGCACATCGTGGCTGGGTGGGTTCGATTTTACGGAAAAATGGATTGTTCTTGGTGTGAGTTAAAAAGAATACAATTGAATTTTGTTCCTAAGATGTCGATGTTGTTTTTTTTGCACATAAAGCAGTTGTCATGGTGCATAGTTATCACCAATCTAAAGACTTGGGAAAGCAAAATTGCTCTCGCAGATTATCAGAATGGTGCAGGAAAAATATAACAGGTCTAGAAGATGTATTTTCCTTTTTGCGAAAATTGTAATTTATGTCGTATTTTTTCCGGCAATTTCTGTGGGCACCACAAGATTTACTGGGGGCTTCATTTTACTAGGGGACAGCCCAGGTTTGAGGAACTTTTACTGGGGACGTCCCGAAAATTACTTGGGGCTATCCCACCCCTCCCAAACCCTCTCTTTCATTTCATTTTCATTTTAAAATTCTCTCTTCAAAACCCTCTCACTCAAAACCCTCTCCCCAAAACCCTAACACTCTCTAAAACCCTAACACTCTCTCCATTATCCACTCTCCAAAACCCTCTCTCAAGAACCCTAAGTCTTCGAAGATCATCAATGGCACCGAAGAAGAACCCGTCATCACAAGTTAGGTATGTTTCCTAATTATTGTATAATTTATTTTACATTTCAAAGTACATTTCGATTCTTTGAGAAATCTCTTAAATGTCATTATAAATTAGGTTAGAATAATTCAAAGTACATTTCGAAATCGAAAATATCATATTTTATCGTTTAAATGCAACCTAACTGTTCGTCTGGTCGTCGTCCCTAAGGACTGCAGTCGACGGGGCAGTCCTACTGTCAAAGTGGACTGCCAAGAAGTCGGCAGTCCTGTTATAAAACAGGACTGCAGGCACACTTGCAGTCCTGTTATAAAACAGGACTGCCATCTCTCTGGCAGTCCTGATAGAATGATGGACTGCCATCTCTCTGGCAGTCCTGATAGAATGATGGACTGCCAGGAGCATGGCAGTCCTAAAGGTCAACTTCACAATTTGTTTTACATCATTTATTTAATACTAACCCTATGTTGTCCTTAGTCCTGTGGCCGCGCCCAAAAGAAAGCGACCCCCCCCACCGCATCCTTGCGCAGGAAACGTAGTGAGCGGCCTCGTCCTCTTGAGAGACCAATCAGAATTTCAGAACCGCAGGGACCGGCACCACAACCACACCCCCATTCTCGTTCGAAGCAACGAGGTCCTCCTAGTCCTCCGTCTTCTTTCGATGACGATGACGTACCTATCAGCCAAATTCTAGGACGAGGTGGTTCTGGTGCCGGTCCTTCTGAGGATCCTGTCCGTACGTCCGGTGCCGGTCCTTCTGAGGATCCTGTTCGTTCGGCCGATGTCGATCCTTCTGAGGAGGAGGAGGATGTCCGTCCCCCGGGTTGCTCAATGTTGTTGTCGTTCGACAACCACATTGCTTATGATATATGGAAGAATCCGGTATGTATATTATGTTTGTAAGTTTCCGTTTATATATATATATATGTTTGTAAGTTTCCGTTCATAATCGTTTTTTTATTATCTTGTACGACATACAGGAGAGCTCTCGTATTCTTAGGGCTGTGAGTCACGGGCGGAAGTGTGTTGCTTGGTCTCTTAACCATTTACCCGAGGACGTCCAGAACAAAATATTTCCTACCGATCTACAAAATTTGGCTAGATATGCCTACAAGACGCAGGACAGTGCTCTCATATCGGCCTTTGTGGAGAGATGGCATCCGGAGACCAACACATTTCATCTCCCAGCTGGGGAGATGACCATTACCCTGGATGACGTCTATCAGATACTGGAGTTGCCGGTGGAGGGCCGCGCCATGACAAATGAATCTTTATGTACTGAGAATGATCTCGAGTGGTATGATCGTATATTGATTTTGTAGAAGCGAACCTTGGGGTGGAGGCAACTACTGTCACGCCCCGCTCCCGCAGGAGCGATCGTCCTCGCTAAGGCGTGATGCCGCACGGGCCTAGGTTGCGTCCGTGCAAGGCTATGTCCAGAAACGGCCGATTTGAGCTAGGCTACAGAGTAGCACAGAGTGTCCCCATTTGCAGCGGAAAGTAAATGAACACAAATTTGAAGCGAATTCACTCTCTTTATTGATATTCAAGAAGTTTACAAGCGGCACTAGGCCGATATTACAAATCGCTCAAGCTCTCTTTCTTTGAAACATAAAAGGCGTGCCAAGTGGCTTACAACATGGAATGATTCATGGCGATGTTCCGATACATTATGTCCTGTATAGGGTGCTTCAGTTTCTTGTAACGTTCCAAGGCCCCAGAGTTGGCTCCGCGCCTTAGCACGTTCGATGGAAGCTCCGCACCCGCCGACGTCTCCTGCATCCTGCATGCAGACTGTGGGGTTATCAGTACATTGTTATGCACTGGTGGGGAGGCTAGCTCGCCCACAATGCTATCATTACCAAACACGTTCTATTTACTTTTTGTGCATCTCTATCATTCATTGTCTTTCTAATCTTGCCTTAGGATCAATTTCATGGCATATGTCATAACCTATTCGGTGTTGCCAAATTCAAGTGTCGCATGGAAATACATGCACGACTTACCCATACTTACCGTCCGGCCTTCCCTGTCCAAGTAAACCAAGTTAGTCAACAATTCATATGGAACAACATAATGTGATTCTTGGAAACATTCAATATCAAGGGCGTGTCCCTGCCTCAGTTACTAGCGCGTCGTAGGCGTATTCTCTAACTCATTGTACGACGTATTCATTATCATTTGGTGTGATACATTTCAAGCTTATTCAGAAGGTGCTTTGTTCAGATTAACTTAGACTAATTTGATTTCAATGCAAGGACTTGCACGTGGAAAGCCACCAGCAAAGCTCACTTAATCTATATGCACCGGTCGCTGGCATCACAAGCCAATTTGGACATATTCTCCTTTGGTAATTTCTCACCTATCACTGTGTGCGGCTGGTTCACATCTGATAGTCTTTTGAAATTATCCCGCACTTACGTCTCCTGGGTGGCCAAGCCCCCCCTCCCCTCCCCAGTTAGCCCGTAAGCCCCTTTTTGATTCCGCCTAGGCCGGCATATCCCCCATTTGATCATGCCGCGGAATCCCTTTTTCTTCACGGTCACGGCATCGCCACCCCTCGTCTGTGCCGTCTGTCCACGACCATTTCGTATTAACTTGTCTTTTTAACTTAACGGCTGTCTCTGAGCCGTAGGCTAACCCTTAGCCTTAATGCGTTATCGACCAGGTTGGCGTCCGTGCAGCGCGGGTAGCGAGCCCCGTTGCACGTGGCCGTCATACCTGTCGCTAACCATTTCCATCCTTCTTATCTTTTATTCATTCTTTCTTTCACTTGTTCATTCATTCGTTGATTCATTCATTCACTTATTCGTTTACTCTTTCATTCATACATTACGCACCTCCTTGTGCGGGAGTCGCCTTGGCGACCCATCGGTCCCATAGCCTTTTAATGTTGCTATACTCTACTCGGAACGACTATATTGATAGTCTTTCCATTTCATTGTTGTAACCCATTCATTGTTTCATTGTTGAACGCATAAGGGACTTGAACGCAAGCTTGTGCCTTAGCACGAGCGTGGAGCGCGGTGCGAGAGTTCTCGTATTTTCCATGTTCTTTTCCATATTCTATACAAGCATACAAGATGGGATTATTCCCTTAGCTAGGTGCGTTGGGTCATTTATTAGCATGCGCGGTGTTATCGCCTAGCGACTTCAGTGATAGTGTCCGTATTGTTATGTGTCTAGGCTAAGCAAAGACGGGTTCATCGGAGCCACCCACCTTAGCGATGTTTGCATCGGCCGAGCGATACTACGAGCGCGCCTTTGATAGTCTAAGTCTGGATTCATCTTTGACGAGCCATTGTAAGTCTTGCATCGATTCGCATCGATACTTCATCGGGTCGACGCAACTCTTCGAGTCGACGGCTCGTTTGAGTCGTTACACTTGCCGTTTGAATCGGCGTTCCGCTAGGGCGGAGCGGGTCATTACATAATACACCACTCAAAATAAGTCTCGTCCTCGAGACTTCCTGAGTGCAGGTCATCCTACTGTTCCTTAACTCGTGTCATCGTGTTTTATAGACGATTCTATCGAACGACTCTATCGTTCGATAGCATCGAACCATGCTCGGTACCTTTCCAAGTTCCGTGTCGCATACGTTTGGTTGATCTTTATTGGATAACTTTTCATTCATTTTAGAGTTGATGACACTTATTCAATTCAGGTGTTTCTTCGACTTGGTTGCTTTTTCGACGTATCATGGGACTGAAACGGTCGCACGAGGTGCGTTAAAATTTATCAAACTCGAGAGTCGTAGGCTGAGGCAAACTCACTCATTCGTTCATGCGCATCGCAACACCCACTTGCAGCTGCATTCGAGTCCATCATATCGCTGAGTTTGGATCGTGCACGTATTCAAGGCGTCCCCCGAATACGTACATTTCAACCAAGCTTAGCGACTAGCGAAGTCGGACAAGCTACTCGTGATAGTTTCGATTTGCCGATCGTTTTGCTAACTTCGATTTAAAACCGAACTCATGTGTGTATCACATATCGTTATCTCGGTCCTCGAGATTATTCGATTCGCTTCTCAAGCGCTCTTGTCAATAAAATCAATACGATTTCTTCTTAGCAGAGCCGACCAAGTCTAAGAAATTCCCATCCGATTCGAGACCAAATATTGCACTGTCATCGAGTACGTCTTCCAATCAATGATTCAATTCGTTATCCCAACTTTACTTGCGCGTCATTTATTCCTATCATTCCCTTCGTTTGGGGCCAATCTCATCGTCGCTCACGCACACTCCCTATTTCCCGTCCTACTCTAAGTCTTACTGCCCCAAGTCTATCGTCCGTCCGGACGATACTGTAAGGTCAATCGCACAAGTTCAATCACTCGGCATAGGGTCGTCCGCCTATCCGCTAGGTCATCCCTCAGGGTCATAGTTACAAGTCAAGTCCGTGGCTCATCGTGCAAGGTCGTTGCACGACGCTCGCCCCAAATCCTATGGTCAAACCATTTGTTCGTTTGTGCGGGAGTTTCTACCCAAGCTCGCGTCACTCAGATTTCTAAATATCGAGCATGATCACCTAATCCGCATCAAGACTTACGTTGCACATATTCAATTCCGTTCAATCACCAGTTCTAACCAATTCATGTATTCGATCACGAGGTCATCCAGCTCGACAATACATTGCGCCTCAATCTCACGCGAGTCCGATTATCCACGGCGGTTCATGAATCACCATGCAACGCTCCCGCGGAATAATCATTCTCATCGGGGCGTAACTCTTGTTTGAGTTTTAGACTAACCCATTCTCGATACGCGGATTGGACCTACTCAATCCTCAAGTTCAATTCTTCAAACACAAATTCCTTTTCGAGTCCACCTTCGCGTCAAACCACAAGTCGAAGCAATCAGATTGCCACGCCATCCAAGTTCAATCACTCCCGCTGTATGAATTACCATATCAGCGCTCACGCGGAGTGATCGTCATAATCCGGCACGACGCATGTGCGAGGCTGGAGTTGCACTCGCATAAGACAAGAACGTCAACGTTGTGGTTGTCAACGAAGCAAATCCAAGCATTCACATTTTCATCCAAGCCAAATCTATCTTTTCCTCGACACATTTTTAACATCCCAAGTATAGCATCCAACGGAACAATGACATTTGCACGACCGTCATTCGCCGAGTCAGAGTACCCCCGAGTTATCGCATATCGATCTTTGATACGCCTCAATACCAATGACGATATGCGTAACCTGACGATCTTCCTTTGCAACCGATTTCGTGTCGTGCGTTGATGTTGTTGTCCGAGTTGGATATTCCACAATTTTTTCGATATTCAAGATCAAGTTTGATCGCTATTCCTCAAGCTAGTTTCAAGATCGTTGTCCAAACTCAAGTCACAATTTATTTGAATCAATCCGAAATCGTACGCGCGATCCTCTAAGTTTCCTCGATCAAGACCATTCCTTTTATTCATCGTTCCGAGTTGTTTTCTAACTTGCGTTGCCCATTCACAAGTTGTCCGAACGACATCTCGTTCGGGACACAGGAAGTCACGATCAACTAAGCGTGACGCGTACTAAGGCTTTGCGCGATTGCATCATTTTCTCCGACATACTCGTTCTATCCGTATATCCTTTAGTCTCGCTCGAATAACTTCTAAGACGTCCATACACCACTCAGGGTTCGAGCCACTCGACTAGTCGTCGACACTTATTCTTATTCTTCCTCGAAGCTATCACATACACCACTCGGGTTCAAGTCATTCTATAAATCCTCAATCACATTCGCATCACGCGCTAAGACATCCCTCAGATTCGTTCGGCGAATCTCTAACGTAATCGCTCACGTCGCCTCGACGTACTAAGTCGTTCGCACTAATCCTCAAAATCCAATAAATCTTCCGTGCACGCCTAAGCGTTAGTTTGATAGCGTTCCTATCGATATACACTCTAAGTGTATCTCCGTTCCCGACCGAGCGGTACTTGATATCGCTCGTAACTCGATTGCACCAGAAGTTGAGGTGCGCGACACGCGGACTAAGTTGTGCCGCATAACCATCCCGTGCGGGCTATATTCAAGTTTGCACGCTCACTTGCTAATGTCGACGTAGGACTATTTGGGCACGCACGCGACTTGCTAACTTAGCATGTGTTTTCTATCGAGTCATGTTTAACATCGTTCGGCAAAAAGGCCTTCGCCTATCGATCCCATTCAACCGAGTACTCGTACGAGCTTTTGAAAATATTAGACTTATTGTATGGAACATCCCGAGGCACAACGAGAGAGAGCGTACACTTCTTTTGTTTCAACGAGCTTTCAAAACTGAGAGAATCGAAATGAAGTCCAAGGACGTAAAGCCGTGCTCTGATACCAATCTGTCACGCCCCGCTCCCGCAGGAGCGATCGTCCTCTCTAAGGCGTGATGGCGCACGGGCCTAGGTTGCGCCCGTGCAAGGCTATGTCCAGAAACGGCCGATTTGAGCTAGGCTACAGAGTCGCACAGAGTGTCCCCATTTGCAGCGAAAAGTAAATGAACACAAATTTGAAGCGAATTCAATCTCTTTATTGATATGCAAGAAGTTTACAAGCGGCGGTAGGCCGATATTACAAATCGCCCAAGCTCTCTTTCTCTGAAACATAAAAGACGTGCCAAGTGGCTTACAACATGGAATGATTCATGGCGATGTTCCGATACATTATGTCCTGTATAGGGTGCTTCAGTTTCTTGCAACGTTCCAAGGCCCCAGAGTTGGCTCCGCGCCTTAGCACGTTCGATGGAAGCTCCGCACCCGCCGACGTCTCCTGCATCCTGCATGCAGACTGTGGAGTTATCAGTACATTGTTATGCACTGGTGGGGAGGCTAGCTCGCCCACAATGCTATCATTACCAAACACGTTCTATTTACTTTTTGTGCATCTCTATCATTCAATGTCTTTCTAATCTTGCCTTAGGATCAATTTCATGGCATATGTCATAACCTATCCCGTATTGCCAAATTCAAGTGTCGCATGGAAATACATGTACGACTTACCCATACTTACCGTCCGGCCTTCCCTGTCCAAGTAAACCAAGTTAGTCAACAATTCATATGGAACAACATAATGTGATTCTTGGAAACATTCAATATCAAGGGCGTGTCCCTGCCTCAGTTACTAGCGCGTCGTAGGCGTATTCTCTAACTCATTGTACGAAGTATTCATTATCATTTGGTGTGATACATTTCAAGCTTATTCAGAAGGTGCTTTGTTCAGATTAACTTAGACTAATTGATTTCAATGCAAGGACTTGCACGTGGATAGCCACCAGCAAAGCCCACTTAATCTATATGCACCGATCGCTGGCATCACAAGCCAATTTGGACATATTCTTCTTTGGTAATTTCTCACCTATCACTGTGTGCGGTTGGTTCACATCTGATAGTCTTTTGAAATTAACCCGCACTTACGTCTCCTGGGTGGCCAAGCCCCCCCAGTTAGCCCGTAAGCCCCTTTTTGATTCCGCCTAGGCCGGCATATCCCCCCTTTGATCATGCCGCGGAATCCCTTTTTCTTCACGGTCACGGCATCGCCACCCCTCGCCCGTGCCGTCTGTCCACGACCATTTCGTATTAACTTGTCTTTTAATTTAACGGTTGTCTCTGAACCGTAGGCTAACCCTTAGCCTTAATGCGTTATCGACCAGGTTGGCGTCCGTGTAGCGCGGGTAGCGAGCCCCGTTGCACGTGCCCGTCATACCTGTCGCTAACCATTTCCATCCCTCTTATCTTTTATTCATTCTTTCTTTCACTTGTTCATTCATTCGTTGACTCATTCATTCACTTATTCGTTTACTCTTTCATTCATACATTACGCAACTCCTTGTGCGGGAGTCGCCTTGGCGACCCATCGGTCTCATAGCCTTTCAATGTTGCTATACTCTACTCGGAACGACTATATTGATAGTCTTTCCATTTCATTGTTGTAACCCATTCATTGTTTTATTGTTGAACGCATAAGGGACTTGAACGCAAGCTTGTGCCTTAGCACGAGCCTGGAGCGCGGTGCGAGAGTTCTCGTATTTTCCATATTCTTTTCCATATTCTATACAAGCATACAAGATGGGATTATTTCCTTAGCTAGGTGCGTTGGGTCATTTATTAGCATGCGCGGTGTTATCGCCTAGCGACTTCAGTGATAGTGTCCGTATTGTTATGTGTCTAGGCTAAGCAAAGACGGGTTCATCGGAGCCACCCACCTTAGCGATGTTTGCATCGGCCGAGCGATACTCCGAGCACGCCTTTGATAGTCTAAGTCTGGATTCATCTTTGACGAGCCATTGTAAGTCTTGCATCGATTCGCATCGATACTTCATCGGGTCGACGCAACTCTTCGAGTCGACGGCTCGTTTGAGTCGTTACACTTGCCGTTTGAATCGGCGTTCCGCTAGGGCGGAGCGGGTCATTACAACTACCTTTACAACCCTGCCGGGCTTCAAGAAGTCGTACGGCATTCCTTTGTCATGGTTAGTGGAGAATTTCAAAGGCCCGTAGGATTGGGATGATAAACTGTTGAGAGGGTGGCCCGGGCATACATGCTCTTCATACTTGGATCGGTTGCCATTCCAGACAAGTCGGGAACCTCTATACATGCTAGGTATCTCGCGAACCTATCTGTTATAGACGACGTAGGAGACATATCCTGGGGCAGCGGTATACTTGCTTACCTATACCGCGAGCTTGGTATAGCATCCCGTGTCGGAACCAAGACCATGGCGGGATGCCAGACTCTACTCCATGTAAGAAAATTTTTAACATTTTAAACTAATATACTAGCTAGATTTTGTTGTTAATTTACTGACTACTCATTTACAAATTGTATAGGCATGGATATACGAGCACTTCCCGATGCTCAGGAGGGGTGAGCTGAACCCACGCTATGAGGAGCACCATCCTAGAGTGTGTCAATGGAAGCCAACTCAGCTAGAAACTAAAAATCATGAAACGCTGGTTTCCATTCGCGATGCTCTGAAAAATTTGGTGCCAGAAGAGGTTAGTTGATAGCGCGTAGATAGCGTAGAATATTTATGGTATGTTTATTTGTTGACTATTTTCTTTTAACTTTTGTCCTACAGATAGTTTGGCACCCATACCGGGATCTCCGGCAACAAAATTGCCATCTGCAACCAGTATCTCTATTTCATGGTATGATCACATGCTATGATATTACAGAGCCTTACATGCCTGATAGAGTACTGCGTCAGTTTGGCCTCGTACAAACCGTGCCGCAGCACACATTAAGGTTATTGGAGCCTCCGTGTGGGACCCAACCTTTGAACTACAAGCCGCCCTATTTCGACTGGGTGACCGACTGCTACTCCGAGTGGCAACGACATTTGCTGAGGGAAGAACTTTGACAACCGGTGCAGGAGATGCACGACTGCAGCGACGACTACATGCCGTACTACTTGGCAGTCGGACATCCTAGGTTGTCGAACCCTAGAAATCCAGGGCCCGTTGTCGTTGCCGCTTTAGGACCTCTGCCTTCAAAAAATGTCCTGTATGCTTCATTGGTTAGGATGGTAAGTTTATAAATTATTGTTTGTAACTAATTTCAAAGTGAACTATCTTCATTGACGTTTTGTTATAATTGACAGGCTACTCGGGTGAAGGCTTTGGCGAAATCCATCCGATCGGGTTGCCAGAACGATGAATGTGTTAATATCGCGCACCAGTTGGAGCATATCGACGACACTGTCGATTTTCCTTTCATGCAAAATCGGGAGGCGCGTACGAAGGCTCGGCATGATCACTGATTTGATTTTGATGTTTAACTTGTATTTTGGAAATTGTAATGTTTAACTTGTTGGATATTGTGATGTTTAACTCTATTATTTTGGAAGTTGTCATGACTATGGAATTGAGAAAATTGTAATGTTTAACTTGTTGGATATTGTGATGTTTAAGATGTTTAACTGTCATGTACATTCATAACTGTGATATTGTGATGTTTAACTCTCTTTTAATTCTACATACATTTATATTGATTATGAAAACTCACACACAGTGAGTTTTTACTAGGACTGCCCGACCACTGGCAGTCCTAATGTGAGTGAGGATTGCCAGTGCTCTGGAAGTCCTGATGAAAACTCACTGTGTGTGAGTTCAAAGTCACACACAGTGAGTTTTCACTAGGACTGCCAGACCACTGGCAGTCCTAATGTGAGTGAGGACTGCCAGTGCTCTGGCAGTCCTGATAAAAACTCACTGTCTGTAAGTTTGAACTCACACACAGTGAGTTTTCACTAGGACTGCCAGACCACTGGCAGTCCTAATGTGAGTGAGGACTGCCAGTGCTCTGGCAGTCCTGATAAAAACTCACTGTCTGTGAGTTTCAACTCACACACAGTGAGTTTTCACTAGGACTGCCAGACCACTGGCAGTCCTAATGTGAGTGAGGACTGCCAGTGCTCTGGCAGTCCTGATGAAAACTCACTGTGTGTGAGTTCAAAGTCACACACAGTGAGTTTTCACTAGGACTGCCAGACCACTGGCAGTCCTAATGTGAGTGAGGACTGCCAGAGCACTGGCAGTCCTAATGTGAGTGAGGACTGCCAGTGCTCTGGCAGTCCTGATGAAAACTCACTGTGTGTGAGTTTGAACTCACACACAGTGAGTTTTCACTAGGACTGCCAGAGCACTGGCAGTCCTAATGTGAGTGAGGACTGCCAGTGCTCTGGCAGTCCTGATGAAAACTCACTGTGTGTGAGTTTGAACTCACACACAGTGAGTTTTCACACAAGCGCTTCACATATATTTGACACGAGTAGGATATTTTACACAAGTATGATATTTTACACAAGTAGGATATTTCAGTAGCAGACAGGAAAAAGTTAAAAACAAAAAACATATATTTGGCTTCACATTTCAAAATGATATACTTTAATGTTTACAAAATGGGTCATCCATATATAAAATGTTTACAAAATGTGAAAACTTCATTCAGTCGATTTCGACGTCGTAGTGGCCAACCGGTAAGTCTCTTGGCTCCTCCATCTGCAACAGTCTCCTACAATGATTGATTTGCTGATCAAAAGGCCCGGTCCAGGACTTCGCTTCTGCCGGTGCTAGTTTGTACCAAACTGTTGTAGGTGGAGGAATCGGAGAATGACCGATCATCCTTAGCATGACAAAGTGATCTTTGATTTGACCTATAGTACATAGATTAGTTTGTCTGTGCTCCGCCGGAGGAGCGCACATCGGGAAAAAAGTATTGCGAATCCCTGCCGAAAAAAGTACAACAGGGATCCGGTACCGATTAGCAAATAAATACAAGGCAGACGGGACGGACATATAGTGGTCTGGCCCGGTAACACTGTCAGTGCAAGGAATACTTGTCAACAAACTTGCAACTGTTTCTTTCGCTTAGGATGCGGGAGTATAATGGAAGACGACTCTCTAATTCCTCGTACAGCTCATGCCTCACTTGCCTCCATCCGTCTTTGTCAGAATAACCGAGATGTATTGCAAGCACATGAAATCCGCAATGGCCATCCCCCGGGACATCAACAATAGGCCAGATGTAACTGCGAATCTCAGGATAAAAATTGTGGATATACAAACACATCGTTTGACTTTCCACAGTATCTTCGTTTGCAATATCTGTTTTCTCCTTTTTCCGGCGAATGACAAGCTTGCTCTTCCGTGCAGGCGGAGCTTGCTCTAAGCTTCGTTCAATATGCTCAAAGGATGATGGATCTCTCTTGGTTGACTCAAGCCTTCTCTTCTGTGAACTACTCATTCTTGTTTGAGGCCTGCCCTTAGGATTGGAAATAATGGACGGCTCGTGCATTCTTGTAGTCACCGGACATGCAAGTTCTTGTATTTTAACCTCAAGGCACTCCCGCTCTGCTCCTTCTGAGGCACACCACCGTGCGTGGAGAAGTTTCACTTGTGGCAAGGAGAAGAAATCACCGTGTGTCTTCACCACGGGCATTATAGACAACTGCCTCCAACGTTCATCGACAGCAAGAACTGGAATAGGAATGGACTGACGACGATATTCATTAATCTCATGGCCACAAGGGAGGCCGAGTGTATGTCGATGTACACACCCGCAAACCTGAGGATCAAAGCCGACAAACTTTGACCTATCAATCTCTTCAAATATGAAATCCAATGCCTTGTGAGAAATGACACGCATTAAAGAATCCAAGAGGACTTCCTTTCTATGCTCATGCTTGACAATATTTAAGCTCATCTCAAATGATGCCTTGATTTCGTTCACCGTCCGATCTATTGATATATGTATCGCTTGCCAAACCGAAACAAAGTTGCCTTGGGATGACTTTAAATGCCTCTTTACTACTGAGTGTGCTCCTTCGACACGGTTGGTAGTTGTCGTACCGTAATGCTTCACCACATTCGTCCATGCTAAGACGAATTGTTCTTTGTGCGGTTCAAGCCATGTCTCTTTGATGTAAGAAATGCAAGCCGGCTCCCTCCCCTCCCACTTCTCCTTGAATAAGTACCATGCGGCAGCGTAACTGTCTATCGTGCTGGCTCGCCATACACAATTCCAGTCATGGTTGAATTCGTCAAAAACTTGCATGTCAAGTTTACCATCCACTTTCTCGAACTTCAACTTACATTGGGATTGTATATTACGATTTACATGAAATGTGCATAGCAATGTATCCGCTTGAGGAAACACAATCCGAATAGCATTCATTAGAGCATACTCTCTGTCGGAAACAAAAACCGAGGGCTCTCTCTGACCGGTGTAAAGGGTTTTCAGTTTCTCCAACGCCCATGTGTAGTCTTCAACTTTCTCACTCTTCATGAAGCAAAAAGCAACTGGAAATGTTTTCCATGTAGAGGTGAAGCCGACAACATGAAAGAGAGGCATCTTGAACTTATTGGTCTTGTACGTGCAATCAAGAACTAACACGTCGGCGAAAGACCGAGCCAAATGTGTGCAATCGGGATGAGCCCAAAAGAGTGAAATGACTTCATTGCTCTGGGGATGTCTTCTATGGTGCTCAACATAATGATTATCTCCAAGCAACTTCATCACTTCTTGCATCGCCATTCTCGATTTCGACCGAATGGCGTTAGAAGAAGATAGGGCGTTGTATATTGACTTCATTGTAGACTTGTTCTTCTCATCTTCATGTCGTATGACGGAATATATTTGTCTCGGTGCAACTCCGGAATTGGACAAGTCTTCCACTATCTTCTTCTCCGTAATGTTCAACCGTCCGACATACGGATGACCCAATAGTGTTTCGGCAATCTCGTGGTTGTGGATTCCATTCATGACTTGGACTGTCCACTTCGCTTCTTCATCCTTTCTAATATAGATTTTGAACGGACAACCACATTTTCTCGTTCCAACATTTCTCTTTGAAACTTTACTTTCGAAAACTTGTTCTTTCTTATGGCTTCTAAACACACTACCTCGTTCACATGAAACCACAGTGGTTTGTTGTCCCGGACGGTTTCGGGCCAATCTTGATATCACAAGAACTATGTTGTTTGCCCGTCCCACTTCTCGGCACCAATTTAGCGCACCTTCGTATGATTCAAAACACATATCGGTCATGAATAAATGGCCTACATCGACGCCAATTGGAGCAGCTACCTCGATACCGGAAGATGATAAGTCCTACAATATAACTTAAAGTTAATATAAAAAATAACACAACACAAAAAATGTCCTGCCAAAATGAAGGACTGCAGAAGACAAAACAGTCCTTTCAATAATCAGGACTGCCAATGCACTGGCAGTCCTGTCAACGATCAGGACTGCCACATCTCTGGCAGTCCTGATTATTGAAAGGACTGCCACAGTTTGGGCAGTCCTATATGTAGAGGTGGACTGTCCGCGTATTGGCAGTCCTGTACCTAACAGCCCCGAATTACACCCGACGTGAATGTTACAATTGTCTTACCAAGAGTGCATCCGAAGCAAGAATGTGTTCTTCGGACATATCGGGACGAGAGTCTGCTACATTCGATGACCCGGGTTCTTCCATGTTCATTTTTTCTAAATTAAACACATATAAATCATTATTTACATGTAAAATTATTGTGAGAGTCTACAAATATATTAATTAGATGACATACCCATTAACGGATGAATTCGATGACACTGTAACGAAAATTTGAAACCTAAATCTTCACAATGTCTTGGTTGGGAGACAATTTGGGTTAGGGTTTAGAAAACTATGACCTAGAAATTCTTCTTAGGGTTGGAGAAAAGAGTGGAGGAGAAGGAAAGAGTAGAGAGAGAGAAGGGAAATAAAATTAGGTTGGTATTTATATGAAAACTTGGGCTAGCCCCAAGCAAAAAATTTTGATGGCAAACTTGTAATTTTTTCCAAAAATTTTGGGATAGCCCCAAGTAAATCTTGTGGTGCCCATAGAAATACCCATTTTTTCCCCAATGTTTGGAAAGGTCATGGAAATTGAGGGGGAAAGTTGAATCCTTGGAGCGAGGAAGTAAGTATTTGGTACCTTTGGTGGGCGGAGGGAACCACTTTTTCTCATATTTTACTTTCTTTTGAGAACCATTTTTCTCCCAAAGGGACCTAGCGACTTGGGAGCGCAAAGTGACGTTTTGATGCCGTACTTTGCATCCATACGGTTACTTTGCGGGGTCGCGGAGCTGCAAGTACTCTTTGAAGGCAGATGATCTCCTATATAGGTGTTGTTGCAGTACTCTTTGAATGGAGAATTTTCTTCTTCTAAACATTCTTCTGAAGAACAACATCAACCACCGAGTGGTTCGAGATCAAATTAAAGGTGACATCTTCGAGCGTTTCAAAAGTTATATCGAACTTGATGGTTCGCGGAAATGGATCCACATAAATGGTCCAATCTCGCTTTGAACAACACACCTCGGCAAGAAATTCTTTCATAAGTTCCCTTGGTTTTTTATAGCTTTGAATATCTTAGCAAAATGCTGCCCTCTCCAATTCTAGTTTGTTCGAAGGTTTAGGTGTTACCTGTTAATGAAACTTCAATCACATGAATGGATAGGGTTGATTTTGTTCTATGTATCCATGCAACTTCTTGTTAATAATGAAGAACAAGGGATACTTTTCTTAATTTTCGAAGACGAGTACCAAAATAGATGTCGTGTGTCGTTTCCATGCAGTTTTGCCCTGCCCATGTCATATCGTATCCTTGTTCGTGGTAGATTAACAGTAACTGGTTGCATAGGTCAAGTACAAGTTACTAGTACCACACAAGTTTAAGCATGAACAGAAAAAACAGCAATGACATGTACCAATAAACATCTCTTAGCATTGGCAAGATTAGGGATATGGATTGTAAGTGAGCATTATTCTGTTTTGGAACGAGAACCGAACTCATATTTTGACACAGCTAGTTTTGCCGAACTCATATTTTGAACCTTTTTGACTGGAGTTGTACAAATGCTGCATAGGAAATTATAGTAGCATTAAGCTATGCAATTTCGAAAGCTTTGAATTACCACAATAACGTAATTTGCACACATCAACCATTATTTGGAACAAGCACAAAGTAGCTTTCCACGAAGGAGTAAAAGAGGTTTTTGATTTAAAAAAAAAGTCATCTCAGAATTGGAAGAGACTGCAAACACAATGTTGAGATATGCTCACTAAACCCAGTGTTGAGATCTGCTCACCTGCAAGAAAACAAACAGAGATTTTAACATTCTTGGTCACGAAATCTCATTAACAGTTCCATCAATTATATCTTATCCATACTTCCAACATCAAATCACAGTTAAAATAGTATGAAACACCAGAATAGAAAGACGAAGTAATAAGTTGATAAATAAAATAAGCAATATAATTACACGAACAAGACAAATGTGAGGTGGAACCTAACAAATGTGTTCTGTAATCTTGCCAAGATGCATATATGTATGCATAAACAGCTAACATTAGGAAGTCCAAGAACCGAGGGACCCCCGATGAAACTTGGCTAGTGCAGCCCACTGGAAGTCCCATGGATCCTTTGGCATATGGCTTGGATTCGGTTGTTTGTACGGGAGAAGTTGGGATTAAAAGTACAAGGAGAATGATGGCGGAGTATGTTGTTTGTTTGGGAGAAGTTGGGATTAAAGTACAAGGAGAGTGATGGAATCCAGTAGAAATGAAGTTGGGACCTGACAGGGCTATTGGACAGGATCTAGAAAAAACAGAAGCCATTCCATAGTTTCTGTGTTCCCACTACCAAACTTGAGGGAAATTTGGTGAATTTTTTCCAAAGTTCCTCTTAGGGGCTTGTTTGGTCCTTAGAACCTAGCCGGAACCCACAGGAACTAAGGTGGGGTTCCTTACGTTTTTTAATTTGTTGTCAAGAACACAAAGAACCATGAAAGAATCCAAACTAACCCACAGGAACTAAGGTGGGGTTCCTTACGTATTTTTTAATTTGTTGTCAAGAACCCAAATAACCATGAGACAAGAATCCAAACTTTAAGGATCATGGTCTCCTGCCATGTCATCAGAAATAATCCTCAAGTTCTCTTTTGTCTAGAACTCACGGGAACTAGGACAGAAATAAAGGACGATACCAATTTCATTGCAAGTTTATACTTTGGTGGGTTCCAAATAATGCCACATCAACTCTTTATTATCACAAATCTAGGATCCAAACAGTAGAACCTAAGAACTTTGGAAATGAATTACAAAGAAAATTTTGCAAGCTTCCAAAGTTCTCCAAACTGGAAAACACCAAACACCCCTTGGTTTCAGCTATCAAACGTCCAATATCAAGAGGTTGTTTGGTGTTTTGGAGTTGGGAGACTTGAAAACTTTGCGAACTTGCAAAACTTTGTGCTGGGACATATGTGTAGTTCCTTTTTTCTTCTCAAAGTTCTCTAGATCCAGTGTTTGGTTCTTGAATTCTTCTCGTGATCAAAGTGCTAAGCAAGCTGAGAATTCAAGAACCAAACACCCATGGGCTTCACCATGCCAACGTTCTTATCTTAGAATAAAGGTTACCTACTCTACGCCCAAGTTCTCTCAAACAAACACTACAATCTAAAGAACTTGGCAAAACCTAATTGAACTCCTAGTGGGTCCCACTGGCCGAGTTCCATGGGTTTCCTTGGGTTCTTGTACTTCCTACAACCAAACAGCCATTAGGCTCCCTTTATCCTGTGTGATAAGCTTACTTAAAGGTACATCATGTTTCAGAAAACATCCATCTCAAGACAAATCAAACCCCTCATTAAATCCAGACACCCATGAGCTTCGTCATGCCAACGTATAACAAAGGCAACCTTCTAACATCATAAATTGTTCCTTGAAAACCAAATATTTTGTCCTAACGTTACAGTTTACTGTTGCATACCCACTCCATTTTCTAGGGATTTCCATTGTATTGTAAACACCTCATCCAGTCTCTATCTATTTCTTTTGGAGAATAACTCCAGCCATTATGGTTTGGTCCAAGGTTCGAAGTATCGGTATCGGAATCGGACCATTCCTACGAGTATCGGGATCAGCACTATCGGAGGTTTCGGATCGGAGTATCGGATTTTTTGGTATCGAAAAGCAAATAATTATTAATCAATTATTACATTTTAGAAAATATAATTTATACATTTAGGCATAATTTTAATATTTTCAGTGTTGTTTCTTAGTAGTTTTGAAATTGAATGAAATAGTAGTCACCCGTACCGATTGATTTACATACGATAAACAACTTTTCTTCTTTTACATGCTTTTATAACCTTTCTATGCTTTTACACGCTCGTTGATTGGTCTTTTTTGTTCAATTTCCGAATTGACCCGAAAAGAGACCCCCAATGTCGGTATCGGTCAGTATCGGATATCGGTCGGTATTGGATCGGAACATACCAAACCGTATCGGTATCGGCCGTATCGAATCGGCATCGGCCGATACTATGAACTATGACTTTGGTCCAATAGAAGTGAGAGAAAGGGACAGGAAAAGAAAATGAAACAGGAACTTGCAGAAGCGAGATCACATTTCTACATAATCTCACTTCAGTTTCCTTTAGCCCACTACCTTTGCGATCAAAGTATCAAACACAGCTCATGGTCCCAACAGAATTGCAAGTACCTTGAAGGCAACAAAACTGGCCTATGCATTCAGTTATAACCTGCAGGGAGTCAGGCAGGCTCTTTCTTCATTGAAGCTACTACTCCGAATGCCCAAAAATGATTAATCGGTTAAAAGATTGGGTCTGGCTATTGCCACAGCCATTTTGGCTGTTGGCACAGCCAAATTAATGAAACAAGACTTACAATACCCAAGACTTCCTTCAACAATTTTAAGAACCTCAATAAATACCTATTAAAGACTTATGTTTATTAAATTTTACAAAGTTTAATTACAAGGTTGGGGCTGTCAATTACATTTCCTTTTTTCCCTTCTTTAAGAGTCGGACCCGTAAACATATGTATATCTTCCTCCATAAATGAATTTTTTTAATATCTTATGATTTGTTGTAATAAGATGCTATCTATAATACTTTTCATGCAATCCTGTCTTGTTTTATTTTTTTACTTCCTCCGCTTCACTCCTATTTGTCCCTCTAATTTTTCTCCCATCTTTTCTAGGATTCCTTATTACCTTTTGTTTTGCTTCTAACCATGCTTATTGGATGATTAGTTAAATATAGATAACATTTTTACATAATGCTCAATGTAGTTGTAGAATTTTTATATTAAAAAATTCTGATATACACACATTTCTAAGATATTGAAATAAAAGATGGAAAAAATTTATATAACGATCAATTTGCTAATATGAGATTATATATTGTGGTTGTTAAAAAAATTCAATTAGTATTATTTGTGTCAATCTAAAAGACTTTTCTATATAAACTCGGCTAAACAGAATATTTCTATTAATCAGATGTTGTGATTCACAAACGAATAGGGTATCCTCAAGGCTCAAGTAAATGTATATGAACATACTATCCTATCTTTGCTTATGGTGTCAAACATGTTTGGTCTAGTCAATTCGCAATGTAGCAAAGATCTACCAGTTTAAGATGGAAAGAATAATACACACTTGTCAAATTCATCAAACTTTACATCGCTTAACAATCCAAAAGCAGATCTTTATGATTAAGTTGTCTCAGACTCTCAAGTAATGCTTACTATGATTTTTTGTAATTTAGAGTTAAACAAAACTTTCTTTCTTTCAAGAAACTGTGTGCTTGTTACTAGAAAATTTGTGCATCTATAACATCATGTTCAAATGTACTGAAAAAATTTATTTCAAACAAACGACTATAACAAATGGATAGAAGTTATCTCGAAAAACAAAGCAATAGAAGGTGCTGTATCTATAACATTATGTGAATTTTAATGTCAATTCACAATGAACAGAGGGGTATCTACAACATGATGTGCTTGTTAACTATCAATTTCATACTTCAAGCCTACTCCAATACACTATACTTTTTAATGTTCTCTTATACTCTTTTGTAGGATTCGATGCTGTGATCATCCCTTATCCCACTACTTGATGGCCTTAGCAACAGTGGTCCTCCTTTGTCCAATCTTCAGGATGGATTATATTAGTAGTTTCATCTTCCTCTTCATTTTTGGCTTCAAACAAATACTTAATCAAATGTAACTTGGATTATTTACCTGTGAGACATGTTATTGTGGAGGTTTATACTTTATTATTTTGGGCATTACTTGTCATATGGAATGAATATGCTCTTTTGTATTCTTCATTATCTTCTTTCTTTTATCTTTCATGGTTTGTTAAATTATTTTTAACTTCAAGAGGAAATAATAAATAATAGTCGAGGATTTTTCCTGAAAAAAAGGTCAAGGAATTGAGAAATATTTACAAGAGGGTTTTACGACATAGAAAATTGACTATAAACAAGAAATGAATACTAATTACAGGTTTGGTGGCAAACAGAAAAAATAAATAACAGCCTGAACATCAACAGCATTCAATAACTAAACCAAAATAAATAACAGCCGAAGAGTAACAAATTTAGATCACTAAAACCAAAAAAAAAAACCATAACATTAACAGCATTAAATAACTAAACCTTTTGAGTGTCTAAAAGGCTATTAAAGGTATTAGAAGCCCATTACACTAGTCAACCATAAGTTGAATTACTTCCATGTCAATTTGTCTCCCTTCTTTTGGCAATTCAATCAGCCAATGACTAATCAACTCAATCAACCCATTTAGCAAGATACGGTGTAGCTAGTGTACTAGGAACAATAATAATTCAGTAACTTTTCAACCAGTGTCCTTCAATGATCAATCATTAGTTGTCAAGATCCTAATGTTTATGTAAACTAAATTTACTATTTATATTTGATTAGAAACCAACAAATTAACCATACAGTTAGGGATTTATATGACATGCCAATTCTTTCATTTTTCAACTGGCTTATTAGCTGAAGAGTGGATAATTCCTATAGGATCCACGATCTTCCACTTAAATCTGATTTACTCGATCACAACATAGCAACTGTTGTCAAGGAAAATGTAGTTTCTCATTGTCTTTTAACTTTGTCATCTTTCAAGTTATGCTAAGTTGCTAAGAGTCCTTATTATGCACCCTAAATGCCACCTTGGTAAATTACGCACTGATAATACCAACTTGACCAACTGTCATGTTTCTTTGAATTTACCTCCAACAGAAACCAATAAAAACTTGTCTCTTTTAATTGCATTGGCATCAATTAATTCCAGTTACTAACTCATTCCAAGTTCAATTGATCGACAATATGATCCTACAAATTCGAAACCCTAGATCCCCAAGATTTCAAATTTCCAAATTCCAAAAACAAATTCATGCAAAAAAAAAGACCATTAAGATTTCTAATAAAATTCCAATTTGTCAAGTCAGCTCCTATTAATTGGAGTATCAATTTATCCATAAAAAAATAACTCACCACTTCACTACCAACATACAATATGATTGTGATCATCATCATCCAAGTCCATGACTCCATCAATACACAATATAAATAAAATATTGCAAAAACTGAGTGAAAGAATGTCGCTCAACATAGTAGGAACAAAACTAAATCAATACCTCTTCATCCGGCATCTCCCATACACTCAAAAAATTCCTAAAACTTATGATAAGAAAATTAAAAAAAAAACTATCATCTTTCAATTACCTTCAAGATCAAAATAACCATGTCAAACAACCGCTTAAAAACATGATTAATTTAATTTGATCTAGATAGTTAAAAGGAACTCCTATAATTTCTAGATTCAAGAGTTAACTACAATCTACTACTCAATGTTGTAGATTTCGCTAGGCGGAATCGGTGCGCCGAGTGCCCGCCTAGCGCCTAGGGCGCCTAGGCGCCGCCTAGGCGGCCAATTTTTTTTTTTTTTACTTTTTGTTCATGAGTATATATATAAATAATATGTATGTTACTTATAGACATAAAAGTTATTGGGCTTTTATGGCTAGTGTAGCTATGTTTAAACCTTTACATAAGGTTATGGGTTCAAATCCTATGTGTGTTGTTTCAAAATTTTTTTTTTTACTTAGAAAAAAAAAAACACACACACTTATAAATGGGGAGGAGAGGAGAGAGAGTGCAGTCCACAGACTCCTCTCCTCCTCCCCTCCGCTCCCCTCCCCTCTTCCCTCTCTCCTCCCCTCCGCTCCTCTCTCTCCTCCCCTCTCCGCTCCCCCCTCTCCTCCTCCCCTCCGCTCCCCTCTTCCCTCCTCCTCCCCTACTACTACAGCAGCAGCAGCAACAACAACAACAGCAGCAACAGCAGACGGCGACGACGACGGCGGCGGCGGCGATGGCGGCAGGTTAGTATTTAATTTTGTCATATGATTTTTTTTTTTTTTTGATTTTTTTTTCAAAATTTCAAAAAAAATTAACCCTAACCCTAACCCTAGGGCCGACTAGGGCCGACTAGGACCGCTTAGGTCCGACTAGGGCCGCCTAGGCCCGCCCAGCGCCTAGGCCGGCCGCCTAGGGCCTTTTCGGTGCGGCCGGCGGCCGCCTAGCGCCTAGGCGCCGCCTAGGCGGCCGCCTAGGCCGATTTTTAGAACACTGCTACTACTACTCCACTTCTTTCTTCAGTCCTACGAGAATCAAATCATTCCAAACCCTAAAAATATCTCATCCAAGAGTCATTTCATCTACAATTACAATCCCAAATTGATGCGCAAAAACTCTAGTTTATTGATTGTCAGTTTTATTAATTGGTGATGGCATTGGGAAGAGGATCATCGATGCTTGGGATATTGGTAAGTTTGTTCTCTAAGTTCCGAGGACGAAACTTTTTTTAGTGGGGTATTATGTAATGTCCCGCTCCTAGCGTTCTTCCGTCCTACCAGAATCAAATCACTCAAAACCCTAAAATTATCTTGTCCCGAAGTGATTCCATCTACAATTACAATCCCAAATTGAAGCGCAAAAACTCTAATTTAATTAAAAATCCGATCTTCCAGCTCAAATCCTCTTGATCGGACCACCATTTCACTGCCAATCACATAATATAAGGAAAATCTCAAGAATCGTACAGAAAGCCCTAAATTTCCCGACTCACCTAGATCGCGCAGACCACCACTGTCACTCCTCCGCCTCCTCCTTCTTCGGCCCTGCAAAACAAAAACAAAAATCAAGCGCCGGTCATAAACAGCTCCGATCAGACAACGATTTTAGGGTTAGGGTTAGGGTTTCGTAAAAAAAAATTGGATAGTACCATGGAGCTGGTGGGGGCGGTGGTCCTTGCCCCAGCCGACGCCGCGGGTGGCCTCCATGTACTCCTGGACGAGGTGGCGGCACTTCTGGTGGTGGTTGACCCCCTCGACGCGGTAGCACCAGCGGAGCCTCTCCCGGATGATCTTGGCCGTCTCGATCTGGATCCACTTCTCCCGGACCAGGTGCTCGCGGTAGTCCAGCATCGCCACGGGGTCGCCGTAGGGGTTCGCGTGGTCGAAGTCCGGCGGGGACTCGTCGAACTCCACGCTCTTCTTCCTCACCATGGCGGCTGCTGCTGCTCCTCTCTCTCTCTCTCTCTCTCTCTGCAAAGTATGGCTGCTGCTGAGAAATTAGATTATGAGAAAGAGTTGGTGATGGTGGTCAAATATAATTTTGCAGATGGGTTGGGCTTGGTTTTTTTTTCTTGGGCCTCTCCAAATTTGGTTGGATTCAAAATTCCAATCTAGGAGTAGTTTCTCTTTTTTTTTTTTGCAATGGGTTATGTTAACATGTGCACATCTTAACACATCGATAAATATACATTTACGTAGATACTTGCAACATTATATTAAATAAAAGGTTTAATTGTACTTTGATACCCTCAACTATTTCTGTTTTTCAACTTGATACCCTAAATTTTTTTTTATAACAAGTTGATACCGGAAAAAAAAAATTGACGAAAATACCCTTGGTCAAACTTGAAAATTACCCCCCCTCCCCACCCCCCACCACCCTACCCCCCTCCCGCTTCCGGCCGTCTCCCCCCCCCCCCCCCCTCTCGCTTTCGTCCCCCCTCCCGCTTCCGGCCACCCGCCCTCGCCTCTCCCCCTAGGGCACGGTAGCGTGGTAGGAGGGGAGGGGGGGGGGGGGCTGGGGGAGAGACGGCCGGAAGCGGGAGGGGGGGGAGACGGCCGGAAGCGGGAGGGGGGTGGCCGGAAGCAGGAGAGGGGGTGGCCACAGGGGGGGCGGGGCGAGAGGGAGGGGGCTGGGGCTGTGCGGGAGGAGGGGGTGGCCGGAGTGGGGCCGGGGGGGAGGGGAGAAGGGGAGAGGGAAGGGATAAGAGCATTTTCGGAATTTTTAAAATTTTATGTATGAAGTTGAAAAAAATAATAGTTGATGTATTAAGTTGTTGAGTAAAATAGTTTAGGGTATGAAGTTGAAAAACCGAAATAGTTGAGGGTATCAAAGTGCAATTTAGCCTAAATAAAATCGAACTCGAGTGGCTCTTGTGGTTATCGAGGAGAGGTATAAGACCCCGACTGGATGGCGGAAGATCAGTAGATCGAACCACGGGAGCGTATTATTCCTTTTATCTATTTGTGGGAGTTGGGAGCAATGGGCCCAATAGGCATGCGAGTTGAAGGATTTTGAAAAAAAAAATTATAATGATTCCTACGTACTCTGAAGCAGATACTCTGATTCCTACGTACTCTGAAGCAGATTGGAGCTAGTTTGAATTGTTGTTATATTTGATCTCGTTCCTGCGTACTTTTCGAAATGTCCATTTGTCTTCGAAATGAATGTCTATGTTTGGAAAAAAAAAGTCAATAAAATGTAAATAGTTTAGTTTGGGCTTATTTTTTAACCAAATTTAGTATTGAATAGAACCTAGTTGTAATCTAAATTAGCCCTTAGGTGATGTTTGTTTTGTGGTATGAATATGTTCGAAGTTTAGAGTGTGAGTAGTCTGAATCTGAAAAATCTATTTGTTTTCATCTGAATGAAACATCTAGATATAAGTTGTTGTTTTTTTGCATATTTTACTTCTGAACACTAAATAAATATTATTTATGTTGGCCCATTCCATGGTCACACCCGATTTCGATAATCAACATGCACTTAAGTCAATACACAAAATATACAAACTGTTGCTAATCATTTCAGGATATATGAAATCAATTTCAACGGACGTTGTACTGCATCAACGAAGCATCAACATCATCAAATCTGAAGATGACTCATTTTATATTTTATTCTGTATTTTACATTTTATTGAGTCTAGGATTTATTTTGTAAAATCAGTTTTGGTAATACTGGCTTAGGGTTATATCAGTCCACATTCTAAAAAGCCTACCCATTATCACTCATATATCATTTTACAAAATATTCCAAAATATCTTTGAAAACAATTTCTGATAAAATATTTCGAAAATCTCCTGACATAACTCATAACCGAGTTCGGCCCGAGTTCGGACCGAACTCTGTCCGAGTTCGGACCGAACTCTGTCCGAGTTCGGACCGAACTCTGTCCGAGTTCGGTCAGTTTGTATTCAAACTTCTGTTGCCTCCAAATCTGCGAGCAACGTCTCTTTGCAAGATATCTGCATCCGAACTCTGCCCGAACTCTGTCCGAGTTCGGTTCCAGAAAACACCTATAAATAGAGAAGAACTTTTCATTTCAAATCATTCATTCACTCTTCATCTTCTCTTCTCTACTATTCGAGTGTTTTCAAACGATCCAAGATTTTCAAATCATACATATACACCTCTTAGCCAAAAGCCAGTAATATCAGAGTTGATTTAGAGTCTTTTGGTATTCCAAGAGTTGTAAAGAGGTCGTTCCAAGTTCAGCAACTTTTCTTGTTGTGGAGCTGGTCGTGCGCTCGTCACCAAGCACGGTGTTGTGAAGTCGGTCGTGCACTTGTCACCAAGCACGGTGTTGTAAGAGACTGCAAGCTCTCAGTTAAAGCTTGTGCCATAGTGGATTAACATCGAGCAAGAGTACTCGAGACTGGATTAGTCCTCTCAGAGGGATACCAGTATATATCGTTGTGTCGCTGAGTTTGAATTCTCTATCTCTTGCTGCATTATATTTACTGTCTCTTATTTCACTGCCATAATTTAAAGTTTTAATTGGTGATTATTTTTTGCTGCACACACACACTCTATTCACCCCCCCTCTAGAGGTGCTTAACGGTCCTACAATTGGTATCAGAGCAGGTTATATTCTAATATAACATACCTCAGAGAGTATATATATGGCAGCCGTGAAATCAATATTCAACGGTGAAGGGCAATCCACAAATAGACCTCCCCTATTTGATGGAACAAATTATACCTATTGGAAAACACGAATGACTTTCTTTCTAAAGTCTCTTGACTTTGATCTTTGGTCTATAGTCATTGATGGTTATCAGAAACCAGCACCCACAGTGGTTGAAGGCCAGCTTGTAGACAAGCCTCATGACAAATACACTGAAGCTGAAAAAGCTAAGGCTAGTCTAGATGCTCGTGCCATCAACGCACTATTCTGTACAATTGACAAAACGGAGTTCAACAGAGTTTCAACCTGTAAGACGTCTCACGAAATTTGGAAACTTCTTGAGGTAACTCATGAAGGTACTTCCCAAGTGAAGGAATCCAAAATTAGTAGACTGACACAGGAATATGAATCTTTTAAGATGAAACCCGGTGAGTCAATTACACAGATGTTTACTTGTTTTCTTGATATAACTAATCCTTTGTAATCTCTTGGTAAGGATTACAGCAATCATGAGAAGATCAGAAAAGTGCTGCGGGCTCTAACAAAGAACTGGAATCCAAAAGCCACAACAATTATTGAAGGAAACGATCTCATCACTATTTCCTTGAAAACACTGATGGGCAAGCTCATGACCCATGAACTTGATTTGCAAGAGTTTGAGGAAGCAACACCAAAGGAAAAATCTATTGCCTTCAAAGCTCAAGCAAAAAAATCAACATGCAATGACTCCGATGAAGAATCATCAAGTGGTAATGAACAAGCCCTACTTGTGAAGAACTTCAGGAAATACCTAAAGTTTATAAGCAGAAAGAAGAAAGATATCCAAGAAAGCAATGAAGATGAAACCATATGCTTTGGATGCAAGAAGTCAGGGCACATGAAGAAGGACTGTCCAACCACCAAGAAAAGCAGTCCATATGACAGATCAAGATCAAGCAGAAAAGCAACAACCGGTCGAAAGTATGCCAACACAAGTATCTGGCATGAAAGTGATGCCAGTGATACAGAAGAAGAGGATAGACCCTGCGGCAATGCAAATGTCTATCTTATGGCATTTGATAAGGTATCGTCAAACCCTCTATATGATGATTTTACTTTCGATGAATTAGAAAATGCCTTTAGCGAATTACTTGAAGAACACAAAAATGTGCTTGACAAGTATAAGCAATCTCGAAAAGAGATTAAGGCATACACAACCGAGTTAGCTAGACTGTCCAATTTTATTGAAGATATAAAAGAGACATCTACTACCGGTAACATGGAAGAGATAGCCAAACTCAAGGTAGACTATCATGAGGCTATCCTCAATATTGAAAAGAAAGAAAGAGATTATGTCAATATGTAAAAGCTGTATGACACAGAAAAGAAGGTGCACTTAGTAACAGAACATAGACTCTTAGTTATGACTGCTAAATATGAAGAGTCTATTGCGATTTCTAAAAAGTTAGAAATCAAGTTAGGCAAACAGGCAATACCTGTGACAGCCTAATTTTAGTCCTAATTCTAAGCATACACCTAAGAGGACTAAAAACAAGAAAGCACAGAAGAAACACGAATATCATCATGCTTTCACTTATAGGTTCTCCAAACCAAACAAGCATGTAAACACAGTTTCAACCACATCTGGTTCTAAACTGACTTGCACTTATTGTGGTACGCACGGACACATATCACAGTATTGTTTTACAAGAAAGCTTGTTGACAATCACACTTTAATCTGGAGACCTAAAGCTAATCAGAATGGACCCTTCAGAAAATGGGTACCAAAGGATTCATCTACTTGTCTTGTAGGTGGACCCTCAACCCTCTCATGCTAGAAGCAAATGGATCCTCAATAGCGGATGTTCGCGACACATGACTGGTGATGCATCTTTGTTCGCTACGCTATCGATGAAGAAAGAAGGATATGTCTCCTTCGGAAATAATTTGAGAGGTAATATAATTGGTAATGGTACTGTAGGTATTTCTCCCTATCCGGTAATAAAGGATGTTTGTCTAGTAACAAAATTGAAATATAACCTATTAAGCATAAGTCATTTGGCAGATAATGGTTATGGTATCAATTTTGCGAAAGATAAATGTACCATATATGATATATCATTTGGTGATCCCATATATATAGGGATTAGAGAAGACAATATTTATATTTTCTTTTTAGAGAATACTAATAATGCAGGTAGGTGCCTAGTAGCCAATCAAGATGAAAGCTGGCTATGGCACATGAGACTAGGACATGCAAACATGGATACTATCTCACGACTAAGTACAAAGAAGTTGGTAAGAGGACTCCCTGAGATTCCATTCAAGAGAGATATGGTATGTGCTGACTGTGAAAAGAACAAAGCACATAGGTCTACTTTTAAATCCATCAACGCTGTAAGTACTTCTAGACCTTTGCAGTTAATTCACATGGATTTATTTGGTCCTAGTAGAGTCGCTAGTCTTGGCGGTAAGCTCTACGCTTTTGTTATTGTTGATAATTTCTCTCGTTTTACTTGGGTTTATTTCTTATCAAACAAAAGTGATGTAATTTTTGAATTTTAGATATTTTGCAAAAAGGTACAAAACGAAAAAGGCTTCATGATTACTCGTATCCGAAGTGATCATAGTGGCGAATTCGAAAATTCTGATTTCAAAAAGTTTTGTAATGATAGTGGATATTACCACGAATTTTCTTGTCCTAGAACTCCCCAACAGAATGGTGTTGTGGAGCGGAAGAATCGTACTCTAAGCGAAATGGCTAGAGTCATGCTGAATCAGTATAATCTTCCTAAATATTTTTGGGCATAAGCTGTTAGTACAGCCTGTCATGTTTTGAATAGGGTATTAATTCGACCAATCTCGAAGAAAACACCATATGAGCTTTGGTTTGGAAGGATTCCAAACATTTCTTACTTTAAAGTTTTTGGATGTCGCTATTTTATCCTGAACACCAAGGATAACTTGGGAAAGTTCGACTCCAAAGCAGATGACGGAATATTTCTCGGATATGCTGCTAAGAGTAAGGGATATAGAATTTTCAATAAAAGATCTATGATTGTTGAAGAAACTATTAATGTTACTTTTGATGAGTTAAATAGTCACAGATCTAGCGACAGTGATGATGAAGATACACATGCAAGGACTGAGAAGAGTTCTGTGAAGGATCTGACCCAAAATACAAGGACTGAGAAGAGTTTTATAAAAGATCTGACCCAAAAGTTTGAATTATTAAAATTCTCGCCAGATCATCCAGAGACACTCATCATAGGTGATGTATCTAAAGGTGTAAGTACACGTTCATCTCTTAAAGATTCTAAAATAGCAGCAAATGTAGCATTCATTTCTCAAATAGAACCTAAGAATGTAGATGATGCTTTTACTGATGAGTTTTGGATTTCTGCCATGCAAGAGGAACTAAATCATTTTGAGAGAAACCAAGTTTGGGAACTCGTTCCTAAACCCATTGGTCAATCGATAATTGGTACCAAATGGGTGTTCCGAAATAAACTCAGTGAAGATGGACAAGTTCTACGCAACAAAGCACGTCTAGTGGCACAAGGTTATACTCAAGAAGAAGGAATTGATTATGATGAGACTTATGCTCCTGTTGCTAGATTAGAAGCCATCTGCATGTTTTGTGCATTTGTATGCTTTAATGATTTTAAATTATTTCAAATGGACGTAAAAAGCGCATTTTTAAATGGATTTTTAAAAGAGGAAGTTTTTGTGAAACAACCCCCTGGTTTTGAAGATTTTCAAAAACCTGATCACGTCTTCAAGCTTAAGAAAGCCCTTTATGGACTCAAACAAGCACCTCGTGCTTGGTATGAACGCCTAAGTGCCTTCTTACTTGATAATAGTTTTTCAAAAGGAAAGGTTGATACTACTTTGTTTATAAAATCCTTGAATGATGATATCCTCCTTGTACAAATTTATGTAGATGACATAATATTCGGTTCTACTAACAAAAAACTCTGTCAAGATTTTGCTAAGTGTATGCAGAGTGAATTTGAGATGAGTATGATGGGAGAGCTAAACTTCTTCCTAGGACTTCAAATCAAACAGCACTCAAAAGGAACATTCATCAACCAGGCTAAGTACACGAAGGACATACTAAAAAAGTACGACTTCGAGAATGTAAAGCCAATCGGGACTCCTATGGCTACATCTACAAAGCTTGATGCTGATGAAAGTGGCAAACCTGTCGATCAGCGTAAGTATCGAGGTATGATTGGTAGTTTATTATATTTAACTGCTAGTCGTCCTGATATTATGTTTAGTGTTTGCATTTGTGCACGTTATCAGGCAAATCCTAAGGAATCACATCTTAGTGCCGTTAAGCGTATCTTCCGATACCTTAAAGGAACTTCTACAGTCGGCTTATGGTATCCTAAAACCAAATCCTTTGACCTGATAGGTTACTCGGATGCGGATTTTGCAGGATGCAAAGTGGACCGTAAAAGTACCAGCGGCACATGTCATTTCCTAGGAAAGGCCTTAGTCTCTTGGTTTAGCAAGAAACAAAATTCAGTAGCATTATCAACAACTGAGGCTGAGTATATCGCCGCAGGACGTTGTTGTGCTCAGATTTTGTGGATGAAGCAAACCTTAGAGGACTATAATCTGTACTACACTAAAGTTCCTATTTATTGTGACAACACTAGCACTATTAATCTGACTAAGAACCCTATCTGTCATTCACGCACAAAGCACATAGAGATAAGACATCATTTTCTTTATGATCATCAACAACACGAGGATATCTGCTTAGAATTTATTGACACAGATCATCAATTAGCAGACATATTCATAAAACCATTGGCTGAAGACCGTTTTAACATAATGAGACGTGAGCTCGGTATATTTGAATTTTCAGATTCATAATGTAATATGGTAATTAAAATTAATTTTATGACTTGCAACTTTGAAATTTACTTAACGGAAATTATTTTTGGGTACAAACCTAAAAAGGGTATGTCTGTCACCACGACTACGGTCGAAGCGAAGCGGTACTTAAGAGTTCCCCGGTGAACCTCCGTTAGCTGGGACAACCCCTACAGTTAACCCATAAATAGAGTACGTTATTAAATACTAGAGTCAAAAGTCATAAAGTTACTTTTAACCAACCAGAACTGCATTTATTGTCTCGGGAATACAAGTGACCGAACTCGGGCCGAACTCTGACCGAGTTCGGACCGAGTTCGGTCGGCGCTGTATTAATTTCCAGAACCGAACAGCCGGCCCTAAACTCTATAAATTCAACTCTTTCAACCATCTTTTCCACACTCCAACTCGTGGAAACATCTCCTTCCTCCCTAAAATTTCTTCCTCCTCCATCCTAGCAAGGAATCTAAGAGATCTGGTGGGCGTTTGAACATTCTCATCTTCCTCCCTTTCTTAAAAAGGTATTCCTTTTTCTCTTCTACTTTCTCCATGGCTCCTAAACGTCATAGATCATCTTCCCAAGGTACCTCCTCCTCTTCTGATTATACACCAGCTAGTCTATTCAGTCCAGCACGACCAATGGATGCAGAAGACTATGATTCTACTTTGTTTCCGGACAAAGAGTTTTCTGATCTTTGGTTCGATTCCTTTTTTGGTCATAAAATTTGCTATGGAGCTTTTGTTAATTTTACCATATTTTCTGAATATGCTCCTACTTTTGATCACTTAGGCTACCGAGATTTTTTCGAGGTAGCAGAAAATATTTTTGACAATGCTGTCCGAATGTTTTACTGCAACTTGCAAGTAAAACCTAACGGAAACTTCTATTCTTGCGTTGCTGGGCAAGAATTGGAATTCAGTGCTACCGATATCAGTGAATTTTTCCATGTTCCTGATCTTGGTGAAGCTTTGGTTGACATTACCCATGTCCAATTCCCTGCTGATGTTACCCTTGCCTCTTTCAGGGAACTTATTTGTCATCCAAATCCTGTTCTTCGTAGGGTTTATGCAAAGAATTTAAACTAATCTTTTTATGAACTTCATCGCATGATTTTCTCTGTACTCCTTCCAAAGAAAGGATCCACAGATGAAGTGACATTCTTGGAACTCTCTGCTTTATACCACATTCATTTTGGTATTCCATTCTCTATCCCAAAGACCATGATGTCCTGGATGCTGAACTGCAGAAATACAGGAAGGAATCTGGTATATCCTATGCACTTGGCGTCTATCTTTCGCCGTTTTGAGATTGATCTTCAAACTTGTGCATTCTCCTCCACTCCTATCGAGCTTACCAGATCTCGACGATTTCCTGCTCCACCTCTGCCTCCTAGAGCTCAGCCTGCTCCAGCTGCTGACGCTGAGGTTCCTGATGCTGCTCCTGCTCTAGCCCCTGCCCCAGGATTTGATCCGGCTTTCTATCAGCGCTTTGATGATTTTGTTGCTATATCTGCACAACGTCATCAAAGTTATCTTGATTCGGAGTTCCGACGCATCTCTCAGGCTCAGGTGCTGAGGAATGGGATTGCTGACCTCCACTACAGCCTAGCCCATGATCCAGTCCATCCGATCACCATCCTGCCTCACCCAGGCTTTCCGGGTCCTCGGTTCACAGATGAGGCTTCCTTCCAGCACTTCGACCCCACTGCAGCCTACTTTCCTCCAGAGGCTCCTGGTGCTGACGACCCCACTATGTGACGTGGGTTCAGCTTTTGGATAGTGGATACTTGTTAGATGATGATCTTTATGCTTTGATGTAGTTTTTCTTTTTATGTCTAAACTTATTAGTTAGACATTTTCTGATGATTGTACTCAGCACTTTTTAGTATGACATTTTCAGTACTTTATTTCCAGCATTTTCTTTCCATAGTAGTTGTTTTATGGTGTGATTATGTCTCTTTTGCTTCACTTTGTCTTTTGTTTTCTATTGTTGGCTTCATACGTTACGGGGGAGCTAAGTCATTTTACTATTTGACAAAGGGGGGGGGGGGGGGGGGGAAAAGAGTACACATACCAAAAAGAACATACAAATCCAAAAACAAAATCAACCATCTTTTTTATTCAGGTACTTGTATTTTGTTCTATTTTTATAAAGATATATTTTGGTATAGACTCAAGTTTGTCAATTATCAAAATGGGGGAGATTGTTGGCCCATTCCATGGTCACACCCGATTTCGATAATCAACATGCACTTAAGTTAATACACAAAATATACAAACTGCTGCTAATCATTTCAGGATATATGAAATCAATTTCAACGGACGTTGTACTGCATCAACGAAGCATCAACATCATCAAATCTGAAGATGACTCATTTATATTTTATTCTGTATTTTAAATTTTATTGAGTCTAGGATTTATTTTGTAAAATCAGTTTTGGTAATACTGGCTTAGGGTTATATCAGTCCACATTCTAAAAAGCCTACCCATTACCACTCATATATCATTTTATAAAATATTCCAAAATATCTTTGAAAACAATTTCTGATAAAATATTTCGAAAATCTCCTGACAGAACTCATAACCGAGTTCGGACCGAACTCTGTCCGAGTTCGGTCAGTTTGTATTCAAACTTCTGTTGCCTCCAAATCTGCGAGCAATGTCTCTTTGCGAGATATCTGCATCCGAACTCTGCCCGAACTCTGTCCGAGTTCGGTTCCAGAAAACACCTATAAATAGAGAAGAACTTTTCATTTCAAATCATTCATTCACTCTTCATCTTCTCTTCTCTACTATTCGAGTGTTTTCAAACGATCCAAGATTTTTAAATCATACCTATACACCTCTTAGGGTGTGTTTGATTGGGGTTTTTTTTCCATGGAAAATATTTCCATGACAAATTTTCCACCAAATGTAGTGTTTGGTACCTTATATTTTCTATGGAATTGTTTTCCAAAAATTTCTCATTTTCTATATTTTCTATAGGAACAGTGGAAAATAAAAAACCGGCCCACCCGATGGAATATAATTCCGTAGAATTATTTTCCAAAACCAGGTCTCCAGAGTCTCCACACCCGAACTCTCTCTCACGAAGGAATTGGGGATCGGTCTCTCTCTCCGCGCGATCGAGCAGCTCTCCTCTTTCCAAAACCAGGTACTCCTCTCTCCTTCTCTCTCCTCCGTCTCTCGAGCATCTCTCCTCCGTCTCTCGAGCATCTCTCCTCTTTCGAGCATCTCTCTCACACACGCGATTTGGAGATCGACACAGTAATTTGTGTCGCTGTGTCGAGATCTCGCGACAGACAGTCTGGATCTGCCTCCGCTCGCCTTCAAAGTCGATGACGACGTAGGGGCTCGACGTGTTGCTGGATCGATTTGGTAATTTGTGTCGCTGTGTCGATCCTCTCTCGATTTGGGGATTGTGTCGTTGTGTCGAGTTGTTGGTGAAGGTGAGTCTGGATTTGTTGTTGTTGGTTGGTGCTTTCTTCAAGGGACCCTTCCTTATGGGAAGATCCACTCGAGCTCAAGCCGGATAGATTTCTGAGCATGAGCAATGGTATAGACTTCAATGTCTAAAACTGATATTGGGTTATTTAATTTTATGGTATAGTATAATATTAAAAATCTATGTTTAGGTCTCTATATTTATTGGTTGATTTTGTCTTGTCTTGAGAATTATCAGAATGGCGAGAGTACCGAGGCAAATGCAACTTGTCGCTGTATTTTGGACGATGATGATACAAGCAGTGGCGATATATAGTACTATGATGCACCATCATTTTACCCGACGTCTCACAAGGCACCCTTATCGTAATTTTAGAGCTGAGAGAGAGGTAGCATTGAATCGAATGTTCGGCTTGAGTGACAGGGTATGCCATGAGATGCTTCGAATGAAAATTGGTGCATTCCAACGGTTATGTGGTCGCTTACGTGGTTATGGTTTAGCCGATAGCCGGTTCGTGCGAGTTGAAGAACAAGTGGCAATGTTTTTAAGCACAGTTGGCCACGACCATCGTAGCAGGATGGGAGCTTACACCTTTTTCAGGTCTAGCCATACTGTGAGCCATTGTTTTCATAGGGTGCTAAATGCATGTCTTGCACTCTATAGGGACGTCGTCATCAACGCCACTGCCCAGAACTCCCCCTACGATAAGGGTGACGAAGGTTGGTACCATTACTTTCAGGTTCAATGTTTATTTACTATTAGAAAGTTATTTTTTTATTTTTTAGTTAAAATTAATAGAAAATAGTTTTTGTTTTATAGGATGCTGTGGGTGCCATCGACGGTACTCACATTGCTGCAAACGTGCCTGTGCATGAACACCCTAGGTATCGGAATAGAAAACAAATAATATCTCAAAACGTTTTAGTGGCATGCACATTTGATATGAAGTTTACCTATATGCTTGCTGGCTGGGAGGGGTCTGCGCATGATGGTCGTTTGTTGAGGAGTGCAGTTCTACGGCAAGGACATAGACTAACGGTTCCAATTGGTATGCTTTACATCTCGTGATTGTTCATAAATTTAACAACTTAAATATTAACATCTAGATGCATTAATAGTTATCTCTAATAATAGGTAAATACTATCTTGCCGATGCGGGGTTCCCCTTGGTTCCAGGCTTCGTCACACCGTATCGGAGTACGCGTTATCATCGTAGAGATATCGTGGGACTTCTTCCTCAAAATAGCAGAGAGTTGTTTAACTTTCGCCACTCATCTCTCCGTAATGTTGTTGAGAGGACGATTGGCTTGTTGAAGAAAAGATTTGCTTATCTTAGACACCAACCGTTCCACGATATTGACACGCAATCGAAGATAGTTCTTGCATGTTGTGCCTTGCACAACTTTTTACGGGTTGATGACAATGATGATCTCTGTGATGAATATACAGAAGGTGATAATTCTGAAAGTGAAGGTGAAGATGAAGTTAACCCTCCACATGTCGATGTACCCGAAGGTGCCTCGACAATACCCACATCACTGTCACACCTGAAGCTGCGTGGACCAACAAGAGAGCTATGATCGCTAATGATATGTGGGCTGATTATAATCCCAATACTTATGTGCCAGTTGAATGAAATTTTTGTACTTGTTTGAGACATGTTTATTTATTTGATGTTGCAAGATCTGAATATGAGAAGCTAACATTCTAGATCTATATAACATATAGATTGTTCTGATACTATCTTGAGTATCAGAATTTACTCTTTTGCATTAGTTTAATTGGTCTGTTCTAGTTTAATTGGTCTGTTCTGTGATTAATTGCTTGTACCATGTAAACATTTGTACAACAGCATTCTCCACATATTTTTATTTGTGATTAATTGGTTAGATAGAGCATTCTCCACATATTTTTCCAAGTCCAACAGCATGTAAACATTTGTACAGGTTACACTTGAGTATCGACAGGAAGCTAAAACTAGAACAACTTATTTATGAGAACTTGGATATTTCTGCAGTGTTTCCAATATCAATCAGTTACACCTGAAGTTAGTTACAATATGCTCACTAATAACATATTTGCCACTCTGATACTCTTATCTGACTGACTCTTCTCTGTATTGAATCTGGATAACTGGAGAATGGCCAAACACTGGAAAAGCATCACTGGTCTTCTGAACCAGTCTTCTTTGGATAATTCCACTGCACTAACAATTGCAGCTCTTCCTTTCTTCTGAACCAGTCTTCTTTGGATAATTCAGTCAGGTTCTGTAAGATGATCTCTTCCCTATAGCTAGGAGTTTCTCCCTACACCACAATTCTACTGTCCACCTTCTTCTTGAGTACTGGGTGTATTGTGCAGAGGTTTATATTCCATAAAGCTATTATGTTATCCATAAAGCTATTAACATGTTTAGTATCAGAAGTTTATATTCCATAAAGCTATTATGTTATCCATCATCACATTTACTGAGGTTTGACATTGTGCCCTCACTTTTAATCTTGACATTGTGCCCTCACTTTTAATTGTGCAGAGGTTTATATTTTTCAGGACTGATATGCACATCTGCTAGAATTTTGCTTTGCTTCAGCTTAAAATATCTGCAGATTATTCCCTTTTTTTTATTTGCACTGATCTGGCATCTTCGTATTCATGGATTTTCATCTTCAAATGGCAGTATCAGTAATCCATGTCATCAGACAGGAAGGGCCAATCATCCATCAGTATTATCTGTCTTATGAATATTTATCTGTCGAGTTATGAATATTTATGCTTGTTAGTGCATGAATATTGTTTATGTTTCCATTGTTCTAACAGTTAATATGACAAGCCAACAAGTTGGACCCCAAGTCAAGAACAATGTGAGGAAGCAAGTTAGATGGACTGAAAATATGGATCAAGTACTAATTAATGGTCTTCTTGAGATAGTGCTTGCCGGACCAAAGCGAACCGAAAAGGGGTTCAAGTCCGAGGAGTTTACAAAGGTTAAAACGCTATAGTTTTCTTACTTTGAATAATATTTAAAATGTGAATGTCGAATGTATCATTGATGTATTTGATGCTCTACTACAGGTTATAGAGAAAGTGAGGGAAGCATGTCATATTTCTGTTTCTGTTGACAACGTGAGGGGTAGATTGAAGACGTTAAAAAAGGATTGTGATGATATTACAGAGTTGTTCAAAACTAGCGGCTTTGGATTGGACTCCAGTGGACGAGTTTCAGCCGATCCCATCAATTGGGAGACTTATATTAAGGTAAGACTTAGAATCAGTCCATTATATTTGAGTATCAGTCTTGTTAATCTAATGGAACAGATAAGTGGATCTCTTGAACAGCATGTGAGGACTTGTTCCTTTTTGTAGCTGTTGTTGTCCGCAGAACAATATTTGCTCCCCTTTTCCTCTATGCTCCAATGGGGTGGTGGCCATGTTCCATCTCACCTGCCTTTGAATTCCTCACCAAAATTTTCACCTCCATGCCACCACTAGCTGATTATTGATGAAAAGCCCTTAGGACCAAGATTTTGGGTTTGGTGTCACGACCCGCGCCCTAGAGTTAGGGCACGAGAATGTAACAACGCCCAGCCTACGCCGCAGTGTCGGCGGTAGAACGCTGTCCTAGGTCTCAATGCATCTAACAGTATAAGACTAAACAGTTTATACTTCCCGAATGGGGGTGATATAGCAGATACCATCTCAATCACATCTAAGGTAGAGCATGATAAAGATAGATAAAACATAAAATTCAAAATAAATACAGGTGATAGAAGTCTAAGTGTCTAAGATACATGAACCCAGAAATACATCTCAAAACTCAAATACAGTAATCCACAAAGTAAATACAGCTCCAGACAAAATGAAATAACTATCTAAACAACCCCTACTGTGTCTCCTCTAGGCTAGCAGGCAATCCCAGGCCATCTGTAAAATTTATCAACAGGTCCAGTCAGGACTGGAGCGAGCACAATACATCTCAACAGTTCATAGCAGGTTAGAAAATATAATCATGCAGTAAAGTAAGATACATGTACTGAAAGAAATGTTGTATGTAAACAGAGAGAGAGAGAGCTGTAATAGAAATATCTACTATAAGTAAAGAGCTACCAGTGACTAGTGATTTAGAGCACAAAGTCGACATGTGAACGGCTTGATTGTACATGGCTATACTAAAGAGGCGTACATGGCTATTCTACTTTGGAATTGTTCACATGGCTATTTATACTCCCCCGTACCCCCAATCAATACACAAGGATCCAACTAGGTTATGTTATATGATGCTATGTAACAGCCCCCGAAGGGTGGTAGACCCCGAAGGTGATAAGACCCCGAAGGTGATAGACCCCGAAGGTAATAGACCCCGAAGGTGATACATAGTAGTCCCATAAATGGGATAAGGATTCTAGGAAGACTCTACGATCATAAGAGTATATGTCGTAAGTGATCAAAGAACCAATGAAGCATATGATACGCCATGTAAGTAAAACGCACAGAACAAGTAGTACCCGATGCTCCCTAAGGATAACATCTCAAGAAGGGATCCATATAGTACCAATCCGTGTGACCAACGTGACAGTACAAGTAAAGTAATCTACTGCAGGAAATAATTCTAAGCAGGATATGAAATGATCAGAGAATGTACTCGCCTCGATAACCTGAACAGCTGATAAGTATAGGGGGGTCCCACTGAAGCCACAGAGTCCTATTTAAAGCAACACAGGTTACAAGGTGTTCAAGTTGTAATAAATGAATCTCTATAATCAATCTACATTATTCTAGGTTCTTCTAAGTCAAAACAACTCTAGGTCGACTCCGGTCAATAATCTAGTCAAACTAGGTCAAGTGTTGACTTACAGTTGACTTTTGGTCAACTGGTCAACTCTGGTCAAACAGGGTCAATTCTAGTCTAATATAAAGTGTACTTCGTTATTTGTACGTCGAAACTTTCGACACGCAAATCGAGATAAGAAGATTATCGGTAAGGTTGCTAATCTTATTATAGTGATCCACGTGTCCAACTTGTCAATTTCAGCGATGTGAGATCACTGGAATTGGCTGATCTCAGTTTCATTGTACTAATCCCGAAATACGAACATTATATGAATTAATTATTAATTAATTATAAAAAGGTTAAATTTAGAGAAATTATCAACAAACATTGTCGGACGATGAAATGAACATCGCCAACATGTCCAGAATGGTCAAATTAGCTAGGATAGCCTACCCAACGGTCCAATTTGGATACAAGGGCAAAAAGGAAATTTCGGGTCAAAACGGTGTCCGTGTCGGAGCCGTTTTGCACCGAAAAATGTGCAAGAAAACAAGTCTACAAAATATAACAAATTATATGTCCACGAAACCAGAATGTTGATACGAACCCAACGGTATCTCCAGAATTGGATTCCGTTGACCCGATCTCAATTTGGCCCGTTGACCAGAACTTAGAATTCCGATTTGCATGGAAATGCGTGCCGGAGCCAAAGTTCTCAAAACTCAGCAAACTACCTGTCAACGAGTCCAGAATGATGATACGAACTCAACAGTATCTCCGGAATTGGATTCCGATGAGCCGATCTCAAAATGACCCGTTGACCCGGATATTGGTATCCGACTTGCACCGAAATGCGTGTCGGACCCAATGTCCACCAAAACCTAGCAAATTATATGTCAACGAGTCCAGAATGACGATACGAACTCAACGGTATATCCGAAATTGGATTCCGATGAGCCGACATCAAAAAGTCCCGTTGACCCAGAAAGTGGGACCCACTTTGCACCGAAAAACGTGTCAGGGCCCACGTTCTCCAAATCTAACAAATTTTATTTGAAAACATGCCAGAACGATGCCACAAGTCTACTGGTGGTGTCAGAAATGAAATCTGGAGTCCCGTGTTCAAAAATAGAATTTTACAAGTTAGAAATTACGAATTCGGACGGCCAACTTTGGCGTCGAATTCAACCAATCAAACAAGCTCACAATGAAACGAAACTGGAGGGGTAGCAAGAGGGTTATACCAGCTTCGCACGAGAACTGGTAGCACGCCAGACGGAGCTGCGGTGGAGGAGATACAAGCTGACAAAGTTGGCCCCGCGAAACTGTCCAAATTTAATACAATTTAAACGGTCAACTTTGTGGCCGGTTTTCATGTATCAAACGATAAAATTAACGGACAAAAATTGACAGGGATGAAGGTGGATATACCAAGATTGCGACGGAGCAAAGAAATCGCCGATCCAACGGTCGGATCTCCGGAAAAATGTGTGTGAAGTCGCTGCGACGGAGAGCCAAAACGAACTCGATCCCGCGCACGTCACGACGGGACGTCGTTCAAAATGCACGAATCGCCTCGACGGCGCATCCCGGAGGACGGTGGCCGTCAGGGGGCTGCACGTCAGAGCTCGCCGGAGGAGGGGCTGCCCACGGAGGGGGCCGTCGGGGCCACGGCGGCGCGTGGCGGCGGCCAGCGCTCGCACGCGCGCGTTGGTGGTGCGCTGCTGTGGTCGGGAGCTCGCGCGGCGCTGTGCCTGACCGGCGAGGGCGAGGGCGGCGGAGCCCCGGCCAGGCTCGGGCTAGGATGGTGGTGGTGGCGATTGTGGCTCGGGTTGACGAAGTTGTGGCCGGGAGCTCGCGGTTTTGATGGACGTGAGGAGGAAGGAGGAGGAAATGGAGGATGAGGGTGGTGGCGCGTCGGTGGCCGACGGCCAGGGTGGCCGAGCCACGGCGAGGGGGTCAGGAAAGGTGAGGTGATACTGGCCATGGTGGTCGGGTTTGAGAGGAGTTGTGTGGTTGGCTCGGGTTGGTGGTGGGGATGGTTTAGTGAAGGAGAAGGAGGAGAGAGAGCTCGAGGGAGGAGCTGGTGGTGGCGCACGGCCTGCCTGGCCAGGGTGGCCGGCGGCGAGGCCACGCCGGAGTGGGGGTCCGGCCATGTTGGAGGTGGTGGTGCATGGCTTGTTGCTGTTGGTGTTTTGTTTGGTATGGTTGTGTAGGAAAATAGAAAGGAGAGAGAGAGATGATAATGTGAAAGGGAGAGAGAGAAAAAGTGTATTCTCTCCTAGAATTTAGGGCCGGCTAGAGTGTGTTGGCTGTAGGAAAAATTTACATGTAGGGATTGGATGGGTAGGATTTAATTAGGAGAATCAAAGGCTATGATGGAAAATAGAGAAAATAGGTAATTCCGATAGGATTTAATTCAAGGAAAATTCCAATAAATATAGAAATAGGCAAACATGATATTTAATATTATTTTTGGACGAGGAAAGCGAGGGTGTCATGATGGAGGGCAACATGGAGCTGGACTGGACTCGGTGGAGCCGGATTGGGTCAAAATCAGACATTGTGCAAAAATCGAATTAAAATTAGGCGTTGATGATCATGAGTGAATAAGTAGCACATGGAGATTCCAATAAATGGGACACAAGTGGCGGACGGGTAGTAGGCTCAAAGTGGGCCTTGTCCATAGTTGGGGCGGACATGTTTTGGTCGACAGGGGACCCACAAATCAAGTTGAAAAATGAATGTGACGCCGTGGAGTGAAATAAAATCGGATCACGTGTCGGAAAAGTTGTGCGAATCAAATGGAGCACAAAATAACGTGTCTGAGTAGGACACGAAGGTCATGGGTGACGAGCGTCTCGAGTAGATCATCAATGAGGAGTTGGTTTCAAGAAACTGACTGGTCTGGTGCTCCCAAATTAAAAGTCACGGTAACGTGCTGAAAATGATCAAGGAAAAGAGTGGGAAAATAAATAATAATCAAATGGTCTAAATCGACCCGAAGTTCAGCGAAGCAAAAAGAGCACAAGGGAACAAGTTTGGATGGGACACTATATACCATCATGAAGGTAATCCTGTCCACTCCAAAACCCATGAAGAAGATTTCCAGAGTTGAACATCCCTGACACTCCAAATATCAATGGCACGGGAAAGCACACTTAAGGAAAAATACAGAATAAATTATTTATCAAAACCAATCAATCAGAAAATAAAATAAAATAAAATAAAAAAAATTAGCCCAAAATTCAGGGTGCTCACATCCTACCCACCTTATAAAAATTTCGTCCTCGAAATTAAAATGTCCCTACTCCCTCTAGGTCAAACCCCCACAATCAAAGTCCCAGAACTTAAACAAATCATACCATCAAAAAAGAACAGCATACAGGGTTATGGCATATGGTGGTAGTTAAGTCTCATCTAGGTATACTAGTCATGCTAACAAAAATGGTTATAGGGTATCAAAACACACAAGCAATCTAGGATGCTAAACGAAAAAGTTACAGAAATAACAAATCATCAAAACTGTAAGGCGGTCTACCATCCTATATGAAAACCGGTACTCATCAAAATGACTAAAGAAAGGTAACTACCAATCATCTAAAAGGGGTACCATCCCAAGAAAATCAAAATCACCAGTTTAATTAACGAAAGTCGATTACATTGAAATCCAATCACAATATATAATATAGAGAGCATTAGAGAGAAAAAGCTAACATTATGTGTATGGGGACATGTTCATATGGTTAGATAGTAGGCGTGTGTGTACGTGAACATACATGAAAGTGTATATGAGAAATTGGATTTTCAAAACAACGGCTATCAAGTTACACTAATCATGGCATATTGGTTAAACAATCCACAATACGCAACACGCAACTTATTTAATCATAACATGCATAGCTAACCATATATATATAAAAAGGTAGAGACTTAGTTATGTATTTATATATATTATAACATATATGCATAAACTCTATATATATCCTTATAGATATATAATCATAACATAGAGGGGAAGGGTTAGGTTAAATGATAGTATATACTATGTTAGAGTGTGTGTGTGTCCTTGTACAGGGTTATAGCTTAGTATGAAAGGTTAAACCAGGTTTTAGTTCAACATTTACATAAAGATATCTGAAAATAAGCTAATATTTAAACCAGTGCAATATTAACATAGTACAATTTCAGAATCTAGGGCTTGAACATCACAACCAACTTAATGCTCCTAACACAACCTAACATGATGGAAATAAAACCTTAACATACTACCAATACATTTATCTACGCATACAGTTCGATATTACATGTTAAATCTGAATTTTAACTAAACGTGGAAATCAATGTAAAAATGTTAACATGTATTCAGTTTTCAGGATTTTGGAGAAATTCAACATCAACCAACTCAATGTTTATCACAAACTAACATGTAAGAATATGAAACCTAACATTATATCCCTACATACAACAATGTACACAGCTTTAAATATTATATTAAAGAAAATAAAACAACAATTTAAACTAAACATTGGGAATTCAGTATTAAGGGTTAATATGCACACAGTCTTAAATTTGACAAATTTAAACACAAATTTTCAACCAAAATTCTTTTGAATTGAAACCCTACGTATAACATACATGTGCAGTGATATAAACCTAAATAATAACATGAAATTTATGTTTAAATTACGAATTTAAACATGGAAAAGCAGAGGACCAGAAATATCGGTTATGAAAATTTGGACATCAACAACATATCAATATGTATCTAGATATGTGGAAAAATCAAGTGTAGCATGCATACGTGTTAGGCAAAGTGTCTGTTATATATATATTCATATACATATTCTCATGTCCCAATAAAAAATTAATTCTACGCTAAGACTAACATTTAGATTCCTACCAAGATTGCAAGCAGGTGATTGACAAAATCAAGACAGTTTTATTATTATCTAATACAAGAAAAATAGCAAGAAAGAATAACGATAAAATCTGTTTTGCTTATCTGTTTAAAGAAGGAACCATTTTGAAATCCAGAGTTAAAATATCAAATCCAAGATAAAGTTTAGCAAAATCATCGATTCATTGTATTATGAAAAACTCATAGCAAGAAATTACACAAGGTTTATAAAACCAACTAAACTTACTCCTGAGTTAAATAATAGGAAACTAGACAAAACAAATAAATAATAATTCCTTTTTTTTTGAATGACTGAACAAAAGTAGAGAAAACATGTTCAAAAATATTTAAGGTGCAATCCGATAATCATATGCGTCTATCCAAAATTATGGTACTCTAAATCCTCGTCATACTAGTAAGCAAGGCTACGATAATCACAGAGCCCTTGACTTATGCACATATCTCTAGAATCATGGTATTTAACATTTTTGCGGTGCCGCTAGCTTGGCTGCGAAAACCTTAAATTCCCACACCCGAGAAATATATCCAGAGTCAGACTATATGTCCTCACCATGCTGGCTAATGTGACTATAGAAGACTAGATTCCATAACATAGATGACCTAGCCCATATAATTTCATCTTGCCAAAAATTAAATTAATCAATAATGAATACTCAAAAATCAAATCAAATTTATTAACGAACATCAAAATTCAAAAATGAACAAAATCCATCAAAATACAAACTCGAATGCAACAGCTATCATCAAAATTCAAAATTCGACAATCATCCATCAAAATTAATAAATACAAACTCAAATTCAACAATAATCCATTAAAATCAAATTTAACAACAAAAAGTAAAAATGAATCAAATCAAGGGAAAAAGAGAGTTTTTAAATCGAAGTTAAATAAGATTCTCCAGGGTCGTCCCAGGAATCTCTCAAGGGTTCCTAACTGTGATTGAGTATCTTCAAAAATATATCCTATTCCTAGTGCAGGCTGTAGTGGTACTCAAGTTCGAATACCACTACACTTTTAGTCTCGACCTGCATGGGCCACCACTAAAAACGTGTCACGACCCGCGCCCTAGAGTTAGGGCACGAGAACGTAACAACGCCCAGCCTATGCCGCAGTATCGGCGGTAGAACGCTGTCCTAGGTCTCAATGCATCTAACAGTATAAGACTAAACAGTTTATACTCCCCGAATGGGGGTGACATAGCAGATACCATCTCAATCACATCTAAGGTAGAGCATGATAAAGATAAATAAAACATGAAATCTAAAATAAATACAGGAGATAGAAGTCTAAGTGTCTGTCACGACCCGATCCCAACTAATTGGGTCGACTCGGATCATGCCCAGCCTGCACCGTTGTTGAGACGGCGGCAGTAAGCTGTTCAGTAGCAGGTAACCATACAACAACATTATAATTTGTCACAACTCAACATCGGAAAATTTAAAACTTTATTAAACTTTTACATGAAATAAAAGATACAACTTAAACCATTTTTTTTATACATCATGAATAAAAGAAAACTCTAGGCAAACAGTTCAGCAATCTCGAATTCCTCGTCTTGGGATCGCGTAACAAAGCCGCATCAGTGATACCTAAAATGTTGGGTCTCCAGTCAGGAGGGAGCAAAGTACAATTACGAATATCCAATAATTCAAATAATAATTTGAAATTTGCAATGTTAAACAATTTGAAATACTTTAACAATATTTTTCACAATTCTACAATTGAAAACAATGTGATTTGAGTAGGTAACGAACTATGACCGGCTTGGGATGATTCAATTATATCCTAATGATACGGTCCGGCCTATCCTCGTGTATAGGAGGAATCAGCTCGCACAATCAATGATGCAATATAGGGGTATTGGTCATAGACGCTACACTACTCCCCCAATATCCCGAGTCAATCAGATTCAATCAATGAGTCAATATTCGAACTCTAGGAGAGAGTTCCGTGTAGCAATGTGGTTTAAAATTGCAATAAAACAATTACTAGATAAATTACCAAATAGACATAACTGTACTTGCCTTTGTTTTAGAATGATTGGATAGACGAGTCGGTACCGAAGAGGAACGTCAGTTGTAACTTCGAGTTCCTACAGTTGAGAACTCGACTTAGATCCTTGAATAACCAGACTAAGTGTGCTAGTTGCAATCTCTAGTAGACCTGTCCTAGTCAGGTTTTAAGTTGTATTTATTTACAGCTAACGATTACGTCGCAACTACGTGCGTTGATTAACCGGTTAATTGGATTATTTGAAAAATCACGAGAATCGATTACAATTTTGGAAAACTTTGTGTTTTCATAATATGTATATAAAATACAGTTTCTTTTAGTGACAAACAGTGAATTAATAATATTTTATTTATTTTAGCTAAACTCGTATTTAAGCCGTAAATTACGTCCTAACTACGAATATGAAATCAATCCAAACCACCCAAATTTACATCCACCAGAAAAGAAAAGAAAACAAACTACGCTACACAAATACATGGGCACAGCTACTGGTCCTAGGGTGGGGCTTATGCCCGATACATCTTTCTTTTACATTAAATAAGAAAATGACTGAATTATTAAATAAAATGCAGAATTTAAATGACTATAATATTTAGCCTAAAAATAAAATAATAATTTAAAGAAAGCTAGGAGTCTCAGACTCGGTCCATTTCCTCAAATTCGGTTTATGCCTCAACGTCCGGTCGGACCGGTGCGTTTGCATTTCGCCGGGGCCCACAGACCGGTACGGTCGTCGCCCGAAAATCGGTTTTAGAAATTCATTTTCGAATGCCAGTTTTAAAATTAATAAAATATAGTTTTTGTAAAAATTTGGGCAGCACTTCCTCTATTTCGGGACAAACCCAAGAACTGGGAAGTGCGCCAACAAACTCCTGCAAATATTTTCCAACCCAAAATAGTCCACAGAATATCCATCAAAATGATTTCCAACACCACAGAAATAATTTCCAATTCCACCGAATAATTCCCGAAAAGTCCGGGAATCCAAAATCAACCAATTCACACCAAAGCAACACAGGAAAATAATCTAACGCAGCTAAACGATAATATACGCAGCTAACCGGATTCCCGAGAGGGAACCGGGGGACCGATCTATCATCATAGACTCGACACGGGAGGGACGAACTACTCTGATTATCAAGAAATTTACCGAGGGCTCGATGACGGAGTCCGAAGGGTGGCCTCGGACTCGGGACGCGCCGTCATGGACTCGAGAGTCTCCGGACAGCGTTACGATGCGCTGCGAACGCCACAGACAGCGGAAAAAAGCCGAGATCGACGGGAGACGGGTCCACGGGGACAGCCAATGGGTACCGCGGAGGGCACCGCAGCACTTGGCGATGTTGGAGGCTGTCGGCAGGCGGATCCTGCGGGGACAGCGCGGGAGAAGGCGCGGGGAGCCGGTCGGCCAAAGCCAGCGCCGGAGATGGCGGAGATGGCGGCGTACGGGGGGCTCCGGCGTGGTCGGGGTTAGGGCCGCGCGCTGGTGGCCGCGGGCGAGGTAGGCTCGGCAGAGGCGACCGGGCGAGAAGGGGCGGTTGGCCTCGGGGGGGCACCACTGGTGGAGAGGTCGACGGGCGGCTCGGATCCACGCGGGAGGAGCTCGCCGGAGAAGGGGGCTCGGGAGGCCAGTCGGAGTTAGGTGGAGGAGGAGGTTAGGGTTAGGGGAAGAGGGTTTTAGAGGGGAGTAGTTGGTAGAGGAAGAGAGAGAGAGAGGGGATTAACTCTGAGTGATCGTGAGCCAGGAGAGTTTGGGGAGAGTTTATTAAGGAGGAGTGGTGGAGATGGTGAAGTGCTGTGGAGAGAAAATATGGGGGAAAGAGTGTTTTGAGAGAAGTTGTTCTGCTGAAATGGAGAACGTGGGGATGAGGGATTAATAATGGGGAGTTGGGTGTGTGCGTGTGGGGGTTACTGGAAGGGAAAGAGGAGTGGGTAGTGGGGTGAATTTATCATTCTCTGTAATGAGAATAATGAAGTGGGGAGTTGATGGGTTGGGAGTTACAGAAATGAGGGGGGTTTTGCCAATTCATGTGTGTGAGAGTGGGGTGCTGGTCCTATGGGACCAGCCAACATTTAATTAATTTTTTTTTATATTTTTTTTTATTTAAAGATTAAACCAAAATAATCAGAATTGAGAAAGAAGGAAACGGGCTCAGGCCTGGGTCTGGGCTCGAACTCGGGTCTGGGTCCGAAAATCAAAAAGCCAAGTTGTTATAATTTTCGAAATTCTTTTTCACACCAAAAATATTTAATAATAATAATAATAATAATAATAATAATAATAATAATTTTTTGAAAACGTTAATAACACAACATTCTATTTAAATAAATTGCTACAAAAATAATGGATTTCACAATCTTTCCTCCTTAGAAAATTTCGTCCTCGAAATTAAAGGTAAGGTAGGAGAATCAAAACAGGTACGGGTACTGCGCCCGTAACTCAGGTCCAACAATAAGAATTTCCAAGGCAGTCGTGGATGTGACGGTTTATGATATCATCCATGTAGAAAATACAAAAGCGAACCAAAGTACACGAGGTTGATCAGACCATCATGCACCGGTCCTGATTAGACAATATATTAGTGGGTGCACCCAATAAAATATCGCCATGATCAAGCTTGATTAAAGAGATAGCTTGCAAAACTAGGCTAACTTCGTCAGCATCAGTCAAGTTTAGAACGAAAAGATAAGAAATAAGTGATGGCTCGAATTCTGATCTTCTTCTTACCTCTGACTAGGCTTTGCAACTGGTTTCTCTGGCACTGAAAGGTTAAGTCCAAACTTGAGCTCTGAATTATCCAAAATGTGACTCGGATCCGAAGTGTAGCATCCGAGCTGGCCTCAATTTCCTGCTCCATCGAAACTGATTGTTCCTCTGGTAGGAGAACTTCATTAAATGCAATTTGGTCTTCCCAAGACCTACCAAATTCCGAGACGCAACATCTCAAACATCTTCAAGTGTCTGGATTGACCTCTCTGATTGCTTGTCCCACGGTACTCCATGAATCCGGTAGATGTGCTTCCCGTACAATGCTGCTCACTTCTTAGTGGATAAACCAACTTGAAGGAAATTAAAGTGTGCTGACTTAGTCAGTCGGTTCATTATAATCCAATTGGTGCCCTTCCCTCCTTGGGAACAAGGCAATCCTTACTCAAAGTTCATTGTTATATGCTTCTACTTCCATTCTGAATGGTCCAGCGGCTCCAACAAGCTTGTTGTTCTCTTGCTAATTTCTCATGTTGATAAATTCACATCTAATTCTCATACCTGGAATTATCCTTCTTTATTCCATAACACCAATTAATGGAGGCATATTCCGATACATCTTATCATCTCCTGAATTTATGGAATACTGCGACTGGTGTATTTCTTTCATCAACTTGTTCCTCCGTTTGTCAGCCGATACGCAAAATCTCGTACCATTCTTCAGAGTTAGAACCCTCAAGTGTTCCAGCCAACATTTGATCTCTAAGCCTGCAAAGTGTCTTGTTTTGAAACTACGTCCTCTTGATTTTTGTCCATCAGCCTCGAACTTCATCAATACTGAATCAGCATCCAGCTCCGTCCTTCTATCTCCAGGTAGTATAACCTCCAGTCCAAACTTCTCGATGTCTTCTAGCAGGTGCCACTCCTTGGCTAAGAACTTCGCCATCAGTATCGACCAAGTGCATCAGTGACCACATTAGCCTTACCTGAATAGTACTGCAGGTTAATGTCGAAATCCTTCATCTGCTTCAACCATCTTCTTAGTCTAACATTCAGCCCTTCCTGAGTGAAGACATATTTCAGACTTTGGTAGTCCGTACATATTTTTACTCCCTTTCCATAAAATCATGCTTCCATAGCTTCAAAGTAAAGATAATTGCAGCAATTCAAATTAGGTGTGGGATGATTCTTCTCATGAGTCTGTAGTTGCCTACATGTGTAAGCAATTACTTTCCCATGTTGTTGAAGAACGCAGCCCAGTCCTTTTCCAGAGGCATTACTGTAAATTGAGAACCCACCGGTTCCTGCGGGTAGCGCAAGGATTGGTGTAGTGGTAAGTCTCTTCTTCAGCTCCTCAATACCGCATGGCAAACTTTCGTTCAGAATGAACTCTTCATTCTTCCAAGTGAGCTTCGTCATTGACTCAGCAATCTTGGCGAAAATTCTGCACGAACTTCTGATAGTAGCCGGCCAAGTTCAAGGATCTTTCGAATTGAACTTGGGGTATACCACTCTTCAACAACAGCTATCTTCCATCGAAATTTCTTCTCTTGACCACATGGCCAAAAGTCCACCTTGTCAAAAATCCACGTTCAGATAATTACCATAAAACTTCTTTTTCCTCAAAGTTCCAAAACTTCCTCAGGTGTTCTTCATGCTATTCTTCAATCTTCCAATATATCAGAACGTTATCTATGGAGAAGATGAACTGACTCAAATACTCATGAAAGATCTGTTCATGAGATTCATGAATATAGCAGAAGCACTTGTCAGTCTAACGTCCTGACCAAAGAAAACTACCCATACTTGATGTTTGAACGCCGCCTTTGGAAATGTCCTCTTTCCTGACTTTGGTTTGATGGTAGTCAAATCTTAAGTCAAACTTCGAAACACCCTAACTTCACACAAACAGATCAAACAGATCCTCGATCCGGGCAGAGGGTACTTGTTCTTTAGTGTCTGATAATTTGATGCACATCCATTGTTCCATCCTTCTGGGGCATATACAAGATAGATGCTCCTAAGGTAAAGTTCCACTCTGAATAAATCCTAAAGCCTTCAGTTCATCGATCTGGTCCTTCATCTTCTATGATCTTCGAGTCTGAATCATGCCTTATTGTAAGGGACAGGGTCTGCTGGATAGGAAGAGGGTCCTTAGATTGTGGCCTAACAGGTGTTGCTGGCCTATGAGCTCTGGCTTGATAAACAGATAAGGGCAGTCCTTTACCCGATGTTCAGCAGATCTACATGCCAAACATTGTCCCAATCTCTTGCGGCAACTAACGGTCTGATGACCAGGCCTCTTGCAGTAGTTACAAGCCCATAGCTTCTTACGACAAGGCTGCCGGAAGTAGAGTATTTGATGGGACCCAAATATCTTCAGGGGTATCCTTCCTAGGACAAAGTTCTGCTCTAACTTGGTTGGGGATATCTAAGGCTACATCATGACGTTCTTCATGTCTTCTCTCGTGATATTCTTCTGTTCCTGCTGGGCTTCAACTTGTGCTTTCTGGATCTCCATGATTTCTTAAAATAAGGTAACCATTTGGAAGGTGTTTGCTGGTACTGGTGGAGCAACAAAAATGAATACTCCACCAAGGAAATGCAATTCAGTTTGAGATGAGGTAGGATTTGCCAGTGTAGAAAAAACTTCACTGGATGCATTATGAGGACGGTCAAACAGCCGCGAGGGGAAAGACCCTGGGCTTTGGTTGAGGAGATGGGGTATGATCCGGAGATAACACCTTATCGCCAGCAGGATTTGGTCAACGGTCATTCTCTGGAAGGTTTAGGACGCACACATAAGCAAGGTAGCCTACCGATCTATAATCAAGCAAAAATATTTATTTATAATATATTTCGGTCCTATATTGTGACAAATTGATGTTCTAGTGTTCTAATTGTTTCTAGGTATGTTTTCCTAAGTTGTTGTTCAGACCTGCATGGGCCACCACTAAAAACATGTCACGACCCGATCCCAACTAATTGGGTCGACTCGGATCATGCCCAGCCTGCACCGTTGTTGAGACGGCGGCAGTAAGCTGTTCAGTAGCAGGTAACCATACAACAACATTATAATTTGTCATAACTCAACATCGGAAAATTTAAAACTTTATTAAACTTTTACATGAAATAAAAGATACAACTTAAACCATTTTTTTTTATACATCATGAATAAAAGAAAACTCTAGGCAAACAGTTCAGCAATCTCGAATTCCTCGTCTTGGGATCGCGTAACAAAGCCTCATCAGTGATACCTAAAATGTTGGGTCTCCAGTCAGGAGGGAGCAAAGTACAATTACGAATATCCAATAATTCAAATAATAATTTGAAATTTGCAATGTTAAACAATTTGAAATACTTTAACAATATTTTTCACAATTCTACAATTGAAAACAATGTGATTTGAGTAGGTAACGAACTATGACCGGCTTGGGATGATTCAATTATATCCTAATGATACGGTCCGGCCTATCCTCGTGTATAGGAGGAATCAGCTCGCACAATCAATGATGCAATATAGGGGTATTGGTCATAGACGCTACACTACTCCCCCAATATCCCGAGTCAATCAGATTCAATCAATGAGTCAATATTCGAACTCTAGGAGAGAGTTCCATGTAGCAATGTGGTTTAAAATTGCAATAAAACAATTACTAGATAAATTACCAAATAGACATAACTGCACTTGCCTTTGTTTTAGAATGACTGGATAGACGAGTCGGTACCGAAGAGGAACGTCAGTTGTAACTTCGAGTTCCTACAATTGAGAACTCGACTTAGATCCTTGAATAACCAGACTAAGTGTGCTAGTTGCAATCTCTAGTAGACCTGTCCTAGTCAGGTTTTAAGTTGTATTTATTTACAGCTAACGATTACGTCGCAACTACGTGCGTTGATTAACCGGTTAATTGGATTATTTGAAAAATCACGAGAATCGATTACAATTTTGGAAAACTTTGTGTTTTCATAATATGTATATAAAATACAGTTTCTTTTAGTGACAAACAGTGAATTAATAATATTTTATTTATTTTAGCTAAACTCGTATTTAAGCCGTAAATTACGTCCTAACTACGAATATGAAATCAATCCAAACCACCCAAATTTACATCCACCAGAAAAGAAAAGAAAACAAACTACGCTACACAAATACATGGGCACAGCTACTGGTCCTAGGGTGGGGCTTATGCCCGATACATCTTTCTTTTACATTAAATAAGAAAATGACTGAATTATTAAATAAAATACAGAATTTAAATGACTATAATATTTAGCCTAAAAATAAAATAATAATTTAAAGAAAGCTAGGAGTCTCAGACTCGGTCCATTTCCTCAAATTCGGTTTATGCCTCAACGTCCGGTCGGACCGGTGCGTTTGCATTTCGCCGGGGCCCACAGACCGGTACGGTCGTCGCCCAAAAATCGGTTTTAGAAATTCATTTTCGAAAGCCAATTTTAAAATTAATAAAATATAGTTTTTGTAAAAATTTGGGCAGCACTTCCTCTATTTCGGGACAAACCCAAGAACTGGGAAGTGCGCCAACAAACTCCTGCAAATATTTTCCAACCCAAAATAGTCCACAGAATATCCATCAAAATGATTTCCAACACCACAGAAATAATTTCCAATTCCACCGAATAATTCCCGAAAAGTCCGGGAATCCAAAATCAACCAATTCACACCAAAGCAACACAGGAAAATAATCTAACGCAGCTAAACGATAATATACGCAGCTAACCGGATTCCCGAGAGGGAACCGGGGGACCGATCTATCATCATAGACTCGACACGGGAGGGACGAACTACTCTGATTATCAAGAAATTTACCGAGGGCTCGATGACGGAGTCCGAAGGGTGGCCTCGGACTCGGGACGCGCCGTCATGGACTCGAGAGTCTCCGGACAGCGTTACGATGCGCTGCGAACGCCACAGACAGCGGAAAAAAGCCGAGATCGACGGGAGACGGGTCCACGGGGACAGCCAATGGGCACCGCGGAGGGCACCGCAGCACTTGGCGATGCTGGAGGCTGTCGGCAGGCGGATCCTGCGGGGACAGCGCGGGAGAAGGCGCGGGGAGCCTGTCGACCAAAGCCAGCGCCGGAGATGGCGGAGATGGCGACGTGCGGGGGGCTCCGGCGTGGTCGGGGTTAGGGCCGCGCGCTGGTGGCCGCGGGCGAGGTAGGCTCGGCAGAGGCGACCGGGCGAGAAGGGGCGGTTGGACTCGGGGGGGGGGGCGCCACTAGTGGAGAGGTCGACGGGCGGCTCGGATCCACGCGGGAGGAGCTCGCCGGAGAAGGGGGCTCGGGAGGCCAGTCGGAGTTAGGTGGAGGAGGAGGTTAGGGTTAGGGGAAGAGGGTTTTAGAGGGGAGTAGTTGGTAGAGGAAGAGAGAGAGAGGGGATTAACTCTGAGTGATCGTGAGCCAGGAGAGTTTGGGGAGAGTTTATTAAGGAGGAGTGGTGGAGATGGTGAAGTGCTGTGGAGAGAAAATGTGGGGGAAAGAGTGTTTTGAGAGAAGTTGTTCTGCTGAAATGGAGAACGTGGGGATGAGGGATTAATAATGGGGAGTTGGGTGTGTGCGTGTGGGGGTTACTGGAAGGGGAAGAGGAGTGGGTAGTGGGGTGAATTTATCATTCTCTGTAATGAGAATAATGAAGTGGGGAGTTGATGGGTTGGGAGTTACAGAAATGAGGGGGGTTTTGCCAATTCATGTGTGTGAGAGTGGGGTGCTGGTCCTACGGGACCAGCCAACATTTAATTAATTTTTTTTTATATTTTTTTTTATTTAAAGATTAAACCAAAATAATCAGAATTGAGAAAGAAGGAAACGGGCTCAGGCCTGGGTCTGGGCTCGAACTCGGGTCTGGGTCCGAAAATCAAAAAGCCAAGTTGTTATAATTTTCGAAATTCTTTTTCACACCAAAAATATTTAATAATAATAATAATAATAATAATAATTTTTCGAAAACGTTAATAACACAACATTCTATTTAAATAAATTGCTACAAAAATAATGGATTTCACAGTGTCTAAGATACATGAACCCAGAAATACATCTCAAAACTCAAATACAGTAATCCACAAAGTAAATACAGCTCCAGACAAAATGAAATAACTATCTAAACAACCCCTACTGTGTCTCCTCTAGGCTAGCAGGGAATCCCAGGCCATCTGTAAAATTTATCAACAGGTCCAGTCAGGACTGGAGCGAGCACAATACATCTCAACAGTTCATAGCAGGTTAGAAAATATAATCATGCAGTAAAGTAAGATACAGGTACTGAAAGAAATACTGTATGTAAACAGAGAGAGAGCTGTAATAGAAATATCTACTATAAGTAAAGAGCTACCAGTGACTAGTGATTTAGAGCACAAAGTCGACATGTGAACGGCTTGATTGTACATGGCTATACTAAAGAGGCGTACATGGCTATTCTACTTTGGAATTGTTCACATGGCTATTTATACTCCCCCGTACCCCCAATCAATACACAAGGATCCAGCCAGGTTATGTTATATGATGCTATGTAACAGCCCCCGAAGGGTGGTAGACCCCGAAGGTGATAAGACCCCGAAGGTGATAGACCCCGAAGGTAATAGACCCCGAAGGTAATAGACCCCGAAGGTGATACATAGTAGTCCCATAAATGGGATAAGGATTCTAGGAAGACTCTACGATCATAAGAGTATATGTCGTAAGTGATCAAAGAACCAATGAAGCATATGATACGCCATGTAAGTGAAACGCACAGAACAAGTAGTACCAGATGCTCCCTAAGGATAACATCTCAAGAAGGGATCCATATAGTACCAATCCGTGTGACCAACGTGACAGTACAAGTAAAGTAATCTACTGCAGGAAATAATTCTAAGCAGGATATAAAATGATCAGAGAATGTACTCGCCTCGATAACCTAAACAGCTGATAAGTATAGGGGGGTCCCACTGAAGCCACAGAGTCCTATTTAAAGCAACACAGGTTACAAGGTGTTCAAGTTGTAATAAATGAATCTCTATAATCAATCTACATTATTCTAGGTTCTTCTAAGTCAAAACAACTCTAGGTTGACTCCGGTCAATAATCTAGTCAAACTAGGTCAAGTGTTGACTTACAGTTGACTTTGGGTCAACTGGTCAACTCTGGTCAAACAGGGTCAATTCTAGTCTAATATAAAGTGTACTTCGTTATTTGTACGTCGAAACTTTCGACACGTAAATCGAGATAAGAAGATTATCGGTAAGGTTGATAATCTTATTATAGTGATCCACGTGTCCAACTTGTCAATTTCAGCGATGTGAGATCACTGGAATTGGCTGATCTCAGTTTCGTTGTACTAATCCCGAAATACGAACATTATATGAATTAATTATTAATTAATTATAAAAAGGTTAAATTCAGAGAAATTATCAACAAACATTGTCGGACGATGAAATGAACATCGCCAACGTGTCTAGAATGGTCAAATTAGCTAGGATAGCCTACCCAACGGTCCAATTTGGACACAAGGGCAAAAAGGTAATTTCGGGTCAAAACGGTGTCCGTGTCGGAGCCGTTTTGCACCGAAAAACGTGTAAGAAAATAAGTCTACAAAATATAACAAATTATATGTTCACGAAACCAGAATGTCGATACGAACCCAACGGTATCTCCAGAATTGGATTCCGTTGTCCCGATCTCAATTTGGCCCGTTGACCAGAACTTAAAATTCCGGTTTGCACGAAAATGCGTGCCGGAGCCAAAGTTCTCAAAACTCAGCAAACTACCTGTCAACGAGTCCAGAATGATGATACGAACTCAATGGTATCTCCGGAATTGGATTCCGATGAGCCGATCTCAAAATGACCCGTTGACCCGGATATTGGTATCCGACTTGCACCAAAATGCGTGTCGGACCCAATGTCCACCAAAACCTAGCAAATTATATGTCAACGAGTCCAGAATGACGATACAAACTCAACGGTATATCCGGAATTGGATTCCGATGAGCCGGCGTCAAAAAGTCCCGTTGATCCAGAAAGTGGGACCCACTTTGCACCAAAAAACGTGCCAGGGCCCACGTTCTCCAAATCTAACAAATTTTATATGAAAACATGCCAGAACGATGCCACAAGTCTACTGGTGGTGTCAGAAATGAAATCTGGAGTCCCGTGTTCAAAAATAGAATTTTACAAGTTGGAAATTACGAATTCGGACGGCCAACTTTGGCGTCGAATTCAACCAATCAAACAAGCTCACAATGAAACGAAACTAGAGGGGTAGCAAGAGGGTTATACCAGATTCGCACCGAAACTGGTAGCATGCCAGACGGAGCTACGGTGGAGGAGATACAAGCTGACGAAGTTGGCCCCGCAAAACTGTCCAAATTTAATACAATTTAAACGGTCAACTTTGTGGCCGGTTTTCATGTATCAAACGATAAAATTAACGGACAAAAATTGACATGGATGAAGGTGGATATACCGAGATTACGACGGAGCAAAGAAATCGCCGATCCAACGGTCGGATCTCCGGTAAAATGTGTGCGAAGTCGCTGCGACGGAGCGCCAAAACGAACTCGATCCCGCGCGCGTCACGACGGGACGTCGTTCAAAATGCACGAATCGCCTCGACGGCGCGTCCCGGAGGATAGTGGCCGTCAGGGGGCTGCACGTCAGAGCTCGCCGGAGGAGGGGCTGCCCATGGAGGGGGCCGTCGGGGCCACGGCGATGCGTGGCAACGGCCAGCGCTCACACGCGCGCGCTGGTGGTGCGCTGCTGTGGTCGGGAGCTCGCGCGGTGCTGTGCCTGACCAGCGACGGCGAGGGCGGCGGAGCCCTGGCCAGGCTCGGGCTAGGATGGTGGTGGTGGCAGTTGTGGCTCGGGTTGACGAAGTTGTGGCCGGGAGCTCACAGTTTTGATGGACGTGAGGAGGAAGGAGGAGGAAATGGAGGAGGAGGGTGGTGGCGCGTCGGTGGCCGACGGCCTGGGTGGCCGAGCCACGGCGAGGGGGTCAGGAAAGGTGAGGTAATGCTGGCCATGGTGGTCGGGTTTGAGAGGAGTTGTGTGGTTGGCTCGGGTTGGTGGTGGGGATGGTTTAGTGAAGGAGAAGGATGAGAGAGAGCTCGAGGGAGGAGCTGGTGGTGGCGTACGGCCTGCCTGGCCAGGGTGGCCGGCGACGAAGCCACGCCGGAGTGGGGGTCGGGCCATGTTGGATGTGGTGGTGCATGGCTTGTTGCTGTTGGTGTTTTGTTTGGTATGGTTGTGTAGGAAAATAGAAAGAAGAGAGAGAGATGATAATGTGAAAGGGAGAGAGAGAAAAAGTGTATTCTCTCCTAGAATTTAGGGCCGGCTAGAGTGTGTTGGCTGTAGAAAAAATTTACATGTAGGGATTGGATGGGTAGGATTTAATTAGGAGAATCAAAGGCTATGATGGAAAATAGAGAAAATAGGTAATTCCTATAGGATTTAATTCAAAAAAAATTCCAATAAATATAGAAATAGGCAAACATGATATTTAATATTATTTTTGGACGAAGAAAGCGAGGGTGTCATGATGGAGGGCAACATGGAGCTGGACTGGACTCGGTGGAGCCGGATTGGGTCAAAATCAGACATTGTGCAAAAATCGAATTAAAATTAGGCGTTGATGATCATGAGTGAATAAGTAGCACATGGAGATTCCAATAAATGGGACACAAGTGGCGGACGGGTAGTAGGCTCAAAGTGGGCCATGTCCATAGTTGGGGCGGACAGGTTTTGGTCGACAGGGGACCCACAAATCAAGTTGGAAAATAAATGTGACGTCGTGGAGTGAAATAAAATCGGGTCACGTGTCGGAAAAGTTGTGCGAATCAAATGGAGCACAAAATGACGTGTCTGAGTGGGACACGAAGGTCATGGGTGACGAGCGTCTCGAGTAGATCATCAATGAGGAGTTGGTTTCAAGAAACTGACTGGTCTGGTGCTCCCAAATTAAAAGTCACGGTAACGTGCTGAAAATGATCAAGGAAAAGAGTGGGAAAATAAATAATAATCAAATGGTCTAAATCGACACGAAGTTCAGCGAAGCAAAAAAAGCACAAGGGAACAAGTTTGGATGGGACACTATATACCATCATAAAGGTAATCCTGTCCACTCCAAAACCCATGAAGAAGATTTCCAGAGTTGAACATCCCTGACACTCCAAATATCAATGGCACGGGAAAGCACACTTAAGGAAAAATACAGAATAAATTATTTATCAAAACCAATCAATCAAAAAATAAAATAAAATGAAATGAAAAAAATCAACCCGAAATTCAGGGTGCTCACATTTGGAAACCATGTTTGTCTGGTCAAAGATGAGAGCCTTGAAAGATGAGAGGGACTAGTGTTTTTCAACTGTTTTACTGGAAGAATAGAGAGACAGGTCACTTCCTCATGTGGGGAATAGTGTGGAGAGGCCTATGTAAAGGCATGCAAACACTTTAAAGACCAGAGGAAAACAGGGAGCAGCCTATCTCATTTCTTAGGAACACAAAGAGGTGAGCTTAGGAATCAGTCCCTACTTACCTTATTTCAGTCCTTGAACATAAAGTTCAGGCCCTGTTGCAGTATCTGTTACAGTATCTGTGGGCAGTGCTTGCATGGCTCTATTGCAGTATCTGTGAGAATGTCGAATGTATACACACATGTGGGTTGCTTGTGTCAATAGAGAGTGTGTACAAGTGTTGGGGTTCACCTTGGCCTTGGCTTGTCCTGTCCTGCATAAAAGCAGGCAGGAGAGGCTTGGTTTAGCCTGGATTTGCACACAGGAAGGCAGGAAGAGCAGGGGCTTCCCTGCAGCAGCAGGGGTTCCTTTTGGTTTGGCTTGGTCTGTTGCAGGCATGGCCTATGTAGTAGGCAGAGTGACTCCTCGGTCATATGTGCAGTCCCCTATTTCTTTTACTTTGTTTTTGAATGCTTGTAAGGAGTGTGTGATGCTTTGGCAGCAATTTCTGATACTCCTGCAGTCATCTGAAATGTGTAGGTTTTGTAGGGAGGGTAAATATTTCTGATGGTCAGTAGTGTTTGAAGAGTAGAGTCTGAGTTAGCTTTGGGAAAGAAAGTCTGCATTATCATAACTTTGTGGATATAATATGTTTGCAGTTTGCTTTTGGGTTGACTAAACACTGAAAGTTGAGTGAACTTTTCTTCTAACCCAAGTGTGAAATAGGTTTTTATACATGTTCTTTGTTGATGCTCATCTGTTCTCAGAATGCATATAGGATGTGAACTTGTAATTTCTTGTCAGCAATTTCTTGCAATACAATTTTTATGTGAGGACTCCTGAACTCATATTTCTGAGTTTCTTTTTGTTAGATTTTAAACTTTGCTTTCTCAAATGTGAACTTTCAGGAAAAATTTGATGGAGCAAAGATGAAGGGAAAACTATGCCCTAGATACTATGATTTGCTTACGGTATTTGGTAATGACGTCGCGACAGGTGATCGAGCGGTCTCGGGGAATGATTTTCCTCCAATGAGTGAACCCGTAGATGAGTTGGAGGGAGAAAATGATGTGGAGGAAACACAACCAAGTCTTTCCATAAATTCGCATCGGTCAGTACAAGGGGATCCTCCACAACGACGGAAGCGTGCAAAATCGATGGAAGATGCTGCATTGGCCCTTGCGAAGATAGCGAAGTCCTCCGAGATGATTGCCGTTGCTTTCGACAAACAAGCCGTTGCTTTCGACAAACAAGCATCACAAAATTATGTGAATGGACAAGCACTCTTGGAAAGGCTAAAAGAGATGGACCTCGACCAAGGAGATGTAATAGATTTGATGGAAGTGTTTGAGGGGGACGAAAAGGCGGGAAAGTTCTTCCTTGAGATCACGGATCTAGAGTTCCGACGATTATGGGTCTATCGTAAGCTTGGACGGGATCCTCCCCGTTGATATTTTTTAGCATTTCATTTTAGAACGATGGGTGTGTTGGATATATATATATTTTTATATGGTTAAGGAATGACTATAGCAAACTTGGACATTTGTGATAAAGATCCTTCTTTTTTTGTCAGTTGAGTATTGTTTATGTTATGTTTGATTGATATATAATTTTTTGTTGTTTGTTGAATGATTGTGGGGAGTTGGGATGGATTGATATGTGATTATTGTTGTACAATCATTTTGAATGTCTTCTAAGTTTGTCCGAATTATCTATATTAAATGTATAATGTTGATTTTTTTTGTACAATATAATGTTGAATTGAGTATTGTGGATGTGAAAAATTTAAGTTTTCAATAGAAAATGTAAATTTTCCATGGAAAAAAAGTACAACCAAACAACAAAATATCATTTTCCATGTAAAATTGACTATTTTCCGTGGAAAATAAAGCCAATCAAACACCAAAATTAAGTTTTCCGTGAAAATTTATTTGATTTTCCACGGAAAAAAAATTGCAATCAAACACCGCTATTATGGAAAATTTTAAATTCCATAGAATTTTTTTTCCTAGTAAAATAAGTCCGTGGAATTAATTTCTTTTCCATGCATTTTCCATCTTTCAATCAAACGCACCCTTAGCCAAAAGCCAGTAATATCAGAGTTGATTTAGAGTCTTTTGGTATTCCAAGAGTTGTAAAGAGGTCGTTCCAAGTTCAGCAACTTTTCTTGTTGTGGAGCTGGTCGTGCGCTCGTTACCAAGCACGGTGTTGTGAAGTCGGTCGTGCACTTGTCACCAAGCACGGTGTTGTAAGAAACTGCAAGCTCTCAGTTAAAGCTTGTGCCATAGTGGATTAACATCGAGCAAGAGTACTCGAGACTGGATTAGTCCTCTCAGAAGGATACCAGTATATATCGCTGTGTCGCTGAGTTTGAATTCTCTATCTCTTGCTGCATTATATTTACTGTCTCTTATTTCACTGCCATAGTTTAAAGTTTTAATTGGTGATTATTTTCCGCTGCACACACACACTCTATTCTCTCCCCCTCTAGAGGTGCTCAACGGTCCTACAATTTAGACCATCATGCCCTTATCTTACACTATATAATGCGGCTTCAAAACGGCTTAAAAGTGAGCCGTCTAAGTCGTCATTATATCACGGTCCATTTTATTTTTTAAAAAAAATTATGTAAAAAAAATTATTGAAAAAAGTTTAAGTTTGTCAACATGGAAAATCGAACTTAACCAAACAGAAAAATACCTCACACCTTAACCACATGAGTTAGAAGAAATATTTGTCTATAATTGGATAATATTCTTATTATTCGTTATTATACGTGCAAAGCACGTGCATTTACTAGTATAAAATATAGAATTTCTTAAGGGTATGTTTGGATTTAGGGTGAATATATAGAGTTAAGTGAGAAAAAAAATCATGCGTGATTTTTGGGCAGGGATTTAGGGGAGAGAGTAATAAGGGTTAAATGAGAAAATTTTAACCTTGTTTTGTCTATTTTTCCCTCCTTAGGTCTAGGGGTTAACAAGATAAAGTGGAGAGTAGTTGTTTGAAAACTTGTAAATATCCTTCATTTTGACAAATTTTTATTAAAAATCTAATTAAATTTAATTTTCTATCAAGTGTATTTCGATAAGTATTATATTTTTATTAATCTTTCTATCACTCAAAAACTACCGGCTAAACAAAAATTATTAAACACACCATCATTTAACTCTCCATCTAATCCAAACAAGGTTATATACAATGTCCTCTTCGCTTAACTTTTTTTTTTCCATTTAATCTCATCTAACTTTCCTTATTTTGTTTCCTCAATGCAAGCACGCTATAAGAATCATAAAAAATAATTGCTTAATTTCAATTTTTTTTTTATAAAAGACTTAATTTCAACTTGATACTCTCAACTATCCAAATTTTTCAATTTGATATCGTAAACTTTAATAGTATATCAATCGCTACATTCAATTATTGAATATTTTCAAACCGATACCTTCCGTCATTCAGCGATTAACTTTTTCACTTTAAAAATAATTGTATTTTTTGACCAAATTATTCCTCTCCTTCCCTCTTGTGGTATTTGAAGTGACCAATAATGAGGGAGATATTTTTTTACTTAGAAATTTTTTTTAACACTGTTAGAATATTAAGTTGTATCTATTCTACTATATAATAGGAAAACTTGGTGGTGAAACTTTTGAATTCCTAAAATACCCTTGAGTATTTTATAAACATGATGCTATTATGTCATCTTGCATATCATTTATTTTTTAGAGTCAAAGCAATAAAGTTTGCATGCAAGTTTTTTTTCATATAACTTTTCATATTGCAATGGTAAAAAATTTCTATTCTTACCGTTTTCCAAATATTATTACTCTTAATAGAAAATTAAAAAAAACAAAAGTTGAACTTTGAATTTCTTGGCATTGTAAAAAGAAAACACATACACATGAATATTCACCTGAAAAAGACGACAACTGACCTTATGATATTCTAATTAAAATACGTGCAAAGCACGTACATATAGACTAGTAATTATAATTGAGATATTAAGTTGTGTAATAATAAAGTTTAGAATATAAGTCGAAATTTTTTGGGTAAAGTGCATTTAAACCCTCCTTAAATGTCACGAAAATGCAAATAAAGACTCGCTGATCCGAAAAAACCCAAAAGGTTACAAAAATGCTCAAATCACCCCCTCCGCTAACTTTTCTGTTAACGGGTGTTAAAATGGGGTTGTTTTGACCATTTTACCCCTGGGCTATCTAATATTAACTTGTTAAAAATGGTTAGTTCTAAAATTATTTTGTTAAAAACGGTGACGCAAAAATACTTGTTAAAAAGTGGATAAATATTAACAAAAGAAAAATGGTCTTTGCTAGTAAAATTATTTATTAAAATTATTTTAATTAATATTAACTTGTTAAAAATGGTTAGTTCCGTCAAAAAAGTGGATAAATACAAAAAAATCAATTCTTAAAAAATAGAAATGATGAAAAACTGGAAAAAAAAATACCAAATAAAAAATAAAAAATACTATTAAAATATGGAAAAAAATAAAAAATAGACAAAATATTCCAAAAAACCAAAAAATGAGGATAAATCTTAAACAATGAAAAAAGACAAAAACAAAAACTATACAAATTTGAAAATAAAAGTCACTCTTAAAAAACTAGAAAAGATTATTAAAAAGATAAAAAAAAAATATGAAATAAGAACTAAAAAAATGGAAACAAAAAACAAAATATTAAAAAGATTATTAAAAATAACCTCCCGTTCTTAAAAATATAGAATTCTCATGCTTGACGTCATTTTCAAAAATAAATATTCATAATCTAAATAGTAGGTTTTTATCTTAAATTTTTTCTGGAAAAAAAATTTCTTTTGACAAATGTCCGGTTAGTCCTGAACTATCCAGCCATTTAACTTAGGGCATGTTTGGTAAACCGTATTTGGAGCTAGATAACTGTAACTAATATTATTATTTAATATTTTATAATAATTATAATCTTAATTAATAATTATAATCTTAGTTAATAATTTATTAATTACAATTTTATTATAATATTAATTAATAATAATTTAATCATAATTATAATTATAGTTAATATTTTATATATTATAATAATTTTAATTAATAATTTAGTAATCATCATTATAATCATCATTATAGTCTTACTTAATAATTTATTAGTCTTGACTATTATCGTAATTATTTATTTATTAATTCTAACTAAAATTGTAAATCTTGGTACAAATTTATTTTCATCACATGTATTACTTAAACAAATAACTTAAATATTACTAAACGTGTCAAAAATCCAAAAATAAATTGCAAGACATGTATGTCGAAGCATGGTCCGGTTTCTCATCCTTCCATAGTAAAAAATCACAAGAATTTGTTGGAAAATTTGCACTCCCGTAGAATCATCTTCCAGGATTTGTTGGTGTCAATAAAGTTTTCAATGGGCTAATTAATCCACAATAGCAATAAATTGTTCTTCCATAATTTCTATTTGGACGACTTGAGAAAAAAAAATTGAATAAGTAAAAAAAGCTTCAAACATTAAATGAGAGCAAATAAGTAAAAAAAATGGAATATAAAAAAAATTTGCAGTTGGATTTGAGATCTGTAGGTAAAAACAGTGCCGGACTTTCAATTTTGAGACCCTGAGACAAACTCTAAAAATGGTGCCCTCAAAGTCTAATGTTTATTGAAAAAAATTGACGATGATACAATAGTATTATCAATACAAAACTTATAAAATAAAATAATAAATTAAATACAATATAATATCCAAAATAATGTCATAATAAAATTATAATGATATTGAAGTTGTTTCAAACCAAAAATAAAAGTAATATACTAGGCAAATAAATAAATAAAAAGCTAAGCATGTTTGAGGTAGTTTATAGATAATAATAAAAAGAAAAAGAAAAAATTATAACTTATTCTCTTGTTCAGTTACCTTTCAGAGGACCAAAAAATACACACACAAAAGAGATTAACAACAACGAAAGGGTGGGGAAGATTGAGACAGATGACGGAAGGGTAGAGGAGATTGAGAATGTCAGACTATTAGAACGAAGGAAGGAAAAATAATTTTGACAACGACTGCACCAATTTTTTTTACTGTCTCTTGGTATTCTAGTATATAGTTCATTTTTGTTCACCCACAAAAACCATAATTTTTGTTCACCTCTCTATCACATGGTGACATGTCGCAAATCTTAAGTCAAATATACTTTGGAAATGTACAAAATCATTCTCAAAGTGGTTTTAGTTGCCACATGTCACCATGTGATGGGGGGTGAACAAACACCATAATTTTGGTGGGTGAACAAAAATGAACTCTTCTAGTATATGATGTTTAGACGGGGCCGCTCCTGACCCAGGCAGCCAGGGCGGCCGCCTAGGCCCAAAGAGCATTAGGGCCCCAAAAATTAATAATAATAATATATTATTATTATTATTATTATTATTATTATTATTATTATTATTTAAAATAGAACTAGTATATACTACAGCCTTTTTTTTGAAATCCCATGCACACACAAACACATTGAAGGGCTCGAACCTTGCCCGCCCTTCCGAGTGTCCGCTCTAATACCACTAGGCTAGAGAGCTCGGACACCTCTTTTGATACAAAATAATTGTGGTGTTGTGATTGTTGTGTTAGACTTGCACCTTAGAGGTCCTATGTTCAATTTTTGGTTGTAATATTTTTTTTTAATTTACTTTTATTTCAGTTTTAGTTTTTTTTACATTATACGTGTGCTCCATTTTAAAATTTTGTCTAGGGCACCATGAACTTAGAGCCGGCTGCGTTTAGATATCCTATAAAAAAAATTATATGATGACTAAAATATTTAGAATGAGTTTGATAGGCCTTTGTTTAAAATTGGACTTACATACATTAACTAGTATATATAAAAAAATTGGTACCCTCTAAAATTTTGGGCCTGAGGCGACCGCCTCATGTGCCTCATATAAAGTCCGGCCATGGGTAAAAAAAAGCTTCAATACATTAAATGAGAGCAAATAAGTAAAAAAAAAAGGAATATAAAAAAAATTAAATATTATTTTTCCTTCCAACCAACCGGTCAAAAAATAGAAAATATAAAGCTTAGGTTTTATGTTTCAAACAAACATTCATATATATTGAGAATGAAAGAGAGCCAGCAGCAGCCACAATGTAAGCATTAGGGGTATTTTGGGTAGTGCACATTTTTTTTTTCAAAATATGGACTCTAACGGCAACTTCTAACGTCATTTTGACGGAAAGGGGCTTTCCGAGCAAAAACGGTTTTGCGGGCAGAAAATTTACTGTACCGATAATAATTTTAATAATATTTGTTCAAACGATAGATGTTTGGAAAATTTTGTCAAACAATACAATCCGACAGACAGTCTGTCAGAAAATGGATATGTTGAAAATCCGACAAACTGACTGTCGGAAAATGAGCATCAGCTCAAATTTCGACAGTCCGTTTGGCTGAAATAGAGCACTTCCACTTTTGGGTGGGTTTGGTTTAAAGTGTTTACGGTTTGAGTTGGGTGGTGGGTTAGTTTGGGTTTGGTTTTTTTTTTGGGTTGGGTTGGGTTGGTTATTATTGTTGGGGGTTGGGTGGGTTTGGTTGTTTTTTTTTTGTTGGTTATATTTTGTTGGAGTTGGAGTTGGGTTGGATGGGTTTGGTTTTTTTTTTTTTGGTTGAGATGGGTTATCTTTTGTTGGGTTTCTAACGTTACAATTCTCAACGTCACAATTGTAACGTTCTAATTCCAACGGCTATATTGAGCCACCACCATCTATAAGTATCAAACCAATTCACAGCATCTCTCTCATTCACTTTACTACATCTCACTCATTCACTTCACAACCTCTCTCATTCAGCAAAGCCGAAGCTCCTCTCTTCCTACAGAAAGTTTATCTTGTTGTCAACATGGATGGAAATCTAACAATTCTATGCTCGCTTGGTGGTGTACTAAATGGGTTAGCGTATCAAGGGGGTTTAACCCAAGTTCTTTTAGTTGATCGAAATATTTCATTTCTTAGTTTACATAATCTAATTATTGATCAATATTCTATCGACTACGAATTTATATTAGTACATATTTTCGTATCTAATTGTATAAATGTAGATAGTGAAGATGCATGGAAATTTGTTCTTCAAGTGAATGCACAATCACCATATATTAATATCTATGTCACTCCGCCCCCATCTATAAATATAAGTAATATACCTGCTTATAATACTTTTAACGCTGGTCCTAGTTCTTCTCATCAAGTTATTCCATTTACTGAAGAAGAACATGTAGTAGATGATGTTAATAACGATGACGAAAATAGTGATGATCTAATTAAAAATTTAGATGATAAATTTGATGATTCTGTTGATAGCCTTAGCACTCCTAAATTATTTATTGAAAAATAATTTGAGAATCGTTCTAAATTTAGAAGTTTTATTAGTGATCTAGCAATTAGACGTAATTTTACTTGTTCAGCTACTTTAAATAATGCTACTGGAATTATATATAAATATAATAGTTCAAATTGTCATTGGAGGGTATACGCTAAAGCCATAGGTAGAGGCGAAAGATTTTCTATTACAACGCTAGAAAATATTCATTCTTGTTTAGGTGGACTTACAACTGGTTCTCATCCATTAGCTACCACTGTATGGGTTAAAAATTAGATTATTGATAAAATTCGAGATAATCAGTCGTATAGTCCATCTTGTGTTGTAAAAGATATATTTAGGGAACATCGAATACATATTAAATATTGTAAGGCTTGGAAAGCTAGAGAACTTGCTCTATCCGAAATAAATGGTAGTTATATTTGTTTGCCATTAAAATTGTTTGATTGAAAACTTTAACACAAACAGAACAGTGTTACAATATAGGACTTAGATGTAGTCCTAGGAGTACACTTTTGTTTAATCTGGGTCCTTAGTGCCAATGGAGCGAGTGGTAATGCATTGACTCCGTTGACGGGCTGACGACGGTTATCGGTTCTCTGAAGGTGTAGATTGCTCTGGGTGCTGGAGCTTGCCGAGAGGAGGAAGACGTTGAGTGTCTGCCTCTGCCTCTCTGGTGATTCTCTGTATGTTCGCTGTGGATTCTGTACGTTGTCCGTATGCGTGTAGAAGAAGGAAATGATCCCTCTATTTATAGCTGGGCAGGTTGGCTGCTCATGCGCGCATATGTAGGATGCGCCGGTACGTGGGGACGCCACGTGGAGATTGCTGATGGAGGCACATGGATGATGCGCCCTACTCGAGGGGTTGAATTCTTCATACTGCTATTGTAAGCCGGCACGTAGCAGAGGAGAAGATCTTTCTGTTGCTGAAATCTTGGATGAGTTGAGTCAAAGGACACGTGTCATCGACCCATGGCTCGGAGATCTCGGATTTGGTGGGGGGAAGTGATCTGGTGAGCTGCGTCTTGGATTGGACGCAGGAGGAGGCTGCGGCTCGTAACCTTTAGGAGTTACAAACCGTTCGGGGCGCATGGCTTTTGAGGCGCATACAGGCAACTTTCCTTCTGTCTTTTGGGATCAGAGAGCAGTCTGAGGCGCATGGCTTTTGAGGCGCATGCAGATTTGGGCGCATGGCTGCAGAGGCGCATACGGGTGGTTGAGTGGCCACGTGGCAGTAGCCATCGGGATGAAGTCATGATGACGCTGACGTTGCCGACGCTTCGTTTCCTGAAAAAGCTGTCAACTGTTCAGACTTTGGGAGGTGTGCTGCCAACTCTGTCAGTTCATCATTTAATGTTTCTGACATTCGATGGACAGCTGAGTGGGCGCGTCGATTGGCATTCCACTCGGTATGGAGATGTGTGGGGGCGCATCCTCTGTGATGCGCTCGGTACAGGACGCATCTGTGGGAGGCGCTTGGTGTTTGAAGGGGTGTGATGCGCTGTCCAGCTGGCGCATCCGACACGTCTTTAATGATGCGGCTGTTTCGCTTCTCGAGTGCTTTTAAATAGCCGTTTGGCTGAAGTCGAGGCGTCTGGTTCATCCATTTAATGTGAGTTCATTGTACGAAATTCGGAGAGCCATCCACTTGGCGCGTGGGTTTGATCTGCCCGGTCTATAAATAGTGGCATGGAGAGAAGGTTTGCTTCTCGCTCTCTCACGTACCTCTAACATGAACTTGGGTATTCGGGTGCATTCTGTTGACGAAGTGTTCCCGAGGGTGAAGATGAGACGCCATGTCGTCGTTGATGCACTTGAAGGTGACTGTTATATCCAAAAGACGGAGTCGAGGGCTTCTGAGGCAGGCAGAAGGTGCCTGTTGCATCCAAAGATAGGGATGTTCGGGCCTTGTCTCCGTTGTTCCGGAAGAGTCGCAGATCGGAATGGCGGTGCCCCGACCGTCTTCCTTTGGCTTTTGAGGCTCTTTCTCTGGATGGGGGGTTAAATGCCACCCTCATCCTGCTCGGCCAGGTGAGCCTGGCTGGAAGAGCGGTGCATATCTGGACTGCTGAAGGGATGCACATAACTGGGGATGCACATAACTGAGCTGCTGAAGAGATGGTGGGATGCGCCTGGTTGGAGGCGCATGGTATCTGCTGCGCCTAACTGGCGGCATATGGTGACTGCTGCGCCTATCTGGAGGCGCATGGTGGCCGCTGGCTGTAGACTTAGGATCTTTCTTTTGTAGAAATTCTCCTTTGTACAACCTTTTCTAGACTTGTAATAGACTTTTGTATATAAATATAAAGTCCTTCTTCTAATGTCTCTACTTATTGACTTTGCTGTGAAGTGTTCTGTCCGAGTTCTGGCGCATGTAGTGTCTGGCGTATGGGTTTTCTGGTTGTGAAATTCCATGCTTCTACAAGACCCCCTTCAAAGTTTTCAAAACTTTTGAATAAGTTTTGGAATACTTTGAATAAGAAGCATGGCGATCAGGGCGCATGACTGTTGGGGGTAGAAGAGGTGGCCGTTGACGTTGGTGGTTCCTCCAGGCTTGAGAAGGGCAAGGGTGTGGAACCCTCTGTTACTCCTTCTACTTGGGGTACTATCTCGACGCCTGTGCCTGCTTCCTCTGTTCCTTCGGCTCCTCGGGCTAGCAGTCCAGCCCCTGTTGATGAAGAGCCTATTGATGTCGAGGTTCAAGCCTCGCAGGTTGAGGTTGGCGGATCTTCTTCCGGTCTGCTAACTGTAGTAGCTCCTCCAACTCCTGCTATGATGCCGCAGGTACTGGCGGACGCAGACGAATATGTGAAATTCCTCGTCGAAGGGGTGTACAAAATGCTGCAGAGGGGTGTATCTGCGGTGATGGATGCCAACGGAAGCTTTGTGACGGCAAGAACTCTGGCAATGCCCTGTATCGAGCTGATCCGCGTTCACCAAGGCCACGACCATATGGCCGAAATTCTGGAGGCTTCGGTGATCGAGCTGGACGAGCGACTTGCGGAACTTCAGTGCATCCAGCGAAATGACCTCTCCGTCCTGATAGATGCGGAGAAGGGAAAGTTGATTGCCAAGATCGAGTCTTCCTACCAGGCCACTGTGGGCATTTGGGAGCGCGAGGTGGCTGAGACTGAGGCTGCGGTAGAGCAGTTGTCTCAGTCCATGAAGAAGACGATGGAAACGCGAGCTGCGTTGGATGCTAACATCGCAGAGATCAACACCCAGATGCGCCGCCTTGAGGACTAACGGGCCCGACTCCAGTTAGATGCCGAACGTGTCCGGACTGAACACGCAGCATTCAAGAAGGAGGAAGCGACTTTTACTCAGCGGACTCTTGCCTTGGCTCAGCAGCGACAACAGTTTGATGAGAAGCATGAGAGCGAAACTTTCGCTGAGGCTGTTGAATTGATGCGTCAAGAAGCTGAGCGTCGAGTCCTGGCGACTGTGGAGACCCGTACAGCCGACTTAAGACGTCGAGTCAGAGAGCTCTCAGCCCACCCTGGAGAGGTTCAGGGACTGTAGCTTCTCCCTTTTTTATGTTCTTTTGTAACCCTTGCTGGAGGATAGTGTAGTTCTGTACTCTTTTTTTTTTAGAAAATAAAGAAGCACACAACCTTTTTTTGTGATGTGTTCATTTTTGTTATTATGAACTTGATGATTTGTGTGGACCTATTATCTTTTACGCACCTTGGTTTTTAGGTACAGATAATAAGTTTGAAGGAACCAACATGTTTGCTCAGAGGTGATGTGGACATGGCAATCATTGGGTTCAAAATGATAGAATCTTCCTATTCAGAGGTACTATGGACGTGGTAGGAATGATCCTGGGGGATACGCTGAACAACTCAGAGGTGATGTGGACGTGGAAGTTCTGCGATCAATGTACGACAACGCAGGGGTTATTTGTACGAGATGTTTACTCAGAGGTAATGTGGACGTGGTAAACATGAAGGGTAGCGTCGGCTTACGTAGCGTAAGATTCCGCTTTGTAGGGTGTAGAGGAAAAACTCAGAGATGATATGGACGTGGTTGTCTTTCTACTGAAGGATGCCACGGAACAGCTGGGTTCCAGAAGCGTATGAGTTTGTGGAAGGAGATTATGTGTGAGCCCCGATGATTAGGCCCACAGATCCCCTTTGGGGAAGCACATGTCTGAAGGATGTCAAGAATAGTACTTCTTTAGGAACTTGCCGTTGATGGGCATCATGAACAAGTCCCCATTGGGTTTGGCGAGGCGGTAAGCACCGTTTGAGTATACTGTCTCTATGATGAAAGGTCCTTTCCACTTGGGCTCGAACTTTCCTGGTGTCTTGTGAGTTAACACCATTGGCCTTCTGACTGCTAAAACCAGGTCGCCAACTTGGAAAGTCCTCTATTTGACCTTCTTGTTGAAAGCCTGTGATACACGAGCTTGGTAGAGTTCGATGCGTTGTTGAGCCAGGAGATGCTTCTCATCGAGTGCCTCCAATTCCCGCAGACGACGACGTTGATTGTCTACTTTTGTGAGTTTGTTTGTTATTGCTACGCGGAGTGAGGGTATCTGGATCTCGAGAGGCAGTACCGCTTCGCTCCCGTAGACCAGGGAGAATGGTGTGTTGCCTGTTGGGGTCCGTACCGTTGTACGGTAGGCCCAAAGGCATTCGCCAAGCTTTTCGTCCCAGTCGCGTTTGTTGGATAACACGACCTTTTTGAGCAGCCTAACGATAGTTTTGTTGAACGCCTCTGCTAACCCGTTTGCAGCTGGATTGTAGGCGGTGGATGCCACATTTTGAATGCGATTCTTGTCACAGAACCTGCTAAAAATGTGGCTGATAAACTGAGGACCATTGTCATGAATGATCCGCCGGGGTACTCTGAAACGGTAAATGACATGGTGTTTGATAAAGCTGACCACCCTGGAGCTCTTTACTTCCGCCAGTGGGACTGCTTCTGCCCATTTAGAGAAGTAATCGGTGATGGCCAGGATGAAGCGGTGTCCTCTTGATGAAGGAGGGGTGATTAGTCCCACAATGTCCATGCCCCAGGCTTCAAAGGGCCAGGAGGCGACCGTAGGATGTAGTGGTTCAGACGGTGTATGTATGAAGTCTGCATGAAGTTGGCATGCGTGACACTTCTTAGCATATTCAACAGCGTCGGCGGCCATGGTTGGCCAGTAGTAGCCCATACGTCGCAGTCGATCCTGTAACTTAGGACCGGGTTGATGAGCTCCGCAAGTTTCGTCATGAGCTTCTCGAAGAGCTTCGGCTGCTTCTTCGTTGGACAGGCATCGAAGGAGGAGCCAATCGAATGAGCGTCGGTACAGCATTTTGGTAGCTGTATCGTAGTAGAATCGAAGAGAGCGTCTCCTGACTGAGACGGCTTCCTTCGGGTCCTCTGGAAGGATTCCGTAGACAGCGAAGTCGATGAACGGGAATCTCCAGTCTCGGACATTAACACCAGTGTTCGTCGGCATGGCGTGAGCCACTCGCAAGCATAGGATGTTTCTAGGACAAACCAAGTCTCGGCCAGTTACTGTGACATAGTGTTGAGTCCCAAGGGGCGCTGCCAATGAGGCTGCGAGGCCAGCCAGAGCGTCAGCCTCCAAGTTTTGTAGACGAGGTACGTGTTCGATGAAGAACCCGGTGAAGGTTGAAATGATGTTCAATGCAACTTCATGGTAAGGGATCAGATCTTCATGGCGAACCTCGTATTGCCTCCGAATTTGGTTCACAACGAGTTTTGAGTCACCGTAGGCTTCCATATGGTCCACCTCCAGCTGTTGTGCGAGTTGGAGTCCCATGATGAGTACGTTGTACTCGACAACATTGTTGGAACACGGCTTCGAAAGGGAGTAAGCACGCTGGATGACCAACTGATCGGGGGAGACTAAGACTACCTCCACTCCTGCGATGATTTGGCCTTTGGGGCCTGTTCTTGAAGCGCCATCGAAAAACATCCGCCAAACGGAGCTTCCTTCGGTGACGTTGGATTCTTGGACCTCATCCGGGATGTCTTCATAGAGTTTTGAGGATTCTGGGATGGGGTGTGCAGCTAAAAAGTCAGCCAGAGCTTGACCTTTAACAGCTTTTTGCGGGACAAACACCATATTATACGGTGTTAGCAAGATCGCCCATGTGGCTAGCCGGGAGTTAAATGATCCTGGCTTCGTCATGAGGACTCTGAGCGGATTGACTCAGGAAATAACATGAATTGTCTGGCCCGAGACATAATGACGAGTCTTCTGGATGGCAAACACCAAAGCCAAGCACTCCTTTTCAACGGGGTTGTACCGGTGTTCGGCCCCGATGAGCGTTCGACTGAGGTAGTAGATTGCTTGCTTATAGCCTGTATCGCTGTTTTGAGCCAGCAGAGCGCCAAGAGAATGATCCATGGCACGGACGTAGAGGAGAAATGGTTTGCCGACGACAGGTGCCACCAGGACTGGTGGGCTCGTCAAGTAGGCTTTGATATCGTCGAAAGCCTTTTGGCACTCCTCTGTCCAGACATAAGAGACTCCCTTCTTCATGAGCTGAGTAAAGGGTTGACATTTACCGGAGAGGTTTGCTATGAACCTCCGGATGTATGCCAGACGTCCCTGTAAGCCCCGAAGTTCTCGAAGATTCTTTGGAGGGTCCATGTTGAGGATGGCTTTGGTCTTCTCGGGATCGACATGAATGCCTTTCGCCGTGATGACAAAGCCCAAGAATTTGCCGCTAGAAACCCCCAGGAAGGATTTAGCGGGGTTCATTTTGAGTTGATGTGCCCGCATGAGATCGAAGACTGTCTTCAGATCCTGTAGGTGATCTCCTTTGAGGCGGCTCTTGACTGCGATGTTGTCAACATAGCATTCGACTGTCTTGCGAAGATGTTGACGGAAGATGGTGCTCATAGCTCGTTGGTATGTTGCACCGGCATTCTTCAAGCCGAAAGGCATCACTGTGTAGCAGAAAACACCCTTCGGAGTCCTGAATGACGTGTGTTTTGCGTCATCGGGGAACATCTTGATTTGATTGTAGCCTGAATACCCGTCTATGAAGGACTTGCGTTCAAAGGCACATGTGTTGTCGATCATCACATCGGTGATTGGAAGCGGGAATTCGTCCTTCGGGCAAGCAGAGTTGAGGTCCCTGAAGTCGATACAGACTCGTATCTTCCTATTCTTCTTGGTGACAGGTACGACGTTGGCTACCCAATCTGGGTGCTGTTCCTCACGGATGAAGCCGCTGGTCAAGAGTTTGTCCACCTCCTGATCGATGGCATTCATGATGTCCGGACGGAAACGTCGCTGTTGTTGTTTGATAGGTTTGGCATCAGGTAAGATGTTCAACCTATGCATTACGATCTGTGGATCGAGTCCCGGCATATCTTCGTAGCTCCAGGCAAAGACGTCGATATACTCTTTAGCCAGCTGGATTAGAGACTCTCGGTCTTTTCATTCTAGGCTTTTGCTGATGAAGACGGGTTTGGAAGAAGATCCGTCCCCAAGGTCGATCTGCTCGACTTCGTCTTCGGTGGGAGGTTCACGTAACTCAAAACGAGACTCCCATTGTTCTCCTAGGCGTTGAGCCCAGGGTTTTTCTTCGAAGGGTTCCGGCGCTTGGTCTTCGTCTTCACCTTTTTGAGGTTATGCTGACGTCATGTTAGCTGACAGCACTTTCCTGAAGACTGATCCGATACTGGTATCGGAATCCCAAGTCGATGCTTCGGACGAGTGGGAATGTTCTACGTCTTCTGTGTCTGAACTCTCTGGAGTTGTTGGCGGCGTGACATAGCCTACCCCCTTTCGAGTCCGATTGTAGTAGTCCTGCGGCTTTCCCTTAGGTGTCAGAAGTCGAAGAGGGAGACGTCGACCCTTGCCGTAGTTTAGGCCTTTGTTGCTTTTAAGGTCGTAGCCCATCTTTTGGATGATGTGCTTTGCCGTATTCGTGTACCGATAGACTTGTACTCTGTCGGTATCAGGTTCTGGCTCGAGTGGCGGAAGGTCTTGATGACGCTCGACTTTGCCCAAAATGATGGATCCTTCGTCTCGGCTTCGTGGAGGGGCTATGAAACAGACTCCTTGAGACGGGACTACTCGATTTACATGGACGGTCGTTATTTGTGTTTGTAACGACCGTAGAGCGTTATCTAATATATACATGGCATTCCAATGTGGAAGACAAGAATAATTAAAAGATACTCTATTATTGATGAAGTACGAGATTTTATCCCGTGGGATTATATTGTCTAAGGAGGGTGCATCTACATCAGCAGAGATATATTCGCCAAGCTCCTCATCTGTAAGCACTGGGGTCGGATCAGGAGAATCCACCACAGCTTTGGCTTTGGGGTCAGATAGGGTTATGTGAGCCCTCTCTGGCATCTTGGATGACTGCGGGGGCTTGCCCTTAAGACGCATCTTCAGAGGTGCCTCAACTGCGCCTCCTGTGAGTGGTGCCTTCCCCTGAAATTTTGCCACCAGGGGAGCCGATGTTTGAGGCGGCTTTTCCTTGAGACGTATCTTCAGGGGAGCCTCAGGAGTCGGTACTTTCCCTGATAGTTTGATGCTCATTGGAGGCACCTTCTGGGGTAGTTTGCCCTTCAGTCGGATCTTCAAAGGGGCGTTTGGAGTCATCTCAGGCTCCGTGTCCGGCTCAGTTGCCGTCTCTGCCTCATCATCAGCATCGTTGGCTTCCTCCTCGTCAAGTGGCTTGTACAAGTCAGAATCGGTGAAGTAGGCTTCAATCCCTTTGAAAGGATCGATGTCTGCAAACTCCGTCCGGATGACGCCGTTGGTGGATACATATTTCATGCACTGGTGGAGCGTGGAAGGCACCACCATGTACTCATGTAGCCATGGTCGGCCGAGCAGGATATTGTAGTTGACCTCGACATCCACCACATAACAAGTCACATCAGTTTTGAGGTTGCCGATGTGGCACTTCAGTCTAATCTTGCCCAGTGGCTCGCTTTTGCTAGCGTTGAAGCCACTGATGGTTGTATTGGAGGGCGCCAGCCGGTACATTAGGATCCCGAGTTTTGATAGCAGCACCTTCGGGATTATGCTGAGGGAAGACCCCGGATCGATCTGAATCTGGCTCACCTTGACTGAACCGATGTACCCTGTGTAATACAGCGGTCGGTTATGTCGGTGATGCTTGAGCAGCATGTCTTGTTGGGTGAAAGTTATGTTTGGGATAACTTCATCCGCACAATAACAGTGTGCACAACTAGCTGGAAGGTCTTCAGGCTGCTTGACCTGACTGAGAAAGGATTCAGCGTCCTTCAGAGCTTCGCAGAGAGCTTCTCGGGAGTCTTTGGAAAGACGCAGGAGCTCAAACAAAGACAGGCGTGCATGAGTACTGGCCAGTTGTGCCAGTATGTCAAAGTTGTGGGGCTTGGCTAGCCCCGAAGCATTCTCCTTCCGTAGAGGTCTGTCGAAACGAGCCTCCACCTGCTTCTGCTTATTGGTTGCTGAGGGTTTAGACGGGCCCTCCTCATGAATGATGCCAGGAGACACCACCTCGATGGCAGCTTCGTCGGGCTGGGCGTTCTGTTGTGCACGTGTCTGCACTGGAAGTGCCTCTTCCGTTGAAGAAGAGATCGTGTGGCAAGACTTGATCTTTCTGCCTTTTGATTTGGAGGTAGTGCGTACCTCCGGTTGAGTCACCTCGGAGACGAGGTCGGGGTGAACCCAGAGGACCTCTCCTCGAGATGTGGTGAGTGGGATGAGTCCACTCGCATTGTCACGGGTAGGTGGCAAGTTTACCACCTCCATTGTCGCCTTAGGGATGGGGACGACGCCATCTTGTGTGGTAGTCGGCGGCAAGGTGCCGAACTGAAGTGACACCACATTGGCTGACACCGTCTTCTCTTTATAGTCGACGGAGATTACATCCGTATTGATCATGCGCTGGATGTAATTCTTGAGGACGTAGCAGTCCTTGGTCGGGTGTCCGACAAACCGATGGTAGTGACAGTACCTCGGGTTGTCCACTTTCTCGACTTCATCGGGCCGCTTTGGGTCCGGGAGCTTGATCTTGTCACCCTGCTTCAGTATTTCAAAGAGTTGTAGGGTGTCTTCGTCATTGAATGAATACACCTCCTTGGGTCTCGGTGCCAGTGGAGGCTTCTGAGTAGGCGTAGATGCGTCTTTCGAGGCATTAACAGTCAATGCCTGTTTCCCCTTTGCTTCTCGTTCGGAGTTGTTGGCTGCTGACCTTTTCCCCTTATCATCAAAGGTGGGGAAGCTGACACCCAGAAGACGTGCATTGGCCGCCTTCTTTTCTGCGGCTTCAGCTTCAATGATCAGGGAGCTCCAGTCGGGAGGGAGAGTAGAGTTGAGCCAGAGCTTCACTGCAGGCAGCATGTTCATGCTGCAAGAGGAGAGGAGCGCATGCTCTGGCATGCCTGGAGGTAGCCTGAAGCAGGCCTGTCGGAAGCGTTCGATGAACACCCGAACCGTTTCTTTCTCCTTCTGGCGTATCTCTATGAGAGATGCCATCGTCATGTCCTTCCCGCCGTCGTAGAAGCGATCGAGGAAGAGGCACGTCAAGTCGTCGAAGGACGATATAGAATTGTCGGAGAGGCTGCAGTACCAGTCATACGCCACCCCTTTTAGGGCCCCAATAAAGATGCTGGTGAGGAGCGCATCCTCCTTTGGAAGATGCTCCGTCTGTGACTGGAAATATGTCAGGTATCGACGCGGAGAGTCCTTCCCGTCGTACAGCATGAGTGTTTGTGGTTTATACTTTGGGGGATAAACCACCTTGTTCCACTCGAGGGGATAAGGCTGGGGAATGCCCATCTTTTGGCGCTCCTCTTGCCTGTTTTTGGACTCGAAGCGCTCCCGCAAGTCCTTGATCATTTCGACCACATCCTCCGTGGAGCTAAGAGTCGGAAAAGGTGGTACTACCTGGAGTGGAGCGTTTGAGGGCTCCGACGTCCGGGGTGCTTCTGTGTCTGAGGGTGCCCGTTGAAGGGGTACACTCGACTCCCCATTGACTCCTGGGTCGGGACCGGTTGAAGGTGTTCTGGTCAAGGCCGCCCGTATATCAAACACTGCTTGAGTCAGTGCTTGCATAGAGACAAAGAGGGTTTTGAGTCCTCCCTCTAATGAGTCTATGCGCTGGACAATGTCCTGCGACGGCGCATCAGACTCGGAATCACCCCCAGTCATGTATACTGTCATGACACGGCCGGGAGTGGATGGATTGGTTGAGGCTTCGCTCTCGGCCTCACTTTCATGTGGGGGAGTCACCTCTCCTGGTGTTTCACCTTGGCCACCCCCAGCCATATTCTGGAGGTCATTCTCGACGGGCGCATCTACAAGGGCCTGATTTCCCTCAGCTCCGTCTTGAAGGGCCTCTTCGTCTCTACCCCCAGCCGTGTCCTGGAGGACATCCTCGTTTTGAGGGGCTTCTGGGAGGCTGACTTCGCCTCGAGGATGAAGATCTGCCGCAGCTGTGCTTTGGACATCTTCGTCTTCGGAAGGAGGCTCAACAAGGGTCTGACTACCCCCAGCTTCCTCCAAGAACTTCTTCCTCGACCGAGTGCCTTCGAACACCCCAGAGGACGAGACAGCTGCCTTGATTTTCCTTGGTTGGCTTTTGGACGAGGACGAGGAATTGCCAGTCGCCTTCCGGAGTGATGAGGGGTTGGAGACCACGTTGCATGAAGCAACTCTTGGCTCCCCTTCTGTTGACACCTTCATCCCGAGGCGATGTCGGAGGGGTGTCGATGATTGCAGCCGCTGGAAGACTGACTGCCTTGGTGGTACTACTGCCTTGCAACAGCAGTTGATGGTGACTACCGCACAAGTATGCCCCGTGAGAGACGCATCGTGCCTGTTGGTCGACTCTCTTGACTGGCGCTTGTGAGTGATCACGTTACGCAGGTCGTTGGAGGAGAGTGCTACCTTCACACACCCTTCAGGTGCATGGCAAGGCCAAATGCCGGGGTGGACAGGTGAGTGTTGCGCCCCCTGATCTAATACCAAGCAGGCATCACGATCAGTAGTGGAAGAACCACAACATTTGAAGTGACTTGAACGGACCTCAAACGCACAACCAGAGGAGGCACGGGAGTTCAAGACCACTGAATTTGCCTCACTCGACTTGGTTGTGCACGCAGTAGATGCGCCCAAGTGAGGTGAGGACTTTGAAGGTCGACTCATTTTTGGTGGAGAGGCACCTGATTCGACCTTGTACAGCTTGCCATCGGCAGCGCGCGTGATTGTGAGCGCGTGCCTTTGGCCTGCTGCTGGCAGAGCACGTTTGTGGCGTATGGCCCGTGCCGCCTTGGATTTCTTTGTACTAGCCCGCTGGGGCGCATAGTACTCAGCATCCAAATTCTCCTCGCCATTACAGCGAGTGAGTCTGTCAAAGACATAGACTTTTTGTGGCGCATCAGAGGTGATGCGCGGGGCATTGGCTGCGCCCCTGTTCCGTCGATGCATCTTCCTCGCCTGAGAGGGAGATGGCTGGGGAACGTGGTCAGCCGCACGCTTCCCCGAGAGATGTGCTGCATCAGCAGGCGCACCTTGGTTGCTGAGAACGTCAGCAGGAAGGGAGGGCTGGATTGGCGTATTCCCTTCAGTGGTGGTGCCCGAGGCGTCGACCTTGCGCACCCAGACACGGCGGGTCTTCTTCGGCTTCGGCAGCCGCTTCGAAGGACTCGCACTTCCTTCAGAAATGAACTCCTCGTACGCCTGTTGATTGAGGCGCACGACCAGCATCTTGTGGGAGGATCCCACCTTCACGTCGTCGGCCTGTGACACGACTTTCTCGGAAGAGGAGAAAGAGGTCCCCAGCAGAGTCGCCAGCTTGTTTGCCATTAAAATTGTTTGATTGAAAACTTTAACACAAACAGAACAGTGTTACAATATAGGCCTTAGATGTAGTCCTAGGAGTACACTTTTGTTTAATCTGGGTCCTTAGTGCCAATGGAGCGAGTGATAATGCGTTGACTCCGTTGACGGACTGACGACGGTTATCGGTTCTCTGAAGGTGTAGATTGCTCTGGGTGCTGGAGCTTGCCGAGAGGAGGAAGACGTTGAGTGTCTGTCTCTGCCTCTCTGGTGATTCTCTGTATGTTCGCTGTAGATTCTGTACGTTGTCCGTATGCGTGTGGAAGAAGGAAATGATCCCTCTATTTATAGCTGGACAGGTTGGCTGCTCATGCGCGCATATGTAGGATGTGCCGGTACGTGAGGACGCCACGTGGAGATTGCTGATGGAGGCGCATGGATGATGCGCCCTACTCGAGGGGTTGAATTCTTCATACTGCTGTTGTGAGCCGGCATGTAGCAGAGGAGAAGATCTTTCTGTTGCTGAAATCTTGGATGAGTTAAGTCAAAGGATACGTGTCATCGACCCATGGCTCGGAGATCTCGGATTTGGTGGGGGAAAGTGATCTGGTGAGCTGCGCCTTGGATTGGACGCAGGAGGAGGCTGCGGCTCGTAACCTTTAGGAGTTACAAACCGTTCGGGGCGCATGGCTTTTGAGGCGCATGCAGGCGACTTTCCTTCTGTCTTTTGGGATCAGAGAGCAGTCTGAGGCGCATGGCTTTTGAGACGCATGCAGATTTAGGCGCATGGCTGCAGAGGCGCATGCGGGTGGTTGAGTGGCCACGTGGCAGTAGCCGTCGGGATGAAGTCATGATGACGCTGACGTTGCCGACGCTTTATTTCCTGAAAAAGCTGTCAACTGTTTAGACTTTGGGAGGTGTGCTGCCAACTCTGTCAGTTCAGCATTTAATGTTTCTGACATTCGATGGACAGCTGAGTGGGCGCGTCGATTGGCGTTCCACTCGGTATGGAGATGTGTGGGGGCGCATCCTCTGTGATGCGCTCGGTACAGGGCGCATCTGTGGGAGGCGCTTGGTGTTTGAAGGGGTGTGATGCGCTGTCCAGCTGGCGCATCCGACACGTCTTTAATGATGCGGCTGTTTTGCTTCTCGAGTGCTTTTAAATAGCCGTTTGGCTGAAGTCGAGACGTCTGGTTCATCCATTTAATGTGAGTTCATTGCACGGAATTCGGAGAGCCATCCACTTGGCGCGTGGGTTTGATCTGCCTGGCCTATAAATAGTGGCATGGAGAGAAGGTTTGCTTCTCGCTCTCTCACGTACCTCCAACATGAACTTGGGTATTCGGGTGCATTCTGTTGACGAAGTGTTCCCGAGGGTGAAGATGAGACGCCATGTCGTCGTTGATGCACTTAAAGGTGACTGTTATATCCAAAAGACGGAGTCGAGGGCTTCTGAGGCAGGCGGAAGGTGCCTGTTGCATCCAAAGATAGGGATGTTCGGGCCTCGTCTCCGTTGTTCCGGAAGAGTCGCAGATCGGAATGGCGGTGCCCCGACCGTATTCCTTTGGCTTTTGAGGCTCTTTCTCTGGATGGGGGGTTAAATGCCACCCTCATCCTGCTCGGCCAGGTGAGCCTGGCTGGAAGAGCGGCGCATATCTGGGCTGCTGAAAGGATGCACATAACTGGGGATGCACATAACTGAGCTGCTGAAGAGATGGTAGGATGCACCTGGTTGGAGGCGCATGGTATCTGTTGCGCCTAACTGGCGGCGCATGGTGACTGCTGCGCCTATCTGGAGGCGCATGGTGGCCGCTGGCTGTAGACTTAAGATTTTTCCTTTGTAGAAATTCTCCTTTGTACAACCTTTTCTAGACATGTAATAGACTTTTGTATATAAATAAAAAGTCCTTCTTCCAATGTCTCTACTTATTGACTTTGTTGTGAAGTGTTATGTCCGAGTTCTGGCGCATGTAGTGTCTGGCGCATGGGTTTTCTGGTTGTGAAATTCCATGCTTCTACAATATTGATGCATATAGTAGTCTCGAAGAGTATGGTCTTAGAATTATTGAGACAAATCCTGGTAGTCAATATTTTATGAAGATTACAGAAAATAATAGGTTTGAAAGAATTTTTATTTGTTTCAAGGCATGCATTGATGGATTTCTAAGGGGATGCTTACCTGTGATTAGTATTGATGTTACTTTTCTTTCCTCTAAATATAGAGGTATTTTATTTATTGCTTGTGCTCATGATCCTAACTATCAACTATATCCTATTGCATATGCTGTTGCTGAGAGTGAAAACACCGATTCTTGGAATTGGTTTTTAAACGGTTTAAGAATATCTTTTGAAAGATTTTTTGATACCTGGAATACAATTTCTTTTATATCGGATAAACAGAAAGGATTGATAAATGCCATGCGTACTATTTTTCCGGAATCGCCTATTTTTTCTGTATTCAACATTTTAAAGCAAATTTGAAATCAGTACGTAGATCAAAGCATTTTCAACGTAGCTTGGACTCTCTTGCAAGATGTTATAATGAAACAGATGCAAATAATTGCTTGGAGATGATTAAAGCTGAAAATGTTGATGTTTACAATTGGCTCGTTGGAGTAAATGATGAAAATCGTGTTTTCTCACACTGGATTACAGCGTATTCTCCTTGTCCAAGACTAGATATTAACACGTCAAATCTTGCTGATCATAACTGGATTAAAAATTTTCGTGATAAACCAATAACGACACTACTTGATGGTATTCGAGCCAAGATTATAACACTTCAGGACAAAAACAGACAACAAGCTGAAAATCTTGAGACAAATTTTTGTCCAAAGATGTTAAAAACGATGGCTCGTATCACAAAAGAAATCCATCAACTGGAAATGTTACGGATAGTGGGTCATTTGTTTGAGATATTAGATCGTCAAACAAATAGAACATATGTTGTTCGTTTAAATGAAAACTATTGTTCATGTTTAAAGTGGTATCATACTTTTCTTCCATGTGTACATGCATGTTATGCTTGTAATTGTTGCAATATCAGGATTGAGCATTACTATCCAGCTATATTTTCAAAGGAAGCATTAAAAAGTGTCTACGAGCCGCACTTGGAGCCAATTCCAGTCCCTTACAACATTCAAAGTGCATTGGTTAGAGGCGACATTGGAGTACCAGATGTACGACGCAAAGCCGGAAGACCAAAGAAGAACCGTACTATGGCGAAGGATCAATCTTCAAGAGATCTCCGATGCAGTAATTGCAATGGTTTAGGACACAATAGAAGGAGTTGTAGAAATCAACCAAGAGAATGAATAGGAAACATCATGCGAAGTATATGTAATAGTTTGTAAAAGAAAGGTGACTTTTATATAAATGAAAATATAACATCATGCAAGTCCAAAATTTACATCTATCTTCCTTGTCTGTCCAATTCCCAATAGTCTGGACGATTAACTTCTCTGAGATTGAGTCGGGCTCTCCTCCGCATCGTATCCTCCTGGGACGCATCACCACCTTCGTCTTGCGTGGGTGCTGGTGCTGGTGCCGATGGAGTCGTTAGTATCTGTGTATAATAATCTCCATCCAAACCATAGCCTTGGAACCAATCTGTCACCCCCGGCCAATGCGAAGTCCCCTGAGAAGTCTTTTGGCCAGCCCCCTGGGAAGAACTCTGGCCAGCCCACTGGGAAGAACCATGGCCAGCCCACTGGAAAGAACCCTGGCCAGTGTTTTCCATAAATAAATTCACTTTATTTATTTTGTATCTGAGAAAATTACAACTGTAGGAATCTAATCTAGAAGACGATTACTTTATCTCTTGGACGATGCGATGAAGAAAACTCGAACTTTGAAGAACTTGGACAGCAACTGGGCAATCTCTCTGTTCTCTCTGAAATTGACTGTAGTGTCTGATGAAGATGAAGAAACTCTCTTTTATAGAGTTCTGGATAACTGTTCTGAGGCATACGCTCAGTCAGTTACTTGACGTGTGCATAACTGCAGGAACGCATGGCAAATTCTGGTGGAGACACGTTGGAGTGCGGTTGAGAGTAGTGGAATATATCTAGGAGAGATTGGTAGCATGGATGCCACGTTGCATAACTTCTGAATAACTGAATAACTGAGTACAGGACACGTGAGAACGTGTGTTGATTGTACATTGAAAATCATCCTGGATGCCTTTGCTGTGATACGCTATCTTTGTTGAGGAGTCATACGCTAGCTTTTGAAGGCACATGTCATACGCTGACTTGGGCAGCATAGAGCCATATAAGGCTGATACGCTTACTTTATTAGCGAGGAGTCGTATGGGGTCCATACGCTCACTTGGTTGGGAAGGAGTCGTATGAGGTCCATACGCTCACTTGGTTGGAAAGGAGTCGTATGAGGTCCATACGCTCACTTGGATGGCAAGGAGTCGTATGAGGTCCATACGCTCACTTGGTTGGGAAGGAGTCGTATGAGGTCCATACGCTCACTTGGATGGCAAGGAGTCGTATGAGGTCCATACGCTCACTTGGTTGGGAAGGAGTCGTATGAGGTCCATACGCTCACTTGGATGGCAAGGAGTCGTATGAGGTCCATACGCTCACTTGGTTGGGAAGGAGTCGTATGAGGTCCATACGCTCACTTGGATGGCAAGGAGTCGTATGAGGTCCATACGCTCACTTGGTTGGGAAGGAGTCGTATGAGGTCCATACGCTCACTTGGATGGCAAGGAGTCGTATGAGGTCCATACGCTCACTTAGTAAGGAGTCGTATGGGGTCCATACACTCACTTGGATGGCAAGGAGTCGTATGAGGTCCATACGCTCACTTGTTGGGGAAGAAGCCGTGTGGATTGAGGGAGTAGACACGTGGCTGTTCTCAATCTTCTCAAACACGCCATATCTTCAAATACTGACAAATATTTCTTGAGCGTCGTGCTGCAGATATGATGGCTGACAGACTGTCAGAAATGACAGTAATGATGGCTCTTTATTTATGATGGCTGCTGAGCTGTCCTCGTAAGAGACAAAATCCTTTCTCGAAAACCTATACGACGGCTAATCTTCATAGGGCAGCTGTCTTTGCACGAAAGACGAAGTGTCAGATTCATCCTTCATTAAATACATACTGTGCTGTCATCTCAAGAAATATTAAAATATTCACTGAGCGTACGGCCTTTAGATGAGCGTATGGCCTTGGCTGAGCGTATGGCCTTGAGCGTATGGCTTTGACTGAGCGTATAGCCTTGAGCGTATGACTTGGGCTGAGTCTTATGTCAGCGTGTCATAATTTTCACACCCTACAGCCAGCCCACTGCGAAAAACCCTGGCCAGCCCACTGGGAAGAACCCTGGCCGGCCCACTGCGAAGTCTCCTGTCCAGCCCTCTGGGAAGAACCCTGGCCAGCCCACTCCTCGTCAGCTTGCTGAGGCGGGATCTCGTCAGCTTGCTGAGGCGGACTATCGGGGAACGGCTAGATGACATGGGGCCTAACCCTGCGGGGAAGTGGTTGACGTTGGCTAATAATGCCTACAGGATAATCTGGCGGAATATGTAGCGAAGGGTTCGGAGGCTCCGGATCCGCTTTCACCCAATCCAGAAAGTTTCTTACTGTCGTTCTCAAGACTTCAGGATCTGGGTTATCATATGCTTGCTCCAAAGCTGGAACTAAAATAATAACACTTTATTTTAGTTCTTATGCAAGCTAGAACATTGTAATCTAAAATATTGTAAACTAAAAATAATTACTTACATCAGTTCTTATTATATGTTCATAAAATCCATGCAGACTAGAATCATCTATAGCTCTATGCTCGAAGCGAGGCTCCTGATATACGTAGTGTCTGTTGCTAATAACTGGAGATCCCCACCAAGATCTAAATGCAAAATCTCCGTATACTGTTGCATATACAAAATATGTGAGATGTTATGAGAAAAATGGGGCAAAAATATTAACTTCAAAATAACTTACAGTCCTCCATAGTAGCTATGTTCTGAGACAAATGTGAGATGTTATGCGTCTCTAGTCTGGAATTCCAAGCAGGAATTAATTTGCGGGCTCTGACGGTTGTACTTCCTCTACCACGATTGTAGTGAGGCGGGTCTTCGGGTATATGTTGTTTCATACCAAATTACCGCATAACCCGATCAGCTGGATGATACATTATGTCTCCATGGTATATTATGTAAAACCTATGGAGACTTAATTCATATGCTGTTTGTTCTATCTCAGAAGGATAAGGATTAACAGAATAATGCACCATCTGAACCTGTTTTTTAACATATAATTATAAGGAAATAAAACATAATATACTAAATAGATATAGAATGGTGACTTTTATTTACCTCTGAGATCTATAGTGAATCAAATTGGCCTCGATATATCGGGGCAACCGAGTAAACACAATGTGCGGGATCTACCGCATCAGTATGCCACCGTAAAGCGCCCGGAAATACATGTGCGTCGCTACTGATCAAGGAAAGTGGCCTGCCGATAGAAAAATGCTCGTAGGACCAAACCTAAAAAATATATAATATAAGTGTACAAATTTTAAATATATAACAAAATTTAAATATATACCAAATTCAAACAATTTTTCTACCTGAATCAATGTAGCACATCCGTTTAAATTTTTCATCAATTTGTCCTTCGAATGGAACTGCACAAAGTCTGACATAGCACTATATAGATATGCCAGCATTGACGCTCCCCACGCATGACTCGTCGGTTCCGTCAGATCATTCAGAAATAATAGAAACCGTAAATTTACCATATCCGATGCGTCGGGAAACAAAAAAGCATTAATAAGGCCTAGCAAATAGGCTCTAGTGCATGCAATGACCTGAACAGAATATGAAAAATATTATATTAGCTAAACTAAATTGATATATAATCTACGTGCACAAATATTAACCACAAATGTAATACTTACCCGTTCCTCATCAACTGATATTTCTTGGTCACCGATACGATCTATGTGCATAAAATTCTGCCGGAGCCATGTATACGACACTAGACCTTTGCCTTTCAATTTTGGTGCCTCCACACCTAGGTAGGTCGTGATCGCTGTCTCACCAGAAAATTGTTCATCAAATATTATAGGTTCACCTGTGATAGGTAGACCTAAAATATTTGTAACATCTTTAAGCACAATAGACATTTCTCCAAAAGGTAGCTGGAACGTATTTCGTCCGGGCCACCAGCGCTCCACTAGACTCAGAATCAAGTCTCTATCGTGACGTAGAAAACGTATTTGGTCAAGGTAATGAAAACCAAATACGTGCAATAAAGCTTCTTGGTCACTAGTCAATTTCCAGAAACCAAGTTGGCCATCATAGTGCCATGTATTGTGTTCTCGAAGCCGCACTTCCCTTTTATAAAGTCTCTAACTCCTGTATTAGCGTATGTTTTTGATGATCATCTTGTCAACCATACACTGATACGCTCAAACTGAACATAAACTGAACTTTTAAAATCATTCACTTAAGATAAACTGAGCGTAAAAAGTGATCTCTGAATCTGTCATACGCTTAGGATAAACTGAGCGTATATGGATCTTCGAGTCTGTCATACGCTTAAGGAAAACTGAGCGTATGCTGAACCTTGAGTCTGCCATATGCTTAAGAAAAACTGAGCGTATGTTGAACTTTGTCATCTCTTGATGTTGAAGATTTCTAAGGTTTTATTCTTCTTTTGCAGTGGATATTCTGGCTCAGGAGGCAGAATTTGAAGGATGTGTAGGAAATAACTATAGAAGTGACCTATCACATGTTCATTTTCCCCAATTCGATGGACCTTCTACAAGGATAGCTCTTTTAACAAATCAGGAAAATAACACCTTGCTGAACTTGATGAGTGGACTGCCTTTACAGAGTGTGGATGGTGTAACCCACTCAAAGCCAGCATTTCTTTTCGGAGATGCTATTGACATAAACTCTCAGCCTGCTCTGGACAAAGTATCATACTGTTATTATAGGGATGGTGATGTAAATCAGCTAATATATTTGACTGGTTTATCAAAAAGCATCAATATAGCTCGTTTATTTCATGCGAGTTGTCAAAGACAGATGAAGTGGGATATCACTCCATCCCGGCAAGCAAAAGCTGGGTGGATAGGATATCGTCAAGGAAGATTCTGCAGTGGTACTGAACCACATGTCACATCTCTGCGAGGACTGCTACCTGCCACCATCCCTCCTGAGGACTCGGCACTGCTGAAGCCAGTCAGAGTCCCAATCTTTGCAAACGAATTTGCTCAACTGGAAAATGCCATCTATCCAAAACAGTCTATGAGGCTGACTGGTCTGGTAAATCCGAAGAATACCAGATGGACTGCTCTTGTGAAATGGATCCTGAAGAATTTTGGTGAACAGTTACAAGTGATAGGCCTATATGATGCCATTAAATGCACTGCCTATGGTTTCAGGCCAAACCCGGATTTGTTCTTGGCGTTAGCGGAGAGGTATAACTACCGTACCGGCACCTTCATGACCCCAAGAGGCGAGATGGGATTCGCCCTTCATGAAATGGCATATATTTCTCAACTGCCAACAGCAGATCTGCCATATGAAGAGTATATCCCTTTCGTTGATGAAATGAATAAGATCTCCGAAGCCAACCCATTGGTTCTTCATGTCTTTGAAGAATTGATGTGCCATTACAGTATTTGTAAGGCTTTTTATAAAGGATAAGGTGGAGAAGGAGATTCCAACTGTTATTCTTCCAAATGGATGGCCTATTTATTTCAAGGCCGTACTGATGAAGTTCAGAAGAAAAAGAAGACTGAGCAGTATGTCGGTGAATTTAAACCTCTGAATCAAGCTGAGATTGACAGGCTCATCCGAGATACCACTCATGATGACATCGTCATTGAGGAAGACGAAGGCACTTATAAAGCCGATGATAGGTTTGAGACCTATATTAAGCAGGGCAGCCGAGAATTATCTGCTGAAGGTCATCTGGCCGGATTTATATCTCTCTGGCTGAGAAAATTCGTAGTTCCTGGCACCTGTTCAGCAGACAGGATGCACAGAGGAGTTGTCTTCGCAGCAGTCTGTCTGGTTTTTGGGTATAAGATGGATTTACTGACAGCAATGACATGTCATCTAAATGCTGGATTAAGGGCATACACAGACAGAATGTTCGAATTGGCAAGGAAGAGCCTTACATCCTTTCCTCGGGTAGAAATGTCATTTACATATTTATTTGGATGGCTGCTTCTGCATTTCGAATCTCTTATGAGTGCTGGGATGGCTAGACCAGATGACTGTTTGCCATTGATTGTAAAAGAACAGAACAATTATCGGAGGACTGAACTTAGACTCACAATACAAACTCGCTCGTACAAAGAAAGCCTAGGGACGAAAACCTAGGTACAGCAGACTAAGTACGATTGTTTATTTTTGATTCTGGGGGGTGACGATAGAGGCTCGGGAAAGCGACGGCCGCTCTGCCTTACTCCTTGGACGATCAGTATGCAGTCTTGGCTCGGGGAAGATCTGCTCGACGTTGATGAAGAAACGCTCTTCTTACTCTCCTCGGATTGCTCTCCTGGCTTCTCTCTCTCTCTGTGATTATCAAGAAGGAAGGGGGAGCTCTCTCTGTGTAGATCTCTCTCTTCTTATTTCTTTTGGTGCCGACCTCTCTCTCTCTTCTTCTTCTTTTTTTTCAAGGGAATGATGCTGGCTATTTATAAGAGTAAGGGGGTGATCATTAGGGTTTGCTAATGATTATCTGTTTGGAATGTCGGCGCTCCTTCATTCTATCTGAACCCTTGATCCTGATTACAGTGAATCTCGGCCATTAACGCGGATAGCATCGTATCTCATGAGCAATTAATGCTAGCTGTTTTAAATCCTCGTGATTGATTATGCCAATGTCTGATTGCTCGCCACGTGTCCCATTAGCTTGATGATAAATGATATGCCCTGATCTCAGTAATTATGACGATGATGTCAAATATATTTGTTGAGATTCGGTTAAATCTCTTATTGATCCCATGCCACGTGTCTTGATTGTGAGTCCTGTCAGAGCCGCATAGGATTGACTATCCTCGAACCGTAGAGAGATACTCTTTCTGAGTCGCATGAGACAATGCCTCATCGAGCCGCAGGGGACGAACCTTCCGTGAGCCGCATATGCATAGTCTTTGCGAGCCGCATGAGCTAGCATTGTATTGAGTCGCAGGGATTGAGCTCTCGGTGGGCCGCATATGGCTGATTTCTGCTAACCATATAGAGTGACTTCTTCGTGAGCCGCATGGAGCTGTTTTCCATTTAAGCCGCATGAGAGTTGCCACGTGGCAACCTAGGATTTCTGACGGTTCGGGTCAGAGATCTTCTTTCTTTCCCGAAAAGTCTGTCATTATGGCAGAGCCATTATGACACTTTATGTCAGAGCAGTCACAGTCGCCAAGTCGTGTCAGAGCATTAAATGAGGCCACCCCCAAACGACCAGCTGTAGGGAAGAATCACACATGGCATCCATCGAGCCGCATATGCCTTGCTGAACCGCATACGCTCCCGAGCCGCATGCGATTGAGAGTCTTCTTTGAACCGCATAGGGCCGCTCCTGTGTGAGCCGCATAAGCTTCTTACTCCGAGCCGCATGGATCATTATTCTAATATTTTCCATGCTTCTACAGGACCCCTTTCAAAGTTTTCAATTTGTAAAAATTGGAATACTTTGAACAAGAAGCATGGCCCCGTTCATGCCGCATAGGATTTTTCTGTCTGCCTGAGCTTCCTAGCCGTATAAGTGCCTTAGCCGCATAAATTCATCTGGCCGCATAAACTGGTTGCCACGTGTCCTGAACACGTGTGCAAATCTTCATTAAGTGCCTTTGATTTGATTTAACGCCGCCTTTTGGGGGAGGATCCCTTTTTCTCTGTCTCTGCGGGGTGCTCGGGGTTGTTTTCCATAAAGAAATTCTCTTTATTTGTTGTGTTTCTGGGAAAATTACAACTGTAGGAATCCGATCTAGAAGACGATCGCTTTATCCCTTGGACTATGCGAAGAAGAAAAGCTCTCAAAATTTTGACAGTAGATATCAATGTATCTGTACAATGAATGAGAAAAAGAACTCTATTTATAGAGTCAAAACAGTAACTGAAAAGATAACTACCTCACCACTGGTGTATTTGAAAAGTCACACAGACTCTAAATACACGCAGGGTTAGTGAGTAGTTACTGGACATGGCCCGTAACTGTTGGACACATGGCATTAGTGCATGGGTCGTGTGCAAGTTACTGGGCACGCGAGAGAGAGATCGGTGGCATGGCTGCCACGTACTCCAGTTGAAATAAAATCCACGCTGTCTTGCTGAAGGCAAAAATCTACGCAGTTTCGTTGACGCAGACTCGTTGAAGGCGAAATCCATGCAAGCTTTGAAGAAGAATACTTCAGAATTCACGCAGGCTTTGAGAAGAATAACTCAAAAATCCACGCAAACTTGAGGAAGGAGAAGGTTCAGAATCCACGCAAACCGCCAGCTGTCTTGATTTGGCACGCTTCGTCTGACACAAAATCTCTGACATTGATTATATTGTCAGCCGCATTAAATGAAGATAAGACCCAAAGTTACGCCAACTTGGTGAAGAGTGAGTCTTGCTAAGGAAGATTTCGAAAATCACGCAAAAGACGACGATGATCTCTCGAGTTCTGTGCATACGTGGCATACGAGGAGACGTTTCTCAACTTCTGTGTTGTCAGTTATTATGATTATGACGTATGGCTGAGCTGTCTCTGCATGATTTCTAAAGGAGATGGACAGGCAGAACTTAGCGTATCTTTTGTGCTGCTTCTCGGATCACTCTGCATGACTTGTTCTGATCAACTCAGCGTGACTTCATTTTTGAGGCCTACAAAACCCCCTTCAAAGTTTTCGAAAAATGATAAAATATTTTCGAAATACTTTGAAAATAAAGATGATGAAAATGAGTTCAAGTCACGCTGAGATGGCTCCAAAATTTTTCGGAAATCGAAAAGACTTCGAAGTTCTTTGAAAACATCCAAATGAACTTATTAAATGTCATAATGACTCTTCGTTCTTCGAGACTGATTGCGTCCAATTTATGGTGGAATATGAACTGTCGACGAGATCTGTTATATAAACAGGAAGAGATTCTCAGCTTTGACATTCATCTCTCAAAAATATGACCCCAAAGGAAGCAGCCGAAGAGGAAGCACGCAAGTTGGGCTTTTGTTCCCATGGTGACCCCACTTTAGGGGGCAAAGAACCCGAACCTGTCGTTATCGAGCTCAAGGACGACTCCACGCAGTTAGCCAAGAATCTCTTGAGCTACTTTGGATTGGATGGCTCGTCTTCTTCTGATGGGCGGAGCCTTATGGAGAAGCGTGAAATGCTCGAGACTCTATTGCATCGCCTGGGAGTTAAGAGCGTAGAGGAGTTAGGCATCAAACTTAGTCGCTCTGGAAAATAGGGCGTAACTTTCTACGCTTTTATTGCACTTTTTTATCTTTTTGTAAGGCCATCAGTGCCTGTTTAAAGAATGAAGTACAACTTTTGTGTTTGATCTGCGTGCCTTTTAATGAAGAATATTAATTAGCACTCTTTGACTGTTTCCAATGTTGCACGGTCTCCCGAAGTACACGTGACACTCATTCCATAATTTACGAGCGCTATTTATGCGGATCTTTTCCAAGAATATACCTGCACATGACCCTTTAAATAGATGGATGAACTCCACGCAAACTCATCTTCCCATTCTTCTTCCTCTCTTCTGAGAATGAATTTTCTATGAGAAGAAAATAGGAAAGCCATGTTGTCTGATGTCAAATCTCTGTGCACGCTACCAGACATGGATCTGTCAATCCTTAGCAGCAAACTCAGCGGTAAGTTCAATATACACGCATCGAATTTTTTTGTTTGCTAAGGACAAATTCATCTTCCTGAAATGAACAGAATGCATCTGTCTTTGCTTGGCCAGTTTCTGTTGACTGATTTTTCTTTACTGTTTCTTGCAGAATTTTGGCTGAAAAACCTTCTTCAGAACTGGCATTAGTGATGTGGATGCTGTGGACAATGTTCTTCTGACACCCACATCAGGGAGCTCATACGCTTTTGACGCGTAAATCAGACAACTCAGAACTCTTCGTGAGATAGAAGGGTCTTCCTTAGATGGTAGGAAGAGCCTTTATACATGAGAGTTGGATGGTGGAGTTAACTCTACTATCGAGAAATCGGGTAGTAGAGTTCCTTTCAAGGCAGAACCAGGAATTGTATCCCAAGGTTTGGATACATTCCTGTCTTCCTTGAGAGGTTACCCCCATCCACCAGTTGTATTGGCAGCAACACGTTTTCGTGTTACCCTACTCTGTGGTTCTTCTCTCGTCTGAGAGATAAGACCAGAGTTTGATTCCTGCTGGACACCCAGGAATTGCCACAAACAACGAGATTGCCAGAGAAGATCCAAGAAGAAATAGATCTCAGTTGTAATAGAATGAAAATCCAAGATTTGTAATAGATTTCCATTATGATTTGTAGGAAAGTCTAAGAAAATATAATAGACTTTTTGTGGTGAAATGGGAATGGAAATGACACTTCTTCTATGCTTCAATGATTTGTATTTGTGGATGAATTGTGGACATGATAGATAATAAAATCATCTTTTCTGTTTTTAGAGTATATGATATTATCAGAGGTATTATGGACATGATAATATATAGGAACTCGAAAGAAAATAGATTGATTTCTATGCAGAGGTCAAAACATGACAAATGAGTAAGCAGATTCGGAATTGATTCAGAGGTTATGAAAACATGATAAATAACGAATCCCTACTTAATGAACTGATAGAAGATTATGAACGGATGAACCGTTAAGAAACGATGAACAGATGAACTGTCGAGTGAATGTAATAAATGAACGGACGAACCGTCAAGTATTAATGAACATATGAAACGTCGGATGAATGTGAGAAATAAATGGATGAACTGAATATCGGGAAAGAATACGTCCCTTTGATCCTTGTAACCATATGCCTATAAATAGAGCATATATTTGAATAGAAGGATCGCATTTTATCCACAATGTCTTTTGAAGAGAACATAAAGAAGGCTGAAGTCGCCCTTGAAGCTACTGAAGGTGTTAAAGAATATCCACCTCCGCAGAAGAAGGAAATGGACGAAAGCTCGTCTACTCCCAAGCCACCAAAAGATATCCTGGACTTCCTGGTCGAACCAGGAGAAACCGAAGAAGAAGAAGCAATGAGGCTGGCTGCCTGTCAATTCTTGGTGCGGTCAGAAAAAGATGTATTCAATTCTTTTGCTGATTATGTATGTGATCCTCGTCCCAAATATGAAAGGGATCACAGTGATCTTCCATGATGATGTACTTTTTTTTTCTTGAGGGATTTGTCTCAAATAAACTCCGTTTAAGGAAACTTTGTTTACGATATATCCTTCCCACTTTATATTTTTGCCTTTATTCATTGATCTTTTGACTCAGAAATCAGAAAGACTAAATATCATTTTCATAAATATGATATTGAGATAGAAAATTCAGAGGTAATGTGGACATGATTTTCTGGATATCAAATTTGTTGAGAAAATGATACAAAGTAGAATACCTATCTCCACTGGGGATAATAGATATCAGAATGATTCTTCGGAAAGAACAATGAAACAGCTGGAGAATGATGGGAGGACAATCTTGATAGAAATATTAAACGTAGTACTTCTTCAAGAATTTGCCGTTGATGGACATCATAGTGGCTTTACCATCTAGAGTAGTGAGTTGATAAGCCCCATTAGAAAAGATCTTATTGACAATGAATGGACCTTCCCATTTTGCATCAAACTTGCCCTTACTCATGTGTGTCATAGTCATCGGGCGTCTGACAGTAAGCACAAGTTCTCCTTTCTGAAATGTTCGAATTCTGACTTTCTTGTTAAAAGCCCTTGAAATTCTAGCTTGATAGAATTCAATATTCTGTTGAGCAGATAACCGTTTTTCATCCAGAGCCTCCAATTCTTGAAGTCGAAGACGATCATTATTTTCAGCAGTGAGTTCATTAGCGATTGCTATCCTTAAAGAAGGAATTTGAATCTCTAATGGGAGAAGAGCCTCAGATCCGTACACCAGAGAGAAAGGTGTACACTTAGTAGCATTACGGACTGTAGTGCGATAAGCCCACAAGCATTCCCCGAGCTTGTCACTCCAATTACGTTTGTTAGTGGAGACAAACTTCTTTAGGAGTTTGATGATAGTCTTGTTGAAAGCTTCTGCCAATCCGTTAGCTGCTGGATTATATGCGGTAGAAGCAACATTATTGATCCGGTGATCGTCACAGAATCGAGTAAATTTCTGGCTGACGAACTGTGGTCCGTTATCATGAACAATGCGTCGAGGAACACCAAATCTGTAGATAACGTGGTGCTTAATAAAGCTGATGACATTAGACGTCTTAACTTCAGATAAAGGAATAGCTTCGGCCCATTTGGAGAAGTAATCGGTTATTGCGAGAATGAACCGATGACCTTTAGATGACGGTAGATTGATCGGGCCGACAATGTCCATGCCCCAAGCTTCGAAGGGCCATGATGCTGCCGTCGGATGTAGAAATTCTGAAGGTTGATGTATAAAATCCGTATGGATTTGGCAAGCTTTGCATTTCCTTGCATATTCAATGGCATCTGATACCATAGTTGGCTAATAATAACCCATCCGTCGAATACGGTCTTGAAGTTTTGGCCCAGGTTGATGCGCTCCACAAATTCCATCATGTGCTTCACGAATAACTTGTTGGGCTTCATCATCGGCAATGCACCGAAGGAGTAAACCATCATAAGCTCGACGATATAAGGTCTTTGTTGTATGATTGTAATAGAATCTGAGTGATCGTCGTCTGATAGATGCTGCCTCACTCGGATCATCCGGAAGAATATCATACAATACAAGATCTAAGAAAGGAAGTCTCCAATCTTTATCCGTATTCTGATTTTCAGTCGAGTTACTGAAGATGAATTCCATGCTGGAATCGGATGAAGATGATATCGATTTACGACTAAATCCAAATCCTCTTGTTGTGTTGACGTCATAAGATGTTGATTCTTCAATGTCAACTGGAAGTCCTAGAGTCAGGTTATTTTCAAGATGAAATAATTCTCGACTACGAACAACAATCATTTGTTGCCGTCTGATTAGGATAGCCAGCACCGCTGCAAGATTAGCAAGGGCATCAGTATCTGTGTTACATGCTCGCCTAACATGTTCAATAAAGAATTCCTTAAATGATGAGGCCATAAATATGGCCACTCTATGATAAGGAACCAGATCTTGATGGCGAACTTCATAAGTACCCCTGATCTGATTGACAATAAGTTTAGAGTCTCCATACGCCTCCAAATGTTGAATATTCAGATGTTTAGCGAGTTGAAGACCAATAAGCAATGCGTTGTACTCAGCTACATTATTTGAACACGGCTGATCGAGAGAATAAGCTCTTTGGATGGCAAGACCTTCTGGCGATACAAGAACAATTCCAACTCCAGCAACAATATCGCCATTAGGACCAATTCTTGATGCTCCATCAAAGAATAGACGCCAAGTAGGATCTTCTTCAGCAATTTGATTTGAATCTAGGACTTCATCTGGGATTTCATCATAGAGTTTTGAATTTTCTGGAATTGAGTGAGCAGCCAGAAAATCAGCTAAAGCTTATCCCTTGACTGATTTCTGAGGAATATAGTGCATATCATACTGAGCAAGTAGGATTCCCCAGTTAGCCAATCGAGAATTCAAAACACTGGGTTTCTTCATCATGATCCGTATAGGATTGATCCTGGAGATGACATGAATAGTCTGGCCAATGATATAATGACGTATCTTTTGGACAGCAAACATCAAGGCTAGACATTCTTTTTCAACCGGTGAATATCGAGGTTCAGCTCCGGTCATAGTGCGGCTGAGATAATAAATGGCCTGTTCATGGCCATTTTGATTCTTTTGAGCGAGTAATGCACCCAATGAATGACTCATTGCTCGAGTATAGAGGAGGAACGGTATTCCTGAGACGGGAGGTACCAATACTGGAGGGCTCATCAGATATTGTTTTATATCATCGAATGCTTTCTGACATTCATCATTCCAGACAAAAGAGACACCTTTCTTCATAAGTTTGTTGAATGGTCTGCAGCGTCCTAATAAATTAGAGATAAATCTCCTGATATAAGCGATTCTTCCTTGAAATCCTCGTAGCTCTTTTAAGGTGCGTGGAGGACGCATCTCTTGGATGGCTTTGATCTTCTCGGGATCTACGTGTATACCCTTAGAGGTAATGACGAAGCCGAAAAATTTTCCACTAGAGATGCCTAAGAAGGACTTAGTAGGGTTCATCTTTAATTGATGCTTACGCATTAGATCAAATATAGTCTTCAAATCTTGGATATGATCCTCCTTTTGTCGACTTTTGACTGCAATATCATCAACATAGCATTCGACTGTTTTCCGCAAATGTTCACGAAATATAGTGCTCATAGCTCGTTGATAAGTTGCTCCTGCATTCTTGAGACCGAATGGCATAACTGTATAACAGTATGTACCAATCGGCGTTCTGAAAGAAGTGTGCTTCTCGTCTTCTGGGAATATTTTGATCTGATTGTACCCAGAATACCCGTCCATGAATGACATTCGCTCAAATCCACAGGTATTATCAACCATGACATCAATGATTGGTAGAGGGAATTCGTCTTTAGGACATGCCGCATTGAGATCGCGAAAGTCTATGCATACTCTGATCTTGCCAGTCTTTTTAAGAACAGGAACAATATTAGCCACCCAATCGGGATGTTGTTCCTCTCTAATAAACCCAGAGGTAATGAGTTTATTGACTTCAGCTTCAATTGCATCCATGATGTCCGGACGAAATCGTCGCTGTTGTTGTTTGACCGGTTTAGCATTCGGCAAGATATTGAGCTTGTGAGTTGCAATTTGAGGATCAAGCCCTGGCATATCTTCATAACTCCAAGCAAAGACATCGATGTAATCACGAATGAGTTTGATCATGTCTTTCTTATCAGTTTCTGGAAGACTTTCACTGATGAATATTGGTTTGGGAGACCCCTCTTCACTAACATCTATTTGAACAAGTTTATCTTCAGTCGGAGGTTCTTTTTGCTCGAAACGGAACTCCCATTGATTATCTAATCTTTGGGCCCACTGTTCTGATTCAGGTGAGATTTCAAACTCTTCTTCGTCTTCATCACTTTCTTCAGAATGGTCAATGGAAGCCATGTTAGAAGACAGAAGGTTGCAATAGAAGTCACCGATACTCGTATCGGAATCCCAAGAAGTGGTACTAGAAGAATCAGATCTCTTATCTTCGTCAGACTCAAGATCTTCATGGATAATATTGATGAAAGGAGTAGGAGCAATATAACCCAATCCGCATTTCGTCCTTCCATATTTCAAAGGAGGAATCCGGACAGGCATTTTTCTTCCTTTTCCATTATTAAGGCCAGTCCTGAAGTCATAGCCCATATTTTTGATGATGTCTCTAGATTGCTGACTATAACGACGTAGTTGTAATCTTCCAGTATCATCATTTTTGTCATCATCTTCAAGATTAGAAGGATTTTGAGGCCCTTTGTAGAAGAATATTGGAATGTCTCCTGGCTTTCTGCTGGGAACTAGAAAGTATGAAGATTGTACAGGTTCTAGAGATACATCTGTATGAACAGTCTGTACAACTCCTATGGTTATTGTGTTCAAGTCATCTAACAGATGTAAATAACTATGAACATAATTACACACCTCAACGTACTGCAAAGGTGGAGACTTTTCATTAAATGTAAAAGCAGCAATATTTACATTGGGAGAAGGCTGAGCCTTAGAGATTTTAGCCAAGTCAATGACTAAAGGGGGAGAAGAAGAAGAAGCTTTGTTTCGATTAAGATCGATAACAAATGGCTCAGAAGAGGTGAGCTCCCTTGAAGTTTGAGTAGGAAGAGTAGTCCGCCCTCCAACTGGAATTAGCAGAGTATCTTGTGAAGGTACAAGAACTGTAGTACGCCCACTGACAGGAATGATCAGTGTATTCTGAGTAGATGACTGAGGTAACGGAGAGATCCGTCCACTCACTGGAATGATGAAAGAATCTTCTCCAGAGGGTTTAGGAGATTGTTGCTGAGTAGTTCGACATTTAACAGGGATTATTAAAGTCTCACTTTGTGCATCTTCTTTCTCCATAGCTTGTATGATCCTTGTATACTCTTCTTTGTACATTCGGGAATCATTGAAATAAGCTTCAACTCCATGGAAGGGATTTATATCAACAACTTCTTTTTGTACTCTTCCATTGCTATCAATGTATTTAAAACATTGATGAAGAGTAGAAGGCACCACATTATTTTCATGAAGAAAGGGCCTCCCCAGAAGAAGATTATAGGATCCCACGATCTCGATCACATAGAAAGTGACTTTAGATCTGAAATCACCTATCTGAAGCTTCAGATGAATCTTTCCCAAAGGCTCACTTCGGCTTTGATTGAATCCCAAGATAGTAGTAACCGTCTTGGAGAGCTTGTGAAGAGGGATTTTTAGTTCATCCAACAAACTCTTTGGCATTATGCTTATAGCAGACCCTGGGTCAATGAGAATACGATCTATCTTCATCGTATCAATATAACCAGTGTAGTAGAGAGGTCGGTCATGTCGATTATCCTCCAGTAACATGTCGTCTTGTGTAAAGGTGATATTTGGGATAATCTCCAGTACACTGTTGCAATGTAAGCAAGTGGCAGGTTCCGCATCCGGCTTCTTCAATTGTGCAAGACAAGAGTCAGCTTGTAGAAGTGCTTCACTTAACGTCTCCCGAGTCTCTTTGGAAAGACGTAGAAGTTCAAAAAGGGACATTCTAGCGGGAGTATTAGCAAGCTGAGCCAAAATGTCGAAGTTGTAAGGCTTCTGAAGTCCAAGAGGAGAAGACTTCTTGATTGGCTTATCAAACCGAGCCTGTTGTTTGCCTTTCTCCAGAGCCGTAGGCTTGGGAGGAACAGGTTCAGTAGATGGTTCTTCTTCGGGAGGAACATTAGGAGCATCTTTAGCATCTGAAGGGATATCAGTAGGATCTTCAGGATTTTTAGAATAATCCTTTAGGTAAGGTTTCCCCGTTCGAGTAGCACTAACAAGTGCTTCTTCTTTGTCTTTTGGCTCTGTGTCAGAGGTAGACCCAAGAGAAGTCATATGACATGACTTGATCTTTCCAGCCTTCTTGGATTTTTGAGAAGAAATCTTTTGAGGAGAAGGCGATTCAAAATCTGCCACTAGATCAGGATGGATCCACATGATTTCCCCTGTTTCCAAAGTGATTGGCACTAATCCTTCAGACTGTGGAGGAGGAAGATTCACTATGTCAAGAGTTGCCTTGGGAATAGGAATAATCCCACTTTCAAGGAGTTGAGAAAGAAAATTTCCAAATTGTATAGAGACGACGTTGGAGGTGACGGTCTTCTCTTTTGGAGTAAGAGAGATAGCTCCAGATTTAATCATTTCTTGGATCTTTCCTTTCAATACATAACATGTACGAATTGTATGACCCAGCATTCTGTGATATGGACAGTATTTAGGATGATCTGTCTTACCAGCTTCATCAGGTTTCTTGATCTCTGGTAATTGTATTTTATTATCTTTCAGCAGACATTCAAAGATACCAAGGACATCGTCATCATCAAAAGAATATTCTTCTCTGGGGCGAGGTGTTCTTGATTGTTGAGTTGTAGAGGCAGAAGTTTGAACATTTGATGCATCTTTGCTCTGAAGATTAACTTCAAGAGTTTCTTTTTCTTTGCGAGCATTATTTTTATTGTTAGCACCTTGTCCTGTTTCTTTAGGAGTCATCTGCACTCCTAAACCTTTGAAGGTTTCAGCACTGATTTCTGCAGCTTTAGCACTGACTATGAAGGAAGGCCAATCTTGAAATTGAGTGGACCCTGTCCACATACTGATGATTGGCAACAAGTTTGATTTGTACGTGTCAATGGTGACAGCATCAGGAGTTCCAAGAGGCATCTTCAGAGCTTTTCTTCGAAACCGTTCAATGTATTCCTCTGTAGATTCATTATTTTTCTGCTTGATTCTAATAAGAGCAGACATAGTCATGTCATTAAGCCCTTCATAGAACCTTTTAAGAAACATCTGTTTGAAACCAGCAAATGAGGTAATACTCCCATCTGGGAGACTTCTATACCATTCATAAGCCGTTCCCTTGAGACATCCAATAAATACCCGAGTAAGGAGGGCATCACTTGGTTGTAGTTGATCAGTCATCACTTCAAAGTGATTGATAAACTGACTTGGAGAAGTGGTTCCATCATAGAATGAGATAGTAGGAGGCTTGTATTTAGGAGGATATGATACTTGCTTCCATTCTATCGGATAAGGCTGCTTGATGCCTAACCTTTGTAAACCATCCTTCTGTTTGAATGCCTCGAATTGAGTTTTGAGATTTTTCAATTCTTCAGAGACAACTCCCGAAGATTATGGAGTTGTGGCTTGTAGAGAATAGTTGGGAGGAGGAACAACATTGTAAGCACTACCCCCAGCTCCAGAGAGACTAGGATTTGGTTGAGCATGTCCAGGAGTATTGGATTGTACTGCTGGAGGAACTTGTACTGGACTTATATCAGTATCAACTGGTATGGCATCTGATACAGTCTGTCGATTTTGCAACTGAGCTGTCATGAGTTCATACATTGACTTCATTGTGTCAGTCATAGACTTCATTTGCTGTTCCAAAGAAGCAATTCTTTGATCTTGAGGAGTCAGGGAAGAAGAAGGTTTATCAGTATTCCCATCAACCATGTAAGTCATGACTGTATGAGGGATTATTGATGAACTAGTAGATGTTGTATGCTCTGAATCATTGCTTCGTGTATCGAAGTCAACTATAGGAGAATTACCCCCAGTAGGAAGAGGTGGGAAGTTAGATTCTCCAAGAAATTCAGAATCAATTTCAGGGATCAAATTTCTTTGACTAGAAGCCAGGACTCTTGCTCTGGTGTTTCTATATACTCCATCTGGACTATCAACTCTACCCCCGGTGTCCCGAGAAGTCATGTTGACAGAGGCAAACAAAGGCTCATCTTCATCAGGCATAGGTTCATACTGAATCCTATTAAAGACAGACTGTCGTTTATTTTGACATCTGCATTGTATTGTGACTTTTGACTGGAAGTCACATTCATGATCACCATGGTCTTGAACTGTTGATTCACATCTGCACTGAATTATGACTCTTGGATAGAAGTCACATTCAGCATGTTCCTTTGATATAGAATTACTCCTTCTCTTCTGTTGAAGATATTCCCGTAAATCTGTTTGTGAAGATTGAGGAATACACTTCCTGTTCTTGGGTCTTGATGGCTCTTGATTATACAAAGAGTGATTAATGTGAGCCACATAATTTCTTGCATACTCTGCATCTGGATCTTTTATCTTCATATCCAATTGGTATGGTTTCTTAACACCAGAAGTGCTGAGTTTTGTTCTTAAATCAGTGGAAGGTAACATATAAATTTTGGAAACATGGAGTTTTCCTTCCATTGATCTGGATATTTGCAGAGAAGGAAGAGTTAAACCACTCCCTTGATTAGGAGTTGGTAACAGACCCTCTTTAATGGACAGATTCTGTGCCCAATTTGAAGAAATCAAAGAAGAAGACATTAAGGAATGTTTCTTCTTAGACTCATTCAGATGTTGAGACATAGAATGTCCAGAAGGAAGAGTAGTCAAAAGACCATCTCCTTTCCTTTGACTAACAAAAGTATCAGTCAAAGCTGTTCCTGGAGTAAAAACTACAGGAGCAGAAGAAACAACTAAAGAGTTATTCCTTTTCGAAGGGACTTTGTGTGGAAGACCACCCCCAGTTCTAGTAGAACTCGGTGAAGAAGAAGAGATAACTAAGGAGTTATTCTTCTCTGATGAAATACACGCTGAAACAGACTTGGTTAAAGAACCAGAGCTGTTAGCGTGACTTTTGATTTTAGAATTACACGCTGGAACAGATTTGGCTAAGGTGCCAGTACTGTCAACGTGACTTTTGAATGTGGGATTGCACACTGGAATAGATTTGGCTAAGGAGCCAGTACTGTCAGCGTGACTTTTGAATGTGGGATTGCACACTGGAATAGATTTGGCTAAGGAGCCAGTACTGTCAGCGTGACTTTTGAATGTGGGATTGCACACTGGAATAGATTTGGCTAAGGAGCCAGTACTATCAGCGTGACTTTTAGAGTTGAATTTGCACACTGGAACAGATTCGGCTAAGGAGCCAGTACTGTCAGCGTGACTTTTAGAATTGAATTTGCACGCTGGAACAGATTCGGCTAAGGAGCCAGTACTGTCAACGTGACTTTTAGTTACTGTCATCTTCGAGCGCAAAAGAGTGTGCGTGCTTGCAGTGGAGTTCTTGCTAGTGTTAGGAGTAGACACTGTGGCAGAGACTTCACCATTGACTGCCAACTGATTCTTAGGGACATAGACAGAGTGTCCCTTCGACTTGGCAGTGATGATAGAGGCTGGAATGGGCTTGCCACCCTTAGCCCGCTGCATTTCTTCATAGGCGAGTTGATCGAATTTGATCGTCACCTTCTTCGTCGAGCCGATTGACGAAGTGTCGTATTGAGTTGTTACCATCTCAGAAGAGGAGATGGTTTTCCCCAGCAGAGTCACCAATTTGTTTTCCATAAAGAAATTCTCTTTATTTGTTGTGTTTCTGGGAAAATTACAACTGTAGGAATCCGATCTAGAAGACGATCGCTTTATCCCTTGGACTATACGAAGAAGAAAAGCTCTCAAAATTTTGACAGTAGATATCAATGTATATGTATAATGAATGAGAAAAAAGAACTCTATTTATAGAGTCAAAACAGTAACTGAAAAGATAACTACCTCACCACTGGTGCATTTGAAAAGTCACGCAGACTCTAAATACACGCAGGGTTAGTGAGTAGTTACTGGACGTAGCCCGTAACTGTTGGACACATGGCATTAGTGCATGGGTCGTGTGCAAGTTACTGGGCACGCGAGAGAGAGATCAGTGGCATGGCTGCCACGTACTCCAGTTGAAATGAAATCCACGCTGTCTTGCTGAAGGCAAAAATCTACGCAGTTTCGTTGACGCAGACTCGTTGAAGGCAAAATCCACGCAAGCTTTGAAGAAGAATACTTCAGAATTCACACAGGCTTTGAGAAGAATAACTCAAAAATCCACGCAAACTTGAGGAAGGAGAAGGTTCAGAATCCACGCAAACCGCCAGCTGTCTTGATTTGGCACGCTTCGTCTGACACAAAATCTCTGACATTGATTATATTGTCAGCCGCATTAAATGCAGATAAGACCCAAAGTCACGCCAACTTGGTGAAGAGTGAGTCTTGCTAAGGAAGATTTCGAAAATCACGCAAAAGACGGCGATGATCTCTCGAGTTCTGTGCATATGTGGCATACGAGGAGACGTTTCTCGACTGCTGTGTTGTCAGTTATTATGATTCTGACGTATGGCTGAGCTGTCTCTGCGTGATTTCTAAAGGAGATGGACAGGCAGAACTTAGCGTATCTTTTGTGCTGCTTCTCGGATCACTCTGCGTGACTTGTTCTGATCAACTCAGCGTGACTTCATTTTTGAGGCCTACAGGGGTCAAATTGACACTCTGAAGGGTCTTCCTGGCGGGGTGGGGTTAGTCGCGTTCCTGGAGCCTAAGCTTACAGAGGCTGACCAGCTTGTGACCCAACTGCTGGCAGTATGGCAGGCTGGCTTGCCTGCTGCGATCGAACGAGAGCGGGGCTTCCTGGTTGCTGCTCGGGACAGGATCAAGCTCGCTCGAGAAACTGTCGGGCCGGCTGTGCAGGGGGATCTTGACAAGTTCTTCGTCTCCTATGACCGACTGGGTCGTCGGAGTCAGACTTGTAGGGCTCGGGAAGAATCTGCCTGTCATGGAATAGCTGACACGAAGGAGCGGATTCTCGCACTCCAGAAGGAGTTGGCCTTCTTATAGTCAGAGCGGGAGGCTGCTCATGCAGAACAGGAGTCGATTGCTCGGGAGGCCGAGAGGGTTTCCCGATCTTCTGTCAACCTGGAGCGGGCCTTCAAGAAGTTTAAGGACAACTGGCAAGTCCATGCTCATCTGGAGGATGCGGCGGTGCTGAACCAGGAGGCGGAGCGTCGAGCCAAACAGAGGCTTGAGCGGTCGGTTGCCTTGTTAAAGGACTGTCTCATGGCGTTATGTGCTCCAGAGCAGTGATCCGTCCTCTGTCTTCTCTTTTTTTTTTCTTTTTTCTCTTTTAATTTTTGTAAGGGATGTGATCCCCGCTGATGTAACCCTTTGATTTTTGAATAAATGAGCATATTTCAACTCATCTTTTCTTTCTTGTACTTGCGGTGTTTATGGAACCGGATTTACTGGGGGATTATTTGTGGACCTGTTACCCTAGGCGTACCTTGGTTTTAGGTACGGATAACAAGTTTGATTGGGATGTCCGGGACAGCCACGGCAAAATGGTCATGGATGTTCTCGGTACTGGGGGAAGGAATGTCGTAGAGCCGCTGGGCTCCCGGGGCATGGTAAGATGGTGGATTTATGCTAAGAAGCTTAGCAAAGGATATTTGTGGGCCTATTTTCCTTGGCGTACCCTGGTTCAGGATACGGATAATGGGATGAAAGGAAACCAATCACATTTGCTCAGAGGTTATGATGACATGGCAAACATGAAGGTTTTATCGTGAAATCTTCCTGCTCAGCGGTAATGAGAACATGGCAGGAGAGACTTTACGGAAGCTATTTGTGGTCAACAGAGGATATTTGTGGTCAACAGAGGACATTTGTGGTCAACAGAGGACATTTGTGGTCAACATAGGACATTTGTGGACCTATTATCCTTGTCGTACTCCGGTTGTGGGTACAGATAATAGGTTAAAAGGGGATCGACATACTTGCTCAGAGGTAATGTGGACATGGCAAATATGACGATTTCTTCGACGGATGTCACGACCCGCACCCACTGTCAGGGTACGAGAACGTAACAACGCCCAGCCTACGCCGCAGTGTCGGCGGTAGAACGCTGTCCTAGGTCAATCATCTATCAATACCAAGTACCTGTACAGTTTATACTCTCCGAATGGAGGTGACATATCAATATTCATCTCAATCACATCTAGGGTAGAAGAACGAAAGACAAGTAGATAGATAGTAACTCAAGAGAACAGTATCATAGATGAATAAGTCTAAGTGTCTAGTACAACATAATATCCAGAACTGTCAACTCATAATACAAAAGTCTAAGAGTCTATATATCTCCACATCTCAAAATACAACTCAGAATGTGAGACAAAAAGTAAATATAGAAAAGACTGCCTAGACTAAACTGGTCTAGACTACTGGAACAACATCCTCAGCTGTAGGTGGAACCTGCTGAGGGTCCTCAATACAAGTATCATCTAGTCCTGCTCCATAATAGGTAGACACCAGGGCCTCATCCTCATCCTCTGTAATATTTTCAACAGGTCCAATCAGGACGGGAACGAGCACAATACATCTCACGCAGTGCATATCAGGTTAGGAAATACGATACAGGCAATAGAGTAAGATACATGAACTGCTGAAAGGAAATATACGCTGTAAAAGAGATAGCTGTAATGAAATATCTATTGTATATAGAGAACTGTAGTGACTAGTGATGTAGAGCACAAGATAGGCATGTGAATGGCTAGAATTTATACATGACTATACTACTGAGTTTGTACATGACTACACTACTTTGGAATTATTCACATGTCCACTTCTACTCCCCCGTACCCCAATCAATACACAAGGATCTATACAAGTTACGTTATTGTACATGATATCACATGGGGCCCATAAAAGGGTGCACATGATAGTATACATGAGAGCTCAGTAAACATGAGAGTACATGATCACATGAGTGTACATGAATAATGAAAGCATAGGAGTACATGATGATAGTGAAACACACATAACATGAAGTACCCGATGCTCCCGAGGGGGATAACATCTCATGTAAAGATCCATATAGTACCAATCCGTGTTACCAACGTGACAGCAACAAGTAAAGTAATCTAGAGCGAGAAGTAAAGCCTGAACAAGTATGAAACGGTCAGAGAATGTACTCGCCTGCTGTATGAATGTCTGTAGAGAATATGCAGTCTGAGGAGAGGTGTCTGGCTCCTGATCAGAGCAACACAAGTCACAATGTATTCTAAATAGTAAATATGAAGTCTACTATGCAAACTACATGATTCTAGGTCAATCTGGTCAAAAGTCAACTCTAAAGTCAAACTAGTCAAAGTTAAGTCAATACTAGTCAAACTAGTTAGGGTTTTAGTCAAACTAGTCAAACTAGTTGATTTAGGTCATTCCTAGTCATTTCTAGGTGAACTAGGTCAACTTTGACCTAAAGTTGACTTGGTCAACTTTCAGTCAACAAGGGTCAACAATGGGTTTTGGGTCGTTAGGGTTAGTCCCAAGCCATAGGCTAGTAATCCTAGGCCATAGGCTAATGTCATAGGTTTCACATAAACCTATACTAGAATCATATATATATATGTATATATCTATATATAGATATATATCTATCTACTACCCATATACCCATATATGGATACTATATACAATACAACCCACATACATATATATATATATATATAATCACTATATGAAAACTAATACAAACATATATATATATCAATATATATATATATATATATATACCTATATATATATAAACCCATATATATATAATATATATAGAGAGGGAAGAAAGAGAGAGAGACTGAATGAGAGAGAGAGACTGAGAGACTGAGTGAAACATGGGGGGTTCCAGGAATTCCTGAACCCAAACCCATCCAAAACACACACACACACAATACATATATACACACATAGGTATATATATGTATAACTTAACCCACACAATACCAAATTACCCCAAAATCGACCCACACTCTCACATACACATATACTACATATATACACATTAAAATACATTAATATAATACATAAATCATTAGCAAAATCGAATCAAAATTCGATTTTGCAAAAACTGTAAATTTCCAGGGAACAGGAAATGCACTGTGAAAACCTAATTTGGGTTAGCTCAAACATCAATCAAAACGACCTAAGATGACCCAAACTTGGTTGGTAACTAAAGCCCCTAGGTTGGGCTAGGTCCCTAGCAGCCTGACACTGTGTCACGACACGACACGACGTGTCCACAAAGATTTGAAATCACACGGGTAAACCAGTGTACACTGTTACAGTGTAAATTCAAAATTAGTCTAGGACACGACACAAAGCGACACAGGCCTCGTGCTCGTGCCCGAAGGTGCGCCTAGGGTTGGGCTTCGTGTCCATGTCAGTAGCAAGTGTCCACGTGTCGTGTACAGTGGACACGACACGTTCAAAGTACAGTGTCTGTGCGTGTGTACACAGTGTTTAGAACGACCCTTGCGGGGTCGATTCTGTGTCCGACACGACACGAGGTCATCCCAAACTTTGGGGATGACCTGTCAGTCATTGCCCCGTGCTCTGTGCCAATTTTGGCGTGTCCACGTGGCTTCTACAGTGCGTGGGGACACTGTGGCAGCAGGACACAATTCCTGTGTACTGCCCTGTGTCCCGAGAGCTTGTGTGTCCATTCTTGGACACGACACAAGGTCAAATTGTGTCCAGTGACATAGGATTAGGGTTAGGGTTAGGGTTAGCTAGGCTAGGTTTTTGTTCAAAGAGTTTGGAAAAACAGTGATCAAAATACACAATGACAGTGCTCAAACAGTGAGTAAAATTAGGGTTCTAGACTAGTAGGATACGTGTCCAACACGACACCAAAACACATCAAAATCTTACCAAACTTTACCCACAATATTGTTATCCCTATATGAATGCATCTATGAAAGAAAAATAGGAATTTAACTAGGTTTGTGGAAATTTACCTATTGGTGAATTTCAAGGAAATTCAAAGAAGAGGGGGGTGTTGTTCTTCAACTTGATGATGACAAAAGCCTCCAAATTCTTGATTGCTAGCCTCCCTTAGCTCCCTTGGTGTTGTAGGGTCCCAATGCAAGAGACTAGAGTCAATTTGGATCAAGAATGATCAAGATATGGGTGTTTGAAGAAAATGTGATTTTCTAGGAATTAATTTCATGTAAATTAATTCATGGATGAACACAAGGGTTTATATAGAGTGTGCACCAGCTAGGGGGGGTGTCTTGGCCGGCCATGGCATGGCCAAGGCATGGGGGGGTTGTCCTTGGCTTGCTTACAAGCTAAGGGAAGGACTTTTGGTAAAGGGTTTTGGATATTTTGCATAAAACAAGGAAAATATCCTATAAGTAATATCTAGATATTTGTATAGCTTTGACTACCATGAATATCTAATCCTCTTAGTCATTCTAGGTTAGGGTTTAACCTATAGATTAGGGTAACTAGGTTAGGGGCTCTCATGACACTTAACAATAATTAAATAATATTAAAATCACATAATTACAAATAATTCCAAATAAATCCTAGAAAATTACCAAAATACCCCTTAGGCTAAAACCACTAAAATGATGTTCTAAACCTATGGCTAGGCTCACATGATCATGGTTAGTCTCTAGGTTATGAAAACTAGGGTTACACTGAGGTTATACTAGTAAGATCACAAAGTCATAAACCATGACTTAGAAAATAATTTTAAATTAACTAAAATCACCAAAAATCATACCATGACTAAAATACCATTAATAAATAATAAAAATAATAAATTTTCAAAAATTCCTAATTTCAGAAAACAGGGTGTTACAAGTCTACCCACCTTAAAATAATTTCGTCCTCGAAATTTAGATAGTCGTACTCCTTCTAGTCAAACCTCCAATAATCAAGGACGAAGCCACTACCTAGGCAACATACAAGGTCAACAAGCAAAATATGGGTAGTAGACCTATACTGGGTCATGTCCCAAAAATTGGCTGGCAGTTTCAGGTCATAAGGTGTCCTGAATTCAAATCGAAGCCAAAAGTAACTCCATGGGGTAAATCAGGATGAAGTCTTGGGTCAGGAAAATCGTACTAAGAAAATGAAGCACACAATGGTATGCCTGAGTGGGACACTAAGGTCATGGGTGTAGTATGTCATGTCTAGGTTACGTATGTGAAGTCAGTTTTGAGAAAACAACTAGTCTTGTGCTCCAAATTTTAAAAGTCACGGTAATGTGTCTACGGTGATCATAATTTAGAGTGGGAAGGGTCTATGGCCAAATTGAACCAAAATCATGATGAATAGTGGTACGAGGGGGACAGGTTAAATGGACAGTCTGTGGTCTCATCTAGGTGCACTAGTCATTCTAGATCAAGACTGTCCTATGGTATCAAAACGTACAGACAATCTAAGGTGTCCTAATTCGGAAGGTAAGGGAACAACAATCATCAAGGCTATAGGGCCGTCTACCATCCTATATGAAAATTGGTCATTAACAAGTAAGTGAGAATCATTAAAAGTTACCATTCCATAAAGTGGTAAAAGAAAATTGAAAATTTAGGCACAAACAATCACAATTAGATTTTAGTCTTGACACGATCTAAGTTGATCAATTTCAGGAAAAAATAGAGATTTGGGCAAGATGGGAAATCAATAAAAATTAAGTATGAGCACGAGCATCCAATGATGAAGATCCAGGTCATGATAAATTTAATTCAACTGGATACGAATACGAGGTTCATAGGTGATTAAAATAATTCCAAGAAGAATTGTCAAGGCTGTTTGTGGATAAGATTCTAGGGTAAGTTTAACTGTGTCCATCCACGTAGATTAATATACGAAAAGCGAACCAAAACGCAATAGGTTGATCAGACCATCATGCGCCGGTTCTGATTAGACAATATGTTAGTGGGTGGCCACCCAATAAAATATGTCATGACCAAGCTCGAAAATAGATAAGCTTGCAAAACTAAGGCTAATTTAGCAGCACAAGATATAAGGGTGGTAATGATGAAAGGAATTCATAGTCCAAGTTTCTTAGCCAACGGGTCAAGTAATCAGATAAGGTACAAGGTTAAGTATTCAAGGATTCAAGTAGAACGCCATCACATGCTAGGTCGAAAGAATTGAACTAAGGTGGATTTCTAATTGAAATAAGAATAAATTTAGTATCATGGCAGAGGTTATAGTTTAGCCATTTGACCAGAAAATCATATCAAGTAAAATAGAGTACAAGGAGACGGGTTTTAGTGGGACATGGAATACCTACATGAAGGTAGGCTAGTCTAGGTCTTATATGTAAAGTTTGTTGGGAGGTAACAGCTAGTATTATACTCTGAATATCTAAGTCGCGGTAAAGGACATCCAATGGTCTAGAATAGAAAGTGGTGGTTCGAGACGTGACAAATTGATGTAAAAATTGAAGAGGATCAAATTAACCCATGAAATAAAATTAATCAGGAATTCAGTAAATAATTTAGGAACACAGTCCTAGGGATAGATAGGCTACTAGATGAATATAGTTAGGGTTCGATCAATCAAGGGTCAAGGTTAGAAGGTCTCAATAAAGTCTTGATTTGAGGAAATGTCGAGTAAGTCAGGTTTGGGATACAGTCACATAGTTAGGTAGAAAGAGTTTAAGCAAGGTGCAAAATAGAGAGGACAGTTCATTTCAATGAAAGGCAATTAGCAAGAGGATTAGATGGCAAGAAATAGATAAGAGTTTTCTCATAATTGTGATTGAGTACCCTAAAAAAAATAAAAGATATTAATCTAATACTAAGAAATTAAAATCAACAACTACAAAAATTTTAAAATCATCAACTAATACCAGGATTCAAAGTTCTACAGTGAATCCTCCAAAATCAAATTCAATCAAGGGAAAAGGGGTTTAAATCGTAATTTCAAATGAGATTCTCAAGGGTTATCCCAGGAATCTCTCAAAGTATCCTAGCAGTGATTGAGTATCCATTCTCTCTAAGCCTATTCCTCTAATCCTATCACAGGCTGTAGTGATACTCTAGTTCGAATACCACTACATAAACTCGAGACCTGTATGGGCCACCACTAAAAACGTGTCACGACCCGCACCCACTGTCAGGGTACGAGAACGTAACAACGCCCAGCCTACGCCGCAGTGTCGGCGGTAGAACGCTGTCCTAGGTCAATCATCTATCAATACCAAGTACCTGTACAGTTTATACTCTCCGAATGGAGGTGACATATCAATATTCATCTCAATCACATCTAGGGTAGAAGAACGAAAGACAAGTAGATAGATAGTAACTCAAGAGAACAGTATCATAGATGAATAAGTCTAAGTGTCTAGTACAACATAATATCCAGAACTGTCAACTCATAATACAAAAGTCTAAGAGTCTATATATCTCCACATCTCAAAATACAACTCAGAATGTGAGACAAAAAGTAAATATAGAAAAGACTGCCTAGACTAAACTGGTCTAGACTACTGGAACAACATCCTCAGCTGTAGGTGGAACCTGCTGAGGGTCCTCAATACAAGTATCATCTAGTCCTGCTCCATAATAGGTAGACACCAGGGCCTCATCCTCATCCTCTGTAATATTTTCAACAGGTCCAATCAGGACGGGAACGAGCACAATACATCTCACGCAGTGCATATCAGGTTAGGAAATACGATACAGGCAATAGAGTAAGATACATGAACTGCTGAAAGGAAATATACGCTGTAAAAGAGATAGCTGTAATGAAATATCTATTGTATATAGAGAACTGTAGTGACTAGTGATGTAGAGCACAAGATAGGCATGTGAATGGCTAGAATTTATACATGACTATACTACTGAGTTTGTACATGACTACACTACTTTGGAATTATTCACATGTCCACTTCTACTCCCCCGTACCCCAATCAATACACAAGGATCTATACAAGTTACGTTATTGTACATGATATCACATGGGGCCCATAAAAGGGTGCACATGATAGTATACATGAGAGCTCAGTAAACATGAGAGTACATGATCACATGAGTGTACATGAATAATGAAAGCATAGGAGTACATGATGATAGTGAAACACACATAACATGAAGTACCCGATGCTCCCGAGGGGGATAACATCTCATGTAAAGATCCATATAGTACCAATCCGTGTTACCAACGTGACAGCAACAAGTAAAGTAATCTAGAGCGAGAAGTAAAGCCTGAACAAGTATGAAACGGTCAGAGAATGTACTCGCCTGCTGTATGAATGTCTGTAGAGAATATGCAGTCTGAGGAGAGGTGTCTGGCTCCTGATCAGAGCAACACAAGTCACAATGTATTCTAAATAGTAAATATGAAGTCTACTATGCAAACTACATGATTCTAGGTCAATCTGGTCAAAAGTCAACTCTAAAGTCAAACTAGTCAAAGTTAAGTCAATACTAGTCAAACTAGTTAGGGTTTTAGTCAAACTAGTCAAACTAGTTGATTTAGGTCATTCCTAGTCATTTCTAGGTGAACTAGGTCAACTTTGACCTAAAGTTGACTTGGTCAACTTTCAGTCAACAAGGGTCAACAATGGGTTTTGGGTCGTTAGGGTTAGTCCCAAGCCATAGGCTAGTAATCCTAGGCCATAGGCTAATGTCATAGGTTTCACATAAACCTATACTAGAATCATATATATATATGTATATATCTATATATAGATATATATCTATCTACTACCCATATACCCATATATGGATACTATATACAATACAACCCACATACATATATATATATATATATATATATATAATCACTATATGAAAACTAATACAAACATATATATATATATCAATATATATATATATATATACCTATATATATATAAACCCATATATATATAATATATATAGAGAGGGAAGAAAGAGAGAGAGACTGAATGAGAGAGAGAGACTGAGAGACTGAGTGAAACAGGGGGGGTTCCAGGAATTCCTGAACCCAAACCCATCCAAAACACACACACACACAATACATATATACACACATAGGTATATATATGTATAACTTAACCCACACAATACCAAATTACCCCAAAATCGACCCACACTCTCACATACACATATACTACATATATACACATTAAAATACATTAATATAATACATAAATCATTAGCAAAATCGAATCAAAATTCGATTTTGCAAAAACTGTAAATTTCCAGGGAACAGGAAATGCACTGTGAAAACCTAATTTGGGTTAGCTCAAACATCAATCAAAACGACCTAAGATGACCCAAACTTGGTTGGTAACTAAAGCCCCTAGGTTGGGCTAGGTCCCTAGCAGCCTGACACTGTGTCACGATACGACACGACGTGTCCACAAAGATTTGAAATCACACGGGTAAACCAGTGTACACTGTTACAGTGTAAATTCAAAATTAGTCTAGGACACGACACAAAGCGACACAGGCCTCGTGCTCGTGCCCGAAGGTGCGCCTAGGGTTGGGCTTCGTGTCCATGTCAGTAGCAAGTGTCCACGTGTCGTGTACAGTGGACACGACACGTTCAAAGTACAGTGTCTGTGCGTGTGTACACAGTGTTTAGAACGACCCTTGCGGGGTCGATTCTGTGTCCGACACGACACGAGGTCATCCCAAACTTTGGGGATGACCTGTCAGTCATTGCCCCGTGCTCTGTGCCAATTTTGGCGTGTCCACGTGGCTTCTACAGTGCGTGGGGACACTGTGGCAGCAGGACACAATTCCTGTGTACTGCCCTGTGTCCCGAGAGCTTGTGTGTCCATTCTTGGACACGACACAAGGTCAAATTGTGTCCAGTGACATAGGATTAGGGTTAGGGTTAGGGTTAGCTAGGCTAGGTTTTTGTTCAAAGAGTTTGGAAAAACAGTGATCAAAATACACAATGACAGTGCTCAAACAGTGAGTAAAATTAGGGTTCTAGACTAGTAGGATACGTGTCCAACACGACACCAAAACACATCAAAATCTTACCAAACTTTACCCACAATATTGTTATCCCTATATGAATGCATCTATGAAAGAAAAATAGGAATTTAACTAGGTTTGTGGAAATTTACCTATTGGTGAATTTCAAGGAAATTCAAAGAAGAGGGGGGTGTTGTTCTTCAACTTGATGATGACAAAAGCCTCCAAATTCTTGATTGCTAGCCTCCCTTAGCTCCTTTGGTGTTGTAGGGTCCCAATGCAAGAGACTAGAGTCAATTTGGATCAAGAATGATCAAGATATGGGTGTTTGAAGAAAATGTGATTTTCTAGGAATTAATTTCATGTAAATTAATTCATGGATGAACACAAGGGTTTATATAGAGTGTGCACCAGCTAGGGGGGGTGTCTTGGCCGGCCATGGCATGGACAAGGCATGGGGGGGTTGTCCTTGGCTTGCTTACAAGCTAAGGGAAGGACTTTTGGTAAAGGGTTTTGGATATTTTGCATAAAACAAGGAAAATATCCTATAAGTAATATCTAGATATTTGTATAGCTTTGACTACCATGAATATCTAATCCTCTTAGTCATTCTAGGTTAGGGTTTAACCTATAGATTAGGGTAACTAGGTTAGGGGCTCTCATGACACTTAACAATAATTAAATAATATTAAAATCACATAATTACAAATAATTCCAAATAAATCCTAGAAAATTACCAAAATACCCCTTAGGCTAAAACCACTAAAATGATGTTCTAAACCTATGGCTAGGCTCACATGATCATGGTTAGTCTCTAGGTTATGAAAACTAGGGTTACACTGAGGTTATACTAGTAAGATCACAAAGTCATAAACCATGACTTAGAAAATAATTTTAAATTAACTAAAATCACCAAAAATCATACCATGACTAAAATACCATTAATAAATAATAAAAATAATAAATTTTCAAAAATTCCTAATTTCAGAAAACAGGGTGTTACAACGGAGCCTTCCCACTCAGAGGTAGTGAGGACATGGCAGGAGTTGGCTCAATGAAGATTGGGTACATAGAACGACTCAGAGGTAGAAGAACGTGGAAGTTCTATGCGAGGGGGCGGTTTGTTTTTGGTAGAAGTGAAGACGACTCAGAGGTAATGAGGACATGGTCGTTTCGGAAATTGGTGGATCGACTACCCTTTTTGTGCACTGGGAGTGCGGGTAATGAATCCTGAGGGAGGATCTCTGCCAGGAAGAAAGTTCAGAGGTATAATCATACTTGACTTACTATCTAAAAGAGTAACCGAAATGTAAGTTCAGAGGCACCAGCTGGTACATAACTTGGTAATTTGGACTATTGAGGGAGTGAGAGTACAGCGGCACCAGCGGGTGCATGACTCGATAATCTGAAATAGGGTGGATGAGAGTTCAGTGGTACTAAAGGGGTACATGACTCGATAATCTGGAGAATGATGGATGGGAGTTCAGTGGTACTAAAGGAGTACATGACTCGATAATCTGGAGAATGATGTTCAAACATAGTATTTCTTCAGGAACTTGTCATTGACGGGCAACATGAGCAAATCTCCGTTCGGCTTAGCGAGGCGGTAGGCGCCATTGGAGAACATGGTCTCGATGACAAATAGACCTTCCCATTTTGGCTGGAACTTACCGGTGGTCTTGTGAGTCATGACCATCGGTCTCCGGACTGCCAGAACAAGATCACCCACTTGGAATGTTCTGATTTTAACTTTTTTGTTGAAGGCTCCTGAGATGCGTGCTTGGTATAGCTCGATCCTTTGCTGAGCTAGGAGGCGCTTTTCATCTAAAGCCTCCAACTCTTATAGTCGTCGTCGGTAGTTATCATCCGTTGAAAATTGATAAGTGAGGGCGACGCGGAGTGAGGGGATCTGAGTCTCCAAAGGGAGGAATGCCTCGCTCCCGTACACCAGAGAGAATGGTGTATTCCTGGTGGCTGTTCGAACCGTGGTGCGATAAGCCCATAAGCACTCGCCGAGCTTCTCGTTTCAGTCGCGTTTGTTGGAGGAGACGAACTTCTTGAGGAGTTTGATGATTGTTTTGTTGAATGCCTCTGCCAACCCGTTTGCTGCCGGGTTGTATGGTGTCGAAGCGACATTCTGAATGCGGTGCTTATCGCAGAATCGGTAGAATGCATGGCTTATAAACTGTGGACCATTATCATGGATGATTCTTCGTGGTAGTCCGAAGCGGTAGATAACGTGATGCTTAAGGAAGCTGATCACGTTTGAAGTTTTAACTTCTGCGAGTGGGACAGCCTCCGTCCATTTGGAGAAATAATCAGTGATCGCAAGTATGAAGCGGTGTCCTCGGGAGGAAGGTGGGGTGATTGGACCAATGATATCCATTCCCCATGCTTCGAATGGCCAGGATGCCACCGTTGGATGCAGAAACTCGGATGGTTGATGAATGAAATCCGCGTGGACTTGGCAGGCCTTGCATTTTCTGGCATAATCTATCGCATCTGCCACCATTGTGGGCCAGTAGTAGCCCATCCGGCGAAGGCGGTCCTGTAGCTTAGGGCCGGGTTGATGGGCCCCACAGATACCGTCGTGAGCTTCTCGTACAGCTTCTGTAGCTTTCGCGTTCGACAAGCACCGGAGCAATAATCCGTCGTAGGAGCGGCGATACAACATTTTCGTCTCTGTATCGTAGAAGAATCTGAGAGAGCGCCGTCTGATAAAGGTAGCTTCCTTTGGATTCTCTGGGAGGATGTCGTATACGACGAAGTCGATGAACGGCTGTCTCCAGTCCGGTGTGTCGTCGACCGTCTGGGCGGAATAACTTGCCATGGCTTGAACGTTGTTCTTGGGACAGACCAGTTCGTGGTCTATTACGTCAACCGAATGATGAGCTTGGTTCGGCACTGCTAAGGAAGCGGCAAGGCCTGCTAGGGCATCGGCTTCGATATTTTGGAGTCTGGGGACGTGTTCGATGAAGAATCCCTCGAATGATGAGATAATGTTGATCACAATTTGATGGTAGGGGATCATGTCTTCATGGCGAACCTCGTACGAGCCCCTGATCTGATTGACGATTAGTTGGGAGTCGCCGTATGCTTCAAGGTATTCTACCCCCAGCTCTTTTGCAAGTTGGAGGCCAATAACCAGAGCATTATATTCGGCCACATTGTTGGAGCAGGGTTCCGTGAGGGAGTAGACGCGATTGATCACCAGCCCAGTAGGAGAAATTAATACCACTCCGACCCCGACGACGATGTTTCCCTTGGGTCCGGTCCTTGAGGCGCCATCGAAGAACATTCGCCATATGTTATCGTGGATGGCTGTATTCGAATCGGCGACCTCGTCTGGGATCTCTTCATAGATTCTGGATGACTCCGATCCTGGGTGGGCTGCCAAAAAGTCTGCTAGGGCTTGACCCTTAACAGCCTTTTGCGGGACGAAAATCATATGATAGGGGGACAGCAATATTGCCCATGTGGCGAGGCGAGAGCTGAGGGCCCCTGGTTTAGTCATGAGGACTCTGAGGGGGTTGACTCGCGAGATCACATGTATGGTTTGTCCTGTGACATAGTGCCGCGTCTTTTGAATAGCGAATACCAGGGCGAGACACTCCTTCTCTACGGCGGTGTATCGATGTTCCCCGATCATCATTCTGTTGAGATAATATATGGCCTGCTCGTGGCCTGCATCGTTATTTTGTGCTAGCAGGGCACCAAGGGAGTGTTCCATCGCTCGTACGTAGAGCAGGAATGGTTTTCCGGAGACCGGGGCCACCAGGACTGGGGGATTCGACAAATATTCTTTGATGTCGTCGAAAGCACGCTGGCATTCCTCGTCCCATACGAATGAGACTCCCTTCTTCATGAGGTGTGTGAACGGTCGGCATCGCCCGGAGAGGTTGGAAATGAACCTCCTGATGTAAGCTAGCCTCCCTTGGAGGCCTCTGAGTTCGCAGAGATTTTTCGGGGGACCCATCTCCATGATTGCCTTCGTCTTCTCAGGGTCTACATGGATGTCCCGTGCCGTGATGATGAAGCCTAAGAATTTCCCGCTGGATACGCCCAAGAATGATTTCGTAGGGTTCATCTTCAGGTTGTGGGCTCTCATCAGGTCGAATACCGTTCTCAGGTCTTGTAGATGATCTTCCTTATGGCGACTCTTGACGGCGATATCGTCGACATAGCATTCTACTGTTTTACGTAAATGTTCTCGGAAAATGATACTCATGGCCCGCTGATATGTAGCGCCAGCATTCTTTAGACCGAATGGCATGACTGTGTAGCAGTATGTACCAATCGGCGTTCGGAATGATGTGTGCTTTTCATCGTCGGGAGACATCTTGATTTGATTGTACCCCGAGAATCCATCCATGAATGACATACGTTCAAAGCCGCATGTGTTGTCGATCATGATATCTGTGATGGGGAGGGAAAACTCGTCCTTCGGACATGCCTCATTCAGATTACGGAAGTCGATGCAGATTCGGATCTTTCCATTTTTCTTAAGGACCGGCACTATATTGGCGACCCAGTCAGGATGTTGCTCTTCACGAATGAAGCCGCTGGTTATTAGCTTGTTGACTTCGGCTTCAATTACGTCCATGACGCCTGGGCGGAAGCGTCGTTGTTGCTGTTTGACTGGCTTTGCATCTGGCCGTATGTTAAGTTTGTGAAGAGCGATATCGGGGTCTAGCCCCGGCATGTCCTCGTAACTCCACGCGAACACGTAGATATATTCTCTGACGAGTTTCAGCAGCGATTCTCGTTCTTCGTTTGTCAGGCTTTTACTGATAAAGATCGGTTTTGGAGAAGATTCGCTGCCGAGATCCACTTGTATGACCTCATCTTCAGTAGGAGGTTCTCTCAGTTCGAACCATTTTTCCCATTGTGCGTCTAATTGCTGGGCCCATGGTTCTAGCTCAAGGATTTCGGGGATGTCTTCGTCTTCCTCGTAAGCGTCAGCGAACGCCATGTTGACTGACATGATTTGTCTGAACACATCTCCGATGCTGGTATCTGAGTCGGAAGTCGGTGATCCGGTTGAATGTGACTGCCAGTCGTATTCTTCATCTGAGCTTTCAGGGGTCATAGTAGGCGTTACATACCCTAAACCGCATCGGGTTTTGTTATAGTAGTTCCGTAGTTTGCCCGCCGGGGCTGGCGTCTTCAAAGGTAATCGTCGTCCAGTGCCGTAGTTCAGTCCTGGCATTGTCTCTAGATCATACCCCTGTTTCTGCATGAGATATTTGGATTGAGGGCTATAGAGATACAGAGGCAGTCTTCCGGCATCTGACCCAAAGTCGACTTCTTCCATAGCGGGGGATGTGGGTTGTTCGTCCGGCCGAAGATGATCGGGTGGTCCCCTCCCTCGACTATTCGGTAAGTGTCTTCTACTGGAGTAAGTCGGATGGCGGTGTACACGTTTGTCACCTGTGTATGTAGGTGAGTGCCCATACCGTGTTCCATAGCGTACATTGTACATAGCTTATTGAGCTCGGTGTAGTTCAAAGATAACCCTTTATTGATGAAGTAAGGTATCTTTTCTAGAGGGATTACATCATCTGCGGAGGGGGTATCGGAGTGGGCAGCCACATACTTGGCCAATTCTGGTTCTTCTTCGGCCACCCCCTGTATAAATGAAGACTGGAAGGATGACCTAGTCAGCTTGATCTTCAGAGGCTCAACTGGCGGAGCAGATCGTAGAGTTGTTGGTAAACTAGCAATCTCCAGTTTGGTACTTGATGTGAGACGAGGGGTGGCTGGTTCGCTAGAAGCGTCAGACCTCGCATCGGGGTGAAGAACCTTCTTGGGAAGGCGTATTGTGAGCGGTCTGTCGGAGGGATTGGGCTTCTCCGTTTGGAGCTGACCGACTCTCGGTAGTCTGATGGTAAGTGGCCCTGTTATGGGTCTCGGCGCTTGGCCGGACTTTGGCAGCCGGATTCTCATCTGTTCTTCTTGTGCGAAGAGACTGATTGCGTCCTTACGCAGAGTGGCCGTAAGGGGTGCAGAATTGCCCGGTTTGCGAGCCTGAAGGTGGATCGTTAGAGGTTCTTCTGATCCTGTAGCCGTCTTGTTGTGAGTTTGCACATCTTCTTCGACCAGATGCTTCTTTGATTTTTCGTATAGACAGGAGTCTGAGTAATAAGATTCGACCCCCTTGAAGGGATCGATATCAGCAAACTCTGTCCTCACGAAGCCGTGCTTATCGACATATTTGAAGCACTGGTGTAGTGTGGAAGGCACGATCATGTAATCGTGTATCCAAGGCCGTCCCAGAAGGATATTGTAAGAAGTGTCGGCATCTATGACATAACAGGTGACTTCTGATTAGAGATCGCCGATTTGACACTTCAAACGGATCTTCCCTATTAGGTAGCTCCTTCCCGAATTGAAACCGCTAATGGCGGTGCTTGTAGGTATCAGGCGATGCATCGGAATGCGAAGATGATGTAGCAGACCCTTCGGAATGATGCTTATAGAGGACCCAGGATCAATGTGCATTCGGTCCATCTTTACGTCGCCGATGTATCCAGTGTAATATAACGGGCGATCATGCAGGTTAGTTTTGATGAGCATATCTTGCGGAGAGAAGACGATATTGGGCATTGCTCCCGTACATGCACTATCTTGGAGCTCTGCGGGTTGGTTATCTCCCGTGAGGTTGACCTGAGCCAAGTATGCATCGGCATTTTGGAGCGCCTCACTTAAAGCCGTGCGGACATCCTTTGAGAGCCTGAGGAGTTCATATAAAGACAATTTGGCCGGGGTATAGCTAATTGCGCTAAGATGTCGAAGTTGTAGGGCCTCTCCAGCCCCTGAGGTGTCTCCTTCCGGAGGGACTTGTCGAAGCGAGTCTCCTTCGGCCTAGGCTTGTCGGTCGTCGAAGGCTGAGCCGGTCCCGGAACATCATTGGTAGTGGGCGGATGATCATCAGTCGCGTTTTCGGTCACCGGTTGGGCTTGTGTTCCAGATCGAGTAGTGACGGCCGAGACTTCCTCTTCTTCCGCCGAGGCAGTGCGGCAGGATCTGACTTTTTCACTTTTCCTTTTAGAAGGTGGAGAGGGCTGAGTTACCTCGTGGACTAGGTCCGGATGGACCCACATGATTTCCCCTCGTGATGTGGTGAGGGGTACTAGACCAGCGGCTTGATCGCGAGCAGGCGGCAGATTAGCAATCTCCATTGTTGCCAGAGGGATGGGTATAACCCCGTCCTGAGTCTCTGTTGGAGGGAAGCTGCCGAATTGTACGGACACCATGTTGGCTGCCACGGTTACCTCTTCGAAATCGATGGCCAGGGCATTCGAATCGATGAGGTTTTGGATATACCGTTTCAGTTGGTAGCAGTCGTGTGTAGCATGGTGGACGTAGCGATGGTAATGGCAGAACTTTGGGTTCTCCAGATCAGCCGGCCGAGGCTCTCGTCTTGGTGGAGGAAGCTGAATCCTATCTCCTTGTATAAGCATGTCCAAGATAGGCTTGACGTGACCGTCTTCAAAGGAATAAGTGATTTGAGGCCATTGTTTGTCTGCTGGCTGTGGCTCGGGCTTCTGGGCTGTATCGGTCACCATAGCCTGCTTGCCTTTGTTGTCCCGGTTGTTGGAGGGGCTACCCCCATTGTCGTTGCTGGTGTTGGGACGCTTGCTCTTGTTCTCTCCCTCCGAGATATGCAACCCCAGTTGGCGAGCCTTCTTCAATCGTTCTTCAGCACTTGTAGCACTGATGATAAAAGCCATCCAGTCCTTGAACTGACTTTCGCCCATCCAGAGACTAATTGTTGGAAGTAGTCTCTTTTGGCAAATTTCAATCAAGGAAGAATCCGGGTTGCCAGATGGTAACTTCATTGCGGTTTGACGAAACCGCTCAATGTAATTTCTCGTCAGTTCTTTCTCTCCTTGAATGACGTCCATGAGGGTAGACATCGTAACATCCTGCCCTACCTCATAGAACCTCTCCAAGAACAAGCATTTGAAGCCAGCGAAGGAGTGGATGCAATTGTCTGGCAGGTTGCGGTACCAATCGAAGGCGACTCCTTCCAATACCCCAATGAATAATCGCGTGAGGATAGCGTCATCATGGGGCAGATGGTCGGTAGTGACCTCAAAGTAAGTGATGTATCGACTTGCTGAAGTCTTGCCATCATATGGGTTAATATTGAACTGCTTATATCTTGGCGGAAAGGGAACATCCCTCCATTCAGCAGGATATGGTTGCCGTATTCTGAGGTCTTGAGAGTTTTCTCGGGCGTGGAACATTGCTCGGAGCTCCTGAACCTCTCTTCTTACTTTTCGGGCCTCATCTGTCGCGGTAGGGGCCGTTATCTCGGGAGGATTATTGCCCTGGTTTGGCGCCGCTGAATTTGAATCTACGTTGATTGGGGGACCCGCGCTTGTCTGGCCAGGTGTCACTCCCTGCAGAGTAGGAAGTGCCGCTTTGATCTCGTCTACAGACTTGACCAAGGCATGCAATATGGCCTCCAAAGTGTCGATGTGCTGGCGATCGCTGGAACCGCCTTGATTGCTGTCTGTCATGAATACCGTCTTCACATGAGGAGTGACGGAGGGAGTGGTGGAGGATGTACCCTCCGAGTCGTACCCATGCGTCGAGAAATCATTTGGATATGTGGGGATGTTCTCTTCAGGTTCGGACTCGGAAGGAACACCACCCCCAGCTTCGGAGCTTGCTTCGCCTAGAGAATCATGGATGTCCTCAGGGACGTCAGCATCTTTTGTACCCGATAGGAGGGTTGTTTCTCGGGGTTCGTCTCCTTGAAACATTGGATTATTGTGGACGTTCGGAGGAGTACTATCCCCAGCTCCTACGACCCCCGGGGTCGGGGACGATGAGCCTCCTGGTGCAGCAGATTTTGTCTTCGAACGGGTGTGTTGGTATACTCCGGTGGAGGGTAACCGTTTAGCCGACAACTTTTTAACTGTAGTGGCTGATATCTTTGGATTGGAGATGCTTGTCTTCTTTCCTTTCCCCTCGGCGGGGACCTTCTGAGCAGAGTTGCAGGAGACAACAGGAGGTGCCTCATCTTCTGAGTTCGGGTGCTGTAGTCTGTGGAAGACGGACGGACGATCTTCCGTCACTGCCGCGTTGTTGCAGCAGCAGTTGACGATAATCTGGGTGCAGTGACGTCCATATGGGGATTCTTTGCACGCCGAGGCCCCTTCTCTTTCCTTGCGTTTGTGGAGGATCGCCTCATGCAGGTCAGAGGAACCACTCTGTCCGTTCGCCGTCGGGGATTGGACTTGAGCGGTTCTGTACAACTTTCCATCAGAGGCCCGCGTGATAATCAGCGGGACGTCCTGATAGTCAGAGGTTGGGGCAGCTGTCTGGGCTTGATGAGCCTGCGCTGCCCTAGACTTCTTCTTTCTAGCACTTGTGGGTGCATAATAGGAAGAGTCCAAGTTGAGCATCACAGAGTCTGGCTTATCATCCAGAGAGTCATCAGGGTTCGGACCGTACGAGAGACGGTCGAAAACTGATCGAGAGGAGCATGGAGCAGATGCTATACGGCTGGGAGCGGAAACCGTACGGACTGTCTGCATGCGGTTGTCTCCTGTCGTCGGACAAATTCTTATGCGGCTAGGGGTCACGACCGTGCAGGCTGGCCGCATGCGGTTGGCATCTGTGGCCGCATGGGTTTTCTGCAAACGATTGACTTTAATGGCCGCATGAGTCTCATCCATGCTGTCGGGAACTGTAGTCGCATAAGTTATGCGGCTGACAGAAGTAGCCGCATGAGTTTTCTTCATGCGATTGGCGGATGTAGCCGTATGGGCTTTCTCCTTGCGGTTGGTGGATGTAGCCGCATGGGCTTTCTCCTTGCGGCTAATACTCTTCTGCGGTTCGGTCCGCGTAGAGTCCCTCTTTGTCCCTGCGAGTCCAGCATCATAATGTTTTCTTCTGCCGGACTTGGGGACAGCAGAGTTGTCTACGATCTGAAGTGGGACCGCATGAGAATTCTTCTCGCCATTTTGAGCAACAGAGGGCATCCCATCGAGGGCTTGAGGAGGAGCAAATGACTTCGGTCTCCATTCTTTGCGAGCTTTCATGGTGCGGGTGCGCTTCTGGACCGGGCCAGCGCTGCCTTCAGAGAGCATCTCTTCGAACGCCTGTTGGTCGAAGCGGACGACCATCTTCTTTTGTGTGGAGCCAAGTTTGGCTGCATCTGATTGCGTCACCAACTCCTCAGCCGTGGAGAAGTTAGTCCCCAGCAGAGTCGCCATCGTGTTTGCCATTGATCGTAAAAGAACAGAACAATTATCGGAGGACTGAACTTAGACTCACAATACAAACTCGCTCGTACAAAGAAAGCCTAGGAACGAAAACCTAGGTACAGCAGACTAAGTACGATTGTTTATTTTTGATTCTGGGGGGTGACGATAGAGGCTCGGGAAAGCGACGGCCGCTCTGCCTTACTCCTTGGACGATCAGTATGCAGTCTTGGCTCGGGGAAGATCTGCTCGATGTTGATGAAGAAACGCTCTTCTTACTCTCCTCGGATTGCTCTCCTGGCTTCTCTCTCTCTCTGTGATTATCAAGAAGGAAGGGGGAGCTCTCTCTGTGTAGATCTCTCTCTTTTATTTCTTTTGGTGCCGACCTCTCTCTCTCTTCTTCTTCTTTTTTTTTCAAGGGAATGATGCTGGCTATTTATAAGAGTGGGGGGGGGTGATCATTAGGGTTTGCTAATGATTATCTGTTTGGAATGTCGGCGCTCCTTCATTCTATCTGAACCCTTGATCCTGATTACAGTGAATCTCGGCCATTAACGCGGATAGCATCGTATCTCATGAGCAATTAATGCTAGCTGTTTTAAATCCTCGTGATTGATTATGCCAATGTCTGATTGCTCGCCACGTGTTCCATTAGCTTGATGATAAATGATATGCCCTGATCTCAGTAATTATGACGATGATGTCAAATATATTTGTTGAGATTCGGTTAAATCTCTTATTGATCCCATGCCACGTGTCTTAATTGTGAGTCCTGTCAGAGCCGCATAGGATTGACTATCCTCGAACCGCAGAGAGATACTCTTCCTGAGCCGCATGAGACAATGCCTCATCGAGCCGCAGGGGACGAACCTTCCGTGAGCCGCATATGCATAGTCTTTGCGAGCCGCATGAGCTAGCATTGTATTGAGTCGCAGGGATTGAGCTCTCGGTGGGCCGCATATGGCTGATTTCTGCTAACCATATAGAGTGACTTCTTCGTGAGCCGCATGGAGCTGTTTTTCATTTAAGCCGCATGAGAGTTGCCACGTGGCAACCTAGGATTTCTGACGGTTCGGGTCAGAGATCTTCTTCCTTTCCCGAAAAGTCTGTCATTATGGCAGAGCCATTATGACACTTTATGTCAGAGCAGTCACAGTCGCCAAGTCGTGTCAGAGCATTAAATGAGGCCACCCCCAAACGACCAGCTGTAGGGAAGGATCACACATGGCATCCATCGAGCCGCATATGCCTTGCTGAACCGCATACGCTCCCGAGCCGCATGCGATTGAGAGTCTTCTTTGAACCGCATAGGGTCGCTCCTGTGTGAGCCGCATAAGCTTCTTACTCCGAGCCGCATGGATCATTATTCTAATATTTTCTATGCTTCTACAATGACACCTTCCTGGAAAGATATAGTCACACACCAAAGTAGAAATATGACACTTTGACAGATTGCAGAACTATATTAAACAGGGAAGAACTATGGAGCTTCACTTGTGTTCCTCCACCTGTTGGTTATGAGACCATGCCTGGAAGGTTGATTGATGGCATTGGTGGCAATGAATTGGATGAGATTCAACATGAATGGCTGAAGAGGATCAGGCCATCTCATTTAGTCTGCCGTCGTGACAACATCACTTATCTAGAACCATATCTTTCGAGCAGGTTTGCTCGGCAATTTGGTTACGATCAGTTGCATGTAGGCAATACAACGACGTGTTTTGGTTATCAAGGCGAGTTGATTGATGGTGCCAGAGCGTGGATATATTACATTGCTAAAGGTACAGGGGCTACCTTTTCCATGCCAGATCTGGTCACCTATCAGAGAGGAGCTAGAATATTGGCGTCTTATGCCAAATTCTATGTATCAGCTAATACCTTTGATGAAAAATTCAGCATCTTAGGTAGAAGCTTTATTCATATTAAAAAGAAATCAACTAAATCAGCCCTGCCTAGAGATTGCCATGATCAAGAAGATCCTTTGGCTACCGATGAAGTTGATGATGAAGTTCTAGAAACTTTCTTCTCTGATGACCTTCATCAACCATTACATGTACCCATCGGGAGTGCTGAAGAAAGCATATCTGCTGATAATACCCCGAAGAGGAAGCGGGGCAAAGGTGCTGCTGGGCCTGCCCCAAAAAGAGTCACTCGAGCAGAGATTCAAAATCGTGGAGGAATTACCATTCCAGGGACTTCTCCTGTTTCCAATCGAGTCAGAGAAGCTGATGAAGCAGGTAGTGATCCAAAAGACAATTATCCTACTGTTCCATTCACAAAAAGAATAGGAAGAAAAGTGATAGTTTTAAAAACTAAATCCGTAATTTGTCTCGATGCAGAGAGTCCCACCGATCGTGCTGTGCGATTGGCTTCAGAAAAACAAGCTGCTTTTGATTTTTCTGTAAAGGCAGAACCTGTTGAAGAAGATATTCTTGAACCTGCTGGATCATCCATACCTTCTGATATAGGATCGATTCCGCCAATGGCCGATGATACGTAGGAGATTAATCAACCTGCGGTAGAGGCTGAGCATCAGACTGAAACAGCTAATGACTTACTGATTTCGGGAGAATCAGTAAAGGAAGCCACTTCTCTCAAACTAATTGCTGAAGCTTCAAAGAGCGAACAAGTTGACTATGAACCGTCGTCTCATTCTTCTGGAGAAGAAGACATGGAGATAGACGATGAATCACCGTCTAAAACTCCAATTGATGTACTGAAGACCATTGGTCAACACTCAGGGTTGACACCAGAGCCGGAGAGGCATATAGAAGTTCAAGTTTCGAGTACTTCTGGGGCGGAAAGCAGTGAAATAAATCCCGTGTCAGAAAGTACTCTGAACAGACTACGAGCCGGGCTGAATGATCCGAAGGAAACTGAATATGAACCAGCTCCAGGTAATATTTTATTCATCAAAGTTTTGTCTTGTCTCTGCTTTATTGTCTTTTGGTTTTGATCATGCTTCTTTGATTCCAACTGTCACTCCCCGTTCCCAGAATGCGTATTTTTATACATGTACAACTCATGTGTATTTATTTAGTATTTATCATGTATTTATTTAATATTTATCATGTATTATCCTGTATTTAAATTTTTTTAATTTTATGTTAATCAATTAATCTGCTCTTTAAATTTTCATGTTAATTTATTTCCTGCAATTATATTTCTGCAATTTTATTTTTGCACTTTATTTCCTGTATTTTATTTCCTGCTTTAGTCTTATTGGGTTCTCGGGTTCATGGTGGACAACCCGGCCCAACTTCCACCTACCACCCCTTTTTTATTTAAAGCTTACATCTCTTTCTCTCTCCTCATAAACTCACATTCTCACCATTACTCCTCTTCTTCTTCTTCATTACTCTCTCCACCTACCAAACCGTAGGCAAGTACAACTTGCTCCCCATGAGAACCCATGTTTTTGTAGTTTACTTATCTTTCTCGCAAGATCCTAAGAGAGTTTAGAACTTGGCATTTTTCATTTCGAAGTCTTAATTTTTGTAGATCTAGAAATGAGTTATTTTTGGAGTTTGGTGGTTTTGATCTATCAAACTTCTTTGTTTGCAAGTTTTGATGGTTCCATGTTGTAGAGAAGTTTATTCTACCCAATTTTGACCTTTGGAAAAGTTGGATTTGGACTTGTTTTGACCAAGTTATGGACTTTTAAAACTTTGGGGTGCAACCATGGAGTTCTTGCTGTCTGGAGAAGACAGTGAGCAGTGTATGCTAGCTTTTTAGCTTGCGTCACTGAGCTGTGCGCGCTCTTTAGCGCAGCGCAGTATGGAGTCCATACGCTGCCTTTTTAGGTAGCGTGTATCTTGCATACGCTACCTTTAGGAGTCGTATGGAGTCCATACGCTGCCTTTTTAGGTAGCGTGTGTCTTGCATACGCTACCTTTTGGGAGTCGTATGGAGTTCATACGCTACCTTTTGGGAGCGTATGACATGTATACGCTGACTTGGATGGTCAGGAGTCGTATGGAGTTCATACGCTACCTTTTGGGAGCGTATGACATGCATACGCTGACTTGGATGGTCAGGAGTCGTATGGAGTTCATACGCTACCTTTTGGGAGCGTATGATATGCATACGCTGACTTGGATGGTCAGGAGTCGTATGGAGTTCATACGCTACCTTTTGGGAGCGTATGACTTGCATACGCTGACTTGGATGGTCAGGAGTCGTATGGAGTTCATACGCTGTCTTTTGGAAGCGTATGACTTGCGTACGCTGGCTTGGATAGAGAGGAGTCATATGGAGTCCATACGCTAGCTTGACCTGAGCGTAGCATGACCTGAGCGTACGCTGGCTTGAGCGTAGCTTGACCTGAGCGTACGCTGACATGAGCGTAGGCTGACATGAGAGTAGCCTGTTTACCCTGGATCTTCTATAGCCCTGTATATTGATATCTTATTAGATATTTAACGTCCATTTTATATCCTTACGCCTTTTTGCATAAACTTGATATAATCATGATATGTTGATATTTCTGTTAAATATAGATTGTTACCATGTGTCGTGAATTGAGTTATAGATACCCCGATTGACTGGAATTAAATCCTGAGAGTTGTAGACTCGACCCCACTGAATACTAGTTGACTTTCATGCCTTGTCACCATTGATAATGATTGTGACTTTGACTAATAATTGATCATGCGTTCCTAGTTGGAACTAAGAGACTGGCTAGTCGTCTTATTGAAATGAATGAATGAGACACGTTAATGTTATGAACTATTGTAATCGACTGGCTGATCCCGAATATTGACATACAGGCACATGCAGGCTTCACTCTAATTATTTATTTATGTATTTATTTATTTTCTACAAAAGAAGCATGTGTACTTTATGGTTAAGGCATGATTACTCCGTGGTTAGATTTGATTGTTGCATTACGCTATGTAAGACCTGCAACCTAACCGCACTGGTATCGTTGTAGAGTTGTGCATATCGTACCCCGTACGAAAGTACTCATTTGAATGACCATGATCCACGGCATGGGATTTCACTCAATGTAGGGACTATTAAGTTAAATAAAATAATGATTACATAGAGAGAATGGATTTCCGAGTTCTTATATGGCAGCCCCCTTGGGACAAGTAGTACCCGACGGATCGGCTGGTTCCCACAGATACTGTAAACCTGCCACACGGGCAGGGAACAATATCTGCTTATATTATTATTGTATATGGTATATTGACGGGCGTCCTGCTAGGACTCGTCTAATCCATGCATGGCGCACATGATTAACTGGATAGACTAGCCTTGCTCGCACATAGTAAGAACTAAGGAATCCCTATTGCATTATTCCAGGATAACTTGGGACTCAAAATAGCAAGCCGTAGGATTTGATTAGCCGTTCAAGATGATTTGTTTGTGCACTGTACCTACTCTGTTACCTAACTAGGATGATCAGAATGTCAGGACATGACGGGCCAACTTCTGTCCTTGTTTGGTTGGGAGGTTGGTTCGAAGTGTCGTGATGTGATGTGAATCCTAGTGGAAAGCAGAGATCTATTATTATATTTCTCATTACCGGTTTTAGTTCTCATGTCGTGCTTCCTTGTGGTACTTGCTATTAGAGGTCTAACCTCTCTGGTTTTGCATGGCCAGATTTAGAGCCGGTCCCCGAGGATCCAGCTTACTTCTACCTCCAAGATGGTCAACACTAGAGGGATGATCGCAGGAGGACTCGAGTGGGTTTCTTACTTCCCCGCTCGTTTTGTTATCTACTTTATACCTTGTCGTTTGGCACCGACATGTTAGTCGAATTGTCTTGTACTTACTTTTTACATAATTGTAACTAAAGTCAGGCTGCAGCTGATCACAATTGTGTATACTTTTGCTACATCAATCTGGCTATGTTTTGTAAAGCCAGATATCAAGAACATTTTGACAGAGCGTTTGGGACGCCTTACTGCTTTATCTTACATGTTCTCTATTACTGTTTCTTGTTCGAATGATTGAGACAATAGATGTGAAGTGACCATAGTGAGACTTTTATGTAGTATGCACCCCCTCGTCTTTTAGACAGCATTGATCGTATTATACGGTATTCATCTACCCGTAATACGTAGCTGGCTGAGTCATTCCCCCGCTCTCCAGTATTCTGGTTCTGGGGCGTGACACCAACAGCCGTAGGAACTGCACCGGCTATGAGTTCTACTCAAGCCCCACTTGTTCAAACTGATGTGGGTGAGGGAAATTCACATTTGCTGAGTTCTCCAAAAATACTAACTTCAGCTCCAAGAATAGAGGCTCATCCTGCTCCTTCCCCTATTATTGCAGCAACTCCCGGTTTTGATACAGGGATAGCAAAGATCATGGGGATGTATTCAGATATTATTTATTCGTATCTGGATACATTCTCAAGACGACTTATGAAGGATGAGACTATGCCCTTTTCGAGTCTTCGAGAGGCGACTAGTTTTCCACTTTCAGCTTTGAGACAGTCTGGTTATGGGACGCAATGTGTCTTCTTTGAACATCTCCTGAATGATTTAGAAGCAAACATCCATAAATACTGGGAGATTAAAAAGGAGGACATTAAGTCTCTGACTGCAGCTGAGATTGCTCAATTGGAGAATGAAGCTCAAGCTCAGCACATTGCTCTGACAGAATTTCTCGCTCAGTCTTCTAAAGAGCTAATGGCGAAAGACGAAGAAATAATAAATACTCGTCAGAATATGGAGCGCCTAGAGAAAGATGAAGCGTCAAAAGCTGAAGAGCTTAGAAAGTTGAGGGAAGAGCTAGCTCGTATTCAGGAGCAAATTGCCTCCGTGGAAACAGAACAATCAGAGATTGCTACTGATCGTAAATCTGCAGCTGAACGCTGTCAAGTTTTACAGCAAGAGTAAGAATTGATGCAAACCAATCAGATTGAAGAGACCAATCGCCGTAGCTCTATTATTGTGGAATATGACCAACGGATGATTGGAGCTGAAACAGCAGAGCGAATCAAGAAAGCTCATGACGAAAATATGAATAATGTAATCATTCGTATTCAGGAGATAATTACTCCTCCTAAATAGATTTTTTACATTTATCATGTATTGAAGTTTTGATACCCATTTGTAATCAATGTTTTGCTTTTGATTGAAATGAATATTTTGACTTGATTTCAATTCTGTGGATGATATTTTTGTAGAAAATATGTTCAGAGGTAAATAATACATGACATATTTCAATAAAATAGAATATACAAATAAACTTTGTAACTCTATCATGATATTAAACCAAAGATAATTTTAGTTTAATACTGATTAGAGAAAACAGAATTCAGATATAAAGATATCTTTGGATTCTATTTTCTATGATCTTTTAGATTCGGAAATCAAAAGACGAGATATCATTTTCATAGAATAGAAAATATGATACATACTGAGATAGAAAATTCAGAGGTAATATGGACATGATTTTCTATACAAGATCTTTATTAAATCCACTGGGGATCTAATAAGACAAAATATCAAATTCTCTGGGAAGATGATACATGGTAGAATATCAGTTTTCGCTGGGGATAACGATATCAAGATAACTTTTGTAGAAAAGAATTAGCTCTAATTTTATATTTGCTGGGGAATGATAAAAATATTATACATAATATTTCTTTAAGAATTTGCCATTGATAGGCATCATCATGACTTTCCCATCCATAGAGGCAAGCTGGTATGCTCCGTTAGAGAAGACTTTGTTTACTACGAATGGGCCTTCCCATTTCGTGTCAAATTTGTCTTTGCTCATATGTGTCATGGTCATAGGACGTCTGACAGTAAGGACCAATTCTCCCTTCTGATATGCTCTGACTTTGACTTTCCGGTTAAAAGCTTTTGAGATTCGGGCCTGATACAGCTCGATATTTTGTTGAGCATATAATCGTTTTTCATCTAGAGCTTCCAATTCTTGAAGTCGAAGACGATCATTGTTTTCTGTTGTAAGTTCATTGGAGATTGCAATTCTCAAAGAAGGAATCTGGATCTCGAGGGAAAGAACAGCTTCACACCCATATACCAAAGAGAAAGGCGTACATCCGGTTGTATTGCGAACTGTGGTGCGGTAGGCCCATAAACATTCACCATGCTTCTCGCTCCAGTTGCGTTTGTTGGAAGAAACGAACTTTTTCAAGAGTTTGATGATCGTTTTATTGAAAGCTTCTGCCAATCTATTAGCTGCTGGATTATATGCTGTAGAAGCTAAATTATTGATCCGATGATCATCGCAGAATCGAGTAAATTTCTGACTGACGAACTGCGGTCCGTTATCATGGATAATACGCCGAGGAACACCAAATCGATAGATGACATGATGTTTGACGAAGTTGATAACATTAGAAGTTTTGACTTCAGATAACGGGATTGCTTCAGCCCATTTGGAAAAGTAATCGGTTATTGCTAGAATAAACCGATGTCCTTTTGATGATGGTGGATTAATAGGACCAATGACATCCATGCCCCAAGCTTCAAAGGGCCATGATACCGCTGTTGGGTGTAAGAATTCTGACGGTTGATGGATAAAGTCTGCATGAATTTGACAGGCTTTACATTTTCGAGCATATTGAATAGCGTCAGCCACCATCGTGGGCCAATAATAACCCATACGTCGGATACGATCTTGAAGCTTAGGACCTGGTTGATGAGCTCCACAAACACCATCATGTGCTTCACGGACAATCTGTTGTGCTTCTTCACCAGCGATGCATCGGAGGAGAAGACCGTCGTAGGACCGACGATATAGTGTCTTCGTAGTATGATTATAATAGAATCTGAGAGATCGACGCCGGATAGACGCTGCTTCACTCGGATTATCGGGAAGTATGTCATATAATACAAAGTCTAGAAACGGGCGTCTCCAGTCTTCAGTTATGGCTTCTATTTTATTAGAAAAGACATATTCCATAGTAGAATCGGAAGAAGACGAGGACACTTTGTCAAACTTTAATCCAGCATCAATGTTGAGAGAATCTTTATGGGGATTATGGGAAAAAGCCAAAGCCAGATTATTTTCAACGCAAAATAGTTCTCGGTTATAAACCACTATCACTTGCTGACGTCTGATTGGTATGGCTAACACAGCAGCAAGATTAGCCAAAGCATCAGCTTCTGCATTATCGGCTCATCGAACATGTTCAATAAAGAAACCTTCAAAGGATGAGGCCATAGAGAGTGCTGCTCGATGATAAGGTATCAAATCCTGATGACGAACTTCATACGTTCCCCTGATCTGATTGATGATAAGCTTGGAGTCTCCATAAACTTCCAAATATTGAATATCTAGATGTTTAGCAAGTTGAAGACCGATGAGCAATGCATTGTATTCTGCTACATTATTTGAACATGATTGATCCAGAGAATAAGCCCTCTGAATAGTTAATCCTTCTGGAGATACAAGAACAATCCCAACTCCGGCGACAATATCGCCGTTAGGACCTATTCTAGATGCTCCATCAAAGAATAGACGCCAGGTAGGAATTTCTTCAGAAACCAGATTTGAATCTAAGACTTCATCAGGAATCTCATCATATAATTTAGAATCTTCTGGAACTGCATGGGCTGCCAGAAAATCAGCAAGAGCCTGTCCTTTAACTGACTTCTGAGGAATATAATGCATATCGTATTGAGCTAACAAGATTCCCCAATTAGCTAATCTGGAGTTGAGAATACCGGGTTTCTTCATCATAATCCTGATGGAATTCACTCTGAAAATGACGTGAATCGTTTGACCGATAATATAATGTCGCATTTTCTGAACGGCAAACATCAATGCTAGGCATTCTTTCTCGATTGGAGAATAACGCGGTTCAGCACCTGTCATTGTGCGACTGAGATAATAAATAGCCTGTTCATGGCCATCTTTATTTTTCTGGGCAAGTAATGCACCAAGAGAATGATCCATGGCTCGAACATATAGAAGGAATGGTATTCCCGAAATGGGAGGTACCAAAACCGGAGGGTTCATGAGATACTGTTTGATATCGTCAAATGCTTTTTGGCATTCTTCATTCCAGACGAAAGATACACCTTTCTTCAGAAGTTTGTTGAACGGTCTACAGCGTCCTGATAAGTTAGAAATGAATCTCCTGATATAAGCAATTCTTCCTTGAAATCCTCGTAGCTCTTTTAAGGTGCGTGGAGGATGCATCTCTTGAATGGCTTTGATCTTCTCGGGATCCACGTGTATACCTTTAGCGGTAATGACGAAGCCGAGAAATTTACCACTAGAGACGCCCAGGAAGGACTTAGTAGGGTTCATTTTAAGTTGATGCTGACGCATTAAATCAAAGATAGTCTTCAAATCTTGGATATGATCCTCCTTTCGTCGACTTTTGACTGCAATATCATCAACATAGCATTCGACTATTTTCCGAAGATGTTCGCGGAATATAGTGCTCATTGCTCGCTGATATGTTGCTCCTGCATTCTTGAGACCAAACGACATCACTGTATAACAGTATGTACCGATTGGCGTTCTGAAGGAAGTGTGTTTTTCGTCATCTGGAAACATTTTGATTTGGTTGTATCCCGAATACCCATCCATGAATGACATCCGTTCGAAACCACATGTGTTATCGATCATGACATCAGTAATTGGAAGAGGAAACTCGTCTTTAGGACAAGCTGCATTGAGATCACGAAAGTCTATACAGACTCGGATCTTACCGGTCTTTTTAAGGACAGGAACGATGTTAGCCACCCATTCAGGATGTTGTTCCTCTCGAATAAATCCGGAAGCCATAAGCTTGTTGACTTCAGCTTCAATTGCATCCATAATGTCTGGACGAAATCATCGTTGTTGTTGTTTGACTGGTTTAGCATTTGGCATGATATTAAGTTTGTGCATTGCGATCTTCGGATCTAGTCCTGGCATATCTTCGTAACTCCAGGCAAAGACATCGATATAATCATGAATAAGCTTGATCATGTCTTGCTTATCCGTTTCTGAAAGACTTTCACTGATGAATATTGGTTTAGGGGACCCTTCTTCACTAACATCAATTTGGATCAGTTTATCTTCAGTAGGAGGTTCCCTCTGCTCGAACCTGAATTCCCATTGATTATCTAATCTTTGAGCCCATTGTTCTGATTCGCGTGATATTTCAAAATCATCCTCATCTTCATCATTTTCTTGCGGGCCATCAATAGAGACCATATTGATGGATAGAATAGAGCGATGAAGATCGCCAATACTCATGTCAGAATCCCAAGAGAGGGAATCGGAAGACTCAGATCGTTCGTCTTCATCGGATTTTGAATCTTCATGGACTATGTTGATAAAGGAAGTAGGAGCAATGTAACCTAAACCACATTTTGTCCTTCCATATTTTAATGGAGGAATTCGAACAGGCATTCTTCTTCCTTTTCCATTATTGAGACTGGTTCTGAAGTCATAACCCATATTCTTGATGATATTTTTGGACTGTTGACTGTAGCGACGCAGTTGTAACCTTCCAGTATCGTCGTTTGTGTCATCTTCTTTCAGGTTAGGAGGATTCTGGGGTCCTTTATAGAAGAATATTAGATTTTCTCCCTTCTTTCTAATAGGGACCACGAAGTATGATTTTTGTATGGACTCCAATGATACTCTGTATGAAGAGTTTGAACAACTCCTATAGTTAGTGGTTCTGTAAGCCCCTGTTTTTCAATTTTAGTTTTATTAGTGCTAATTAAATTTTAATGTTAGTTTTGGCCTTAAAATATTTTATTAGGATTTTTAGGAATTTTTTTATATTTTCAAATGAGTTTTAAATATAAAAATATCACTTTGCAAATTATTTGAAATTAATTAAATAAGTTTTGCAATTTTTAGAATTAATTTTATATCAGTTTGTAATTTATGATTTGTTCTTAATTAGGAAATACAAATGTTACTTTGCATTTTATGCTGATAGAAGTCTTTATGCAAATCCTAAAACATTGGGGACTTTTGTGCAAACCTGCCAAACCTCCCCCCCCCCGACCAGTCACCCACTCTCTCTCCTCCAGCTCGCTCACCCACCCCCGCTGACCCGACGACCAGCCACGTCGTCGACGGGCAGCCCCCGCCGAATCCGGCTGCCCGACCGCCTCAAAACCCCCCTATAAAACTCCCCCTCACTCCCCTGACTAAACCCTAACCCTAAATCTCCCCCACGACCAACCGCTGCCCCGTTCTCCTCCGACGAACTCCCAAACCCTAGCCCTACTCCGACGAACTCCGCCCAGCCCCACCGTCGACCATCACCGCCTCCAACCACCCTCACCCGACGCGCCTTGACGAGTCCACCGCAGCGCCACCACTCCGCCACCGCCACGACGCCTCCTCCGCCGTCCACGACCACCAAATCCCCCCTCCCCCCGATCGACTGGACACATGAGTGTTTTGTGTCAACTGTGTCGTGCGTGTCTCGTACGCATGTATATTGTTCGCCGTGTCCTGGCGAGCATAAGTATGGAACTGGACACGCGAGATTGAACTCGTGCGTGTCGTGCAGGCCTAGGACACGCTGATACCTGTGTCCTTAACTGTCAGGACACAGGGCCGATATTTATATTTTTTTTATTGTTAATCTAACCTAAACCTAATAAAATTAACCTAAACTCTAACCCTATCACTGAGCTCGGGCTGACCCCCTGGCCAGCCCGACCCGTTTAAACATCTCCCCCCCCTTTTCTGAGGACAGGGTTCGAGCCCCCCTTTCTGTGTTTCCTTTTCCTTTTCTGTTTTCTTTTCTTTTTCTTTTTATTTTGTATTTTTATATATATATATATATATGTATATATATGTATATACTGTATTTTTAACAGTATTTAATATATATGTATATATTTTGTAGTTAGTAAATTTTATATATATATGTCTATATACATTTTTCCTATGTATATATATATTATATATATATACACTATATATTATTAAGTATTTTCTTATGTAAATATATATATTTGTAAATATATATATACTCAATAAATTAAGTAATTTTCCTTATATATCTATATATACTTTAGCATAGGTATGTATATTCTTTTGTACAAATTAGCCTTATTAAAATAATAATATTTATTTTGCACTATCACCAAATTATATTTTTATAGTATTTAAATTACTGCAACCATTTGGTGTCCAAGCCTAGCATGGGTATTTGGGCTCAAATGTGTTTTCACACATTCAAGACCTGTACAAGTCATATTGGACTTGATTCATGGCCTTGGGTCCGGTATTTGAACTTTGGTTCAAATTATATACATGGACAAAATACGCAGATAATTAATTATTGTGTGCAATGCTGTTTTTGATTTTCTAAAAATACTTAAAGTATTGCTAAAATTATGGAAAAATAGTTTTTAGATACTATGTTAAGTTAGCTAATTTAGTATAATTTTTGTAGTATTTAATTTACTGTTTTGCCACTAGTTTGGCATATGAAACCAAAACTCATTTTCTGTATACTTAGGAAAACTGATTTTTTATAAAATATTTGTACTGGTTAATAAATTCCAGAAAAATTATAATAAATTTCTATGATTAACAAGGATCACTTTAGTACTTTACTTTAAGAAAAACTAGACTTTTTGCCTATCTCTAAAATTGTTAGAACACAATAATCTTTTGATTTATTTATTGATTAATTACGACTTGTAGCTTTTTGTGTTATTTGGAGTTTTTAGTCGTGTTGAAACCCATCCCTCACTAGTATAAAGACCCTAGAAAGTTAGTTAACATAGTGTGTCACCCCACATTGGTCTCCTATGCCAAGTCATCATTTTGGCTAGGTGCCCAGTCACAAGTCGTGTTTCACAAATTAGTGTCCTAGTGTCTTAGCTTAGTGTAAAACTAAGTTGTTGTATTTACTTCTACAGTGACGAGCTACCAGACATCCATAGCATTGTTATCGCAGCTTGTTTTGTTTTGCTTTGCTTGAGGCAAGTACTTTCTACGAACTTTACATACTGCTATAAACCATAAAACTGCGAATCACCAACCATATTAAATGCTGATCCTTGGGGTAGCAAGTTAGAACTTCACATGTTGTATTACTTTCAGTTTCTACCATGTTTATACAGTATCTCATAATCTCTCGCATGCTTAAATAACGGGTTAAGGGGAAACTGCTAGTAGTGTACGTGATCATGACCCCCTTCTCCGTATGTATTTACCGAGCACCGTTACATTCTATATGTATCTGTGTCGTATGTCTGGTCCCACGTTTGTGTATGGATATACACCGATGCCGTTATGTGTACGTATGTGCACATCAGAAAATTGATATGTACCGCTGTACATCCTGATTACCTATTGACTGATCACTCACCTACTACAGTTTTAAACTTTAAAATGTATATCTATCGCCATGCTAAAACATACCTAAAACTGAACCAACATGATATGTCATTTCCTTTTCATCACATGATCAGTATTATATGTTTGTTAGATTTAGTACTTGCTCCCGTCCTGACAGGATAACGTTGTAGGTGTCCTTACTGAGGAGGAGTTACTCTGCGACTCATACTATGGGATTACTGCCGAGGACCCGGCTCTGCTTTACGAGGATGTTCCTGCAGGGAACCTCGCCTAGTTGTCTTTTGTTTACTTAGACTTTTGAGAGTAGACATGTATTAGACTACATCATTTTGTAACTGGACATGTATCCAGTTTTACATTTCAGTTCACTTGTACTTGGATATTTTACTATATACGACGACTTTTGTGTTTGGAGCATTTATGATTCTTCTTCACTTATAGAACTGTTAGCACAATTAGTCTTATCCTGTTGTCTTTAGAACAGCTTACTACGTTTTATCTCAACGTAGGCTGGGCATGCCTCGACCTGGCCCAACAAATTGGGTAGCGGGTCGTGACATATTTTTAGTGGTGGCCCATACAGGTCCTGACTAAACTGTTTGGTTACGTTATTGTACCAAGCATGCCTGCAATTAGGAACTTAAGGTAATTAGACAACATTAGGAAAGACGCTTAGAAACACTCAGAGGAATGCTAGGATTGCAACATAGGAAATACATCACATATTTGCTATTATAATTAGATTTTCTTGCATATGATTGCTTGCTTTAAATAAGTCCTTATAAGTCTTTTTATGTGTAATTTAGATGGTGCTTACTCGTTCGTCCCAGTATGTTACCCCCGAGAATGGGGCCCTTCATATCCAGTCAGCTGACCGGTTGACTGATACACCTCCACCTACCACATTCCCCCACTCCACAGATCCACAGACCCAGATACCACCTTCCACATCCCAGTCCCAGCAGGCCCCGATACTTCTACCACCCCCTATCACTATACCCACCCAGGCTTCCGTCACACTCGACGGGATCCAGCTGCTCACACTGATCCAGGGGTTCCTAACAACCCATCAGGAGCAGACTACCCTACTCCGCCAGAGCATAGAGCGTTCCGAGGGACGTTCTGTGGTCCCACCACATGTAGAGCCACGGCAGAGAGCGGGGACGGTCAAGGACTTCATGGGTCTGAATCCCAAGGAGTTCTCAGGGACTGAGGGCATAGTAGTAGCTGATGACTGGCTAGATTCTGTAGAGAGGAAGCTTCTGGGAGTTAGGATGCCGGATGACCTTTAGGTCGAGGCAGCAGGATTTCTGCTGATAGACTTAGCCGGAGTCTGGTTCAGGAATGAGCCGTTGTTCGCGAGAGGTAGAGCCACCTGGGACCAGTTCAAGACCCAGTTCAAGAAGAAATTCTTCTCGACCACTACTAGAGTAGCCATGGGGCTACGATTCCAGAACATCCAGCAGGGGAACCGTTCTGTTGATGACTATGCGGAAGAGTTTAGTCGCTTGAGCCGTTTTGCTCCTAGTCTGGTTGCTGATCCAGAGGAGATGACCCGTAGGTTTTGCCATGGTCTAGTTTCAGACATTGGCATTCTTATAGTGGCAAACGGTACGACTGACTACTACCAGAGCCTAGAGTTGGCCCGGAGCATCGAGGAGCGTCTTCTGTCATGCAAGAGGCCGGCTTCTGTACACCATGAGGGTCCGTCCAAGCGTCAGGCTTTCCAGTAGAGAGCGCCGACGCCACCCTAACAGACTTACCGTCCCCCTACACCACATCATCAGACCCCGCCAGTTCGAGCCCCGGGACCCCGACAGCAGCCGAAGGGAGGTTTTTGTGCATTCTGCAAGAGGGTAGGCCACGACGCTTCCATCTGCAGGAAGAAGTTGGGACAGTGTTTGGCTTGTGGGTCTGCCACCCATCAGCTTCGAGAGTGCCCAGTAGCGAAGACTAGAGGACCGCTCCCGACTCAGCAGCAGAGGTTCGGGCAGCATCTGCAGCAGCAGAAGGGACCTCAGGGAAGGGTTTATAGTCTAGCCATTGAGCTGGAGCCAGAGCAGGTTTCGGAGCCGGATTACTTAGCTGACGTCATCACAGGTCATGTTTATTTGCATACTTTTCTAGCTGTATGTTTGTTTGATTCTGGTGCATCTCATAGCTTCCTATCATTAGAGTTTATGCATAAACATCATCTAGTAGCTACACCTACTGCGGAGATTAGTAGAGTGATGACGGGAGGAGGACCAGTGCCTATTAGATCTATCTATAGATGTTCTATTTTTATAGCCGGGAGAGAGTTCAGAGGGCGATTCTTTGTGATGCCGCTCCCCGGTTATGATATCATATTGGGGATGGACTGGCTTAGCTATGCCCATGCATCTATAGATTGCTATGAGGGTAGTATTGTGTTCAGTCCCCCAGGCACAGCACCATTCAGTGTCAGGAGGACAGGGCCGGAAATCAGCCTAGAGCCGAACTGTTGTGCTACAGTCGAGGATGCAGCACCGCCACATCCTATCATTAGGGAGTTTATGGATGTATTCCCAGAGGATCTTCCAGGACTTCCGCCTGACAGAGATGTGGAGTTCACTATAGATTTAGTGCCGGGTTCATCACCAGTATCCCGGGCTTGCTATAGAGTGAATCCCAAGGAGGCCATAGAGATGAAAGAGCAGATTGATGACCTATTGAAAAAGGGTTTCATTCGATCCAGTGCTTCTCCATGGGGAGCACCAGTGCTCTTTGTGCCTAAGAAGGATGGTACAGTCCGGTTGTGTATTGATTACCGGGCCTTGAATGCCAAACAAATATCCTCTGCCCAGGATAGATGATTTGTTCAACCAGTTGAGCGGGGCGAAGGTGTTTTCCAGGATAGACTTGAGATCCGGGTATCACCAGGTGAAGGTTAGGCCAGCAGACATCCAGAAGACGGCGTTCAACACGAAGTACGGGCAGTACGAGTTTCTGGTGATGCCATTTGGTCTCACAAATGCGCCAGCTGTCTTTATGAACTTGATGAATAAGACATTTCACCAGTATCTGGATAAGTTCGTCGTAGTATTTATTGACGACATCCTGATATACTCGAAGACGCCAGAGGAGCATGCAGAGCACTTGCGGATAGTTTTGGAGATTCTGAGGCAGGAGAGATTGTTTGCCAAATTGCCGAAGTGCGAGTTCTTTTTAGACCGAGTGGAGTTTCTCGGCCATGTAGTCACTGGAGATGGAATCTCGGTGGATCCCAGGAAGATTGCTGCAGTTGAGACGTGGAAGGCTCCGACGTCAGTTTCAGAGATCAGGAGCTTTCTGGGTTTAGCAGGCTATTACAGAAAGTTCGTCCAGAACTTTGCTAGGATAGCTGAACCCATGACGAAGCTGACGCGGAAGGACGCAAAGTACATCTGGTCAGAGGACTGCCAGGCGGCATTTGAGGAGCTGAAGAGGAGGCTGACGACCGCTCCAGTTCTGACTTTACCTTCAGGTTCTGGAGGTTTCACCATATAAAGTGATGCTTCTGGAAAGGGGATAGGATGTGTTCTACAGCAGCATGGGAAAGTAATTGCTTATGCATCTAGGCAGTTGCGGACTCATGAGAGGAATTATCCTACCCATGACCTTGAGCTAGCTGCGGTGATCTTTGCACTCAAGTTATGGAAACATTACTTATACGGAGAGCGTGTGGAAATCTTTACTGACCACAAAAGCTTGAAGTATGTGTTCACGCAGAAAGAGCTGAACATGAGGCAAAGACGATGGTTGGAGTTGATGAAGGACTTCGACATCGATTTACAGTATCACCCCGGGAAGGCAAATGTGGTAGCGGATGCGCTGAGCAGACATCCGATGGCATGGTATCTGATGATTGATCGGCATTTGCGGGAGGATCTGGAGAAGCTCGGTATCGAGCTAGTTCGGCCAGGATCAGTGATACAGATGATGGCGCTTGACATTCAGTCAGGATTGATGGAGCAGATCCGGGAGGAACAGTCTACAGATGAGAGCCTTCGCAGACTTCGACCCCAGGCATTAGCTGGATTGCTGGATGACTTTACTATAGCGGAGGATGGATCCCTGAGGCATGGCAGCCGATTGTGCGTGCTGAAGGGAGAGCTAGTAGAGGCAGTTTTGCAGGAGGTGCACCGATCGAGATATTCTATTCACCCTGGTGCTAACAAGATGTACCGTGACTTGCAGGAACATCTTTGGTGGCACGGGATGAAGAGGGATGTATCACGTTTCATCTCGAGATGCCTAGTTTGCCAGCAGGTCAAGGCGGAGCGCCAGAGGCCAGCTGGTTCGTTGCAGTCGTTATCCATTCCCGAGTGGAAGTAGGAACATATTACGATGGACTTCGTTTCAGGGCTTCCTCGTTCCCAAGGAGGGAAGGATGCCATCTGGGTCATCGTAGACAGGCTGACGAAGTGTGCGCACTTCATACCCTTCAAGGTAGGGCTTTCCACCGAGAAGTTGGTGGAGCTATACATGCAGCAGATAGTTCGCCTACACAGAGTGCCGGTGAGCATCGTGTCAGACAGAGACAGTAGATTCACATCCCACTACTGGAGGAGCTTGCAGGAGGAGTTGGGCAGTAGGCTCAAGTTCAGTACGGCGTACCACCCACAGACGGATGGACAGTCCGAGAGGACGATACAGACACTGGAGGATATGCTGAGGACTTGCGTGCTGGACTTCGGAGGATCATGGGAGAGCCATCTGCACTTGGTAGAGTTTTTATACAACAACAGCTACCAGGCCAGTATTGGTATATCTCCTTTCGAGGCGCTTTATGGACGACGGTGCCGGACACCGCTCTTTTGGGATGATGTCGGAGACAGAGTTATGCTTTGGCCAGAGATGATCACGGATGCAGCAGAGAAAGTCGGGATGATCAGAGACAGGCTCAGAGTAGCTCAGGACAGGCAGAAACACTGGGCTGATGCTAGTCGCAGGCCGATGGAGTTCGCAGACGGCGATATGGTGCTAGTGAAGATATCACCTACCAGAGGGACGATCCGGTTCGGACGAGGAGGGAAGCTGAGCCCCAGATACATCGGGCCGTTCGAGGTACTTGGCAGGATCGGAGAGGTAGCTTACAGGGCTGCACTTCCACCCAATCTAGCAGGAGTTCACGACGTCTTTCACGTATCTCAGCTGAGGAGGTATGTTCCAGACCCCAGTCATGTGCTAGATCATTCAGAATTGGAGGTCGGACCGAGCCTTACAGTTTCTGAGCAGCCAGTGGAGATATTAGACCGGAGAGAGAAGAGGCTGAGGAACAAGGTTATACCCCTAGTGCGTGTAGCTTGGAGCCGTCACTCCCCAGGTGAATCTACTTGTGAGAGAGAGTCGGACATGAGGGAGAGATACCCTTACTTGTTCGATCCAACCGCTGCGAGGGAACCACCCGTTCCCGCTTGATACCTTAGAGGTTAGTTTCGATCGCAGCCTTAGTCATTTTGTTGCATTGCTTGCTATGTTAGAATATTGTAGGTCTTCAATCCTTGTGAATTTCGAGGACGAAATTTTTCAAGGAGGGAAGACTTGTAAGCCCCTGTTTTTCAATTTTAGTTTTATTAGTGCTAATTAAATTTTAATGTTAGTTTTGGCCTTAAAATATTTTATTACGATTTTTAGGAATTTTTCTATATTTTTAAATGAGTTTTAAATATAAAAATATCACTTTGCAAATTATTTGAAATTAATTAAATAAGTTTTACAATTTTTAGAATTAATTTTATATCAGTTTGTAATTTATGATTTGTTCTTAATTAGGAAATGCAAATGTTATTTTGCATTTTATGCTGATAGAAGTCTTTATGCAAATCCTAAAACATGGGGGACTTTTGTGCAAACCTGACAAACCTCCCCCCCGACCAGTCACCCACTCTCTCTCCTCCAGCTCGCTCACCCACCCCCGCTGACCCGACGACCAGCCACGTCGCCGACGGGCAGCCCCCGCCGAATCCGGCTGCCCGACCGCCTCAAAACCCCCTATAAAACTCCCCCTCACTCCCCTGACTAAACCCTAACCCTAAATCTCCCCCACGACCAACCGCTGCCCCGTTCTCCCCCGACGAACTCCCAAACCCTAGCCCTACTCCGGCGAACTCCGCCCAGCCCTACCGTCGACCATCACCGCCTCCAACCACCCTCACCCGACGCGCCTTGACGAGTCCACCGCAGCGCCACCACTCCGCCACCGCCACGACGCCTCCTCCGCCGTCTACGACCACCAAATCCCCCCCCCCATCGACTGGACACGTGAGTGTTTTGTGTCAACTGTGTCGTGCGTGTCTCATACGCATGTATGTTGTTCGTCGTGTCCTGGCGAGCATAAGTATGGAACTGGACACGCGAGATTGAACTCGTGCGTGTCGTGCAGGCCTAGGACACGCTGATACCTGTGTCCTTAACTGTCAGGACACAGGGCCGATATTTATATTTTTTTTTATTGTTAATCTAACCTAAACCTAATAAAATTAACCTAAACTCTAACCCTATCACTGAGCTCGGGCTGACCCCCTGGCCAGCCCGACCCGTTTAAACATCTCCCCCCCTTTCCTGAGGACAGGGTTCGAGCCCCCCTTTCTGTGTTTCCTTTTCCTTTTCTGTTTTCTTTTCTTTTTCTTTTTATTTTATATTTATATATATATATATATGTATATATATTAATATGTATATATATGTATATACTGTATTTTTAACAGTATTTAATATATATGTATATATTTTGTAGTTAGTAAATTTTATATATATATGTCTATATATACATTTTTCCTATGTATATATATATTATATATATATACACTATATATTATTAAGTATTTTCTTATGTAAATATATATATTTGTAAATATATATATACTCAATAAATTAAGTATTTTTCCTTATATATCTATATATACTTTAGCATAGGTATGTATATTCTTTTGTACAAATTAGCCTTATTAAAATAATAATATTTATTTTGCACTATCACCAAATTATATTTTTATAGTATTTAAATTACTGCAACCATTTGGTGTCCAAGCCTAGCATGGGTATTTGGGCTCAAATGTGTTTTCACACATTCAAGACCTGTACAAGTCATATTGGACTTGATTCATGGCCTTGGGTCCTGTATTTGAACTTTGGTTCAAATTATATACATGGACAAAATACGCAGATAATTAATTATTGTGTGCAATGCTGTTTTTGATTTTCTAAAAATACTTAAAGTATTGCTAAAATTATGGAAAAATAGTTTTTAGATACTATGTTAAGTTAGCTAATTTAGTATAATTTTTATAGTATTTAATTTACTGTTTTGCCACTAGTTTGGCATATGAAACCAAAACTCATTTTCTGTATACTTAGGAAAACTGATTTTTTATAAAATATTTGTACTGGTTAATAAATTCCAGAAAAATTATAATAAATTTCTATGATTAACAAGGATCACTTTAGTACCTTACTTTAAGAAAAACTAGGCTTTTTGCCTATCTCTAAAATTGTTAGAACACAATGATCTTTTGATTTATTTATTGATTAATTACGACTTGTAGCTTTTTGTGTTATTTGGAGTTTTTAGTCGTGTTGAAACCCATCCCTCACTAGTATAAAGACCCTAGAAAGTTAGTTAACATAGTGTGTCACCCCACATTGGTCTCCTATGCCAAGTCATCATTTTGGCTAGGTGCCCAGTCACAAGTCGTGTTTCACAAATTAGTGTCCTAGTGTCTTAGCTTAGTGTAAAACTAAGTTGTTGTATTTACTTCTACAGTGACGAGCTACCAGACATCCATAGCATTGTTATCGCAGCTTGTTTTATTTTGCTTTGCTTGAGGCAAGTACTTTCTACGAACTTTACATACTGCTATAAACCATAAAACTGCGAATCACCAACCATGTTAAATGCTGATCCTTGGGGTAGCAAGTTAGAACTTCGCATGTTGTATTACTTTCAGTTTCTACCATGTTTATACAGTATCTCATAATCTCTCGCATGCTTAAATAACGGGTTAAGGGAAAACTGCTAGTAGTGTACGTGATCATGACCCCCTTCTCCGTATGTATTTACCGAGCACCGTTACATTCTATATGTATCTGTGTCGTATGTCTGGTCCCGCATTTATGTATGGATATACACCGATGCCGTTATGTGTACGTATGTGCACATCAGAAAATTGATATGTACCGCTGTACATCCTGATTACCTATTGACTGATCACTCACCTACTACAGTTTTAAACTTTAAAATGTATATCTATCGCCATGCTAAAATATACCTAAAACTGAACCAACATGATATGTCATTTCCTTTTCATCACATGATCAGTATTATATGTTTGTTAGATTTAGTACTTGCTCCCGTCCTGACAGGATAACGTTGTAGGTGTCCTTACTGAGGAGGAGTTACTCTGCGACTCATACTATGGGATTACTGCCGAGGACCCGGCTCTGCTTTACGAGGATGTTCCTGCAGGGAACCTCTCCTAGTTGTCTTTTATTTACTTAGACTTTTGAGAGTAGACATGTATTAGACTACATCATTTTGTAACTGGACATGTATCCAGTTTTACATTTCAGTTCACTTGTACTTGGATATTTTACTATATACGACGACTTTTGTGTTTGGAGCATTTATGATTCTTCTTCACTTATAGAACTGTTAGCACAATTAGTCTTATCCTGTTGTCTTTAGAACAGCTTACTACGTTTTATCTCAACCTAGGCTGGGCATGCCTCGGCCTGGCCCAACAAATTGGGTAGCGGGTCGTGACAGGTTCTAAGCTATCTAGCAATTGTAAATAACTTTGTACATGATTACAGACATCAATATACTGCAAAGGAGATGCTTCATTAATATTAGATACTGTATTTACAACAGAAGGCTGAGCCTTATCAGACTTAGTCAAATTAATGACAAAAGGGAAAGAGAAAGAGCGATCAGAGGTTTTGTTTCGATTAAGATCGATAACAAAAGGCTCAGAAGAGGTGAGCTCCCTTGAAGAAGATCGTGGATAAGTAGTACGTCCACTGACTGGAATGACTAGAGTATCTGGTCTAGCCTGAGAAGATGGAGGGGGAGTGGCACGTCCACTGACGGGAATTATCAGCAAACTTTGGGGAGCTTGGGAAGACGATACAGTAGTACATCCACTGACAGGAATTATCAGCGAACCTTGTGGAGCCTGGGCAGATGATGAAGTAGTACGTCCACTGACAGGAATTATCAGTGAGCCTTGTGGAGCCTGGGCAGATGTTGAAGTAGTACGTCCACTGACAGGAATTATCAGTGAGCCTTGTGGAGCCTGGGCAGATGATGAAGTAGTACGTCCACTGACAGGAATTATCAGTGAGCCTTCTTCAGATGATTTAGTAGACTGCGGAGGAGTGATACGCCCTTTTACAGGAATAACAAAGGTATCGACTTTTGATATTTCATCATCGTTATCCATAGCTTGCAAGACTTTTGAGTATTCATCTTTGTACATGCGAGCGTCATTGAAGTAAGCTTCGACTCCTTTGAATGGATAGAGATCTGCGACCTCCTTTTGAACTTCTCCATTATCATCAACATATTTGAAGCACTGATGAAGAGTCGAAGGAACAATATTATGTTCATGCAAGAATGGTCTCCCCAATAGAGCATTGTATGAGCAACCATGATTGTCGATGATGTAAAAAGTAACTTTAGTGCGAAGATCGCCTATTTGAAATTTGAGGCAAATCTTGCCCAAAGGCTCATTTTTTCCTTGATTAAATCCCAAGATGGTAGTGATAGTGCTGGAAAGACTATACACAGGTATCTTCAGTGCATCTAGCATAGCTTTTGGCATAATACTGAGAGCAGATCCTGGATCAATCAGTAGACGATCAACCTTCATAGAATCGATATATCCTGTATGATATAAAGGACGGTCATGTCGATTATCCTCTAGCAGCATATCGTCCTGCGTAAAGGTAATGTTTGGAATAAATTCCAATACATTATGGCAATGAGAGACAGGTTCTGTTTCCAACTTCTTGAGGAGAGTTAAGCAGGTTTCTGCTTGTAGCAGTGCTTCACTCAGAGTTTCTCGAGTCTCTTTAGAGAGGCGTAAGAGCTCAAAGATTGATAATTTAGCCGGTGTATTGGCTAGTTGAGCCAATATATCAAAATTATAAGGCTTTTCAAGTCCTGTATGAGATGACTTCTTCAATGGTTTGTCGAAGCGGACTTATTGTTTGCCTTTGTC